>CM051235.1:465895185-466495185 GCA_027917425.1 Gastrophryne carolinensis
TTGTTTGCTCTGGCCAATTGCTTCTGTTGTGATCCATTATTTTTTCATCCAGCTCCCCTTCTGCCCCACCACACCTTTCTTAGATTTAGAGACATTTGTTGGTCTGTGCAATGTTATCCCTGTTTGTCACATGCTACTGACCACATGAGCTCTGGAAGAACCAGCAGTGTGTAAGGATCCAATATAGCGCATGTCACTTTGGGGAAGTCCAGCCATAAAGATTGAAATCTGCTGGTCACTGAAAATAGCTAAAGTCCTTAATAAGTAACCAGGTCATATTACTTGGTCACAGAACAAATCTTATATTTTTGGTTGTGAGTGGGGTATAATCTCCTTCTGTGGTTTAGAGTGTAGGTTTAACAGGATTGTGTTTTGCTTTATACTGTGTTGAATAGTCATTGTTCTGATGCATGTTGGTGCACGCAGGATGTGCCCTATTTCACTTGGTCAGTGTAGGCTGCACAGCATAGGGTGAGGTCTTCTGTAAGGGAAAGAAAGCTCTTACAGTGACCTAGAATACATGTGCATGATCGCAGGCAATCTTAGTTATGTGGTTAGGTTGGAGCCTCAGGGGGTCTCCTCATCCAAGTGCCTGATTCCATTTCAGTTTCATTCCACTGAAGACAAAGTAAGAATTCTACAGATTTTTATTTTCTGAATGGCTCTAAATTCAAGACAGGAATTGAAGACTTTGCTTCCGATGCTATTCTCTGTATATCTCACAGGGAGGTTGCATGTGGCGGGAGCTAGACTTGTAACACATATATAGTGCGAGGCTTAGCCCCCAACATATGCTTAAAGATCGTTTATGGCCATGGCATTGCACCCACTGTGCTTGTACCTAACACACAGAAGGTTGTATACCTTTATATCTAATATCAACATATTTTAAACACAAGAAACTGGTGATGGGCATAAGATGCCGCCACCAAATTACCAGCTGCACTACAACACAGTGCAAAAATGTATTTCATTGTATCAAAATATTGACATTAGACGTATACACCCAACATGAACACAAAGACTTTTAAAACTAGCAGCACGGTGGGCTTACATATGAAGGCAAACCATATCCTCATTAATAAAGTGCAATAGGGTAGAAGCCACTCTTTCGATCTTCTGGTTCTCTATGGTGGCTGTCTGATGGATACGTTACAGGAGTATGAAGCAGTGATCTATAAATGTACGGCTTTACTTTAATGCCTAACTTTGCTTTGAATACACTGTAATCCTGGTGTGGTGCTGTTATCGCACACAAGGCTGCCCTAAAGAGCATGTTGGCACCTTTATGGGACAAGGACAAATCTGAATACAGAGCGTATACTGTTCTACTAGGTCAGGCAAGGCGGCCGCTTGTCTCCTGGCTGGCCGAGGGGCTTAGTATGTGTGTGCTGAAATGCCCTTTTGTACTGGAAATGCATTTGAAGTTTGTCCCCTTGTAGCACATTGCTGCGGCCATCTGGCCCATTGTCGGCTTTCCGCTCCTCTGATGGAGTTGTGTAGTATGCTGCAGTTGGGAAGCAGTTGGAGGAGGCTCACATTCCGATCGGCCTTCCTTGTAAGAAAAGCTTCAACTTGTAGGCTGCATCAGAGTATCTGGGCAGCATTGTTCTCATGTATTGTTGTCCTAACATGAATAGGGTGCTGTGTCTTTAGTCTGGTCACATGGTTGTGGTAGATTCTCCATGCTGCCTCCCTGGCAAAATATCTTTCTGAATGCCAAGTTACTGTATATTCTTGACGAAAATCCAATTTCGAGGCCTGTATTCAGTGATTGCTGTCATCAGTAAATCAAGTAGTGTTCTCTTTATTACTTGAGTATAGCGCAGGGAGCTTCTTTCATCAGTTTGTGGTTAATTGTGTGATACTAGCCTCTAAGTGCTTATTCATATGTACTTGGAAAACCACAATCTCTAACAGACGCTGCATAAATAAAGTAAGGAAGATAGCAGGAATCGTCTAACACCCCAACAGCAGGCACTGAGATGAGAGAAGTATTTTTGCTTTTTGAAAGAAAACATGGAAAAAATGAGTAGAAGGGAATCCAGGTCCTTAGCAAGGAGGAGCACAGGGTTATATAGCATATATACCATATAGTATTCGCAATCCATGTTTCTCCACATGGTACAGCACTGTATATAGCTCAAAGTATAAAGTTAATATATTTACTAGTTTTATTATAGTGGACATTTGTAGGGTTTCATATAAATAACAATTCTTCTTCTTGTAGACATTTGTATCATGCGTATACCGTGTGATCCGTAATGTTCATATAATGTTCGTCTTTAAACTCAGGAAATGTACCTATCCACAGAAAGTTGTAAAGCATGTTTTACTGCATGTTCTACCTTGTATGGATATGCATGGTTGACTAAACCTTGAGTTGATGTTTTCCCAAATGGCAATAGAAACTGGACAGATAATCCAACAGGTCCTAAACTTTAAAACAAAATCTCAAGGTATATTGCCAGGATGGCCCGCGCAGGGTAAGACAGGATGTTTATCTTGTTGATTTTCCCCAACTGTATTAAGTGCGGCTACTGAAATTAGACTTGCAAAGTACTATACTGACCTTTTAAAGCTTTCCTCATGCTCTAATCCTTGCTTTTCTGGTGCAATAACATGGCCACTCTAGTATGAATGACTGCAGTCCTCTACCTGGTGCTGCAATCCCCCCCACTGAGTTAGTGTAAGGGCAAAGCTGTGATGGAATTCTGCCTTAATGTAAGACTAGGCAACCTACTGGGCAGACCAGACTGAAGAGGATTAGGGTGCCTTTTGAAGGCTAGGATAATTAGTGGGGCTCACTGTATATGACTCAGTGGGACAGTCTTCCTCTTATCTATCTGAACAATGCCTTTCCCCAGCTTCACAGCGAGCACTACTCACCTATTCCACCATTTAGTCTAGGGGTGGATGTTAATTTTTTTAGTTTTTGGCTTTAGGTCATTATAGAACCTACCTGTCACCAAATCTTCCACCCCCCCAAAAAACAGCACATTTATTTACATCATTTTGTATAGTTAGTATCTCTGCATTTATTTATTATTTCTTCAACCAAGGATGATCTGACTTAAAGTGGACCAACACCCAGGATTTTGACTATCCTGGGTCTTGGTCCACTTCGGTGGGGCACCCCCGATCGGGGTGCCCCGCTGTGTGAAACCCCCCCTAACCCCCCGAAAAACTCACCTCTCCCCGCTCCCAGCGCCGACGTACAAGGGAAGATCTTGAACGTCTAAGCGGCGGCGGCCGCCGCCGCCTCCCTCGCGTCACTTTGAACGCGCGCACCCCCGCGCCGGCCATTCGCAGACGGCCGGCGCGGAGGCGCGCACGCCTACAGGGGCGCGAGGGAGGCGGCGGCGGCCGGCCGCCGCCAAAGATAAGGTAGGTGAGTTGGGGTGTTTGGGGGGTTTCCCCCCGCGGGACATCCCGATCTCGGATGTCCCGCGGGGTGGTGGGTGATCGGCCGGGGAATCTTATAGATTCCCGGGCCGATCACCCGTGGGTGTTGGTCCACTTTAAGAGACCTGGCCAATGGCATATGCACACTAGCCTGCCAACATTAGCTTTCCTGATGGGAGATTTAAAATGTAAGTCTCTGCTCATGGTGGTCATTGCCGGAGTCTGTAGAGCTATCATCAGTTAGGCCCTATTAGAAATAATGGCATCTAATTTGAAAACATGAGTTGTACATAGAATGTATATGTATGGTACACTACTGTTTCAGAGGAGCATATGGTGACTGATGGACTTTATTCAATATGATTTTATCAGATAAGCCAATATCTTACTGAACCCGCTTTTTAATCTGATTTTGAGAAAGCTGCTTAAAACCTATGTGGTCGGGCCGGCAGCATCCTATAGCAGGATTTCCCACTGTGTGAAACCCTCAGGGTTGCTGGTAAACTAATCTTTACTGGGCCTCTTTTCTGGCTTCCCTGTAGCTCTGAACGCTCCCCATGCCGAGCCTTTCTGAATGGCTGGGTGCAGGAGCACGCGCGTGCCCCAGTTTCGGGGATGCGTCCACCCGATTGGACCAAATAACTCTAATGGTCCATGCTCTTGTGCTAAGTATTTGTGGCCAGTGGGGTTATATAAGGAACCTGATTTGTTGCTGGAGGAAAAGGAGACATATTGGTTGCAAGTGCCATAGCCCAGGGATGCATAAAAGTGGGTATTAAGGTCTTCCTTTGCTTTGTTAAATCAGACTATGGCCTTGATAAACTGAAGGTAGAAAAAATATTGGGTCGCATGCTAGAATGGCTGTTGAATTAAATTTGTGTATTTGAATACACTTGAAGTTGCAGTCAACAAATGTACAAGCGCAAGCAAAAAGACTTTACAAGTGGTAAACTCTTTGAAAAATGTCTCAATTTCTAATAAATATTTGTGTGTGTGTGTTTCTGCTGCTTAGCTGAACTGGTTCCTGTACTTTATTTTGGTGTTCTACCTTATTGTTTTTTTCCTTTAGAAAATAAACATCTGTGTTATGATTGTGTCCCCAGACCCGTGATTTACTTATCAGCATGCTGTTTCCATGATTCTCATATTCCTGGGACTGTATTACCACAGTGGGAGTGGTTTTCATGGCCTTGAGTAAAAAAACATGGACTACAAGTCCCACAATTCTTCATAGTAAAAGATGACTCTTTAGCAGCTTTGGCTAAGTCTAACTAGCCTAACGACCTATCCAGCTGTGAACCCGGCCATTAACCCCTGCTACTGGAACACACGATCGTTCCAAACTAAAGAAGTCACCCTTAGCCAGATGATTAGCAACCTAGACTGAGGAAGTCTTATGATATGCACTTGAACTATAACCTTTTATAGCGTGGATAGTAGTTGTAGTTTACTTGTAAATGTTATAAAGTGTTTTTTTCCGTTGGGGGGGGCTCTGGGCAGGAACGGGGCTACTGGTATCGTTGTAAACAGGAGAAATAGGGCGTTCACATGCAATATGTTTTCTTGAATAAAATACATTTGTATTTTTTTAAACCTTGTGCTTTCAGATTTAGCTTGTTTTTTTCTTGTTTTCATATTGATATTTTAGGAAAATTTGTTTTTTATTCTGCTTTTTTATACATTTTATTTAGGGAAACCCTGTGCAACCAAATAATTATTTGAGGGATTACTTCCATAAAGTTGAGCCCACTACAACATGCTGGGTATGCATAGGAAGCTTAATGTGTGTACTTTCTAGAAATATATGATTTGTGGGGGTATTTTGAATGTAAAGGGTTGTTTTAGTTGAAAAAGTCAAGGTGTGCACTTTGTCTGCAAACTGAAATTTTCAAGTAAAATTACCGTTACCTGCATGCTTTACTTTGAGGTGTTTGACAACCCTACCCTATGCACGTTGGGTTTTGTTCTGTTAGGGGGACCTTCCTTTTTCAGATTTAATGTATTTCTTGTTTGCATATTGCTTTTTTAGGAAAATGTGGCCTTGATTCTGCTCTAGTATTTTTTTTTTTTGGGAAACCCTGTGCAACCAAATAATTCATTGAGGGATTACTTCTAGAAAACTGAACACATCAACATTCCTGATTTGCCTAGAAAGCTTGAGGTTTGTACTTCCAGAGACTTTATAGTTTGGGTTTTTCAAAAGGGTTGTTTTAAAAAAAAAAAAAACTTTGCATAGCAGTTGTATTTTATCAGAAAATCTCCTAAAACGCTGTTTTAGTTTGCTGGGCAGGAAAGGGTGTCTACTAATACCTATGTGGTACCGTTGTAACCGTAGGAAATAAGGTTTTTACACGCAATATTATTTGCAAAAGTTTTTCTTTTATTTTTTGGCACACATTTCACCCAAAAATATTGAATTCACTAAAACAAGGCCAAACAAGATGTATAATTTTTTTAGGCTGGCAATTAAAGGGTTACCTAGAGGGGTATCCCAAAACATTACATTTTGTTTGCATCCTCCAAGAGCAGTAGCAATTGTATTACAAGTCTTACTGGCTGTACTCATGTTGACAAATCTAGTGCTGGCAGTTAGAGTGCATCCACCTGTTACTGTAGTGCTGCCCCCCCCCCCCCCCCATATCTAATGAGCTGGAACTTCTGGCTGTGCAGCAGTGATGTACACTGTAACAGCTGGCTGTCTTCCTGTGGCTCCTAATACATTTTTCACCCCTATGACTCCCTGCACAGCCTCTTCTGACTAATTACAGCAGCTTGTTTTAAACCCATGCATTTGTGATAAAAACAAAGGTCAGAAGATCACCGCCAGAAGGTTGTCCTGTACAGGCTGATGGTATAACCTGCTGCCTGTGTTGGTGTGGGAGGATGGGCTGAGCCGGTGTCAGCCATGGATGATCTAACCCTTAGGAAAGGAATGTGGTCTATTGTAAGGGGGTGGTGCAGAGGAGCTGACAGTGGTATAATAAAAGCTATTGCTCCTCTTTATAGCTTTCTGTCCTCTTGTGGGTTTGCTAATAAGAAAATAGACAGTATTTCACCAATAAACAGAGACAGTCTAATCTTCAAGGACTTTTTTCTCGCCCTGATTCTTCTTCCGTGCCCATGCTGTGCTATCTCAGAGTAACCTTCTAACACATATCAAAGTCGATCATTACAGAACTTGGTGTGAAAAGACAATGTTTTCTTGGAATAATGAGCTTCTATTTGCTTAGTTAAGATACTGGCCACTGGTATGATGACTTTACCATCCACTTTGCACATCTGCTATTATAAAGAGTAGTATGTGTGATTGATCCCTGTGTAAAATGCTGAATATAAAACACGATTAAACTTCGTTGAACAGGCCCATATGGTCCACTAGAATAAATTACAAGATTCAGCTTTGCTTACATAGCACCCTGGGCATTGTGGGTTTTAGGTTCTACATGCTGTAATGTATTTACCTGACTGTATTTTGCCACATCGAGCAGTTATCTTGCATGTATGGGCTCCTAGATACTGCCAGCCAGAGGCATCATAAGGGCAGTACAGATTTATTTTAATCTGTTTTTCATTTTGTCCTGCCTTGATATAGGTGGAATGCACCCTAGACTTCTTTTGAGTGGATTCGCGCCTAACCAGATTGTATGCATAGATGTTAGGGGTGTTCTTCTATGAGTGGTATGGGTTGACCTGCAGGGCCCTATATAGGGGGTCCCTGTATGCTATGGGTAATTTATAAGGATGTATGAGGGGAGCATGGGCAGTATAAATTGGCTCATAAGTGGCAGGGGGCCTTGCCAGGGCCATTTAATCATATGGGGACTGCAGGGCTGTAGGGGAGGCATTCTTCAGCACTTGAATGACAAGATAGCAAATGTTGTATACCTATATGAAAATGAGGGGGTCCTGATAGTTTGGAAGTATGGGGGTTCTATAAATTCCTGGCTGAGAATTATGAGGGGGCAGATTGCTAAATCTGTACAGGAGACCGCAGAACCACTACCGTAAGTCCTGTCTGTGAAGGTTCCCAATTATCCAGGTCATGGTACTAGTATATATGTAGCAATAAACCAGACTTGCTGTTTAACAGCACTGCCTCTTGCCTTGGATTTATTATCATTACCATTAGCATGTAGGTTATATGGGAGAGAGTGGGCAGTGTAGGCTAAATGGGGAAATGTGGTTAGTCTGACATTTCTGGATACAGTTATTTGCATGGTATCATATCTCAAATATCTTGCTTGCAATATGTATGGCCTTGGGCTTGTGGATGAGAGATAATCATACTTTGGTGCAGAAGCTTGGCTAATGGTGCCTTGTGTCACTGTGCTGTGGTGTAAATAAATATGGTGTCTGTGGCTCATTGAGTGATCTGACCAGTGTTGCGTTGTTTGGGGCACGTGCAGAGCTTGGAGTTGTTTGTTTCATCTTACTTCACAAGCACTAATATCTCTAGCATCTGCTTTTCCTGCCTCTTGAGAAGATCTAAAAGACCCCACTATTAAGGTGTAACTAAACAAACATCCCAGACAGACAGAGCTGTGCTTAGTCTGTAGGATAAATGGTGATCAGACATGCTGATTGCTGAGGAAGGAAAAGGAATTTGTGAGGCTTCTGGAAATCAGCATGAGACTGATAACACCTAAGAGATGAAATCGGTCCCCTCAAATCTCCATGTGGCTTGTTTTCCTTTGTAAATCCACTCCTGTGACTCGTCGCCAGCTTTTCCTGACACTGGACTGCATGCCAACACTTGGTAATACAGAATTATGCAACGAAAGTCATCAGCAGAACATTAAACATTGTTATTGTCACATGCGGCTCCTATATTGTTCCTCATTGCATTCGGATCTGCGGAGGATTATCGGCGTCATGGGTCTGTTTTCTCCCATCATCCTTCATGATGACCCACAGGGAGAGGGAGGCTCCACCCCCTGGGAGAATACACAAACTGAACACTGAACAGAGGTTAAAACCCCACCCCTTCCTCTCCACCTCAGTTTTTTGTGTTTCCTCCCTAATGAACCACTGGACAGAGAGCTAGAGCTAAACTACAGCCAATTTATTGCTTTGATTTTCAGCTCCAGGAGTCCTGGAAGTTCACAGGCAGCCAAGGCATTCCCACATAGTATGACAGCAAACTAGTTGTGCGCTGTCTCTTCAAATCCCAGTCAATTCTGAGGTAAACGGGTGGCATGCCTTGTGGAATCCCTGGGGTACTCACCTGAGCCTTTGATACCGGCGATCTGGGGTTTCCACTTGTTTTTTCTTTTCCCTCCATTTTTTAAAAAATAGGGGACGGAGTCTCGTGATCCCTGACCTGGCACTCTAATGTCACTTACAGACATGGCATTTTACCTGGAAGTATAGGTGCTTTCTCCCCAGCCAGCTATCTGGTCAGGCTGAAGAGGTAGGAAGGAGCTGGTGGCCATGCAAACGGCGCCATTCGGGGGCAGCAGTGACGGCGGGCACACACCTCGAGATGCAGCAAAGAGGCAGCAGCGGCAGGGGAGATCCAGCAGCCCTCAACAGCAGCAGCAGGTTTCCATTCACGACCCAGCAGGGAGCGACCATCCCAGGTTTAAAGATACAGGTGCGGGCAAGCTTCCCAGTAACCTTTACACCTCAAGCAAGATGTCCCAGGAGAAAGTGGTAACATACAGATCTTGATTTCACTTTTTGAACTGTTTGTGTATGCTGCAAACAGGGGGGTATGTATACATAATAGGTTTTTATGTCATTGTCATTTTAGCCTATTACACCCAAGGTTACAGATAGAAGGAATCCAAAAGTAAAGCTCAAAGTTTCGAAACACTCCTAGAATGCGATGTGAATCCTATATATAGGGAGTTCCTAGGTATGAGGAATGAAATTGCCTCAGTGCTGATAGTCCGTAATGTCCCTGGACTGCACCAGGGGCAACCGTACTGCCGTAAATTACCCTTCAGTCAGGCCAGGGAATCAGGAAGCGAAACCTGTTGTTTTCCTTACCACAGCCATCCCCAAATTAAAGTAGGACCCGAAATAGTAGAGGTGAGTGAAGGAACTCTCCTCTGAGGATTCCCTTAATGAGGGAATACAGGGGCAAGGGGGCCTCCGGTCCTTCGAGACGCCTGCCAGAGGAATGCGCAGCGTTATTAGAAGATATTTATGACACTGGAGAATTAAACCGGACCTTCAGCATGATTTAATGAAAAGCCCAAACTCTTAAACTGTTCCCCAGCATCTAAAATGAATATATTTTACGTTTTTAGTCACTAACTTATTATTCTTTCCCCCACTGGGCTGCAAATCTGCTCAGGAATTTAGGATACGGGCGCCGCCATCTTGACTCAGAAGCATCACAGTTACTGAGGAGAAGAGAGTGGGATAAGGTACAGGGGGGCGGGTTATAGCTGTGCTTTGCTCAGACAGAGCAGAGCTGGGGTCAGGTAAAGGACAGCAATCCCAGAATGCAGAGCAGCTCAGTCAGGAGGCACTTCCTGTTTGCAGGCTGCCTGACAAGATGGCGGCTTCCATAAGCTGCCATCTTGGATGTTTAAAGGCTCATAACATGCAGTAGATGCAGGTAGGATGATTTTTAATGTGAGCAATCTGTATGTACAGGGTGTGGGAAACATATAAGATAGACTCTTATTCAGAGTGAAGGTCCGCTTTAAGTGTGAAGATAGTCCACTGTCAGTATAGACGCCATGTATATAAAAAAACTTCCCCATTCATTCAGCACTTATAGGATATCAATAAATCTGAATGGCAACACGCATAAAAGAAAACTCTTATGCCTAATTTGCTAAAAAGAATATTCCCATTTTCATGAGCACGACATGTACGGATGTACAGAGCAGCGGATTTAAGTTTTGAAGATATGGGGCTTTGCGTGATCTGATGGATCACAAAGTAGAGGGCATCCTGAAAAGAACTGGGATGCCGCATCTTTTGCATTTACTGTGGGCCTGCTTTGGCAGTTGATGGTGTTCTCAGAAGCATCGAGACGTGGCTTATAAATTTTACTAAGGTTATCTGATAATGATACTCCTAAGGTGGGTGTTAGACCTGATTTTTCTAAATGTACAACCCAGCCCAAAACTTTTAATAAAAGAAGGTTATGTGTGTCAGAAAATTCTGCTTCCATAGGAAAAGATACAAAGGATCATAGCAATGATCCTAGGAGTCATTGGTGTCCCTAAGGTTTCCATTCGGGAAATCATGACCTTTCTCCTCTGCATCAGGACTGCGGCAATCCCAGCTCAACTCCATATGAGAACCTTGCAGAGTTCCTCCTTTTCTGCCCAGACTTACAAGATCAGGGGGTCCAAATAGAATCAAGGGCCCTAGAGGGTCTTCAGTGGTGAACGAGCCCAGTGATTCTAGAAAAAGGTAGATAATGGAAGCAAAGAAATTCAGTAGGAATTTTTCTCTAGTTAGTCCATGCATTGGTGACTACTACAGCTTGTGCCATTTTTAGTGCTTCACATGGACATACACCCTCAGTAATAGCTTTGCAGAGGTTTTGAAATGAGTGCTATGCTCTTATATGTAAGTATGATACTGTAGCTTAGTCAGTGGGCAACCCTACCATAGTATTCACTCCAGCCGGTTACTGTGGTGCCACTGGCTTAAAGCAGGAAACATTAAGGCTAATTCTGGAAAGGGCAACATTTAGCCCTACTATTTACATGGATAAGCCTACCTCGAAATGACAGGAGATGAATTTAGGTTCCCTAACCAGAAGTCCATGTTCGAGTTCTGCATTGGCCCCAAACACGGAAAAAATGGTTTATGGGCTGCTAAACAGCTTCAGCTAAATTGTGCAGCAGCAGGAAGCCTGCTGTAACTCGCCGGAGCCCTGCAATCCCCTTCCCATTGGTGGTCCTTTCAAATTGGCTTATCATCATTCATTGGAGCGGTGGCCAAGGCTGTAGCCTATTTGAAAGATACCCCAACTGCCAACGGGAACGGGATCATGGGGCTTACAGCAAGCTTCCTGCTGCACACTATGCGCCATTCCCCACCACTGCAATTTTTTTTTTCTTTTTTTCCTCTTATCCTTGATTCTGCATCTGGGGGCCCCTTGACAGGCTCCCCCCTCCACCCAGGTGGGTGAGGGGTGAAGGGGGCCCCCAAAGGCAAGTTTCTAGTATTCTAGGAATAGAAGTCTGAGCAGCAAGTTTGAATGTGAAAGCGCATTAGTCAAACGACAGGTGACTGCTGCACACTTCTGGGAGCGCACAGCTGCTCTGGACAGTGCTGCATTGCGCACTCCCATCTCAAAAAACGTAAACCTCCTGGTTCCTAATAATGTCCAGAGCACTGTAATGTAAACTACAGCAGCATGTTATCGGCAGGCTGGCATATTTTTGTAACCGTAAATTCATAATATATTTCAACTTTGTTTAGGTTGATCTTTCTGGCTTCTGATAACCTACATGTTTCATCATGCCTGGCCATAGTCTTATGGCCCTTCTGGCTTCAGGCTGCCTTTCACCACCAATCATACAGATTTTCAATATGAAGGAAACAGAAAAACGTTATCTTCTTCCTTCAAAAAGAAAAGTTCTGGTCTGCCATGCTGCTGGTTTTCCCTGCATGTGCGCCACTGGTCAAAAACAAATGTGCTGCCACATACTGAAGAAGCAGAAGGAACTGCTCCTGTCATACAAACCACAATACTACTCAAGATGAGCAAACTATTGGAGAATCTTGCGTCCGGCTATACTAAAGGAGACTCATGCGATATCTGTACATACACAAATCACTCAAAGGGGAACTAAATGAGATAAAAACATGAATTACACATCTGACAAACAGGACAGACTGATTCATTCAAAATCAAGCCAAGGATCCTCATCAGATCATCAAGCAGAGAGAGTATATCTACCAAAAAAATGGATGACCTAGAGAACAGAACTAGGTGGATCAATATCAAAATAAGATCTAAAATCTCAAATTAAACCCTACAGTCGTACCTGCAACAGGTCTATGCTGGCATACTATCTTTAGAGAATGCGACAAGTGTTAGCATTGACTGTACTCACTGATTAGTCTGGAAACTGTTGCATGGCAAGCTATCAACAAAAGGAAATGATATTGCAGAAAGCACATCAAACTGCAATCAAAGACCCAGAAGGCAACACACTTTCTCTGTATCAAGATCTTTCAGCCTACACACTGAACTGAAGGAAAATCCTTAGACTGGTATTAAATGCCCTGAACATCAACAATATAAGATATAAATGGCTATATCTATTAGCAGTTTCGATTAATAAAGACAGAGCATTACAGTATATACACTACAAGATGGAGAGCCTATAAGCAAATTTTGATTGGGGTCATTTTGGGTTGTGGGGTGGAGGAGAGCACTTACACATTTGCACGTACAATGGAGATATATGGCTCACTGAACTGAACAGAACTGAAAAGACAGTCTACTGACTTTGCCTTCATTGCACGATTGATCCACGTATAACCTTGAATCATGCACCAGTTATTATGACTATGGGATGGAGAGCAGAGGAGAGAGCAGACTGGAACTTCAATCATTTGCGGCTAGACAATCAAGACATTTTAAGAGAGATGCGTGGTCATACGATTGCATTTTTTCAGATAAACAGTATAGGAGGAATCTCTAGCATCAGCCTCTGGGAAGCATATAAATGCTACTTAAGGGGGATATGCATCAAAATCGCAAAAGCGCTATAAAACCAGATGGCACCAAAGCGCAAGACATTGCTAGACATTGCTTTACTCAGCAGGCGAACCAAGCAAACAATTCTGATCCCCAATACTGACCGATATTTTTAACCCAACCAACGCCAGCTACGTAGAATTCATGTAGCTGCCTCTCCTACCCTACCGTTAAACATCAGCTACGTAATTTTTTTTTTTTTAAAAAGACACTTGACTCCTCCATCAATCCGTCCGGGCCTCCTCTTCACCTGGGGGGTCTCAGATTCCCCAACGGACTCTTCAGGAGAGGGCTTCACCGCTTCAGCTGCCGTCAGCATTTACTGTAAACAAAAAAAAAAAAAGACTTCATGTGCGATCCCATCGGGTCTCCTCTTCACCGGGGCCTCTGCTCCCCCCGGCTCTTCTACAGTGAGGAGAGTGCCCGAAAGAGTCCCCCCTCCCTGCCTCCTCCAATGTTCCTGCTAGCCCGGCCGCTTGTGGGCAGGGCAGATGACGTCATTCTGGTGCTGCACTGTCCGATGCCAATGGTGATCACTGGAGGGAGGTTGGAGGGGCAGGGGGCTGTGATCAGCTTGCATGGAGCATGAAAGTAAGCAGGGTTACTGGTATAGCCAGAATGATTGACAGAAAATGACTGATTTAAATGTTTAAACTATTTTTTTTTAGTGGTATTTCCACAGACTGTCTGTCCTACATTAATTAGATGATGTGGTAGCTCAGCAGCTAGTTCACTGTAGATTGCTGCAGTCCAACATGATTTAGTTGCTGTGTGCTAACAAAACTTGGACCAATGAGCTTCCGCATATTCAATAATCTTGATAATCTCAGGACCACTTTGATATCCTCATGTCTTCCTCAGCACATCCTAGAGATAACATTTTTTTTACCCACTTGGAATTCCTAAAATAGAGAGGGACAACTCTGATCTACAGTTTGCTCATTAAATAAGTCTGGGTAAACACTCTGTTTGCCCTTTCTCTTTTTTCCTTGAACAATATAATTTATCTCTTGGTATACAAAGTTACTTTTGAAGTTTTGTGAGTGTGTATTCATTTCTAGATTTTGGTGTAGATTGAATGGGTCAATGATTTTTGATGTCCAAGCATCATTCCTCATCTTTTCAAGCAGCAGGAGAGAGGTGCTGAGCAGAGGCTACAAGCACCTCAACATTTATCAAATACTAGATACTGAGTATTTATATAGTGTAGTCTGGCAAGCTGGATGTTCCCAGGGTTTGTGAGAACAAGAATGTTGATAAACACAGTGTTTTGTAACTGCTGAAGGCCAATGGATGCTGCCTATGCGTAGTCTGATATTAAATTCTAGTATGTTGTGGTTGCTAGCCATGGACACCCAACACAGCATGCTCTCCCCTACCTGCTTGATTTGTTGTGGACCTTTGTAACCACTACACACTTTTGTCTCCTCAAAGAAATATTGTAACAGGCAAGTGAAATTAGGAGCCTGTTCCGCTGACCCCATAGTCCTTCCTGTATGAATATCATCTTGCCTTAGCTGAGGGCAGGGACCCAGCCTTTTGCTGGCCATACGCGTGTCCACTTCTGCACCCTCCAACTTGTACAGAGGAAACCTAGAAGGTTGACGCCAAAAGGAGACCATATAGTCCATCTAGTCTGCCCTTATGTACATACTGTGTTTATTTTTTATCTTAGATAGATGTATGCTTTTTCCATGCATGTTTAAATTCACATGCAGGGCCTGGCCTGGCCTGGTATTTCAATGTGATGTCGGAAGGGCCAGATATTTGTCTACCAGTTTGGTTTAGAAAACTGTGAACACGTTCCAAAGGATTACACAGTGGGCATGCACATTGGAGGCCTGGATCTACAAGACAGGTGAGTGTTAATAAGACTGTTCCGTCAAAAAATGACAATCCAAGTTTGGATTTGTACATCCTTTCGTTGACCCTTTCGTCCCCCATTCCCCAGAAGACCCAAATTCTCACCCTTCCATGATCTTACATCTTTACAAACTTTCAAAAAATTATTCTTACCTCATTGGAAAAATTATGCACCTCGCCTGTAAAAATGCCCCATTGCATGTGCAGGGGATTTTTTTTTTTTAGAACAAATATTTTTTTATTGCACTTGTATGTGTTAAAAAAAAAAAAAAAGCTCACATAGATGCACCCGGCTTTACACTTGCTTCACCAAATCTTTAGCATTATCCTCAATGTTTTGAATGAGAACCAGATGTACACAGGCCACGCTAAGCTGAACCAGGAAGTGTAGCTCCAGGTTTCACAAACCGAGGCTGCGGGAGGACGATAAGTGGTGCAGGAGCAGAGGGTAAGGTATGTGGTCCGTCTCGTGTCATCTGGCTCTGTCTTGATCTGAGGTCTGTGGTTAAGTCTACAAAAGTAGACTTAGTAGTCCACTACAAAAGTGGACCTTCACACTGAATAAGAGCCTATCTTATATGTTTCCCACACCCTGTACATACAGATTGCTCACATTAAAAATCATCCTACCTGCATCTACTGCATGTTATGAGCCCTTAAACATCCAAGATGGCGGCTCATGGCGCATCAGGCAGCCTGCAAACAGGAAGTGCCCTCTGACTGTGCCGCTCTGCAATATGGGATTGCTGTCCTTTCCCTGACCCCAGCTCTGCTCGGTCTGTGCAAAGCACAGCTACAACCCCGCCCTCCTGTACTTTATCCTGCTCTCTTCTCCTCGGTATGTGATGCTTCTGAGTAAACATGGCACGCCCATATCCTAGAGTCCTGAACAGAGTTGCAGCCCAGTGGGGGAAAGATAATAAATTGGTGACTAAAAACGTAAAAGATATTAATTTTAGATGCTATGGAATAGTTTTTTAAGGGTTTGGGCTTTTCATTAAATCATGCTGAAGTTCCAGTTTAAGGATCACTGATTTAAAAACGCAAAATGAAAATTCCTGATTACTTTGTGAACTATTTTAATCCCAGGAGCAAAGTTGGTAATGGTCAAGGGCTCCATACACTCTTCCCAGGACCCACATGACTTGTGTGAAGATCTTCTTAGGTTACAGCGATAATAGTGATAGATTTCTACCCTGTGCAGCTTCTGTATTTGATACCACAATGTTTTGAGAAACACTTTGAGAAAATGGCTGTAAAGGTCACTATGTGAAAACAGAAATGACATCATTTGGCAACTGTCTTACCAAAGGTTTGAAGGCCTTGTAGAGAGTTAGAGTTGATGCCCAGTGGAAAAAAGCCAAAGATGCTGAGTGGGGCTGTGTGAATGGGTAAGCTGGCCCGCTTTCCTGAGGTGAATACAAGAGGCCAGTCTGTTTGGAGAGATGTAGTGTCTTTCTTTCACCTGACCCAGTCTTTTGAAAGCGAAGTATTTGGTGTCTTTGTTGTCTGCATGATATTTGAAAACTGCTCTGTTTCTTCTTTTTGTCAGGACTGAAGAATGATGGCTGCCGGGAAATTTGCCAGTTACCATAGAAATGTGCAAACGAACCATCAGTTCCCACTGACATCTTCAATGGACCTTCTTAGCAGCAAATCCCCCCTTGCTGAGCGGCGGGTTGATTCGTTTCAGGATGTATGTATCCATGGCACATTACCTCGCAAAAAGAAGGACAGGATTTCCATTAGATCTGCTGACATGTTCAGCCACATGGGAACCCTGCCACATACCAAGTCCCCCAGGATGCCCACCCGGATCATGCAGGATATCATGGAGGAATTTCCCATTCCGGACAGGAAAAAGTTTCCAGCAAGGTAATTTAATCACTTTTGTGTTACTTCTCAACAATATATTTGTTGTTTTTGGGTCAGGCTTTTTAAGAAGAAAATGCAACTCAATATACTGTGCGTGTGTATATACACACACATACCTACAATAATGTTGCCTGTTTTGTGAACATTGGCATAGAACAGAGGATGGGTACACTTGATGCAGAGCCTGCTGAACTGCCCCATTTTTTTCCCAAACCTGCTGCTCCAACAGTGGAAGTAAGTTGGCACCAACACTGCTGTTGAAACCCAAATCCCTTCAAAACTTTGTGGGATTAACTGGGAAAGAGTTAGAACCAGTTTCTGGCGGACTCTCTGGAAACAAGTTGCATCCCACTTGGCATCTTGATTTGGAATTTCCATGCATATATTTCCTATTGAGAATATCCCAAATAAGCCAATATTACTCACCCCTCTACAACGCTGTGCTGCTCCTGTGGTAAACAATGGGGACTTCCATCTATACTTGCATGCTACACACATACTGTTGGCAAACCTCAATAATTGTTTGCCAAATGAAAGGCGTGTCACGATAGCACGGATTGTTTAGTGTTGCCAGATTTCAGGCATTTCCATAGGCATTCAAGTAGACAAACATCCCAAATCATCTACAGCATTATGGAGAACTGGCCCCACTTCTGTATAGTCATTATCAGTCACGTAGGTAGGGGTGATCCTAGCCTCTCTGCTGCCCGAGGGGAACTATAGAAAGGTGATCTCCAGGGTTTTAATTGCCCCAATTTGGCATACCCCATAATGAGGAAGACCACTGGCCCTAGGGTCTTATAGACTCTGGGGAAGTGGTTACTCCTCTTTAAACCCCTCTCCCACACACACACCCAAGTTCAAGTTGACCAAAACCCAGGATTTTGACCACTGCAGGTTTTGGTCTGTATCTATATTTGATAGTACTGCAGTGCATTCAGCCCTTTTTGCCAAACAAAGCTCTAGCATTGCAAAAGGGGAGCAGCTGCTCCCTGTGGCCTGTGGTGTCCCGCCCCCATTAGAATAGCTGGTCATTGGAGCGGGTTGTGTATTCACCATTGGGATCTGTGAGTGGTGCCCACCCCCCCCCCCCCCCCACAGAGACCAGACGGTGAGATACTGAATGGAAAGGATGCAGTGATAGACTAATTGCCCCAATCACTGCTGCCTCATGAGACTGTTGCTCCGATCACTGAAAAAACATGACTGTATGCATTACCATCACACAGCACTCTTATCAATAAATACCCTCCCTAGTTCATTCCAATTGCCTTTTGTGTGCCATCAGTCCCGGGCACAGACTCAGACTTAGAGTGAGTTCCCAATACGAAAAATCACAAATCTCATTACCCCCTTAAAAATACAAACTTCAAAGTAGCAAGCAGAGGTACATTGACACCCACCACTCACTCTAGCAGTAATACTGCTGACTGAAGAATAGGAACTTTTTACATACATAATAGGCCCAGCAAGAGCCTTCTAAGTGTTGTGATTGTTGTAAACAATACTGCAGCCCGAAAGCAGAACAAAACCCACCATCTAAAAGATTCCAGAGCTGTCCCCCCAGGGACAGGGTCAAGAAAGAAGCCTTCCCATCCATCATTACCGAACTCTATCACAAGGCAGTGTTAGAACCGGTTCCGGGGCTCCAAAGAATGGAAGGGGTGTGCTCTCATGTTTTCCTGGTTTCACCTTCGGGAAAATTCCACAATTTTAAATTTGAAAAACCTGAGCAGCAATATAAAATACAAAAAATTTAGGGTGGAATCAATTTATTTCATAAGAGACATCTGACAGAAAGAGGCAGTGATGATGTCAGTCGACTTACAGGATGCCTACCTCCACGTTCCTATCCATTTTACTCACAGAAGGTTTCTGAGGTTAGCAATCCTGCTAGAACGTTAGGTGAAGCATTGGCAATTTCAGGCTCTGCCATTTGGCCTTTCTTCGGCACCCCAGATCTTTACAAAGATTCTATCAGAAGCAATGGCTCACCTAAGACTTCATCATAGCCTATTTGGACAACCTGCTTATTTTTGCGAGGGACAGGTCCTCCCTTCCAGTAGGCTCGCAAAAGACCTTACTTTGTCTCCAAGGGCTAGGTTGGCTATTGCAGTCCAACCTCATCCCCGAAAGCAGATGCACATGTACCTTGGACACAGGGTATCCTCCTTCCCTGGGACAAAACTGAAAAGATGGCAGTGTATGTGAAACAAGTTCTCTCCTGCCAGTCAATCTCTGAGGCAGAGACGTGCTAGAAAGTCTCCATTGGTGCACAGACCCAGAGGTACTAAAAAGAGTAAGACAGTTGAAGCAAAGGAATCCAGTAATTATTATAACAGACACCAGTTCCTGTGGTTGGGGGGCCCACTTGGAGAGACAGAATGTCCAGGAAAAATGGCTACCAAACATTGCGGGCCAATCCTCCAATTTCAGGGAATTAATGGCAGTCAAGCTGGCGCTGGATAATTTTTTTTCCAAAAATTGCTGACAGAGACGTACAGATCCGCTCTGACAATGCTTCCCCAGTAGCATACATAAATCATCAGGGCGGGGCCAGATTCCTGGCACTGATAGACCTGGCCAATGCGATTATGTTCCCCTTACAGGAACAGGTCCGATGTACTTTGGCAGTTCATCTGAAGGGGTTCCTGATAACGGTCAGTATTATCAGTCTATTTAGATCGTCTGTTGAGACAAGATCAGCTAGTCAATCGATTTTTTTTTTTTAAAGCAATTATCTGGAAGAGGCGGGTAACCTTTAAAGAATTTCCTACATGGGACCTATCTATAGTGTTGAAGGGACTTCTAGAACCTCCATTTGAGCCCTTGGACGAAGTGCCAGAAAAATTGCTATGTTTAAAATTTTGCTTCCTATTGGCAATTTGGCCAGACAGGTAAGTGAGCTCCAAGCTCTATCAATGAAAGAACCTTACCGCACAGTTCTCCTTTTATCCTTTAATCCTTTTTTTCTTTTACCTAAAATTATTACATCAGTAAACCGGTCCCAGGACATAGTGCTACCGACATTGCCAGTTACAGCGGGATCAAAAGATCTGTCACTTTTCTAGGTACGAAGAGCATTAATTATTGATCTGGAAAGATCTAGAGAATGGCCAATAACAGAACAGCTTTTGATAGCCCGTTGGATAAAACAGACTATTGCGCAGGCTTATACTTCCAGAGGAGAGTCTCCGAGAGTCTGGGCAGAAAGGACTGGTGCAGCCATGTGGTCATCACCCCACACCTTCCTCAAGCACTATAGACTTGATCTCCTGTCTGCAAAGCATCAGGCCTTTGGTAGAAGGGTCGTACTTGCAGCTTCCCACCTCTAAGGTATAGTTACTTGCCTATTCCTCTCCGTGGGCCATGCTAAAGGATGATGGAAGATCCCCGTTAGACTTACCGGTAATGTTTTTTTTTTAGGAATCCTTCAGCACAACCCCATATTTCCCTCCCATGTCCTATGGTTTACCTAATGTTACTTGCTTAAGACTGTGGTGGTGAGGAAAGGGTGGGGCTTTTAAGTTTTGTGTTTCCTCCCGGGGGGTGGAGCCTCTCGCTCTCAGTGGGTAGTGCTGAAGGATTCATAGAAAAAAACGTTACAGGTAAGTCTAACAGGGATTCTTTGTTTTAATGCCTAACCAATCCCTTAAAGAGAGAAACAGCCATTCTTTGCACATGGAGGTTAAAAAGCACTATGTTCTGAGGGTTATTTCAGCGAATGGGTAAACTTGCAGTACAGGACTGTATTACTTACTTAGATTGCTAAGCTATGGCCTGTTCAGTCTAGTCTGTAGATTTATTACCCAGGCAACTCCCAATCTGTGGCCAGAAGTTGAAAATACCAGATGTTATCAGGGGCCAGCAACTGGAGCGTGCTTCTCTGTAATAATGATCTCCTCCTAACCAGAGGGGTCAGCTGGTGAGAATGTGAAATGTGCCTGTGGAAAATTTCAAAGGTCTTGTTCAGGGCAAATTTGATAAACTCTGAACAGCAGGCCAACCGATGTAGAATGAAATATGGAAATGCTCAAGCACTTTCACTTTGTTACATTTGTGGGCATCAGTCTTGTTTTTGGCTAATATCGAACAGACAATGTTGTGCTTTAAAACCTTTCTATATATTTAATTTATAGTTAAGAAATATTTCCCTACGCTTTTTCTCTTTCGATGAAGCAGCCTGCTTAAACTAATCACAAGTATTCAGGTAGTAAATTAGTTTGAAAATGTTACCAAGCCCAGAACAAAAGTATTAGAAAACTAGGTATTTATCTGAATGAAAGAAAATTAGATTAGCATATTTTATGGACTGTCCTTGACTTTGAATAGCCATAAATGTATTTGCAAGTTGACCTTCTGATTTAAAGTGGACCAACACCCAGGATTTTGACTATCCTGGGTTTTGGTCCACTTCGGTGGGGTGCCCCGCTGTGTGAAACCCCCAAGAAAGCCCCAAAAACTCACCTCTCCTCGCTCCCACGTGACCGCTGCAGCCAATCCCCGCCGGCGGACAAGCGGGAGGCAGCGACGGACAAGAGAGCACGCCCGCCACCGCCTCCCGCGCGTCACCCTTACAGAGCCCGCGCCGGCCATTCACAAACGGCCGGCGCGGGTGCGCGTCCTGCTAGAGGGACGCGCGGGAGGCGGCGGCGTGCGCCGCTGGATCGAGTAGCAGGTAGGGATTTAGGGGTTTCTGGGGGGTTTCACACAGCGCCCCGCAGTCAGGGAGCTGATCGGTCCGGGAATCTTATAGATTCCCGGGCCGATCATGGGTGGGTGTTGGTCCACTTTAAAGGGAAAGAGATGTGCCTAAAGAAAGCAAAACAAACCCTAAACGTTTTTTTAACTATATAAACTCAAAGAAAACTAAATCTGGTCAGATAGGTGCCCTTATTGATGATGATAATGGGGAAATGGTCACTGGGGGTGATAAGAAAGAAGGTGGAGCTGTTGAATGTATACTTTAGCTCTGTGTACACAAGAGAGGAGCAAAGAGCCAACACAGGAGTTACCACTCATAGCAATAGCCCAAGTATAATACTTAACAAGATAAACATGGATATCATCCAAGAAAGACTAAATAATGTAAATGTGAATAATACTGCAGGACCAGATGGACTTCACCCAAGAGTTCTTAAAGAACTCAGCTCCGTTATCTCACCATCTTTGTTCTTGATCTTTAAAGACTCACTAACAACTAGTATCGTGCCAAAAGATTGGTGCAGGGCAAATGTGGTGCCCATTTTTAAAAGGGGCTCTAGGTCTTCTCCGGGCAGTTACAGACCGGTAAGTTTAACATCCATTGTGGAAAAATTGCTTGAGGGGCTATCAAGGGACTGTATACAGGAATATGTAACTATCCATAATATTATAAGTGACAACCAGCATGGTCTTACTAAGGACAGAAGCTGCCAGACTAACCTGATTGGCTTCTATGAGGAGGTGAGTAGAAGCCTGGACAGAGGGGCGGCTGTAGGTACAGTTTTTCAAGATTTTGCAAAAGTATTTGACATTGTCCCCCATAGATGCTTATTGGGGAATTGAGATCTTCAGGATTAGAAAATACAGTTTGTAACTGGATTGAAAACTGGCTGAAGGATCGTGTGCAGAGAGTTGTGGTTAATGATAACTGTTGTGAATGGTTACCGGTTGTAACTGGTGTACCCCAGGGTTCAGTGCTGGGCCCACTATTATTCAACTTGTTTATAAACGACATAGAAGATGGGATTAGAAGCACTGTCTCTATTTTTGCAGATGACACAAAGATATGTAGCACAGTGCAGTCTATTGAAGATGTTCACAGGCTTCAGGCTGACTTGGACACTTTGAGTGTCTGTGAATCCACTTGGCAAATGAAGTTCAATGTGGAGAAATGTAAAGTCATGCACTTGGGGTCTAACAACCTGAAGGCCACATATATCCTTGGGGGAGTAAAACTGGGAGAAACACTTAAGTGTTTAAGGATCTGGGGGTACTGGTAGATCACAGGCTAAATAACAGCATGCAATGTCATGCAGCTGCTTCCAAGGCCACCAAGATCTTATCATGCATTAAAAGAGGCCTGGAATCACGGGGTAGGGATGTAATATTGCCTCTGTACAAGGCACTGGTGCACCCTTACCTGGAATATGCCGTCCAGTTCTGGGCATCCATTCATAGTGAGGACGCTCTGACTATGGAAAAGCTGCAGAGGAGAGCCATCAAACTAATCAAAGAAATGAAAGATCTTAGTTATGAGGAGAGATTACTGGAATTAAATCTGTTTAGTCTTAAGAAAAGACAACTAAGGGGGGGCATGATTAACTTGTATAAATATATAAATGGCCAATACATAAAATATGGGGAAACACTATTTCAGGTAAAATCCTCTCTGAAGACAAGGGGGCACTCCCTTCGACTGGGGAAAAAAAGAAATTCAGTCTCCGGAGGCAACAATCATTCTTAACATAAGAACTATAAATCTGTGGAATAGCCTTCCCCA
The DNA here is from genome assembly GCA_027917425.1 of Gastrophryne carolinensis. Taxonomy (NCBI): domain Eukaryota; kingdom Metazoa; phylum Chordata; class Amphibia; order Anura; family Microhylidae; genus Gastrophryne; species Gastrophryne carolinensis. The sequence goes on from CM051235.1 coordinate 465,918,498, forward strand.
GAAGCTTGTTACAGCATCAACCGCTGACAGCTTCATAAAAGGATTAGATGCTTATTTAGAAGAAAATAACATTAACAGTTACTATTAGCGGTTATCAGTAAAAAAATAAATAAAATATAAATAAATAAAATAAAACATAACTTCCCCTACCCCAACACCCTTGGTTGAACTTGATGAACATGTCTTATTTCAACCGTATTGACTATGTAACTAAGTCACTATCTGTGATGTAATATTTAGAAAGAGAGGTAAGTTTGTTTATCATTTAATTAATTTGACAAGCTATATTTAGTAATGTAGTTCCCCTATCTGCTGTAGGCGTTTTCAGCACAGGTCACTTATGCTGTCCTTGAGAGGATTTTTTCCTTATGACAGAATGTGTGCTCATCTCAGCAGTAGCCATAGCTGCAGTGTCCACAGTGTTCTGTATGTGCACGGCTCCCATCTCTCTTTGTAGATTTAGCTGTAAGATTTCAGGTACTGAAAACTGCTTTCATAAAACAATATAAGCAGACTCAGGGGTCACACTCCTTTGTGTGACCCCTGGATCTGCTTGATCCTCGGGTTCACTCTTGCTTATATTGTGATATGAATTAATGAGCACGCCTCTATTTTTTGATATTAGTGGTGCACCATTTCTAATATATGCTTTCATAAAACAAACATCTGTTAAACATCAGACTAAATAAAAGATTTACTCAATAAGCTCAGCACCTTGAGGACTGCCATTTAGCACATACCTGTAAGTTTTGCCCTTGTATTTGGAGGAGGAAAATAAGAAATTAAATATTCTGAACCAAATGTTGTGCTAAAACACCATCCCCCCCCAAGAACCAAATAGTAGGCAAGGTGCAGAATCCCCCCTATAGCATAGTATAGTATAGTAGCACTCCCCCCTCCCATTCCCATAGGTCTGCAGAGCAACCATGTCTCTCCTCTCTGCTCCACATGTCCCTGTCTGACACAGAGTGGGGACAGCAGAGATCTGGCTGCTCTGCAGTGCCATCTCCTGTTGCTGTATGTGATCACTGTTGGAATCTGTAAGTAAGGGCGTTTATAGCATGAGTCCTGGCTTCTCTATTTCAATCTCCCGAATCTCCGATCGGGTTGCCTCCTAGAGAATAATGACACTGGACCAACATTTTATTATTAGATTTTTGGACCACTTTGAAGAGAAGCTGCACCACTAGACTTACTTGTACATACAAGCACTGCAAGTTTTTAGGGATCAGTTGTTCTCCAAGCTAATGTGACTGCAAGCCACCCTGCTCTCGCTGCTACCTGCCTGATTATGTGTACTGTATGTGAAACTATCCATGCATCCTTCTATTGTTTTTATAAACTGTTAGTCTGTATTTTTTAGGGTCCATATATATAGCCATTTATATGTATTTAGTTCATTTCCCAAAATGCTGTATATTTGATCACCCTCTGTGCAACTCCTAACATCAGCAGCGCAATAGGGGCTTCTGAATTTACTTTGGAACATTGATTGACTTATACAGGTTAGCACTGGGCATTACATCAGCAGCACGGAAGCTGCACATGAACAATAAGCACACATGGGCTAGTCATTTCATTACACTGAGCTTCATCAGACATCAGCAAATTTACTAACAAAGACCTATGTGATGAGCCTGGCCGGATTCCCTTCATGGATGCCCCTTAATGAACAACCCTCTTGTCTTTGTGCCCAGTTTGTTTAGCACACTGGCAAGCGCTTTCTGGTGTTCTTGCTGCTTTTCTGTTTTAAGAGGCTGACCCACATCTAAACGTTTTTCTATCCTTTATGGTCAAGCAGCTTTTAAGCTCAGCTCATTGTTCAAAATGTTTTTATTAGTTGCCTCTCCGTTGACTATTGCCTTTTCTTCTTTAAACTGGAACCCGTCCCAAACTGTAGATTTAAACCTAGGGATGTACCTGAGGCTTGTATATCATGCAATGAGTGACTGCTGCAAAGTTACTTTCAAGTTAATAGTAGTTTTAAAGCGTCTGAAACCCCTATGCAGCCGGCCCTGCAATCTAAAACCCTCCCTCCTAGGCCAACAGCTAGCCTGCCCCAGGGGTAGTCTATACAGGTATGTCCTGCTGTGTAAAACCCCTGGGGTTGGCAATAAACTCGCTGTATCAGCAGCTCTCATGGTTTGTTCTCGGTAGTTGCATCCCCAGCTTTCCTTCAGCTGTGTGCGCACACTCCACAGGGAAACCTGGGATGCAGCGTCATCCGGCAGTCTTTAGATTAGCGAATCGATGATCTCAAAACTGCTAGAGGGTATGGCTGCTGCAATGGAAAACCATTAAAAGAAAAAAAAAACTAGGCCACTGCCCATCCGACAGCATCGCCGAAGGCACTGAGGGTGGGTGAGGGCCACGGGGGGGAGGGGGTTGCTTTAAGTACACACCTGTCAACAAAATTGATCCTCTACATTAAGCTGTGCATGCCTTCCTTATACAATAAGGCCCCATCCACCTGACATGTATGTTGTGACCTTTAATACCAGTCTGCCTTTTAGTATGATGAGTATAGGGTGCAGCTTGGTAGACACAATTTTTCACATACAAACCAGACTGTATGCAGTCATTACACCACTATGGGGACCTGGTGCACTAACCACCCCCAGAAGTAAGCTGAAGCTGTTGCGTAGCTATGGAGATCCCTGAATGTGTGGACTTTATGGCACAAAGTGCTCAGCCACTTCAAGTATGCCAAGTCCCATGTTTTTCATTGCAGGACAAATAATGAGAAGCCCTGTGTGAAGCCATTTGATGTCAAGCACAGGCTACAGTGAGTGATTCATGCCGGATGAATTCATAGCCCCGACAAAAGAGGAATTCTAGAATCACATTTATTCACCAAAATAGAATGGTCACAAATGGCCCTTTTTGGTGACTGATTATTTCTTTAACTCTTTAGTCACCGCTAAGGGGAAGTGATAATGCATGTGACAGTTAATATTCGTTTAGCTGAAGTGTGTGTCAAAGGGTTCCACATTGTCTGCTTTTCCTCTGGCATTCCCAAATCAGTGCTGCACACTGCTGCTGTTGCTGGTTTCTAGACCCTTTTTTGTATTCACCATATCCTATGTTTTGTCTTTAGCCTGGTCACTCTCTATAAGACTTAATAGTGAACAGACGCTATTTGTTGTGTGTGGGGAGACGAACAGCTCACTTATCTGCATATGTCTTTTTTTTCTTTCTTGCTCAAGTTCCATTCTGGCAAAAACATTTTTTGTTGGCTGTATTCTAATCAGTAGTCTGAAATAGAGAGGGGGAGGGTGAGGTGTACCTCTTCATTCACAGACTGCATCACACAGAGACTACAGAGGAAATTGAAAGGCTGACTTTTAAACCGGAGACCAAAGATTAATAACCCTTTTCAAAGAGCAGATTAGAAGAATACAGCTGTCTGGGAGGTAATCAGGTATTTGTTGTACTTAGCTTAATAAAAAATGAATTTTGTATTGGGGCACCAGGTGACACACAAATGTTCAATGTCACTTATGTGAAATGCTGAGCTTAGTTCAGGGGTAGTAGGCTGCTCTACAGGGCTCAATGCCCTCATGCTGTCTCCCATAGCTGTTCAGGGCTCCAAAGGCTTTGATGATCTCCACTGCATTCTCCACATTGTTAGATGAAGGTGTACAGGATCCCAACCGGCCTTAGCATAGTCTGTATCTGACTTGTTTGTTGTTGACGTAGACCAAAACCCTTGTAGGCCAGTGCTGGAGTCTTTTAAGCCGCTTGCCTACCCGAGGGATATCCCGATTTGGGGTGCCTTACTGTGTGAAACCCATGGAATCGCCCCCCAAAAATCACCCTTCCCATAAAGCTTTTATGGCCCATTGCTGCATCCCTGGTTTCCCTTTAGCTGTGATGCACTTCAGCACCCAGCCGTTAAGATACATAGTCCACCTCAGACTAGAGGGAAGCCTGGGATGGGCCCAGCAGTCCTGTCACTTCATGTAGTAGATTTGAGATCAGCCAATCATCAAAACCTGCGTTGCCTGAATGACTCAGGTGGGGGGCACAGGGGGGTGACCTAGAGAGTTTTGGTTCTCTTTAAGGACATGTTGGGTGTTTGTGTAGAGGCCACAAATAAAGCCCTTATCGCCTATAAAAATAACAACATAGGCGTCACTAGTTCCATAGAGCTACTGGCTATCTGTCAGCGCTCACTGCTCATTCATTAAATGTGAGTGCACATAGAGAGTCATGGAGTTTCTTGTTCATTAGCCCCCCCCCCCTGGTTTTGTTCCCATTGAGATACATAAGTATTTTTTCTATTTGTTGTAATATAAACTTGAACCAAATAGACAAGTTAGGATTTTAACATGGTCTTTCGTATTGTGTTTAGGCTATATTCAGATAATTGCACTACGGGTGTAGGGAGCAAAACCAATCTTTCTGCATTTTATTGTAGTGTTGTGGGTTTTTGACTTACAAGGTGTAATATGGTAAAAAGCAGATTCAAGTGCGTTGATAGCCGCAACCCGCTACCCTCTAACAGGGAGCATGCCCCTGTCTGCTATTCACAAATGCCTCCCGCAGGCATGCATCCTGCTGGAGGGATAGTGAGGATGCAGCCGCTGCTCGCGCATGTACTGTTGGACGCAGAAGGAAGGTGAGTTTATGGGCACAGGATAGCAAAATATTTACAGGGCAGTAGTCTATATGGTTTTAGGGCCCTTTCACACCTAGCTGTGGGAGTACTACTCCAATGCAACTCATGCAAGGGCATAAGTCACAACATGACAGCAGCGAATAGAGGTTTGTGCTTCACTTTTGGCATGTCCGTGCAGTGAGCAACACACGCAAGGTGAACCACACCAGTGAACCCACTGGGGGCATTGAGATTACACATGCCCAGAGCAGTACCAAGTGTGCAGTTGGGGGTTAGCCAGATCCGTTCCCTGGTCACTAAGCCATGACTTCCATTGTGGTGCGCCGCATCATGGTGAGGATTGCCTTTTTTCGCCTTAGTGCTTTTAGTGTGTCCTGCCAGAGTACAGCTGACTCGCACAACATCTTTGTGTGCTGCCATACTCTGTGCTGTGCCCCCCTCTTATGCCAGTGGAATATGCTACAAGTGCAAATTTGTAAGGGGCTCTTGGCTGCAGAAGACATCTGTATAAAGACGCCTCTGCAGGCAAAACGAAACGCGTTTGTTCCAAAGGGACAGTTCTCTTCCCGCTTGTGTTATGCGACATAAGCAGAAATATGTAAAAAGGACCCTACACTCAATTTTGTGTCCATTATAGTGTTGTCTGTTGTTGCATCCGGACTTTGAACATGGAATTGCTGCCATCTGCAATGTAATTCATTTATGGCATTGCTAAAGAGAAAGCAGGTGAGCTGAAGTTTAATGCTTCTTCACTAAGCTATGTGCCTGGTTAAAACAGGTGATATTCCTTTCAAGGGGTATAGCTATTTGCACATGGCGTTTATTATAGAGGTGCTGCAGCCAGAATAAAACATGTTATAGAATAAGTAAGGCCAAAAGTATGTTTTGGTACTGACATGCTCGCACATCCTCAAAAGTTCCAAAAACCTGTCATTTTTTTATTGTCTAAATCCCCCCCACCCCACCTTCTTACCAAGAGGTATATTCATTTCTAGTTTCCTCATGTGGTAAGCTGTCTGTCCATTAGTCATTATATTTTAGTGAACCCAGGAGTGTACACATTTTTTCTATTATATACATTTTCCACACATTAGGAAGTAACCACCCCCCTATGTGGTATTAGACGTGTGTAGCTCCACCCCATACAGTTTTTACTGTGTCTGACAGAGTATTAGCAGAAATTAAAAAAATATATAATAAAAACGCAGCGCTAAACAGTTTCTTGACGAAAAAATCTTAATGGTAAACATCAATATCTGCTACTACATGCCGGAACCATTTATTCGGCATCAAAGTCCCATATTAAAAAAGTTCAAAATATCAGGCACAGAGCAAAGAAGGATGGTTATTAGCAGATCCTTGTAGGTGAAACACAGGTTCTCTTGAAAATTCCGCCGTGTCTGCAAAGCACACTTCACAATCGTGCCCTTCACCAAAATAATATACTCTTACCAGATGTATGATATAGATCAGCTCATCTCTCAAACGATGCAATGTAATGCCAGAAATCACTTAACTGAGGCCACTTCTATTGGACTACAATTTAGGTCAAAAGCTTCCTTTTAACTCCATCATTAACACTCCAATGTGCATGTAAGGAAAAAATATGAACACATCTAGTGCAATCCCGTCATATAAAATCCCCAAAACTTTTAATAGCTTCAATAAATGCACTTACAAGGGAGTTGCGATAATAAAATGTATAATAAAAGCGAAGTCGGTCTCTGCGGTGTCTTCCACTGTGGCTACACGTGGTTCAGAACAAACGCTCGTACCTGCCCCTCAGTAAATCCTTCCTCAAACTCGTCCCCTGTATGCCTAATGCGTTTTGTTGGTATGACAACTTTATCAAAGGCAAGAGACACCGGGGAAGTGAATGCTTAAATAGTAATAACATGAAATCGACGGTTGATGCTGACAGGAAGAGAGCGTTAGGAAGCCAGCCAATCAAGACGGCCGCAAAACATATGTGTATGGGAGGTTGCTAAAAGAAAGATCTTACAAGAGCCACAAACCGCCGTGTCTTAGTTCGGCCTCCTCCGGCTTAGATCGGAGGTATTCGGCCCATTGCGTCATCGGCTGCTCTCTCCAGTTTAGGCTGTCCTCGGGCTCCGGCATCTAACTTCGGCTTTTTTCGGCTCAGAGCGTGAATGAGCCTGCTGCTGCCCTCGGTTAATAAAGAACACAGAGCCGGCATTCTAGCAGCACTAGCTAGTGATGCATAGAAATAGCAATTCCGCTTATCACCATGTAGGGGGTGCCACTAATAATGTAATCATGTACCCCTACTGATGTATTATTGTAATATTATATAATCAACAAGGGGGGCAGATTTTAAAAACCAAATTGTGTGTATTAAAATGAAGTACCACAATTCTACAATAGGGGGAAGGAAAAAGTATGAATATTAATAAAATATGTATATAGCGGCCACACTTTAACACCATAGACACGACGGCCCACAGTACAAACCAAACATGACAACAAACCACACAAGTAACTAACATAATAAGTAATTATGTATAACAACCAATAGAGCATTAAAATGGGAACAGGAAATGATGTGGTGTTAAGCATTTTCAATAAAGCAATTTAAGTCAAATTCGATGTTGAGACCCCCCGAGGTCAGGGTGTCAAGCTCAAAAATCCATTTGCTTTCCCTGCGTGACACTTCTCTAACTAGGTGAGAGCCTTGCCAATGCTTTTCTATCTGGTCAATACCTATAAAAGACATTTGTTTGGTATCACAACCATGCATGATCTTAAAATGTGCAGAAAGGCTATGTTGGTCGTAACCTCGCCTAATATTGCAAACATGTTCCCTTATTCAGGTCTTAAGCACTCTTGTTGTTTGTCCAATGTAATAGAATTTACAGGGGCACCAAATTAAATATACGACATTAGTGGAATTACAGGCGATCAGGCTGGAGATTTTATAGTCTCGACCAGTCTTGTCATCAGTAATGGCCTTCATATGTTTAGCTGTTGGACGACAAGTCTTGCAACCCATGCAAGTGCCGCATCTGAAGAAACCTTTCAGTGTATTATTCATCAAAGAAGGCCTCACTGGAGGGTCTACATAACTTTTAGTAGTTCTAAGGTTAGGTGCCTTCCTGAAAATGATTTTAAGATTGTTAGGTAGTAGGGGACCCAGGGTGGCATCATTCTTAAGAATGTGTCACTGTTTGGATAAAAGCTGTTCTATCCCTAAACTGTGTACTGAATGCTGTGAGAAATGCAAAATCTGATTGGGAAGTAGTTGGCTCTTCCTTTTTATTCTGCATCAACAAAGGGTGCTCCTTTTCCCTTATGGAAAGCCTCAGAAATTGCTTTGGTTATATCATTATGGCTTCCTCATGTAGTGTATTAAAGATGACCAAAACCTGTTAGTCCTGGCCCTGCCTCTGAGCCTATGTCTGCTACCGGCATGTATACACTGGATGAGGATTTTTTAAAGTGGACCAACACCCTGAGGTGATCGGCCCGGGAATCTATAAGATTCCCGGGCCGATCACCTCACACACCGCGGGACATCCGAGATCGGGATGTCCCGCGGGGTGAACCCCCCCTGAACACCCCAAATCCACCTACCTGGTCTATCCTCCCTCGCGCCCCTCTAGGCGTGCGCGTGCCCGCGCCGGCCGTCTCTGTCAAGAGTGGCGTGCGGGAGGCGCCGACGGGCAAGCTGCTTGTACGTTGCTGTCAATCAGCTTGTCCGTCGGCGCCGATTGGACGGCGCGGCCACGTGGGAGCGGGGAGAGGTGAGTTTTGGGGGCTTTCTGGGGGGTTCCCGATCGGGGTGCCCCAGGGAAGTGGACCAATACCCAGGATAGTCAAAATCCTGGGTGTTGGTCCACTTTAAAGCAATTTAAAGGTACGTTTGATATTTTTGTGTGGCAGGTCAGTGTAAAAGGTGCTGGACTTTTCCGAAAATTGTATATGTTTTCATGTACTTAAAGCAGCCCCTCTGTACACCTCTACTTGTGCTGCCATCTGCAATTACCATTGTAACCAGGGGGGGGTTTGCTGATCATACATGCACAGACAACATTTTCTATTGATTGCCAGCCCCCACATAGGCTGCAGTGGGACTACTGAAGCAAAGTATTCGGGCTGATCTAACTAAAAGGAGTGGCCTCACATTTCATGATGTCTGGATGGGGGAGGGGTGCAGTGACCCTGATTCTATCACATATCTTTCAGTGTAAAGTTTCCAGTTTGTTGACTCCAGTTTTTAGGATCACAGTGGATGTATACGCTCTCTGGTGTAGGATTCCATCTATCACTAGTGTATCACCTGCCCATTTCCCTTACTGGACTACAATGTATGGTGAGTAAAGTGATCTGACTTTTTGTTATTTACATTTTGGGACTAACACATGGCCATACTGTACCTCCTACATGACCCCAAACTATACCTAATGCTTTCTTTATCTGTCTAGCACATAAGCTTAGCCTGTGCCATAAAATCCGAAATTTCCAATCTAATTTTTTTTTCTCCCTTACTTGCTCATCATTCTTGCTCATCTATGTGAAGCATAATAAAAATATGGAACCTCATTTTGAGAAGTATGATAAGCGGTTGAGTCACGCAGTTCCGGGCAGGTGGAATGTGGGGTTTCCGTAGAAATATGTAGCTGAAAAGCCTCATCCTCCAGGCTGTTGATATTCGCAGCAGCTTGTTAAATATTGCTCCTGTGATGAAAGTATTTACCTTCTTAAAAAGGGAGTTATGGGCTCTTCAGCAGGTATTTGTACAAGGACATCCAAGCTGCCGTGGTGCAAAATATCTCAGAGATGAAATACCTGATCCCTGAGTAAGTATAAGCTGTTATTTCTGCGGTTATGTAATAATGTGATCTGGAGACCTTAAGGCAGTTGTATAATCCCACTTCATATAAGAATGCTTACTCATTAATATATATATATATATATATATATATATATATATACTGTACATGATATTTCACATTTTGTCATAATACATCTCTGCAGAATGATCCAATCGGTCACTGTACCAGCAGCTCTCCACTTTGGATTATGTCCCGAGGGTTGCAGGGAAGTTAGGCAGGCTCTATAATATTTATCAAGACCATAAAGTAGACTTCAGGTTATATATATATATATATATATATATATATATATATATATATATAGTTATTAGGTCAGGTCCTTACAAAAATAGGCCCTCTCCTATGGGGAGGCTTTAAATTCTGTGCCTGGGGGGAAATTTCCTAAGGTTTAGCTTATGCTGAACAGGGCTTCACTGTGAGATAAGTGCTATTTTTTTCCTCTTTAGAAGTTGAACAGGCTATTGTGGTCACCATGGGTCAAGTAGGGACAGGAAGTCTCCCCATTTAAATGACTACTTGTGCAAAGAAAACAAGTATGCATTTAAGTTAAATGCTGGCAGAAACATGTCTATCAATGTACAGTTTTTGCCTCTAGTACAAGAAATTATATTGACATCCTTTGGGCCGGTTTTGGTGTTCTGCCTAGGGTGTTGGTCATAAAAATATTGTTATAAGTTAATCCTGTATGTCATTTGCACTGATAGAAAACATGCTGGCAATTGCTGACTTGACCAGGGGAATAATTTTCCTTTTATTGCTTTCCCACAATTTATTTTTCATGTTGGCACTTTTTTTTTCCAAAAATGTTTGCACCTTTTCAAGCGAGGAGGCGGAGCTAGGAGGCAAGAGCACAGACGCTTCATCATTGCAGCGAAAGAAGATCGCTGCCTGGTCCGCCGCCAAAGAGTTGGTTATACCGCCGCTGGTTCTCTCTGGCTTGCATCTCTCATCTTTCCCTCGAGCGGGACAGCTTCTCTGGCCACACTGCTGGTTCTCTCTCCAGCTTGTATCTCTCATCTTCAACTCGATCGGGGCAGCTTCTCCAGCCGCGCCACCAGTTCTCTGTTCGACTTGTGACTCTCATCTTCCCCGCAAGCAGGGCCGCATCTCTGGCTGCAGTGCCGGTTCTCTCTCCGGCTTGCACCTCTCATATTTTCCCAGTGAACGGGGCCACTTCAGATTCAGAATACTCTACACAGCAAATGTGGAAGGGAACGAAAGGGGATTTGTTAAGCCGGAAAAACAGACCGTTTTCCTGGACAAGTTCATTATTCCAATCTGATCCTAAAAGCAATGGCAGATGCCGAATAATCTTCCAGCCATTCCTAGAGTACTAGATACTAAATATCCTTTTTTTCCCTCCCTTTGATAGACCCTCCTGTTTCAGGTCTTTTAAGACTTTCGGATTCCATCCTCTGATGGTGCCTCCCTAAGAGATCCAGTGGATAAATGCATAGATCAGGTGGCACATCATGCTTTTTCTATTGTAGGGTCAACCTTACGGCCAGCCTGTGCCACATACATAGGATCTTTGACGAGCAGAAAGTTGTTTGGAGCAGAAAGGACCAGTATGGATATTAACAGGTATATCATTTCTGCTATGGATTATTTGATTTGGTTTAGTGTCAGAGGTTTAGCTCTGTTTGCAGCTTAAGGTGTGCATTATGACTAAAGCTGCCTCTAAGAAGAATCTGAGTTTGGGGAGTGCTTGGATGACATGGTAAAGGAAGTTACTGGAGGTAAGTCTACTAAGCTTCCACAGAAACGTGAGTCTAGCACTTTGCAGGTGGGGGGACAGTTTCTGCACTTGCTCTCATTTGGAGGCGCCATGTAACAGATCTTTGTATACAGGAAGTAGCATCCTCAGGTTACAAGATTGATTTTGGGGCCAGACCTCTTCAGAGGTTCTTTTAGTCAGTGGTATCCCAAATTCTGGAGAAAGCAGAAGCTTTGAGATCCAGTTGCTCACCTTTCACAGATTGTAGTAGTCTGTCATGTGCCCCTCTTAGAGAGAGGTCAGGGTTTTTACCACAAATTGTTCATAAATCTCAAGAGGGACCGTTCTGTGTGCTCATTATTAGATCAAGGGCCTCAACAGGTTTGTCCGTCTGAAGAAATTTTGCTTGGAATCTTTAAGATCCACAGTGATGTCACTTCAGCCAGGAGAATTTGAGGATATAAAGGATGCGTACCTACATATCCCTATCTTTCCGGGGACATAGAAAATATCTGCAATTTGCAGTAGATGGCCTGCATTTTCAGTTTGTGGCTCTGCCTGTCGTCAGAACCAAGGATGTTTATCAGAGTGTTGGTAGGTATGTTTTTTTCTGAGAAGTCAGGGGATACATATAATCCCTTACTTAGGCCATCAGTTGATCAGGGCTCCATCTTTTCAGGGGGGCTAGAAGGATACACACACTGCCTTATTGACAGTTTGGCTGGCTAGTCGGCTATCCAAAGTCTCATATCATACCTTCAAAAGTGTTATCTTTCCTGGGAATGTTATTAGACAAAACTCAGAACAGGGTATTTCTTCTAGAGCAGAAGAGACTTTCATTTCAGGCCTGGGAACAGGATCTCTTAACCTGTTCCCTGGTCTGTTGGGCCTGATGGTGTCCTGCTTCGAGGCAGTGCCTTTTGCACGGTTTCACACAAGACACCTGCAGATGGAATTGCTCTCGATCTGGGATCGGAATCCAGAATCCCTGGATCACCCCTTTTCCATGACACATTCAACAAGGTGGTCCCTAACCTGGTGGCTGAATTCTCAGCCTCTTCAGATGGGCACATTTTTTCTTCCGGTACAATGGAATATTATCACCCAGGATGCCAGTCTAACAGGTTGTGGGGGGTGTCATGGGGTCACAAACTATGCAGGGACAGTGGGGATTGTGGGAGAGCAGTCTTCCCATAAATATCCTGAAATTGAGAGCAATTATTTTGCCTCTCAAACATTTGACCCGATCGAAGGGTCATCCTGTTAGGATTCAAACAGACAATCTGACGGCAGTGGTATACATCAACCACCAGGTGGCCACCAGAAGCAGAAGAGCTCTGAAGGAAGTGAACAGGATCTTACTTTGGGCCGAGAAGCATGTTCCGTGAGGGAATTCCAACAATTTTGGTAGCGGTGGCTGAAGAGAAGCTGGTTCTCAGCGTTAGTATGAATGTCAGAAGGCAACCCTTGGAATTCGCCTGATGATCCAGATCTTGGTGGTCTCTATGGCACCAAAATGTTTAGAGTTCTAGTGTTGACGACCTTGCTATTGAATCCTCCATCTTGGCAGAGAAGGGTTTATCCGTATGGACCATGATTCAGGCCTGAAAGCAAACTTCATCAAAGATTTACTACAGAGCCTGGCAAGTAGTAATCGCTTGGTGTGAGGTTTTGCTTGTAGACAGTTTCTATCTACATAATTCTATAATTTTTACAGGCGGGTCTTGATGAGGGTCTTCAATTGAGCACTCTAAAAGGACAGATATTTGCTTTTATCCTTTTTTCCAAAAACCCATTGCCGAAAATAAACTTATTAGGACGTTTTTGCAGGGGGGCACTCGTGCGTCCTCCACGTAAGCCTACTCTGCCTGTTTGGGACTTGAACTGTTCTGTCAGCCCTGCAGGGTCCTACCTTTGAACCATTGACAGAAATGTCATTAACCTTAATGGCATTTAACGTCCTCTTTCTAGTGGCAATTACTTGGTACGGCAGGTTTCTGAATTGGCAGCTTTTTCAGTTAAGCCTCCTTATTTATAGTTGCATAAGGACAAGGCTGTCTTCCGTTTTAAGCAGAATTTCCTTCCTTAGGTGGTTCCCATTTTCATCTTAATGAAGAGGTGGTTTTCGCCTTCCTTATGCCCTGCTGCAGTTGGCCAGGAGGAGAAGGTCCTTCAGTCTCTGGATGTAGTGAGAGCACTAAGATGATATCTCTGCTAGACAAGCCTTCTGTAAGTCTGCCTTTTTATTTATTATAGCGGAGGGGCTACGGAGGTTTTTTTTTGCCATCTAAGGCTACCATCAATCGATGGATTAGACAAGCATTGATAAGGTCCTATATCTCCAAGGGGAAGTCTCCCCCTCTTTGGGTTACAGCTTCCTGGGCTTTTCAGCACCAGGCTTCAGGGGAACAAGTATGCAAGGGTGCTACTTGGTCCTCAGTTCATACATTTGCTAATTTTTATTCTTTAAGGTAGATGTCAGAGGCTCGGCTAATGCCGCCTTTGATAGGAAGGTATTTCAGACAGTAAGCTAGGAGTTGAAATAGCTAGGAGTTGAAATAGCTAGAAGTTAAAATTAATACTTAGGATCCCACCCTGATGTAAGGGCACCACTTTTGGAGGTCCCATTCGCTACTGAATGCCGATGGCCTGGAGTGGATTGGGAGAGAAAATACAATTCTGTAATTCTCACCTGTAGAATGGTTTTCTCTTCCATATCCACTCCAGGCTGTCAGACCCTCCCTTCTGCTAGGTTACTATATCCATGCTTCAGATGCCTAGTCCTAGTGAAGCTTGAAAGTATGTGAATAGTAGTTAGCATAAAAATAAATGACGAGAGGCAGGGAGGAACTTATCTTGTCCTTTTATCTCCAACAAAGTCATAGGGGCTTCTTGGGATGCCTTATCCTCCCGGGTAGCTGTGTCTACTGCTTTTCAATTGCTGGATTGTGGAAGTGCAGCAGGAAGTATATAAGGTGGGAGGAGCCACACCTTTGTCTTGCAGTCCACGCACGGTCGACAGTTAACCCATTCGTTACTGAGTGCTGACGGCCTGGTTGGATATGGAAGAGAAAACAATTCTACAGATGAGAATCGCAGAACTGTATTTTTCTATCCTCAGCCATTTACCCGTAATTTCATTCAGATGTCTTTATAGTTTCTTTTAAGTTCTTTCTAATAAGTTCAAACAAATCCTGTAGTTGCAATCGCCCCTAGAACATAGTGTGTGTGTGTATATAAATTGTCACAACCAAGATTTGGGGAGGGTCTGGAATTGTTGGATATCTGTATCTGCACAGTGTTACCTCACCCTGGAATGCTGATAGCAAAACTGCATGTGTGAAACAGAGCAGATTCCATACACACAAAGGGAGAAAACAGTTTCTCAAGGCTCCCCCTTTAAAAAAAAAAAAAAAAAAAAGCAACTGTTTCAGCTGTATGCACATGCCAGGCTCTTGCTTGGTGTTTGATGCTAGTGGAGAAGTGTGTGACACTTGTGGACTGCTGGCCAAATGCAGATTCTTTGTCTCAAGTGGTAGATTTTACTGCTGCGCTGGGAGGTTCAAAGATTAATGTACAAAGACGTTCGGACTGTTCTGAAGATTCGCCTGTCTGATATGAGGCCATATTTAGTGTGACAAATTATGGCTAGCGGTATTGGTCCTGTTTTTCCCCATACCCTGATGCATATGTATACTGTCAACAATCCTCCATAATGAGTGAAGAGGAGCATCTGGGTTGTCATTATAGTATTTTGCCGTGCCTATGTCATTTAGCAAACTGCTCTGCCTCTCTGCAGTGGGGAGAGCAAGCATGTGCATCCCTGTATCTTTTGACTGTGCGTGTGTTCCTGCCCCAGCCTTTCAGATAGGCTGGGACAAGAGTGCGTGCTGCTGGGGTTGCGGCTGCCTCCACTCTCCATTGCAGAATGGCAGAGCCGTTTGACAAATCAGTATGTCCCAGAGGCGCGGGACAAAACCTAGGATAGTCAAAATTGTTTTGTTTCGCTTTAATAAGCCATGGAATGACTAACATACATACATGTGTTTTATCAAATTGTTCATTATTCAAAATTGTAACAAATTGGAAAAACTACTCTTGAGTAATACCTGTCATTGTTCAGTGTCCTGGGGGAAAATGTGGTGGACATCCCTGTACGCCTTGCAACTTTGAACATTTGCTTTTCTTTTTATTGTGAAGCAAACAACATGAAACAACATAAAAAAATATCATAAAACTATAGTGTGCATAAGTATAAGTAGCTCTATGCCATGTTCAGCTTATTGTGGTCGTAAGGACATATACACCAATCTCTGCTTGGGAACTCTGCAGCTCTCTGTCCTGCCTATCTGATTAATGCAATACTTGGCTAGTCTGAGTGGTCTTTTTATTTTGATTATGATGGATTTGATGGTGCTTCGGGGGATTATCAGAGATTTGAATATTAGAAGAACCCAGCCCTGACTTGTAAGTCTCAACAACGTTGTCCCTGTCTTGCTTGGAGCTCTCCTTTTGTCTCTTTTTTGGTTAGTGATGCCACTTTCCCAATGGTGTGTGACTTGAGCTCACTAAACACAAGACTTCTGAAGGTAATTGGTTGAATCAGAACATTTTGGGGGCTTCATAGCAAAGGTGCTGTATACATATGCACATGCCAATTTTCAGTTTATTTCCATTATTATTTTTGTGTATACATTTTTCTAATTTCAAACTATTTTGTGCTGATACATCTCCTACAATTAAGATTAAAAAATGATTTACGGTAATTATATAATGTAACAAAAAAGGTGAAAAGCCAAGACATTGTAATGTATTTGGGTAATGTAACTGGATGAATATTTTTGAAAGGCAGGGTTAATTAGCATTGTGCAGTTTCCTCTACAACTTCACACCACATAGTCATCTTTTGTTGCCCTTGAATGTCCACTTTTATTATTATTACTGCTGAGCGAGTAGGCCAAGAACTTGGGAATGTGAAAAAGATCTGCCTTATTGTGCAAGTTCTTTAGCAGGCAGTAACACTGTGGCCCATAAACCTGCTGCTTTTGTGTCATGGCTGAGACAAAAGGTTGCGTCTGGTGAAGTGCATGTGAAAATGGCCCCAAGTAGCCCCCAAGGAATCTGACATAAAGGCTGCTAATGTGGCTTCCCAGAGTTTCGTTTGTCAGAGGCTGACAGTGGTAAATTGTTTCACCAATTTGGACATCCACCACAAGTTGTTACTCCTTTGCGAGCATTTGGGCTTTTCCTGATGCAAAAATCTACCCAGCTAAGCCGCGTGTGCTTGTAAGCAAATAATTATTTTTATGCATGCCAGATGCCAGCTCTTCCTCTAAATGTCTTCAGGCACACGCAGCCCAAGCATGTGAAATGGAACTGCGCATTTATCTGATGAGGGGTCCCCATGAGGCCATGGATACTGCTCCATAGACTTCCTGGGTTACCTGCAACACTCTCCATTACTTTACCCCCCCGGTAGCCCGATATACTCACCCCCCCTCTCCTGATCCAACGGCGCATGCACAGCAGCGACCTCCACCTGCTATACCTTAGGCAATTGTGAATGGAAGGCGTGGGCATGCTTCTTATTAGAGGCTAGCGGGGATGCGGCTGCAGGTGCTCTCAGTTGGAGCCGAGTCTTAGACAAGGTAACATGAGCGGATCCAAGTGTGCTCATTGGACGAGAGGCTGCACATGCGCTGTAGGACCGGGGAAAGAGTTACACTGGGCGACCTGGAGGGTTTCACACAGCGGGGTATCCTGGATCAGGGTGCCCCAGGGGGCAAGGACCAAAACCTAGGATAGTCAGTTTGGGGTTTTGATCCACTTTAAGCTGAAAGTGGGAAGCATGGATGTACCAGGTATAGCAGCGCCTGCCAGGTCACCAAGCATGTGTTGGTTCGGGCAGGGGGCTGGCTTTATGCAATACTGTAATGAGTACTTACATTTACGGTTGTGTGGAAAATGTGTTGTGGCTCACCCACACAGCCAACATTGATTAAGGAGGAACACCACACCCAATTTTTTTCAGGGAGTTCTTCCTCTCAGTGGGGGCATCCTGAATTGGGATTTTCCTCTTTAAAGCAGTAATCCAGAACTTTCTATTTGGCTAGAAATCCTGACTTATTGCCGTGGTTTTTGTTGTGGGCGGGGCTAAACAGGTCATGATTAGGTGCAAGGGTCTGCATTTCCACATTTGTATAGGGATTTTCTCGATCCACATCTCTTAGATCTTTCTTTCCACCAGTATCTCCAGCTGCTGTGAAAACACAAGGCCCAGCATACCCAGTCTTGTATATTTGCTGGGTGTTTGGAGATCCAGGTAGAGACTACCATTTTTCATGATTGGGTGAAAGAGAAAACTTGTTTATAGCATTTCTGTTGGACTTTTCTCGGTCTACCATCGTATAAATCTTTTTTTCCCTGTATCCCAAGCTGTTGTGAAAGTTAAAATAGCCCAGCTTACTTGGTCATGTGCTTTTGTTGGGGAAAGAGCCAGACAGGGAAAGGCTTCCTTCAATGCTGTGTAGAGGGACTTTGGAGGCCCTGGAGTCTTTTAGACTCCTGGGCAATCCAAGTTCCGGTCCTTGGCTCTTCCTGAATTGGGATGCCCCACAGTGTGAACCCCCCCCCCCCCCCAGATGCCGAGATCTACTCGCCTTCTCCCATGCCCTCGTCGCATCTCTGTGCTGCGGCCGCATCCCCACACACTGGGCATGTCTGCAAGGTGAGCAGGGGATGCGGCTGGCGGTGCACTCGGCTCCCTTCCGTGCTGCTTGGGTTCTTAGCCATCCAGGTGCCGAAGGGAGCTGTTGTGGCAGCGAGTGCTCGGATTGGAGCCAGGCATGTTACTCTAAATCAGTATCCTACATTTGAATAAGGCTGAATCCCTTTCTATCAGGCATGTAAAGCTCCATCCAGGTCTGAGGCATTTACGATAACATAGACAACACACATGATGCGGAATCATCCTGTGTGTCAGTCATAACAGGCTTGGCTCCAAACTTGAGCAACTGGTGAAGGAATTACTCTATCTAATACATGTTGTGTATTTTTTAAATACCTCTGTGATTAGGAGCAGGGCCTCTATGCTTTGTAGTCTTGGCCCCAAGTCTCTTGTCTCTATACGGCACGGAATCTAGCTTGTCCGGGGTGATTTCAGTGAGATACCCTCTATTGTGAGGAAATCTTAACAATTTGTCTCAGATGATCAGATTGCAGGAGATTGGATGCTTTGAGCTCTTGTGGTTTCTGGCTCATACTTTCCAAATGCTGTATTTGAGCAAAGTGCATTTTTAGTACATTTTCATTATATTTGTGGGATCATTCTTGGCTTTCTGCTAAACAATTGTTAGAGTTGAGCATAAAGAGCACGAGACACGGGTGACTAAGAACAATAAATGATATAACAAAAAATAAACACAGAGGTGCTAGACATGGAAACCAAACTCTGTAACTAGCCTCTCATTGCAATCTGCTGCCTAGATTACACATTTAAAACTGAACACTAGCTAACATTTTGACTAGAATAAGTTGCAATTAAAATAGTTGCAAGCTTAAAACAGCCCCATGGTCATTACTGCCCGCTCCTTACTCCAGGAATACAGATTTTGCTACCTTTCAGCAATGAGATTATTTTAATGTGTTGTAAGCTGTTTACAGAACATAGGTGTTTTTGATATAAAATGCAACTGTAAAAATGTCAGAAAAAATGTAGGGCTTAGTTAGAATCACTTTAAATGACACCAGCTGAGTACTGAATACTATGTTCCCCAGTGATAAGAGGGTATCCACATTATGAAACCACATTATTTGAAATTTGAGTTTTGAGCACTTTTATTTCCCCCCTCTGTAGAATTTTTTTCCACAGTATGGAACTATAGGAGTAGGACTGCCTAAAGTCATTATCCAGGCACGTTCAGAGTGATTCCCATTTTGTAGGGCTACACATGGCGAATGTTATAAACAAATCTATATTGCCTAAGTAATTTGAAACTAAAATGTCACCTCATGTTGTGCTGTCCTCTGAGGAAGGGCTGATTGATGCAAGCACACTGCATTGCATGGGAGCTGAGCCTCAGTGACTCCATTCTAGCCTATCACTGAAAGGGGGTGTTGACTTGACATGAGCCCCAGGCTTGGATTTGTGGTCAGGATCAGAAGTTTGACTGCTCAAGTGGACCAAAACTCATCAGGGGTAGCCTTAGAATCTATAAGACTCTTGGGCTGCCTGATTCCCTCACCACGCTCTGTGAAACACAATCATTTTTTTTAGATATGCTTGCTCTATTAGGGCAGATGGGTTGTGTGTAATGGCCCCTCTTTCTGCATCTTTCTTGACAGTGAAGTATAAACCCTTTAGTATGGCACACTTCCAAGTATTCATTCATTTAAAGTGGATGGAAACCTAAAAATGGGTCCACCACACATCTGCTGGGCCACACCCTCCCGAATGAGCTGCCGGGTGGGGTAGCGCCAAAGCCAGGCCCCGCTGCACTTTTTGAGCAGGCCCAGTGGGCCATGGGAGCACGCTGTTCGGGAGTGAGCAGTGAGGCTACGGAATCGCGTTGTGGGTAAGATAAGATAAATGGTGCCCTGGGGGGTTTAACACAGCAAGGCATCCAGTACAGGGATGCCCCAAGGGTAGGCTAGCTGCCGGGCCTAGTATCTTTTAGGGTTTTGACCTGTTTTAATAAACATTTATTGAAATTTCACCTGCAAATAAGGACTGTAATCATGCTTCATTTCAAAATAAAGAGATAATCTAGGCAAGGAGAGAACATTACCTATGTTGGTTACTAAGATTAAAACACTCTGGATGCCGTAGCGATCCAGTGACCGTAACAGCAGACATTCTAGTGAAAAATATATCGTATATTCTAAGTATGTCACACACCCCGCTTCAAGATATCCATAACATGTGGGTAATACCGACCTGAAGGGGCGTTCCTGCAGAGATGATAGCAAAAAAAGAAAGCCCCTCCCTGATCCATAAATACCTGGGACCTCCCACTCATCACCCAGTTTTCCATCTCTGCAGACGGCAAGCAAGTCAGAAGATGATGGCTCCTCCTTGCACAGGGGGATTTCAGGTAGCCGGGATGACTCCCGGCCCGCTATTTATTTATTTCCGTTTGGACCTTTTTCCCCAGAAATCCATATGCCTCCCAGCCTCGGCTGAGGGTCCAGGCGAGGGTATATCAGCACCTTAGGTGCTCAGGAGCTATGCTCCACCGTGAGACCCTATATGAGAGGGTAGGCGGTAATACCGGGTTGGTGACCCCGGTTGGGATGCCCTGTCCCTTACTTACATACAATGGCCCTCCCAGGATCCCCTTCCATAGGTGGGGTGGGGGAGTGTTGGTCCTTTTGTTAATTTATTAACTTATTGATTTATCACAGGACAGCATACTTTGAGTGTGTGTGTGTGAGTGTACTGTCACTTTAACTGTATTCAGCCGCCGCAGCCGTTTTACAGGGCCTGTGCGGTGCTGGCTGCTTTCTTCCCCCCATCTTCCCTTTACCTCTATTAATGGCGGAGGTATTCACCTCACGCCATGTTACTGTGCTTCGGGGGGGGGGGTGGGTCCGGACCGTCGGCGGGGCCGGGACTTGTCCCTCCCGTTTTTCACCCTGCTATGTGTGAGTGTGTGTGTGCGTGTGCTTAACGTTTTTTCATCTGGCCGGGCCGGCGACCGCTCTTTGCTAATGCGGCGCCGGCCGGCTCTGGGCGCCATTTCCCTGAGGTGATTCACCTCACGCAGACCTGGGGGGGGCGGGGCCGGTGTGACGGGGCGTCACCGCTCCCCGCCTCCTGCCTTCGCTGGTGCCACTGCGGAGCTCTGTGGAGGAGAGAAGGGGCCCTTCTCCCTCTCTGGCTGCAGCTCTGGTTGTTGGTGTGGAGCGTCTGGAAATCCCTCACGGTCGCCATTGCGGTCTATGGTTCTGTAAGTGGCCTCTGGCCATTCTTCCTTCTCACTGTATGCTTGATTGTTTTCTTCATTAGCCTTATCTAAAAAGTCCCTCTGTTCTGTCTTTCAGATGGTGGTTCAGGAGGTTCGCCAGTAGCATTTAGGGGGTCCCTCCTGATCCTTATCACTGGGTTAATTTTTTGCCATAAATCCTCCCACTCGGGACATTAAAGGGGCATCCCGGGTTGTCTAACGGCGTAATTCCCTGGGTCATAGCGACTTTTCATATATAAAGTTCACCTTATGGAGGCATTCCCGGATACTGGGCTCGGGGCCCCT
Source organism: Gastrophryne carolinensis (assembly GCA_027917425.1). Lineage (NCBI taxonomy): Eukaryota > Metazoa > Chordata > Amphibia > Anura > Microhylidae > Gastrophryne > Gastrophryne carolinensis. The sequence continues at coordinate 465,939,939 of CM051235.1, forward strand.
TCGGGGCATCCCCGAAAGTGTATGTTATGTGGGGTATCCATTTCTGGGGACGATGTACTTCTGAGTATACCATGTGCACAGCAGACCATCACGCGGCAGTCCGAACCACAGGCGTATGGGTCAGCACCGCCGGTCGCTTCATCTCCACCTCCCGCTTTGACACGCGCCCCGTGTGACGTCGTCATGGGCAGGGAGCTGCAATCTGAGATGTGCGCCAGATTGGCTAACCTTGAAAAAATTATCTCTGGCTCGGTCGCCCGTAAGGCTCCGACTAAGAGAAAGCATTTGTCGCCGGCTCCGCTGGCGGAGGACCAGGAGGATGTTAATAATCTGGATTGGTCTGACTATTCCCAGCTAGAAGAAGGGGAAGTTTATGAGGATTCTGATTTTTCGGACGATGAACTGTCCTTTGGCGCTGATGCCGAGCTGGGGGACTTGGGGAAATCCTCTGATACTCCCCACGCTCTGGCTCTGATGTTGGAGGTATTGAATATTTCCCCTCCTGAGGAGGTGTCACAGCAGAAGGGTGAATTGTTTGAGGAATCCAAGCCGCGCTTGGAATTCCCTACACAAAGGCATTTTGACAAAATTATTGCCAAAGAATGGGACAGGCCGGCTCGGCTCCCTGGCATCCCTCAGGGATGGGATAGGAAATATCCCTTCCCTTCAGAGGCAGTTAAGCGCTGGGCATCTCCCCCCAAGGTGGATGCGCCGGTTTTGGGGTTGTCCAATTCCTCGGTTTTAAATAGACCTGATTGTTCCATTCTCAAGGATGGAGAGGATAAACGTATTGACCAGATGGCTTGTCATGGTTTTGCTAGCGTTGGGTCAGCCATGCGGCCTGTTTGCGCATCGGCACTAATGGTGTTGGCTGCCAGGTCCGTGGTTAGGGACCTGTTGACCTCTTCCGGGCTGCGTCCCGGTAGTGCTGAGTTCCTTAGCCTCAAACGGTGTGAGTTGTTTTTATCTTTTGTGTTGACAGCCTTGGATGAGTCTTTGATGATGTGTGGTAGAACGTTGGCGCTGCTGGTCACTATTTGGCGTTCGGTGTGGCTGCGCCAGTGGGCGGCAGATTTTATGTCCAAGAAGTCACTAACGGCTCTACCTTTTGTTGGATTACGGCTTTTTGGAGAGACATTGGACTCTGTTACCAAGGGTGGTAGGTTACCTCAACGCAAGAAACAACGCCGCCCCTTTCGGGGGGCCCCTTCCTTTACCCCCTCCTTTCGTGGGGCCAGATCTGGCAGGGGATTTGCATTCCCTTCTTCCAGAGGAGATTCTGGGAGCAGGGGCAGAGGACGTGCCCGTCCAGGATTCAGTTGGGGCTCTAAGCCCAAGCCGGCTGCCAAGCCGGCTCAGCAATGAGGGGGCGCCCTCACCCTTGCGGGTGGGGGGGACGGCTGCGACTCTTTTCCCAGGTTTGGGATCAAGAGGTCTCGGACCGATGGATCCGGGAAGTGGTGTCTTCCGGTTACAAGCTGGAGTTCGAGCTCCGCCCCCCTTCCAGATTTTTCAGGTCTCGGATGCCTGCAGAACCTTCTGGACATGGCTGTCATTTGCCCAGTGCCTCCTTCGGATCAGGGCAGGGGTTTTTATTCCAATCTGTTCACGGTACCCAAGAAGGACGGATCGGACCGACCCATCTTGGATCTGAAGTTTCTCAACATGTTCATCCGGCCACGGAAATTCCGCATGGAAACACTACGTTCGGCCATTCACTCTCTTCGTCAGGGAGACTTTCTGACGTCCATAGACATCAAGGATGCTTATCTACATGTTCCAATTTTTCCAGCACACCAGAGGTTTCTCAGGTTCGTGGTGGAGGATCGGCATTTTCAGTTTGTAGCACTCCCTTTCGGCCTCACCTCGGCTCCTTGGGTGTTCACCAAGGTGCTAGCGGGGGTGATGGCTCTGCTAAGGGTTCAGGGCATCCGCATTGTGCCCTATTTGGACGATCTTCTGATCATGGCCTCCTCCTTCAACCAAGCGGAGTTGGACACCAGAATGGTGGTGTCCACCCTGGAGAGGTTTGGTTGGGTGGTCAACCACCCCAAGTCTTCTCTCTCTCCGTCCAGAGTAGTGACCTTTCTGGGAATGTCTCTGGACACTTCGCAGGCCAGGGTGTTTCTGCCCCAGGCCAAGATTCTTTTGATTCAGGAATTAGCTCGGCTTCTCTTGTCGGCCCCTCGTCCGTCCATCTGGCTAGGGATGAGGCTGGTGGGGTTAATGGTGGCCTCATTCGAGGCAGTTCCCTTTGCGCAGTTTCATACAAGGACGCTTCAGCTTCATCTGTTGAAGGTTTAGGACAAGTCTCCTCTATCGTTGGATCAGTCCTTCCTGATGACTCCCCGAGTTCGTCGATCCCTACAATGGTGGCTGGGGTCGGTCAATCTGTCGCAGGGCAGATCTTTTCTGGTCCCGTGCTGGGAAACAGTCACCACGGATGCCAGTCTGTCAGGTTGGGGGGGTGTTTGGAAGGACCTCCAGTTTCAGGGTCTGTGGAGTCCGCAGGAGGCTCACGAGCCCATCAATGTTCTGGAGTTGAGAGCCATCAGGTTGGTTCTGTTTCGCTTGACTCATCAGTTGAGAGGCCTGCCAGTTCAGGTTCGGTCGGACAACAGGACGGCGGTTGCTTACATCAATCACCAAGGGGGGACTCGCAGCAGGAGTGCCCTCAGGGAAGTGTCTTTGATTCTGGACTGGGCGGAGAGTCACGTCCCGTGTATCTCAGCAGTCTACATTCCGGGAGTGGATAACACGGAGGCGGACTTGCTGAGCAGAGCCTCCTCTCGTCAGGGGGAGTGGTCTCTCAGTCCCACGGTGTTTCGTTCGATATGTCTCAGGTGGGGGTTCCCAGCGGTGGACCTCTTTGCCTCTCGTCACAATCACAAGCTTCCAGTCTTTGTGTCTCTCTCGCAGGATCCTCTGGCTTTGGCAGTGGATGCCATGTCTCTGAACTGGAGGGATCTGGGGTTTCTTTACCTGTTCCCTCCGTTTCCAATGGTAGCCAGAGAGGTGCGCAAGCTGACTCTGGAGGGCGTGTCGGCGATTCTAGTGGCACCAAGGTGGCCAAGGCAGGTTTGGTTCGCAGACCTGGTAAGACTGGCAGAGGATCAGTTCGTTCTGCCTCTTCTGCCGGACCTGCTCACCCAGGGTCGGCTGCGCTATCCCAATTTACCTTCGCTGGCTTTGACGGCGTGGCTGCTGAAACCGCCATCTTAAAGGAAGAAGATCTTTCTGACGCGGTGGTTCAGACTCTTATTAGCGCCAGGAAGCGATCTTCCTCTACTATTTACTATAGGACTTGGAGGTCCTATATTGACTGGTGTGAAAGTAGGTCTTTCTCTTGTCGGGAGTTTTCCATTTCCAGAATCCTGGAGTTTCTTCAACATGGTCTGGATTTGGGGCTTCAACTTAGTACCTTGAAGGGGCAGGTTTCTGCCCTGGCGGTGTTTTTTTCAACGGTCATTTGCACTTCATCCCTTAGTCAAGACCTTTTTCCAAGGAGTTACGCATGTACGGCCTCCTAGGAAGCCCTTTGTTCCAGTTTGGGATTTGAACCTGGTTCTTTCTGCTCTTCAGGGTCCCCCGTTTGAACCCTTGAATGAGATTGCTTTGTCTTCACTTACCCAAAAGGTGGCCTTTTTGGTGGCCATCACTTCGGTTAGGCGTGTTTCTGAGTTGGCAGCTTTATCCATTAAAGCTCCGTACTTCGAAAGGCATCAGGACAAGGTTTTCTTTCGTTTCAAGCCGGATTTTCTTCCTAAGGTGGTCTCTGCCTTTCATCTGAATCAGGACATTGTTCTGCCTTCTCTATGTCCTAATCCCAGCAACGACAAGGAAAGGGCGCTGCATTCCTTGGATGTAGTCCGTGTTGTGAAATATTATCTGGTGGTTACGTCTTCCTTTCGTAAGACTGATGCTTTTTTTGTGGTGCCCTTTGGGCCTAGGAAAGGTTTGGCTCCTGCCAAATCTTCCATTAGTAAATGGATTCGTCAGGCCATCATTGGGGCCTATTCTGCCAAGGGGAGGAGTCCCCCTTTTCGTGTTACTGCTCATTCTACTCGTGCGGTTGGAGCGTCCTGGGCTTTCCAGCACCAGGCCTCTGTTGAGCAAGTTTGTAAGGCCACTACTTGGTCCTCTGTTCACACTTTTTCCAAGTTTTACAAGGTTGATGTTCGGGCCTGAGCGGATGCTGTTTTTGGCCCCAAAGTTCTGCAAGCTGTTGTGGTTTAAGTTGTGCATTGTTGCCTTGTTTTGGATCCCCGCCCTTTTTATGGACACTGCTATTGGATGTCCCACATGTTATGGATATCTTGAAGCGGGGTGTGTGACATACTTAGAATAATACCATTTTGTGAAATACTCACCTGTAAAATGGGTATTATAAGTATGTCACACACCCCGCTTCACCGGCCCTTCTTGTATTCGGGATCCTTTATATTGTGAACTTTGCGTTATTTTGATTTATATTTGCCTCTTCCTGGTCCCTTACCTTACTGCTTCTATATACTGGGTGATGAGTGGGAGGTCCCAGGTATTTATGGATCAGGGAGGGGCTTTCTTTTTTGCTATCATCTCTGCAGGAACGCCCCTTCAGGTCGGTATTACCCACATGTTATGGATATCTTGAAGGGGGGTGTGTGACATACTTATAATACCCATTTTACAGGTGAGTATTTCACAAAATGGTATTTTTTTATGGTGTGCAATGCTAACCTCCTGTCCTAGTCATCTTTTCAAGACTTTACATAAGTTGGCCAAAAACCCTGTTTGTTACCCCCCCCCCCCCCCAATCGCACCTTGTGGGCAAAGCCTTGATGGTACACATCCAGTAAGCTGCTTCCCCTGCAGAGAGCGACTTTATTGCTGGCTGAATGAATGAGACTGGATACGGTCTTGCGATAACACAGGGCTAACACCAATATCTTTATGAGTCTGCTGCACTCTCATATTTTCTGGGTGTACAGTGCTCTACCCCCAGCCTGTCTGACTAGCTGGATGCCGGAAAGCTCCTTAGCCTGGAGATGCGGCTGTGGGATCTTCAGCTATATAAGTTTAGCGTCAATCCCAGGTGGTTACAGACAGTGGGGCATCCAGGATTGGGATGTCCCATGGCATTGGAAGTCTAAAAGTCTCAAGCCAGGCATGCAGGGTTTTGGTCAACTTTAAGGTTTAAGCATGATGTCCTTACTTTCATTAAGTATTTTAAAGATGAACAACAATCTGAAATTTGACTTTCCTGGGTTTCATTTGTTCCCTTGGGACATCCCGAATCAGGATGCCCTGCTGTAGGAAACCCCCCAGGATGCCTGTAATGACTTTCCTTTCCTTGGTCCAACGGTGCATGTGCAGGCTCCCCGTCTGCCGTGACTGTGTAATTCAGCAAACTGCTCTCATTGACTTAAATGGGAAGCCTGCGTTGCCGCATCCCCAGCAGCGTACATGAATGGCTGGAGTGAGAGTGTGCACACAGCCCGAGGATGCATGGGATGCGACAGTGCATGCTCCCCATTGAAAACAATGACATAGTCACAGCATTGGATGTCACTGGATGAGGGCCTGCACATGTGCCGTTGAACTGGAGGATAGGTAAGTGATTCCTGGTGCCTTGGGGGGTTTCACACAGCGGAGCATACCGCATACAGAGCAGACAGCTCTGTAATCTTTTTTTTTTATTCCAAGGCGACCATGGTGGGTTTTGTTCTTCGATTTGAAAAATGTGTCCTAGTTGAGTCAAAAATGTCTTCAACAAAAGCAGGAAAAGATTGACGAGACATTGACTGACAAAGTGACACGATCTTTGTATTTTAGTAGATAGGGGTGGATTGTAATTTTTATTAAATTTTATTTCCATAAATGATTAAAAGTCAAATCTGTGTACAAAGTCTATATATAAATTGTGAGCATTGCATCATTTTATTAGGCAGTCGTCTTTCGGCTGACAATCTAGAACTTGGCGGGTCAGTGAACCTGATTGGCAGGAGTAAGGCTGGGTGGGAGTGGGTATGGTAGCCACTGAATGCACAGCTCAGCAGTATGTACAGTATGGCATTCCAGAGCAGCTGATAGGGAGTGTTTGACTTGGATTATGTATCATTCTCCCCAGAAAGAATTTGTGTATTAACTGATTTCCTGCCAAGATGAGTGTGGAAAGCCTGTGCAAGGAGAAATAGCTGAGATAATGCAAATTGTTCACATATTAATCATGCCACTATGTCTTTTGTGATTGTTAGATTGCAGAATGCTTCATGAATTGTGGTTGATAATCTTTCTGCCAACTTGGCTTTTGTGTTGAGAATGCAGTTTGGCATTTCCAGAGGTTATGTAGCGGACGGGCATCCCAAATTGGCTCCAAGCACGAGCTTATAGCTGGAGATCCATTCTCAAAAGAATAAATAATAACAATAACCTGGCAAATCATACCGTCCAACTTTTTAGGGTGGGAAAGAGGGACAATTATTATATGAAGCCATGCCCCTTCATTGAGGGATGGCTAGGATATGGGATGTAACAGTTGCAACAATATAAACACTTTGAATAGGCAAATGAATCATTTATTGATGCAGATCTACATGTTACACCTCAAAGAAGGATAGAGAAGAACAACAAGGAACAGGGGACAGTCCCTCTAACTCAGGGACACTTGGGAGGTATGGCAAAATGTGTCTCTACAGGATAATAAATCTGTACAAGAAGGCCACTGAAAGCAGAGCTGCAGTCAAAAAATAACTGCTTAGTCCCACGTTGGGCTGGGGCATACCAATTTGGCATACCCCTCCACAAATACTCCTCTGCAAGCCTGATACAGGGCAGCAGCACATAACTACTTCCTCTTTCCCCCAAACCATCCCATGCCTCCCAGCCTCACATAAGTGCTGCGGGCACAGAGCTGTGCAAGTCAATCTGATGAACCCTGCTGGCCTTCAGCAGCCATACTGGGAGGTGAAACCAGCAAGGGACTGTGGAAGTGGGCGTTTAGTTCTTCTCAGAACCTCGGGGCTTTGAGGGGGAAATGAGTTTGTGGAGCATCCCACCCTGTTGGTCTGGTTTACGTTGAATTAAAGGAGACCAAAACCCACTGAACTTGTGAAATAAAGTTATCCAAGGCCCCTACCTATACTCCCTTCTTATGGTGTAGAACTAGATATGGATATTTTTGATTTTCAAATTGTCCTGGAACACTGATTTTTTTTTTGCTGCCCCTCTCTGTAAGATGGCAGGAGATCTGTCATGGCATAGCTGTGGCAATGACATAATTACAACACACAACAATAGCTATGAATGGAGGAGGCAGAGCTTTACAACTAAAACAGGCGCCATTATCTGGGGTTAGAGTGAAGCAAGAGCAGTGAGAATTGGCAAATGGTACTCCTCACAGGGGGAGCAATTCAGGGGATGCTAGTTAAAAATGTTGGTTTTGGTCCACTTTAAAGTGGACATACACTGATGTAGCTGTGTTGAGAAGCTCAACATAACTTTGCCCCCAGCTCCACATTGGGATGTGGGGTAGACTAAGTAAAGACTATTGTGACTTTGGTTCCACTTTAAAGCCATACTGTATAAATTTGTCTTTACATGCCTTGCCGCTGCCTCAAATCATCTTGCAGATTGCATATCAGACTGTAGTCGTACTTCCACCACTAGGAGGAAGCATTGAGTTTATCAGGATCTGAAATGACATTTTTATTTTACTAGCACATGATGGAATGTTTGAAGAACTAAGCAGTATTCATTTAACCTACAGTTATACTTTAAAATGTAGTGGCATTGAAGAAAATTAAATGCACTCCATTGCCATTCTGGGGATGTATTCAAGACTGTATGTGCAGCGTTTTCTCTTCCAAGATACTTTTGTGCTGGTCTAGGTTCTCTGCTGACCCCAAAGGGGACAGAGTGTGGGGTTCCACTATAACATAAACACATATGGAGCAGTGAATCTATTCATCAGTTGCTGCAGTCATGTTTCCATCCCCTCACATTAGCTGGACATAATTTGGATTATTGATTTACAAGAACACTCAGAAGACATGGCAACACTCCCTGCCAGTCCAGCAGTCCCAAACCTCTCACCTTTGACTTGTCAGAACCCATTTATCTTATTCTTACTTTTTTATTTAGATTAAAAGGGTCCTCCTGAAACTGTACTTGCCCTTGGAGTGTTTATTTCTCATTCATTGTGTTATTCAACACAGAGGACTTCTTTATGAACTAGTCATGCCAGCTACAGGCATATTGTGTTTATAGAAGGCAGTCGAACCTTCCTAACTAGAGCAGATCAGTTGTAACTGGACCTTGTAGGACAATGACAACACTGTATCATTTGCCCTGACTATAGGTCCCCTGTGTCAGCGAAAAGTATAAAAAGTAACCGTAGCGGAGACATTGCAGCCACAAAAAACAAGGAAGTGAAAGTTGACAGACTCGGGTGCAGAGCTGACCTCTCTTGTGTAAGCCCCTGACGCTTCATACTCTCTGTTTGATCAAATTCATGGTGTCAAGGGAAGAGCAGCCGATGAGTTTCCTCCAGCCATTGTTCTGATCACACTGACTGATTGTTTCTGTTCCTTTTTAGGGACTATTCATCACCGGATGCCACTTTGGAATATGTCAAGGTAAGTGGACATTTACACACAAAGAATCAAAAATGTAAATCTAAAAATTGAGGATTTCATGCAGTAAAAACAGCTTTGAAATGAAATCGGGACTTTATTCATTGCTCTCTTGATGGATACCCCTGCACCTCTCCACCACCACAGATAGGAAGAATCTGCTGATCTCCATTAGGATACCCGGGGTGGGGGGCATTACAGAGCAGGAATTAGTTGACCCTCATAGACTCCGGGGACTAAAAAATACTTATTGCAGTGACACCCAGTCTTCACTGTACATATTTATTGACTGGCAGAGGAAAAGAAAAGGCTATAAAGCCCTCGAGACAGCATGATATTTCTAGCCATGCTTAAAAGCAGCCCCTCTTTACTTTGATCCAACAATATTTTATTAAACCGGACCTTCACCCTGAATAAGAGCCTATCTTGTATCTTCCCCCCACCCTGTACATTACAGATTGTCCACAATAAAAATCATCCTACCTGCACCTAGTGCATTTTCTGAGCTTTTAAACATCCAAGTTGGTGGCCCATGGAGTCTTAGGCTGCCAGCAGACAGGAAGTGTCTTCTGACTGTGCTGTTCTGCATTCTGGAATTGCTGTACTTTTCCTGACCCCAGCTCTGCTCAGTCTAGGCAGAGCACAGCTATAATCCGCCCCCAGTACTTTTAACCCTCCTCAATACGTGATGCATCTGAGGTAAGATGGCGGTTCCTTTATCCTAGAGTCCTGAACAGAGTTGCAGCCCAGGGGGGGACAGAATAATAAGTAAGTGACTTAAAACATATTAATTTTAGTTGCTGAGGAATTATTTTTTAAGGGTTTGGACTTTCCTTAAATGATACTGAAGGGTCCGGTTGAAAAAGAATTAATAGATGTTATATGAAATATTTGCTTAGAATTAATTTATAGCATTGTTAAAGTGGACTAAAACCCAGGATTTTGACTATCCTGGGTTTTGGTACTTGCCGGGGTGCCCCTCTTTGTGAACCCCCCCCCCCCCCCCCAGTCACACAAACAAACTCACCTCTTCCCAGTCCTACGACGCATGCGCTGCCGCTTGTCCAATCAGCGCACTCGGATCCGCTTGAGCCCCTTCATCAAGGAGTCTAATGCGAGCGGACCTGAGCGCACTGGCGGCCGCATCCCCCGCTACCCTCTAAGAGGGAGCATGGTCAGGCCAGCCATTCACAAATGCTTGGCACACGCCCTGCTAAAGGGATAGCGGCGATGCGGCCAATGGTCACGCATGCGCCGCTGGACCAGGAACGATGTTGAGTTTTTGTATCGCATATATTTTACTAGACCTGTGCAAATGAATGCTTAGCAAACAGCTCTGCGCTTAGCAATCAGAAGTGAAAGTCTCTGCATCTCTAGATGTGGGTTCACTTCTGCCCCCTGCCTCTCTTAAAGTGGACCGTCACCCAGGGGTGATCTTATAGATTCTTATAGATTCCCGGGCCGATCACCTCCCTCACCGCGGGACATCCGAGATCGGGATGTCCCGCGGTGAGGGACCCCCCCCCAAAAAAACTTACCTCATCGGCGGCAGCGGCCGCCGCCGCCGCCGCCTCCCGCGCGCCCCTCTAGGCGTTTGTGAATGGCCGGCGCGGGGGCGAGCGCACTGTCAGAGGGGTGCGCGGGAGGCTGCGGCGGACGCGCTGTCTTGTCCGCCGCTGTCACCCGCTTGTCCGTGGCTACGTGGGAGCGGGGTGAGGTGAGTTTTGGGGGCTTTCTGGGGGGTTTTACACACCCCTAATCGGGGTGCCCCCCTGAAGTGGACCAAAACCCAGGATAGTCAAAATCCTGGGTGTTGGTCCACTTTAATAGCTGTGCATGTGCCTGGGCCCCGAGATGCTAAGGATGTAGCCGCTCCACGTTGGGTTTTGTTCCGCTATCAACTGGAAAATGAGCAGCAGTAGTTTAGAGCCACCTATAATTGTTTTGGCTGCTTAATAAATCTAAATATAGTCAGAGCAGTCAGACAGGGCAAGTATGATGCTGGGAGGATTTGTTTGGTGTGCTTTTACACCTCCTGTTATTATATATGCCCTCTACTCCTCCTTATTTGTCCACTGACTATGTGACAATTGCCCTTTATCTAAAAAAACAATGCAGCTTTGAATCAGCGGGCAAATGCACCATGAAAGGAGATTTGCAAAAAAAACAATAGCATGTTGTCTCTCGGTGAGCTTCGTGTGACTGGTGTGAAGTGGATAATGGATGTATTCCGTGCTTGCTGGGCTGTGCACGTCCCTCAGGACACGTAGAACCACCTCCCCGTGAGACCCAAGATCAGACTGGTGTCTAATTCAGGATCTGTGCTGGACTGAATCCGAGATTACCACTTTATAAATCAAAGCGTGTGCTAAATATGGGGAATGTAGGCCACACCACTCCCTGTGCGCCCGGCAGGAAGGACAATTCCAATTCAACAACTTTGTTTTCCACTTATGGGATTTCTAAGCTAGGCCAAGGTGTCATAAGTAATTAGAGCCTTGATTGAACTGGTAATATGCTGTATTCTTAATTCCAGTTTTCATGTTACTTATACTTCGCAGTAAAAACAGCAATGCTTTATTAAATCATGTGCAATTATGCCTTATAATTCAGAATAAAGACCTGAATTCGGAGCCTCCTCTAACATGTTTCGGACATATGGGTGATGTCGGAACTATTACATTATTACTTTACAACTAAAAATATTACATTTCTGGGATTCCCTTTGCAGCAGCATTTTTCTAAGACCAGATTGTGAGGTATATATATTTATTATATCGAAAGTGAGAGCAAGAAAGTTTGGGCCCTGCTGGCTTCGTTAAAGCAGACCTTGTTAACCACCTAATTATTTTGTCAGTACTTCGCTATATTAAGAAACTTTTTTGCCTGTGCAGAATTCTGACCCTAACTGCCTGCCTATAGTATGGTTCTGGTGTGCAATAGAATAGTGTTTACATTATATTTTATAGTCAATACTTTGTAACCTTTAACCTGTTAACCATTCTAGTGAAATAGAAAAAAACATGTGCCAGGGCCCCACACTCTGCTCTGTGGCTAGAGATGCTCCGGCTAATGGAGACACAGGTGATGTTTTTTCTATTTCACTAGGATGGTATCCAGACTGGGTTGCCTTGGGCCCACCCCACACTTACATGCAAGTATCACTGACTTATATTCAGAGCCCATGTACAGAAACATTATGCCAGACTGTATTGTCCCTGTATGTGCCCTTGGGATGCCACAAATAAGCTACACATAGTTCAGGTTTGGTGGTGCAGGCTCTCAAAGGGGCCCACTGGGTTTTTTCCTAGTAATCCTGTGGGTCAGTCTGGACCTGGCAGTAGCTGGGATGTATTTGCTAAGGACTGATACTTATCTAAAGCTCACAAGTACCCCTCTAAGCAAAAAAAGTGAGGTTTGCCTTTTCAGTGTGGGGGTTAATTTTGCCAGTAAACAGCAGGTACACTGGGTTTGGGTTAGAAATATTTGTATTCATTTTCTTATTTCATTTTGAAGTTATTTTTGGGGAACGTAGCAGTTGTTCTCGATAAGGCCAGTGTGAATGCTTCAATGTATTCTGTCAGAATATGGTATAGAAGTACTCTATATAAAACCAGGAGATTTGTTTTTCCTCTACTAGTATGCAGTTAATGTCTCCTGAAATCTAGAGCAAGCCCAGCACAGTATTTGGGTTGCAGTGACACCTAGTGGGTGGGACTGGAGTTAATCGTGTAAGCATAGTGTATGTACGTCTTCTATGCCGACTGCATATGTACCAACATCTGGTTTAGATCTATATGGAAGCTTCAGTGTGGGAATATGACACTTTTCCCTGGCATGTCATCATCTGTATTTATTAAGCGGCCTGCTCCTGTTCACTCCTGATAAGTTTATGTACGGCTAAAAATAACTTCCAGCAGTTATATTTATAGAACCCCACAAAATCGTCTCTTAACCGTTATGCATGTTTGTAAAGCTCAGGTTTCCCCACACATTCTTCAATGTGTATTTTTTAGGCTGGGGTTTAGGTGTATATAGATAGTATAATATACCCTGTACAGCGCTACAGAAGAAGATTGCGCTATATAACAATAATAACCGCTCATTTAGTATAGACACTTCAGAACTTGTAGTTGGTGCCAGTTTGTAGTTGGAACAATACACATCTATTTAAAGCTTGATTCCCTCCCCCTGTGGCATTCAGAATTGTGTTGCCCCACTGTCTGAAACCCCCCAGGTCCAATGGTATACTCACCTTCAGCCTCGGCCCAATGGCACATTTGCGCGAGCAGTGCCGCATCCCCACTATTCCTTTAGCAGGGCGCGTGCCTGCACCAGGCATTTGAGAATGGCTGACGCAGGCATGCTCCCTGTTGGCATTCATCGCTCGGCTAGACTCAGCAATTTAGATAAGCCAAGCTGAGAACGCTTCAGCGCAGCCGAGCGTGCTGATTGGACGGGAGGTTGCACATGCGCTGTAGGACAAGGGAAATGTGAGTCCGTTCGGGCAACCTGGTGGGGTTACACAGATTTGCAGCCATCAGCACCCTCAGCTTAATTCAGCTTCATTCTGCGATTCTTAGGTGACAGGGCTAAATGGAACCATTACATGTGCTGTAGGACCGAGCAAAGGGGAATTTTTCTCATGATCTGGGGGGTTTTACCCAGGAGTCGAGGACCAAAACCCAGGATAGTCAAAATCCTGGGCTTTGGCCCACTTTAAAAGCATGCCCATATATCATTAATTAATTCATTTGCCACCTCTGTAGTTCCTTTCTGCAAGTCCCCTGCTCCAAAAATTGCCTATGCTGTGGAACCCAGCCGATCTTCAGGAATACCCCCTCCACCAGCTTCAGGAATACCCCCTCCACCAGCTTCTGAACTATAAGTGCTGTCTGAAATGCTGCCTTCTGACATTACAATGTGGGGTTGTGCTGAACACAGGCCCGAGTGCTCCTTGTGCTAGGAAAGTGGGAGACAGATTTAAAATCTACAGGTACATTATTAAGCCCCAGACCTGGAGCAATGAGTCTAGAAATACCCTTTCAAAAGTGAGGATCTTGGATCTTAAAGTACATTTTCAGCTAAAAACAAAATAAGCTCTATTTGCCTTTTTACCCATGCAGATCGTCGCTCCTAGTCCTGGGCTGTAACGCTTACACTGAGTGTAGGTCCCTCGCTGCCCGGTACCATACGCAGCGACACTCTCTCGTTGCGAGTCTCTTCCTGACTACCTCCAACTTGGCGGGGCACCTGCCATCAGTCACTGTGAGCTGCCATGCCCCTTTGCAGTGAATAGAAAGCCCAGCAGCACTTCCTGTTTGCGGTCTGCCCATCCATGTACCGCCATTTTGATTTTAAAATTTACCACAGAACGATTTAGAGAAAGGTAAATGATTTTGTTATGTGCAGCAATCTAAATTGCACTGGGGGTGATGCATATGAGCACTTTTTGTTGTGTTGGTCTGGTCTTGGTCATAGTCTTTTTTTGACTGTTGGTCTGCTTTAAATGCAACTCATAAAGCTTTACACTGAGGATGTATAGTTAGTTTAGTATCAAATTCAACAGTTGTAAATGACTACATACGCATACCACTATAGGTGACACTCAATTTCACAACAAAATAAAGATCCAGGTGTACACAGCACACAAGAAAGTACTCCTTTCACAACTGTAACATTCCCCCTGCGTCCTCCATGAGGGCAAAGCCATCACTTCCTCTCCTAGACAGAAAACACAAAACTGGCCCACCCTTCCCCTTTCCCCTGTGTGTAAATTTTTTTTTTTTTTTTTGGTGGGGTTGATTGCGAGTCCAGATCTCCGTTCTTTGCTAACCCCCCCCCCCCCCCCCCAGCAGATGGGGGGAAAGGTTTCTACCCTACAATCCCCCAGACCAGTTCAGGTTACGGGCTTCCCTGTTCCGAGCTTCGGAGTCTGCATTCCCTGTCTAGAGGCTAACGGGGCGAGGGTTTGTAGAGGAGAGTGGCGCTGTGGGCAGTCGCACATTGGGTACCTTGTGGTCGGCAGCATCTGAGTAAGTATGGCAGCACTGTCTCAAAGACCCCCCCCCCCCCCCCCATAGAGAGGGGGCAACATTTTCGGGGTTATAGTGATGTCCGCGCTCAGTGTGTGTGTGACGTCATTTCCTGGTGCCAGCAGCTTAGGAATGGAGGCATGCTGCTGGTTTTCATTCGGAGTCTGTGGGGGCAACCTGGCTGCACGAGTGGGCAGCAGGCCCTTAAGAAATGCTGACTGGGTGGCAGCAATGGCAGCGCCGGTTGTCACCATTATGGGCGGTGCGTTATTGCAGGACTCCATATGTGACTAATTTCCCTCCGAATTCATCCCCATCTATGCCTTGCTTATGTTGTTTTAAGGTTTTGTTTATGGTCCCTTCTCCTTCCTTTCAGGCTAAGGAAAGCAAAGTTAAGGAGAACCATGCCAAGTCCAAGGAATCAAAACCCTTAAAGAATCTAAGGATAAGGCAGTCCTAAGATCTTGTCCTTATTTCCCAGACAATTGGAGCAACTACCTCTGTGGATTTAGACAGTAGTCCCACCTTTACTTCATGATTATCGGGGGTTTTAGAATGTTTGAAAGGGGAATGGATAGCACCTTTTGATCTTACAAGTCAAAGTTGGATCATTATTTATCATCCCTTTTAAGTCCTAGTCCTGACGCCATGACGCCGCAGCAGCGCAGAGAAGGGGATATTCTAGCAACCCGGGATAGGAACCCTGGGGTGAGTGGTCCTTCAAGGAAACCAATCCATGTGTCCCCTGGGCATAGGTTCTTGCAGATGAATCCAATCCATTCCAGACACTCCTTACACTTGGGATTACCTCCTTGCCGATTGGATGTGACTGCAAGACAAAAAGGCCGCGGCCCCTCCCGGCCCCATAAGTAGCAGCTGCCTCCTAACCTAGATCAGTTTTCTTTCTTGCAGTTGCAATTGACTGTGAAGGTTGTTCAGGAATTCGCTCTCAAGGATTGGCAGCAAGCGGGGGATTGCACCCTGTCGGCTTCCTGCATAGCCTTATTTCCACGGATCTTCCAGACCCAATTGTGCCTCCCACAGCTTCTGGCTGTTCTGGGGTTCGTGAAGGTAAGGTGGAAGCGCCGGGGTCTTGGGGCGCTTACAGAGTGTATATGCTCTGTGCTGCAGGTTTCTCTCTGGTGTACCTGTTGAGGAACATTTTTTATTTTCTTAGTTTCAACCCGTCCTTCCAAGTTAGGTAGGTTTTAGTTTTTTCACAAAAAAAAATAAAAAAAAAAAAAGGAAAAAATGTTGGTATGCCTTTAAGGGCCTGACGTCATGCAGGGGGCGGAGCTTAACACGGAACCACAAGGCCGTGCTACTTCAGTGTGTCTCTCTGGGCTGGAGGGAGGTTGTGTTCAGGCTCCCCTGCACCGTTCAAGGTTAGTGTACAGCAGCCTGGCTGACATGAGGCTGCTATTGTGTTTGCGTTGCGGCTGCGACGGCAGCTGCCACCGCTGGCCAGGCCGTTTGCTGGATTTTGATCATGTTGAGCTTAAGGTCTCTGGGTATGGGGATAGCGGCTGCGGAGACATGCGGCTGCAGCACCAGCGGCGGCCATCTCGGGCCGGGCCACTGGTTCCCTTTAATCCCATACTTCTTCTTGAAGCCTAGGGGTTCTTTGTGCGCAGCCTTTGCTGAGTGCGGCTGCGGTGGCAGCCATTGTGGTTAGGTCACTGGCCTTCTAAGAGACCCAAGAGGGGTAAGCTTAGGGGCTTATGGATTGCGGGCTGGTCCCGCTGTTTTTATATATTTATGCATATTTTATGTGTTAGTCATACTTTTTTCTTGTATAGGCTGCAAAGTGAAGAGCTGCGGTGGTGAGTGAATGTCGGCATTATTATTATTATCATAATTATGATTATTATCTTATTGTTATCAATATTAGTATAATGTGTATTTATGAATTGTATTTATTATATTCCCAAGAGTTTAAAAAAAAAAAAAAAAATGGGATATATATATATATATATATATAATTTTTTATATATTGATTTTTATGAGTCGTGAAAGGTTTTTTGTCTAATGGATTTTTTTCCTGTTTTATTTTTAGAATTTGAAGAAGTGAAGAAGATAGTAATTCTATTTTATTCTCTTCTGATGAGGATCCCCTTCTCTCAGACGAGACGAGTGTTTACTTTCATCAGTTTTTGAAACCTTGAATATTACCCCTCCTGAGGTGGCAAAAAGAGGGAAGGACGACCTGTTTAAGCCAGTAAGGGAAAATCAGGTGTTCCCGGAACAGCCGCATTTTTCCAGGATGGTGTTAAAGGAGTAGGAAACTCCTAACAAGCTGCCGGCTGTTCCCAGGATCCTAGACGCTAGGTATCCTTTTCCGGCGAATATGATTAAACTTTGGTCTTTTCCACCCGAGGTGGATTCTCCAGTATCAGGCTTGTCCAATACTTCTATCATGCCATCGGCTACTATGGGATCCTTAAGAGATCCCACAGAGAGACGGATGGATCAATTGGCCCGCCATGCTTTTGCTATGGTAGGTTCCTTTCTTCGCCCTGTTTGTGCCACGGCTATTGTGTCTTTGGCTTCAAGGAAGAAGGTGAAGAAAATTATGGTCAGGGCTAAGACTTGCAGGCTTATTCAAGAGTCCAGGGATTTTAAGGTTTGTTTGGACTTTAATTCTTTTGCTATCACTGCTATGGATGATGCGGTCAGGCTAGCTGCTAGAACCTCTGCTCTTCTTGTAGCCTTGCGCCATTTCTTATGGCTAAGACAATGGTCGGCGGATGCCGCTGCTAAGAAAGCTCTTGCAGATCTACCTTTTTTAGGGAGCAGACTCTTTGGAGAAAAGCTGGACCATATGGTCAAGGATGGCAAACTTCCTCAAAGGAAGAGGGCGAGAAGCCTTCATCATATCAGCCCTTTCGGAGTGGCAGAGGTGCCTTCCGTCCTTGCTCCCGTAGAGATTTTTGGGGCAGAGGCAGAGCTCGTAATAGGGCAGGAGGGGCCTGGAGAAGTAGGCCCAAACCTCCAGCCAAGCCCACTCCAGCATGAGGGGGCGCCGTCACCCAAGATGGTGGGGGGACGGCTCTTGCATTTTACTCCTATCTAGAGACGCCACGTGGCGGATCTTTGGATCCAAGAGGTGGTGTCATCAGGCTACAAGATCGAGTTTGCAGCCAGACCACCTGCAAGGTTCCTTTGGTCAGGGGCATCCCGGAACCAGCTAAAGGCAGATGCCCTGAGAGCCTCTGTGCAGCATCTACTTCAAGAAGGGGTAATTTGTCAGGTACCCTTTCAGGAAGGTCAGGGATTTTATTCCAACCTGTTTACAATTCCCACAAAGGACGGTCGATTCGTCCCATTTTAGACTTAAAGGGTCTCAACAAGTATATCCGGGTGAAACATTTCCGCATGGAGACTCTGAGGTAACATCGATTCAGCCCGGAGATCTTATGTCTACAATAGACATAAGGGACGTGTATCTTCAGGTTCCGTTTTTTCCGAGGCATCAGAAATTCTTGAGGTTTGCCCTGGAAGGCCAGCACTTCCAGTTTGTGGCACTTTCATTCGGGATATCTTCGGCTCCAAGAGTATTCGCCAAGGTCTTGGCAGGTCTTGGCGCCATTTTCAGAAGCCAGGGGATATGCATCATCCCATATTTGGACGATCTTTTATTTTCAGCCGGGTCTCCTCAGTAGATCATGAAGGATACGCATGTGATCAATTATCCGATGTTCCATATCATTCCGGCACCAGTAAGGAATTTCTTAGGAATGACACTGGACACAGTTCAGGTCAAGGTGTTTCCACCAGAGCAGAAGGCTCTGCTAATTCAGAGTCCTTACTGGCCTGCCGACAGCTGACCATTCAGCTAGGGATGAAACTAGTAGGCCTTATGGTGGCCTGCTTCGAGGCTGTGCCTTTTGCCCAGTTTCACATGAGGCCTCTTCAGTTGAATCTGTTGGCAAGCTGGGATCGAGCCCCGCAGTCGCTGGATCAAGTCTTTGTTCTGACTCCCTTGGCCAGGCAATTTTGGCTGTGGTGTTTGGACCCTCTGCACCTATCGGTAGGTAGGTCCTTCTGACACAGTGGCAGTGGCAGATCATTGCCACGGATGCCAGTCTTACAGGCTGGGGGGCATCTGGCAAGCCCAGAAGATCCAGGGATAATGGGGTCCGAAGGAGAATCAGCTTCCCATAAAGATATTGGAATTAAGAGCAATCCGGCTAGTGCTTCAGTATCTGACCCCCAGTTTAAGGGGACAGGCTGTCCAGGTCCAGTCAGACAATCAGATGGCGGTAGCCTATTTCAATCATCAGGGGGGGTACTCGGAGCAAAGAGTGCTCTAGAGGTAGTAAGTCGGATTCTGACTTGGGCAGAGGAGAATGTTCCCTGCGTCCTGGGGGTAGAAAACCAGGAGGCCAACGCTTTGAGCAGGAAGGTACTGCATCGGGGAGTATGGTCCCTCAGTCAGAAGATCTTTCAAGCCCGGTGCCTTCGCTGGGGGTGTCCGGAGGTGGATCCTTTTTGCATCCAGACACAATCACAAGCGGACAAAATTCATGTCCCTGTCAAGGGACCCTCTGGCCATAGCAACGGACGCCCTGTCAACCTCTTGGGCAAGGTTCAAGCTCCTGTACGTTTTTCTCCTGCTCCTGAGCCGGGTACCAACCATTCTGGTGGTTCCTCGCTGGCCAAGGAGAAGTTGGTTTTCAGACATAGCAAGGATGTCGGTAGATCATTGACGTCTGCCAGTTGATCCAGACCTTCTCACACAGGGGGGCGCTTCGGCACCCGAATTTACAGATGCTGGTTTTGACGGCCTGGCTATTGAAACCTCGATCAGAGAGAGGTTTATCGGCTAAGGTTATTCATACCATGGTTCAGGCCCCGGAAGAAGTCGTCTTCCATGATTTATTACAGGGTCTGGCGGACGTTCATATCCTGGTGTGAGGCTAGGAAATTTTCATGTAGAAAGTATTCGATTTCTAGAATTCTAGAATTTCTACAAAATGGCTTAGAAATGGGCCTACAATTTGGCACCCTAAAGGGGCATGTATCGGCCTTATCTATTTTTTTTTTCCAGAAGTCTGTCGCTAGCAGTAGGCTCATTAAAAAAAATTTTCAGGGAGTCACTCAGATCCGATCACCGCGCAAGTCTATTTTACCGGTGTGGGACTTGAATCTGGTATTATCAGCTCTCCAGGGTGCTCCTTTTGAACCTATGATTGACGCTCCATTGAGCTTTTTGACGCTTAAGGTGAAATTTTTGGTGGCAATCACCTCGGTGTGGCATGTTTCTGAGTTAGCCGGCTTATGTATGAAGTCTCCTTATTTTGAGTTACACAGAGACAAAGTAGTTTTTCGGTTTAAACCTGATTTTTTTTAACCTAAGGTAGTTTCTCCCTTTCACCTTAATCAAGAGGTAATTCTACCTTCTTTATGCCCTGTTCCGGCTAATGCTAAGGAAAGGGCGCTTCATTCTTTAGATGTAGTCCGAGCCGTAAGATATTACATGGCAGCTACAGATTCCTTCCGCAAGCCGGATTTTCTTTTTGTTATATCGGAAGGGCCGATAAAGGGGCTTCTGCCAGCTAAAGCCACTGTCAGTAAGTGGATTAGGCAGGCAGTAGAAAAAGCCTACTCGGCCAAGGGGAAGGAACCCCCTTTTCGGGTCACGGCCCATTCTACTTGGGCTATTGGTGCTTCCTGGGCCTTTCAGCATCGGGCTTCAGTGGAACAGGTTTGCAAGGCTGGTCTTCGGTTCATACATTCACCAAGTTTTACAAAGTGGATGTTAGAGCCTCAGCTTACGCTGTTGTTGGTCGAAAGATTTTTCAGGCGGTTGTGAAATGAACTACCTGCTGTTCTGCGCTGGGGATCCCGCCCATAGATGGCACTTCTTTTGGATATCCCAAATGTAAGGAGTGTCTGGAATGGTTCGGAAGAAAAAACGCAATTCTTTGAGTACTCACCTGTAGAATTGTTTTGTTTTTTCTGGGAATCCATTCCAGACACTCCGGCCCACCCGCTTTTTGGGTCATGATCTATCTTTTGATTTTTCTGTGATGGTGTTTAGCCAATTTATTTCATTGGCATGGAAAAAAAAAAGGAGAGAGCTTTATTTACTTGTTTATTATTTGTTTTGAGAGTATTCTAGCGGAGTTCGGTGTGAAGTAACATGGACTCCTATATAGGGCCTCCCGGCCTGCCTCTATTTTATGTTTTACTGCTTTTTAAGTAACTGATCTAGGTTAGGAGGCAGCTGCTACTTATGGGGCCGTAAGGGGCCGCTCCCTTTTTTGTCTTGCAGTCACATCCAATCTGCAAGGAGGTAATCCCAAGTGTGAGGAGTGTCTGGAATGGATTCCCAGAAAAAACAATTCTACAGGTGAGTACTCACAGAATTGCGTTTTTCCTCACCTCACCTTTCTCTTTCCTCCCTTTCTTTACCTCTTTTCTCCTCTGTCCTCTTCCCCCTCCACCTGAAACTCCACCCCCCCTACAGATTCTTCCCTCCTCTTTCTTCATCTCCTATATGGCAGTCTGATATTTATTTTCTTATCAATGCCTGTATTAGTTGTTGAAGTTTACTTCTAAAAGGGCTTTCTTTTTGCAAGGACCACTCTGTCTTCAGACCATCCATCAATCTGCATAGGCACTTTTGCATGGATGAGTATTGCTGAGTACCGCGGAACGAAGCAATAACATTTTTTGTGATTATTATCAGAAAGCTTATATACTTAGTGTCCTCGGCCCCCCTCTTTCTGTCTTTTTTTTTTTTCTCAGGAGGCTCTATATGATAGAGGATCAGGAAACCACTGCCCCCTGTAGTCGCATGCCTTCTGTTGGAGGAGTTATAGGTGCCGCACATAATCACAGTTGTTTCCTGTACTTTATGGTGCTCTTATCGGAAACGGTAAGTATCTCTAATAAGGGGGATGCATTAGGTTAGTAAGTTGTGTACCATGTCCCTCCCTGACTTAGATAGAGATGAGTTGAGGTAGGTCCCATTTAACTACACAAAGAGATTTATACAGTGTTGTACTTTACCATTTTTTGCGGCAATACATTAACAAGTGGAAATTTGTGTTTTTTTAAATAGCTGCCCTATGCCCCATTCATTTAGGTTCCAAGTCATAACCATCTCTCTGTGCAGTCACGCTCATTATTCTTTACTGGCTGGTTTCCTCCAGATGGCCAATATCTGATACTGAATGGCCACTGTGTCCATTTATGAAGAGCTACAGTATACAGCATATGTCATTTCTGTATCAGTAACTGGCATGAACTGTTCCACTGTCTCCATCACTATTTATAGCTGATAAGAAGCCAGCAATCTGCACATATATCTGCCAACAACTTTGCAGCATGAGCAAGGATTTGCTACAATTATATGCCGTACTGTGTAATCCTGCTAGTCATAACCTGACACTAAAGCAAGGCCCTCTAACCTTGTGTTTGTGATAATGGGAAATTGCTTCTCAGGTCACATCACCTGCAAAAAAAAATTCCCAGGATAATGTAAAAACATGTAATTGACTCAGAAATTCTTCTACTTTTGTAGTCTGTAGTCAGTTGTGACAGTTTGTTTGCCCCCTACCACTTTCACTGGGGTTGACTATCTTTAACAGTAAGAATCCGTTCTCTACCATTATAATAGATATATAGAATATGGATAGTATTACCTATGCTCTGTATGTCTTGATTAGATTCCCTCAAAGGCATAGAGTAAGCTTTTATGCTTCTCTGTGGCATGTTTTATGCCTTCCTATTAGGACACGCCTTCTGAATACTTTGCTGGCCACACACCTTACAGTCTGATCTTCACTTGCACTTCAAGGAACCCCCCCCTCCCCCCAAATGGTTAAAAAAACACCTACTCAGTGCCAAGTGGACAGCTGAGGTAGGATACTGGAGTCTGGCATCTGTATGGCAACTGCAGCCAATGATTGTGAACGGCTTGTTAGTGGTCCTGTTACTGCAGTGATTGGATGACTAATAAGTTTCTCCTCTTTATTACACTATCTGCCAGCCTGAAGTGCATCCAGCTACATCACAGTGACTGGGCACCTTTCAAGTCATTTTTTTCCTATTCCCAAGTCATGATTACTATAGTACCTGTTCTGAATTTTCTGTATTCACCGATTCTGGCATCTATAGGTGCTCCCTGGCACCTTTAACAGAGGGAGTATGCGGAGGCAGTGCCTGGCATGGCCCCTTGTGTACATTGTGGACTGTCTCTGTGATGGGGCAAAGTTCTGTTCATGGATTAGCGATTTAAAACCTTGAATGGCCACCTGAAGACAAGGATATCTTCCTAAAGCAATCCAACTTTTTTTTTATAAGGATGCCCCGCTTCACTTCATGCCTGCCCCCTACCCCGCTCCCCTGCAAGCTGGTTTTGGGCTGCTCCTCTCCAGCCGCATAACCTAGCCCCACGTGAACGCTGGTAACTATTCACGTCCACTGGATGGACTCACATAACTGCGCACACTTCCACTTGACAATTGAGACTGGCCATTGAAGGTCACGGCTCCCTCTCTCTTCTGGGTTTTTTGGTGGCTGGTAAACATGGGTGCCTGAAATTGGGCTTGAAGGGAGGTATGCACAGACGGGCATCAGCATTTATATACCCCCTACCATCAACACTTTCTAGAGGAAGAAAGGAAAAAGCAAGAATGTATGAATAAATGTATTGTCTTCAAGGGTATTTAATGCCTTGCTCTTGAGTCTGAATGACATAAGTCTTCAAACCCTTCTGTGTATTGAGAATAACATTCCATGTTTGTCACATGTTTTCTCTTGTTGTCACACTAACGTTACTCTTTATGTTTCTGGGACTCATTCTTTAACCCCCACAGCAGCTGTCAGAGACTTAGTGGTGCAGTTGGTACGACAGTGACTTTCTCTGCAGGATGTACACACAGACACATTGCTTGCATACCTGCCAGCTGTCTTCAACTTTAGATGCAGACCCCCACTTAAAGAAAACCACCAGGTTATTTGAAATAGAGTTTGATAGATCCCCCCCCCCTTACCTCACTGATGAAGTAGTACAAAAAATTAGCAGAATGGAAAACTTAGCAGAAGTGCTCAGTGTGAATAGGCTCCGCAGTCTAAACTTGAATTTCTTATTTAAGGTCACAGAAGCTAAGCAGAGGCCAGGCATATCTATCCTCCTTCCGTTTTAACATGGTGGACTTTTTTTTCTCTGTATTAAATATACAAGCCGCCTTAGCCATATTTTTAAGATGTTAGAGAAACAGAGGGCAGTCTGGGGCCTTGGCAGATAATTCTCTGGGGTAATGTGGGGTGTCCAGTTCTCATTAAATAAATCTGTGCACTTGGAATTCAGTTGCAATCACTTTGATCTCTCACACCACAACCTCTATATTCTTAAACTTCCCTCCATAGACCGCACACGGCAGCCCTTTGTACTTGACTTGGTGGCCCTAAACACCTCCTGTGATATAGATGAATGGCCCTGGCGGGCCCAGAAAGCATCTCTTAGCTAATCCACTTAGACCCCTATTTGTTATGGGATGGAAAATATGATGCTCAAATAAAGATGAAATGTTGGGCATTGATTTTATAGAAATAATTTTCATCAAGGTTCATCTAAGGTATCCAATAACCTAGAGTTCTCTGTATGCTCTTTAAAACTGTACAATATATTTTTAAATGTGGTATGAACATGAGGAGTAAACTCTGAATCCAACCAGATTTTCTAGAGTGGCAGCGGGGCCCTTTGGTTGTGTTGCATGCAGACAGGAATCTGCTATAGCTTGGAGGTATGGAGGTTTACAGCTGTCTGTGTGCTGTTGTTGGTTCATGTGTTCATCATGGCTGCTACTCCTGTTCACATGGAATTCCTTTAGCCACAGGTTTACATGTATCATTCTGGCAGTGGGCAGGCTGTTGTTCAACATTTCCCAGGCTAATGATATCCCTAGACATGACATATATAAAAACACAGCACTTCATTTTCAACCACATCCATTCACTCAGTGGCAGTGATTATGGCATCCCCACATTTTCACCAGTAAACATGACTTTCTTTTATAATAAGTGAGCTGTACTCAAGACAAATAGGCTGGTGAGAGAGAGGCGGACTATTAGTGAGAACATCGCCTTCCAACGCCAGCCATGAGAATAGCTGCTTATATGATTACAGCCATTAATTTCATACATTGTCTATTTTATTTCAGAAACCAAACCATCAGGATCAGGTTTTAAGGGATAGGAATGCTGTGTATGCAGTATTCTAACAGATACATAGAAGGATTAACATCATCAACACCTCTAGGACCTAAGCTTAGGTATAGCTTATTGCACCTTCACTTGTTTATTTCACTAGTTTCCCAACTGGCTTTCTCAATTCAGAATGTTCTCAGGAAAAATTCTAGTTGCCTTAGTTTTATTTCTACAGATATACCATGACCTGGAGGAATGGACACCTTTTACATAAGTATCAGTAAGAGCAGTCTTCCTGTCCACTAAAAAACAATTATAAATTGCCTGAATACAGCATACTATACTCTACAATCGTGTCACTCAATGTGTGTGCACCTTCCTGTCCTTAGTCAGCTTGAGCTCCGCTATAATGGGTAATTTCTTGTGATGAAAAATAAAGTGAAATAGGGTGGGAGGAGGGTTGATGCTGCTATAAACTGACTCTAGCCTGAATTGGAGAGCTGTCAGGGGAACAAATCTCAAAATCCCAAATCAGGTATGATGCAATATTGGGAAGAAAGGCGAGTATATGGCTTTGAGAAGACTGCATGTGGATTAGTCTCTACATTTCTGTAGGGGAGATGTTTCTACCCACTGATGGGCTTTATATTAGTTTGGCTTTAATGTATAAGACAGGGGTGAAAGAAATATAAATGGCTATTAAACATTCCTAAAAAAAAAAAAACTATTTCCCATGTGTGCAGTGTACACACAACATTACCACTAGGGATAAGCGAACCCCACCAAAGTTTTTGTCCGGTGAGTACGGCCAAACTTTGATTAAAGGTTCACCTGAACTTTGGGGGGGGGGGGGGGGGGGTGGACGTATAGTGTGCAGCAGAAAGAACACTGCTGTAAAAACATACCTGAGCCCTGCTCGATCCCCTTCCTGCCATTTTTCTGTGGAGAAGGGTGTGCACAGGTACTAATGGCAAGGTAGGAGTGAGACCATGACCGAAAGGGGCATTAGTTGTGGCCCAATGAGTTCTGGGGTGCTCACACCACCCCTTGTTCTCTAAAACCAGATGGTTTCAGAATGGCTGACTGGCCAGGAGCTGCTGTGGGGAGACAGAAGGCAAGTACATTTTTATTTGGGTGTACAGTCCCTTTAATTTAGAAGCAATGTGACCCTAATGGTTAGTTAGGGTTAGTGCTAATTTCAGTGTTATCGGTGTTGCATTGCTTGCTAGCTATAACTCTACCTGTCATCTCTTGAACTTTAACCTTGTGAGAACCATGCAAATCACACTGTCACATTTACATAATGTATATATACAATAATACGTCATAAAGAAGTTGTTGCAGTTTTGATGTACAGTTAGAATTCCTGAAAGCTAATATAGAAAGACATCACCCTGAAAGTTTTATTGCTCGCAAATAGAAGAGTGAAAATAAGACGTTTAAGGTGTAGGTTTCATGTGTGAAGCTTTGTAACCTGGTTAATACCCACTGACTTGAATCCCAAGGGGCACTACATGCATCAGAATTGTAAAGCCCAATTTGACAGGAATTATTGAATTATCTTGCCCTTCTTTTATGCTCATAAATAATGTATATGGAAGAAGCGAACTGACCTTTAGTAATTAATGCTAGCACTGAGGGCATAGGGTAGATTACTTATTCTCAGTGTGTCACACACCCCGCTTCCCCTTTAATTCTTACGATCGGATTACTCCACCAGCATGTGGCGACGTTGCAGAGAGAAGTCTTGAAAACGAGCCCCCTTCTGGCCTATATATACCTGGGACCTCCCACTTAACACCCAGTGTTTTCTCTCTGCATGATGCGACAAGACAGAAGAAAGAAGTCTCCTCCTTGCAGGTAGCCGGGGTTAATCCCCGGCACCCCCTTTTGGTCTATTTCTGCCCAGTCTATTGTGTTTTTTATGCCTAGTTAGATAACGGAAGCCTCCCAGCCTAGGCTGCTGGCTGGGAAAAGGTAGATGGCACTTTAGGTGCCTAGGAACTTATCTCCTCCGCTCGACCCCACGCGTGGGGCAATGCGGCTATCCGGCATGGTGATCCGGATTTGGGATGCCCATGTCCCGAGGTTCCCCTTGGCCACCTTCTCCCGCTCGGTCCCTTCTCCCTTTGCTTTGGGGGGGGGGGTGCTTGTTTGCATGGGG
The DNA here is from genome assembly GCA_027917425.1 of Gastrophryne carolinensis. NCBI lineage: Eukaryota > Metazoa > Chordata > Amphibia > Anura > Microhylidae > Gastrophryne > Gastrophryne carolinensis. Next base: position 465,966,911 of record CM051235.1, read on the forward strand.
TGCTTTTTACACTTGTTATTGTGTATATGTGTGTGGGAGGAAGGAGCTAGCAGACGTAGGGTCAGCGCCGCGGTGGCGGCGCGTGGCCTGAGCTGCGGGGGCTCTTTCACTTTACTTTTATTTTTCAAATTTCCCCCCATGTCTGCATGCGGCACCGCCATTGGGCGAGCCGCGCCACTGGAGTCTTGGGGGCAGGGCCGCGCTCTCTGCGGCCTCGCTCGGTGACTCACTGGCAGGGGGCGTGGCCGGGGCGCGCTGTGTCCGGGCCCGCCTCACTTCCTCTGTCTCATTACTGAGACAGGTGTGCTGGAGCTGGCGGGGGGAAAAGGTGCGCGTCCAGGAGTGCGGCTGCAGCGGTAACAGGTAACGGTCCCCACTTCACGCACGTGGGGCCGTCTTTTGTGCTGTCTGTTACTTGTGTTTAATGGCCTGGCATTTTTTAGCATTATTCCTGGGGGCACTGTATAGTTACCTCTCTGGCTTCCGTTGGACCTAAGCAGCATGTGTCATGTATAATTGTATTCATGATGTATATACTGTTCATGTATGGTTTACCATGATTGTTTTTTGTATGAGTGTGGTGAATACTGGTTAATTTCCCTGGGGGACTGACTGTGGTCTCTTTTCCTCCACAGATCCTGGGATCCCCTCACTGCAGTGGCTCTCCCGGTCTGTTATACCTGGCTAGTCTTAGTCTCTAAATTGGGATTTTCCTAGGCTTAAAAAATCCTCCCACTTCCGGGACTTTAATTATAAAGGGGCATCCCGGGGTTGCTTAATGCGTAAAACCCAGGGTTGTTGCGAATACCATAATTTCACCATATGGAGGCTTCCGACGTTACCGGAAATGGCTCTTCGGGGCTATCCAGGCTGTGTGGGGGTTGTGGGGCACCGCTCCCAGGCGATTGTCATATTATGCGTTCCATGTGCAAAGCAGAATATTGCGCGCCAGTCCGTCGCTCCGGCTTCTGGCTCCTCGCAACTTCCGTCATCTCCTACCCCCCCTCCCATATTTCGGACCCTGTGTGACTTTGTCAAGAGTGGGGATTCGCATTCTGAGGTGCGTGCACGATTGACCAACCTCGAGAAGATAATTTCCGCCACGGTAGCTCAGAAGGCTACGGCAAAGCGGAAGCACCTTTCTCCGGCAGCACCTGCTTCGGAGGATGAGGTACTTGAAGTTTTGGATTGGTCCGATAGTCCCCCTGATGAGGAGGGGGAACTCCTTGAGGAGTCGGATGAGCCTGCAGACCAGCTATTGGTTGACACTGCTGGCGATCAGGCTGTGGGGGTGTCCCTTGACACTCCTTCCATTTTGGCTCAAATGTTTGAAATTTTGGCTTTGGATCCGCCCGCGGTGGTCCCCCCGCTAGAGGGTGAGTTGTTTGATGTACCCCAGCTGCGTTTGGTGTTTCCCAGGCAACACTTTGTGAGGGCTGTCCTTAAGGAATGGGAACATCCCACGCATCTGGCTGGAATTCCTCCTAGTTGGGATAAATGTTATCCCTTTCCGGAGGATTTGGTGAAGCTTTGGTCACTTCCCCCTGACGTCGATACCCCTGTGTTAGGGCTGTCTAGCACGGCTGTGTTGCACTCCTCTGACACCACTACCATTAAAGATGGTGAGGATCGTCAGATTGATCAATTGGCTCGCCATGGTTTTATCAGTGCCGGATCGACACTGCGGCCGGTTTGTGCTTCAGCGCTTCTTCTGTTGGCAGTTAGGTCCATTATTAGGGATCTGTACGCAGGTCTTGATCCCGCTTGTGATGTGTTTAATTCTCTCAAGCAGTGTGAATCTTAATTTCCTTTGTCTTGACCGCCCAGGACGATGCTATTGCGATGAGTAGCAGGACAGCGGCACTGCTGGTGCCTATTCGTCGGTCAGTGTGGCTGCGCCAGTGGACGGCGGACTTTAGCTCTAAGAGGGCGCTTACAGCGCTACCTTTTTTAGGTTTGTGCCTGTTTGGCGAAAAATTGGATGCTTCAGGAGTTGGCTCGGGTCCTCCTTTCCAATCCTCGGCCGTCCATCCATCTGGGGATGAGGTTGGTAGGGTTGATGGTTGCCTCCTTCGAGGCAGTTCCTTTCGCTTTATTTCACACGAGGACGCTTCAGCTTCATCTGTTGCCGTCCTGGGACCGGCGACTGCGGTCGTTGGATCGGCCCTTCCAGTTGTCCTCCCGGGTCCGGCAGTCCCTTCAATGGTGGTTGGTCTCGGCCAATCTCCTGAGGGGCAGGTCTTTCCTGACTCCTCTTTGGGAAATTGTCACCACGGACGCCATTCTTTCGTGATGAGGGGGATTCTCTAGGGATCTTCAGTTCCGGGGCCAGTGGGGACCACGAGAGGTCCACCTGCCCATCAATATTCTGGAACTGAGAGCCATCCTTCTGGTTCTTGTTCTTTTGACTCAACATGTTCTGGGACTTCCGGTTCAGGTTCGCTCGGACAAGCGAACAGCGGTTGCTTACATCAATCATCAGGTAGGGACTCGCAGTCTGGGGGCCCTCAGAGAGGTGTCCCTGATCCTGACCTGGGCGGAGGCCCATGTTCCTTGTCTCTCGGGAGAGCCACGGTTTGCAGACAGTTGCAGGCTCCCGAATTTCGTGTCGCTCTCCCAGGATCCTCTGGCGGTGGACGCCATGTCCCTGAGCTGGGGGGATCTGGGGTTTCTGTACCTGTTTCCTCCGATACCCATGCTAGGCAGGGTGGTATGGAAGCTGGTTCTGGAAAGGGTGTCCGCCATTCTCGTGGCTCCAAGGTGGCCAAGGCGAGTATGGTTCGCAGACATCATTCGGCTGGCAGTGGTTCAGTTCGTTCTGCCTCTTCGGCCCGATCTGCTCACTCAGGGTCGGCTGTGTTACCCCAATTTACCAACGCTGGGTTTGACGGCTTGGCTGCTGAAACCTCCATCTTAAAGGAGGAGGGTCTTTCTGACTCTGTTGTTAAGACTCTGATCGGTGCCCGGAAGAGGTCTTCTTCTATCATCTACTGTAGGACTTGGAAAGCCTATATCGCTTGGTGTGAGGTTAGATCTTTTCCTTGTAGGGTCTTTTCAGTCTCCAGGGTGCTGGAGTTTTTGCAATCAGGGCTGGACTCTGGTCTTCAGCTGAGTACTTTGAAAGGGCAGGTTTCTGCCTTGTCTATCTTTTTTCAGAAGCGTTTTGCGCTTCATCCTTTAGTTAAAACCTTTTCCCAGGGGGTTACGCATGTGCGGCCTCCCAGGAAACCATTACTCCCTGTTTGGGACTTGAACTTGGTTCTCTCTGCTCTTCAGGCTCCTCCCTTTGAGCCTTTGCAAGATATTGCTTTGTCTACCTTGACTCAGAAGACTGCCTTTTTGGTAGCTATCACTTCGGTTCGGCGTGTCTCGGAGTTGGCGGCCTTGTCGATTCAGGCGCCCTACTTTGAGAGGCATCAGGACAAGGTGGTCTTTCGGTTCAAACCGGACTTTCTTCCTAAGGTTTTTTCTGCTTTTCATTTGAATCAGGATATTGTTCTTCCCTCCTTGTGTCCTAAGCCTAAGAATGACAAGGAGAGGGTTTTGCATTGTTTGGATGTAGTACGCTGTGTTAAGTACTATTTGATTATTACTTCTCCTTTTCGTAAAACTGATGCCTTTTTTGTTGTGCCCTGTGGGCCTAGGAAGGGTTTGGCACCGGCCAAATCTTCCATTAGCAAATGGATACGTCAGGCCGTTATTGGGGCCTATTCTGCTAAGGGGAAAGTTCCCCCTTTTCGTATCAATGCTCATTCTACTCGCGCCGTTGGAGCGTCTTGGGATTTTCAGCACCAAGCTTCTGTTGAACAAGTTTGTAAGGCTGCTACTTGGTCTTCTGTTCATACTTTTTCTAAGTTTTACAAAGTTGATGTGCGGGCCTCAGCGGATGCTGTGTTTGGCCGCAAAGTTCTGCAGACTGCAGTCTTTTAAGTTATGCTTCATTTTGCCTTCGGATACCCATCCCTTGTGGACACTGCTTTTGGATGTCCCGATCGTAAGAATTAAAGGGGAAGCGGGGTGTGTGACACTGAGAATAATACCATTACCTGTAAAATGGATATTGTCAGTGTGTCATACACCCCGCTTCACCGGCCCTTTTCGGTATCCTGGATCCTTTATATGGTGAAGCTTTTCTTTATTTTGAGGTTACCATTGGATTTCCTGATACCTTGTCTTTCTGCTTTTGAATTCACTGGGTGTTAAGTGGGAGGTCCCAGGTATATATAGGCCGGAAGGGGCTCGTTTTCAAGACTTCTCTCTGCAACGTCGCCACCTGCTGGTGGAGTAACCCGATTGTAAGAATTAAAGGGGAAGCGGGGTGTGTGACACACTGACAATATCCATTTTACCGGTGAGTACTCACAAAATGGTATTTTTTTTCGCCCTTTAAGTGGATTTACTTGTTTAGACATGTCTAATGCTAATGCATTTTTCTGTGATCATTATGCAGCAGGGGCCTGCATACCCCAGTACCTATGCCTATTCAAATTGGCATCCCCTAGTAGGCCATGCAGTCATAAGCGTAGCAGCACTCTGCAATTGACCCTGGCTACTGTAATACTGATTGGTTGACTGGTGAAGGTAGGCTGGTGAAAGCAGTCCTTCACTCTGAAAAAGAGCCTATCTTATATGTTTCCCACACCCTGTACATACAGATTGCTCACATTAAAAATCATCCTACCTGCATCTACTGCATGTTATGAGCCTTTAAACATCCAAGATGGCGGCTCATGGAACATCAGGCAGCCTGCAAATAGGAAGTGCCTTCTGACTGTGCTGCTCTGCATTCTGGGACTGCTGACCTTTTCCTGACCCCAGCTCTGCTATGTGTGAGCAAAGCACAGCTATAACCAGCCCCCCTGTACTTTATCCCGCTCTCCTCTCCTCAGTAAGTGTGATGCTTCTGAGTCAAGATGGCGGCGCCCGTATCCTAAAGTCCTGAACAAAGTTGCAGCCCAGTGGGGGAAAGAATAATAAGTAAATGACTAAAAACTTAAAATATATTAATTTTAAATGCTGGGGAATCGTTTTTTTAAGGGTTTGGGCTTTTCAATAAATCATGATGAAGGTCCGGTATAAGAGCAAACCATGATGGAAAGAGGGCTCAATCAATAAATAATCTGTGTACCCAGTCAATAATCTATGTTTATTCATTTTGCTTCCTTAATCATTGATTATCCATGTGCCCAATCCACTTGCATTACCAGTGACATCCCCCCATGATGTTCTTAACCGCTTCAATAGAAAGCAAAGTTCACACTTCTCTGTATTTTCTGCAGCCATGTTCTGTCCACCACCCTGTGGTGCTTCCATATAGATATTTCGTCTGGTATTGTTCATTAGTTGTAACTGAGCAAAAGTAAAAACATTATTAACATGCAGTATTCTGTGGCTAATGTCACATCAAATATAGAATGAATGGCACACAAAATACGGTCAGGAACAATCTGAACTAATCAGGTGCATGCAAGCTCCTCCATGCTAGGGTGCCTGTTACCTGTAGTCTGAGATAGAACCTTAGATGGGTTTATATCTCTTTATGTTGACTTAGCCAACCACTATATCCTATCAGAGCAGTAGCTTGTCTTTGTTCCCCCCTCCCCCACTGCCATCTTGGCTACTACCAGATGGAAGCTTGAGTAATACCAGAGGTACTAGAAACCCTGCTCTAAATAAATCTTGTTTATATCTTGTATATTCTTGTATCCATAAAACTATTGTATATTATAGTATCTATAATGTTTTCAGTGAGGTGTTTTGCAGCAGCATGTAAGGACTCCTAAGCCTACATAGAGGATGCTGTGCGAGCAGTAGACCTATACTGTTATGAGAAAGCCAGTGTATACCATCAATTAGGAGGGATTTCTGATGGGTGAGCTATATATGCAAACATAGCTGTGAATTACCATTTTAAATGTTGTCCTAGATCTGCGGCCAGCTTTAGGCATGTCTATCACTTTGCCTAGAAATTGGATAGTGCTTTTTGATCTGACCACCTAAATAAACAGGGATGGTTTTAGGCGATCATTGTATAGCAAGATCATGTAAGTGACCCAGTTTATACAACACACACTTGACATGTTTGTGTTACTGACTTTTCGTTAAAGTAAACTATGAAGGCACACATCTCTTCATAGCCCTGAGGCGGATTTACCCTGTAAATAACATACGGTATATCCTCTCTACCAAGGCAACGCGGCACATGTGGGTGTAGGTATTTACAGTCCCTTCTAGCACGGTGACTGTGGGTCAAGCTCCTGTTTAAATGAGGGTATCCCTTTTTGGCTGTTTATCCTGCTGCTGCTCTTGGTGACAGATGAATGATCCAGGCATGGTGCATCAGGCATGAGAATGTGTAATAGTGTGTAGACCGCACTGAAGACCCCAGGGAGCAGAGCTGCTCGAGGCTTCTCAGATGGTTAGAATTTCATTGGTGAGTAAGCAAGATCACATGAGAATCCCCGCACTCTTTACATGGCAGGCTGTGTGCTCACATGCCAGAAAGCACTGACTTCATAGACGCTGCTCCATCTGAGCAAATACACCAGGACCCCAAATTTCAAGCTAGAAGATGTGAGAAGGAAAAAACTCCAGTGCTCTGTGTTTTTAGTATTCAATAGCAGCCTCTACAAAGATACCACAATGGCCAAGGATTGTTTCTGTAATGTCTTTGAGACAGTCACAGCAGCCCTTTGCTGCTTCTACCAGCGCAAATCTATCATTGGACTTAAGGTAAGTGCTGTCAAACTACTGTCTGCAGACTTGAAATGACTTCACGTAAAACCAGTGGCTTAGAATTTTTAAAAATCTGAATACAGTAGGTAAAGGTTTTGGCCCCTGAATAGTGTGAGATATATATATATATATTTTAATTTTTTTTCTACTGTTTAATCAAGTTAGAAAATCCTTGATTATTTTAGGGGAGCAGTTACCCTTATAGTCTACATTTTTAGTATTTTGTGGGAACAAATGACATTTCATGAAACTAGTTTCCAGGCACCTTGGACGGGGTCTCCCTTCTGGGTTCAGCCCCAGGCTTTGATCTCCCATTGTGTTTATCTTGTTTCAAATCATGTCTTTATTTTCTACATGTATACAAGTACTAAAAATAACTGTTATGGTCAAAGGCAAAACATCCCAGATAAAAGAAAAGACAATTACAATCATGCTACACATGATTTTAGTGATTTTCCCTGACAGTGAGTGGTGATTAAATGTTATGATGTCAAGTAGGTATATAGTAAAGGTGCACTTTTATTATACCAAAAATCTAAATATACCAATAAAAGTATTGCTTAAAATTGGGGACAGTTTTTTAAGTGGTTTGGAATAATATGTGTATATTTTATTTAAATAGCATTTGTCACATATAGGTTTTTTTTCTATACCATATTAAAGAACCAAATTGTCCAAAGATCTACCACTTTAGATGCCGTCACTGACATGTCTTTGTACCCCCCCCCCCCCCCATCCCAAGCAAACGTTGTGAAACAAGGTAATAAAGTAAGATACTGAATTAAATCCATAGTTTTGAATTAGTCCTCTGGTGTTCATGGTGTGCCCTAACTATGTCTTTAATTTATTAATGAACTATAGCAAGGTACATACTGACCTCTTTAAGCAGACAGGGATGTTCTGACAGTGACCTTCTGCCTTTTAATGCCAAGTATCCCCTAGCAACAAGCAGTTTTATCCAAGTAACCCCAAGGAGGAGATCAATTATTAAGGTTACCAAAATAGGGAGGTCACAGGTCTGCAGCAAAGCAAGAAAGTTTTACTGTTAAAAATAGTATACCAAACCTTTCAGATCCCTCTTTTATGCCCCCCTGAACATTGCTGCATACCCCCTGGGGTATGCTTGCCAAAGGTTGAGAAACGGTGCTCTATGGCACAGACTTGTCAAGCAGGACCTGTCTGCCAGGATCCTAAACTAAACCTCGCCACTAAGGTCTGCATTAAATCGGCAATCTCTGCAGCGTGCTGCCATTTTTGGGTCCCCCGTCAGATGGAGCATCGTAAGGAGGAGAGAAGTATCTATTGTGAGCTCACATGTAGCAGGAGTAGGTAGGTTAAGATCCCTGTGGACCAGGGGGCATTGAGGTGCACTTCAAACTAAATTTAATTTAGTGGCAGCTGTGGTGAATCAAGAAAATATGCTCGCCTTCCCCTGCTTCTTTAGTGATGTCTTTACCTGCAAGTGACATTGTTTGGGCTCTATGCATGCTCAGCTTACCTTGACTGCCCACTCTGATCTGAAATGACTATTTGTTCTGCACCTTCGCTCCTCCTTTCAATCAGCAAGGAAGCCCGTTGCCTCATGACTGAGGGTAGGAGTGAGTACTAGAGCGAATGGAGGAGTGTAAAAGAACATTAGAAATGGAAACTGCACTTGCAGGTAAAAGTGCAGCAGCTGTTCATGGTATGAGTATGGTCATGAGTAGATGTGTTTGCATTTTGCCTACAATTGCAATTTAAGCTAAATCCATACATTATCTTACTTATACATTTTTATTAAAAGGTTTCCAGGTTTTTATTTTTTATTCTTTATATAATTTGATAAAAAAATCTGTGTGCATCTGTGCCCTTGCCTATGCATTAGAATGAAGCCTCATGGGATATATGTAGATGATGTTGATGCTTGGAGCCATTACTGTGATTGAGTTTCTGCTTTACAGACCTCTTTGGGTCAAGGTTGTCCCCTCAGGTACCAGAGCTATTTCAGCTCTGGCTTTACAAGTGACAGACAGCAAAATACCTTTGCCGTATAACGCACATGACACTCAGATTATTTAATTTCATATGTCTGTACATTTGTATGTTGGAATGTTTAATGTGGTGTTTGCGGTAGGTTTGGTTTTAAACTTAATTACCCTGCAAAACAAATGCCTTTAATTTTTATTTAGATGTGTTGACAGGATGAAGTAAAGTAGCCCCCCCCCCCCTTTTTCAAAAACATTATACCTATTGTTAATACTGCGTTAAATGAGGATGTCCCTATGTATATCTTCATTCTTTCATTTGTTTGATATTCCGGGGTATTGGTTTCGCCCTGATTAAATACAGTTCCAAGTGGCACATTCGTGGAATTGCAGTACTCTGATTTGACAGTGTGTTTTATTAAATCAGATCTTTCTACATCCTATCAGGCATTGACTCTGAAATTCCCATAGCAGTCTTCCACTCCATCTAATTCACGTTGTCCCCTGGGAGATGACCTAGTGTTTATGAGCATGTACAGCCTGGGAAGAAAACCCAAAATATGCAGTGTGCCAACAAAGCTGGGACCATTTCCTTTCTGTTTCTGCTTCTGGGACAGTACATGATCTATTTATAGAGGGTGTGGGGAGCCAATTTACATGTCCCTATTGCGATTGAGCTCTACAAATTGCTCTGTGAATAAGACTCTTTGTAACTTTGAGATTCTTTTTAGCAATTTCATGCTAGTTTCCAGACAAGCAGATCTATTTTCCAGCAAATAATGCAGTATTTTCACAGTTACCAAACTTGTTGGGTTCCTTGTGGGTATCTGTAAGAAAAGGACCAAAACCCACCCTGGAGTCTGAGGCAGGCATACTCACTCCCCCAGGGTATCCATATTCAGGATGCCCTGCCGGGTCGCCCAAAAATGCACCTTCTTTTCCGGTCCATCGGCACATGCTTGAGCAGTGGTCCCCGCTATCTCTTTAGCCAGGCATTTGTGAATGGCCAACAAGAGCAGGCTCCCTGTTAAAGGGTAGCGGGGGATGCACCGCCAGCACACTCCAATCCGCTCGCCTTAGACAAGCTTTTGGACGAAGGGGTGGGAGCGGATCCGAGCACGCTGCATGTGCCGTAGGACCGAGGAAGGGTGAGTGGGATTGAGCGACCTGGCGGGTTTCACACAGCGGGGCATCCCCGATCGGGGTGCCTGAGGCCAAGACCAAAACCCAGGATGGTCCACCTTAACACCTAACACTAACAGTCTGCTTACAAACTTTTGTAGACTGTAGCTCTAGCTTTGACGTGGCCATTTCTGTCTTTTAGACTGATTCCCCCTCCTGGCTTTGGGATCCCCTGCTATGTGACATCCTGATTCCCTATGAAAACGTGCCTTTTTGAAGATCTTATTATATGGCGCTCCGTGCCATTTTGGCATTAAGCCAGATTTTACAAGCAAAGCATTTCAGTGCCTCTAATATGGCCAATAGAAGAGGATTTGTCTACACCTGGTGCAGTCAGAAGGTGACGGGGCCAGGCTCATTGTTAATCATTTCCGAAACTACCCCTCTGCTTTCCCGCCATTTTACCTTTGTTGCTGTGACAAAAAAAAAAACGGCCTGAGAATGTATCTACCACAGTGGCTTTGTGGTTTGTACTGTTCCTGGCTTTCATTACCCCACCCTCTGCCTTGATGCGGTTTTCTAGTGTTAACTCTCTTCCATTTGCCAACTAGGTGAATAGTAGCGACTATATTCACATGCATAGCCTCTCAGATTGACATCTGTCTGCTGCTCTTTAGGGGAGCAGAGAACAACTCCTTAGCCTTTTTGTCCAGCCAGCCCCAGAACAGCCACCCAGGACTTCTCTTCCAGGTGGCCAGGCCACCCCTTTATAGGACCTTTACTTATATACTTTTCCTTTATAGGTCTGGTGATGTGTGTGAAGGTTCTTTAGCTATTCTCTTATGGCATCTTATGGCATCTCCAGCAACATTGAATTCATGGTCTTCCATATGTTAAAGCTACTGACCACACTAAAAGTATGTTTTTAAAGGTCAGAACTTCTGGGGACTACATTGCTGCATAGATGCAGTGATCCTCTGCCCCCCCTCCTCCCTTAAAAACTCCCTGTATTGTATCTCTGGAACACACACTATAAATAAAGCAACATGCTGGATGGAAAGTATCCACCAACAAGAATTTAGGAGCAAAATAGAAAAGGCTCTCGACTTCCTGGCCTAATAATAGCATATGATTGATTGCAATCCACATAAATGTATCGCTAAATGTCACACAGTGGGGCATCCTGAATTTATTTTTGTTAAAGCGGACCTTCACCCTGAATAAGAGTTTATCTTATATGTTTCCCACACCCTGTACATACAGATTGCCCACATTAAAAATCATCCTGGCTGCACCTACTGCATGTTATTAGCCTTTAAACATCCAAGATGGTGGCTCATGGACCATCAGGCAGCCTGCAAACAGGAAGTGCCTTCTGACTGTGCTGCTTTGCATTCTGGGATTGCTGGCCTTTTCCTGACCCCAGATCTGCTCTGTCTGAGCAAAGCACAGCTATAACCTGCCCCCCTGTACCTTATCCCACTCTCCTCCCCTCAGTAAGTGTGATGCTTCTGAGTCAAGATGGCGGCGCCCGTATCCTAGAGTCCTGAACAGAGTTGCAGCCTGGTGGGGGGAAAGAATAGTAAGTAAGTGACTAAAAACTTAAAAGTATTAACTTTAGATGCTGGGGAATCGTTTTTAAGGATTTGGACTTTTCAATAAATCATGGTGAAGGTCACTTTTAACATGTTCCCCTTAGGTTTCTATCGACATGTTTTACAAAAGTTTCCATCCTACTGGTGCTACAGTGTGGGGCACAATGGCTTAGGCACACACCATAGCTGCAGTTTACATCATGTCTTTAGACACCCAGGGCATTCTCTAATTTATGTTTCTCGTCATTCCCCTTTGTGGAAAGGAATGCAACAATTGAATTTATGTCTCATAAATACTAAATACAAGGAGTCCAAGTCAAGGAATTCCTTGAGTTCTTTGTGACCGCCTTATCTAGTTGCTTCACAGTCCTGTAAAAACGATTTTATGTTTTACACCATAAAATGTCTTTGGTGTATAAACCTTCTCCCATACAGCCATAGGAATACTTAATTTCTCACAAGGTGCAAAGTATAGTTCCTAAAGAACCTTTGAAGGCTGGGTGTAAAATCAAAGCAAACATGCCTTAATTTCAGATTTTTGCTAAGCTGTTGTTTATTATTAATATTATTTGATTATTATCTTCCATTTTAAAACTGTCTACTATTTGACAGATTGTTACATTCAAGCGGACTATAGTTCTACAGTACTACTTAGCAGGGGGTCAGCATGCTGCCCCACTGCATATCACTGCCATTAAAATAAGAAACCTGGAGTTTCTCAGCAGCCAGTTTCTTATCTTAATGGCGGCAATACGCAGCGGGGCAACCTGGGTCGTGCTGACCCGCTGCTAAGTAATACGGCGAAACTACAGTCATTTTTGACTGTAGTTCCACTTTCAGTCTGAAATGGAAGGGTGCATGTTTTTCTTTCCCCCTGCTTACTCAATATGCAGCGAGCACACATTCAGCATTGCTTTATTTTATTTTTTTTTGCTGACCGTGTGTTGTACTAAAAACACTAAAACAAGCAGAGAAAGAAAATACCCCCACTCATTGCACACAGTAGATATGGTGGCTCACACAGTATAATGCAGGAGGGTGGGTAGGTTTTAGTCCACCTTTGTTTTAGCACCGCCATGAGCAATATAAATGGCAGCTTATGGATACTTATTCGAAGTATGTCACACACTCCGCTTCAGATAGTCATTACACTTGGGTTATAACGACCTGTAGAGGGCGATCTTGCAGAGATGTCATGAAAAAAGGTGAGCCCCTCCCGGTCCATAAATACCTGGTACCTCCCACTCATTCCCCAGTCTTTCATTTCTGCAGACAGCGAGCAAGTCAGAAGATGGATGTCTCCTCCTTGCAGGTAGCCGGGGTAACACCCGGCCCCCCTCTTTCGGTCTATTTCTGCCTGGACCTACTGTTATCCCCCTTTTTAGTTAAGAGCCTCCCAGCCTAGGCTGCGGGTCCTGGAAAAGGTAGACGGCACCTTAAGGTGCCTTAGAAGCTATGCTCCACCGTGAGACCCCATACTAAGGGGTAGGCGGTATTCCAGGTTGGTGATCCTGGTTGGGATGCCCTGTCCTTACACCTTTGGGGTGTTAATTCCCCCTTCCCCGGTCACCCATCGTTCCCTACTGCTGGGTGGGGGGGCGCTTATCCCCCTTTTCAGTTTAGTCCCTTTTTTTGAGTACATGCTTGTGTGCAACTTTGTGTGTGTGATTTATGCTGCCATTGCCGGGCCGGCGGTTCGCGGTGCTGCTGGCCGTTACTGTTAGTTTGGGGGAGCTTCTTCCCCTCCGGCACAGTTTCGGGGGGGGGGGGGCGGGGCCGGGCGCGGGGCGTGATCCTGCAGCCCGCCCCCTCCCTCTCCCCGTGCTGCTGGTGACGCTGCGGAGCCCGGTCACTGGCCGGGAGCTGCCTGTTGTCAGCAGAGAGGGGCGGGGCCAGGTGCAGCGTGCGATCCGCGCCGGCCCGCCCTTCTTCATCCTTGCCGCCAAGTCCCTCCGCCTCGTGCAGGACACCATTCAGTAAGTGCCCAGTGGGCTCCAGTCTTTCATTGTTGGTGCAGCTGCTTGTCAGCGCGAGATTGATTTATATATTCCTAATTATATGTATGTGTGCCTTGGCCCTTCTGTATGTGCCCTGCGTTGTGTGACATGTGTGACAGTCCCCCTTTTCTATTCCAAGCGGACCCCTGTTGGATCCTAAAGGGTCCTCCCGGTCCTAGGGTCCCTGGTTTAATTTGAGAACTCCCCATAAATCCTCCCACTCGGGACACAGAAGGGGCATCCCTGGTCGCTTATATTGCGTAATTCCCTTGGGTATTGCGACTACCGATAAAATCACCATATGGAGGCTTCCCAGGATACCGGGCTCGGGCTCCCCTCGGGGCAACCCCGGCAGTGTTTGGGGTGTGGGGCATCCCTTACAGGGGATGATGTTTTCCTTTGCATACTATGTGCGCAGCAGACTATTACGCGGCAGTCCGCATCCCCTGCGTCTGGTTCTGCGCCACTGGTCCCTTCTCCTACCCCTCCCCGCCTGACCCGTACCCCGTGTGATGTTGTCACGAGTGGGGAGTCACAATCTAAAGTGTGTGCCAGAATGTCCAATCTTGAAAAATTATTTTCTAGCGCTGTGGCCAGAAATGCCCCGGCTAAGAGAAAGCACTTGTTTGATTCACTCGACTGGTCTGATTACCCCCCGCTAGAGGTAGGGGAGCTTTTTGAGGAGTCGGATGGTTCTGACGATCAGCAGTTTGTTGGCGCTGATGCCGAGTGGGGTCAGGGGGCTCATATGTTTGAGGTTCTGACAATCTCTCCTCCTGAAGTGACTCTTCCGCAGAAGGGGGAGTTCTTTGATGAGGCTAAGCCGCGCTTAGAATTCCCTAATCAAAGGCATTTCGATGGCATTATTCTTAAGGAATGGGAGAGGCCTACTCTGCTTCCGGGTGTCCCTCCGGTTTGGGATAAGAAATATCCCTTTCCGGTGGATGCGGTGAAGCGCTGGTCGTCCCCTCCCGAGGTGGACGCCCCTGTTTTGGGGTTGTCTAGCACCTCTGTTTTGCATTCTCCTGACCTACTCTCAAGGATGGTGAGGACAAACGCATTGACCAGATGGCTTGTCACGGTTTTGCCAGTGTCGGGTCGGCTTTGCGGCCTGTTTGGGCTTCAGCGCTTTTAATAGTGGCTTCTAGGTCGGTTGTCAGGGACCTGTTGTCTACCTCCAGGCTTGACCCGGCTAGTGATGAGTTCACCGCCCTTAAGCGGTGCGAATTGTTTTTGTCATTTGTGCTAGCGCCCTGGATGACACCATGGTGATGTGTAGTAGATCTTCGGCCTTGCTGGTGGCTATTCGGCGGTCAGTTTGGTTGCGCCAGCGGGCGGCTGATTTTGTGTCCAAGAAGTCGCTTACGGCTCTTCCCTTTCTGGGCTTGCTGCTCTTTGGAGAAAAATTGGATTCGGTCGCAAAAGGAGGTAGGTTACCTCAGCGAAAGAAGCAACGTCTTCCCTTTCGTGGGGCCAGAGCTGGACGGGGATCGGCTGTCTTCTCCTCCAGAGGTGATTCCTGAACAGGGGAAGAGGACGTGCTCGTCCAGGTCACAGCTGGGGCTCCAAGCCCAAAGCTGCTGCTAAGGCGGCTCAGCAATGAGGGGGCGCCCTCACCCTCGAAGGTGGGGGGACGGCTGCGACACTTCTCCCAGGTCTGGGACCAGGAGGTCTCGGACAGATGGATTCGGGAAGTGGTGTCTTCTGGTTACAAGCTGGAGTTCGAGATCCGGCCTCCTCCCAGATTCTTCAGGTCTTGGATCCTCTGGCCGCACAGGGGCTCCAGGCGGCAGTAAAAGATCTCCTGGACATGGCTGTCATCTGCCCGGTGCCTCCCTCGAACCAGGGCCTGGGATACTATTCCAATCTGTTCACGGTGCCCAAGAAGGATGGCTCAGTTCGTCCCATCCTGGATCTGAAGTTTCTCAACAGGTTTATCCGTCCCAGGAAGTTCCACATGGAAACTCTGCGCTCAGCCATAAATTCACTTCGGCAGGAGGACTTCATGACGTCCATAGACATCAAGGATGCTTACCTGCATGTTCCAATCTTCCCGGCACATCAGAGATTTCTCAGGCTCGTGGTGGAAGATCGGCATTTTCAGTTTGTGGCTCTTCCGTTTGGCCTTACCCCGGCTCCAAGGGTTTTCACCAAGGTGCTGGCGGGGGTGATGGCCTTCCTCAGAGCCCAGGGTATCTGCATCGTGCATTATCTGGATGATCTTCTTATTATGGCATCCTCTATCAGCCAGGCGGAGCTAAATACCAGGACTGTAGTAGCCACTCTGGAGAGATTCGGCTGGGTGATCAACTGTCCCAAGTCCTTCCTCTCTCTGTCCAGGGTGGTGGCATTCCTGGGAATGTCTCTGGATACTTCTCAGTCCAGGGTGTTCCTCCCCCGGCCCAAGGTTCTTTTGATTCAGGAATTGACTCAGCTTCTCCTATCCATCCCTCGTCCGTCCATCCGGCTGGGGATGCGACTGGTGGGATTGATGGTGGCTTCGTTCGAGGCGGTTCCCTTTGCCCAGTTTCACACAAGGACGCTCCAGCTCCATCTCTTGGCGGCCTGGGACAGGTCTCCGCTGTCATTGGATCAGTCTTTTCTGATGTCCCCCCGGGTTCGGCATTCCCTTCGGTGGTAGCTGGAACCGAACAATCTGATGAGGGGCAGATCCTTTCTGACCCCTTGTTGGGAGACAGTCACCACGGATGCCAGCCTGTCAGGTTGCGGGGGGGGGGGGGGGTTGGAAGGATCTTCAGTGTCAGGGACTGTGGGGGCCTCAGGAGGCTCACGATCTCATCAATGTTCTGGAGCTGAGAGCCATCAGGTTGGTTCTGGCTCACTTGACTCATCAGTTACAGGGCTTACCGGTTCAAGTTCGGTCGGACAATCGGACGGCGGTCGCCTACATCAATCACCAGGGAGGGACTCGCAGCAGGCGTGCCCCCAGGGAAGTGTCTTTGATCCTGGCTTGGGCAGAGAGCAATGCATCTCGGCGGTGTACATTCCGGGAGTGGAGAACACAGAGGCGGACTCCCTGAGCAGGTGCTCATCCCGGCGGGGGGAATGGTCTCTCAGCCCCAAGGTGTTTCGGTCGCTTTGCCACCGGTGGGGGACTCCGGAGGTGGACCTCTTTGCCTCTCGTCACAATCACAAGCTTCCTGCATTTGTGTCTCTCTCGCAGGATCCGCTGGCTCTGGCAGCGGATGCCATGTCTCTGAACTGGAGGGATCTGGGGTTTCTGTACCTGTTCCCTCCGTTTCCCATGGTGGGCAAAGTGGTGCACAAGCTGGCTCTAGAGGGCGCGTCAGCAATCCTGGCGGCTCCAAGATGGCCAAGACAGGTTTGGTTCGCAGACGTGGTAAGGTTGGCAGCGGATCAGTTAGATCTGCCCCTTCTGCCGGATCTGCTCACTCAGGGTCCACTGCTCTACCCCAATTTACCAACGCTGGCTTTGACGGCGTGGCTACTGAAACCTCCATCTTGAAGGAGGAAGGTCTTTCTGATGCTGTCATTCAGACTCTGGTTGGGGCTAGAAAGAAGTCTTCCTCTGCCATCTACTATAGGATTTGGAGGTCTTATATTGATTGGTGTGAGGTCCGGGCCTTGCCTTGCAGGGTGTTTTCTATCCCTAGGGTTTTGGAATTTCTGCAACATAGTCTGGACCTGGGTTTGCAGCTTAGTACGCTGAAAGGGCACGTTTCTGCCCTGGCGGTTTTCTTTCAAAGGTCTTTTGCTCTTCATCCTCTGGTTAGGACCTTTTTCCATGGGGTTACGCATGTGCGGCCTCCTAGGAAGCCTTTGCTCCCAGTTTGGGATTTGAATTTGGTTCTTTCTGCTTTTCAGGGTCCTCCTTTTGAACCTTTGCAGGATATTGCTCTTTCTATGCTTACTCAGAAGGTTGCGTTTTTGGTTGCCATCACTTCCGTTCGACGTGTATCGGAGTTGGCGGCTTTGTCCATTAAGACTCCGTACTTTGAGAGGCATCAGGACAAGGTTGTTTTCCGCTTCAAGCCAGATTTCCTTCCTAAGGTGGTTTCTGCCTTTCATCTTATTCAGGACATTGTTCTACCCTCCTTGTGTCCTAAGCCCAGCAATGACAAGGAGAGGGTTTTGCATTCTCTGGATGTGGTTCGCTGTGTGAAGTACTATTTGGTGGCTACTTCTTCATTTCGTAGGACGCCCTTTTTGTGGTGCCCTCTGGGCCTAGGAAAGGTTTGGCTCCCGCCAAGTCTTCCATTAGTAAATGGATTTGCCAGGCCATTGTTGGGGCCTATTCTGCCAAGGGGAAGGTTCCCCCTTTTCGTGTTACTGCTCATTCTACTCGTGCCGTTGGGGCGTCCTGGGCCTTCCAGCATCAGGCCTCTGTTGAGCAAGTTTGTTAGGCTGCTACTTGGTCTTCCGTTCACACTTTTTCCAAGTTTTACAAGGTTGATGTGCGGGCCTCAGCGGATGCTGTTTTTGGCCGCAAAGTTGTGCAAGCTGCAGTGGTTTAAGTTTGTGCATTATTGCCTTGTTTTGGATCCCCGCCCTTTATGGACACTGCTATTGGATGTCCCAAGTGTAATGACTATCTGAAGCGGGGTATGTGACATACTTAGAATAATACCATTTTGTGAATACTCACCTGTAAAATGGGTATTATAAGTATGTCACACACCCCGCTTCACCCCGCCCTTTGGTATTCTGGATCCTTTCTATGGTGAACCTTTTTTACTGTTACTGGTTATTTTGGCTCTTCCTGGCCCCTTTACTGCTGTCTTAATACTGGGGAATGAGTGGGAGGTACCAGGTATTTATGGACCGGGAGGGGCTCACTTTTTTTCATGACATCTCTGCAAGATCGCCCTCTACAGGTCGGTATAACCCAAGTGTAATGACTATCTGAAGCGGGGTGTGTGACATACTTATAATACCCATTTTACAGGTGAGTAATCACAAAATGTTTTTGTTTGAGCAGACAGATAATGAATAGAGTTCCCCCTGGACGCTGTCACTGCATGTTCAGCAGCATGACTACCAGCAACTGCTCTTCACTGGTGGATTTGTTTATCTTGTGTTTGATATTACAGCTATTCTCCACAGTCTGATTGGTTGATTCCTATTGACATATAATGCCCCCCCCCCAAAAAAAAAAGACCCCAGATGCACACACCTCCACCATGTTGCTATCAGTGGGATTTGTTCATGCCCAATGAATTTTATTGGACCCAAGTGCGTCATGTGGCATGGGCTTGTACCATGGTGGTGGCAGGGGGTTAATATATGGATTCATTAAAGTTTCCAGACATCTAGTCTCTTATTAAATCAAGCTGGAAATGCTAGGTCTGCCCTTTCTCGTGTCATTTGCTCAACATTTCAGAGGTCAACCACTGGAAAATAGAATTAAAAGTTACCAGTGTTGTCTGCTGTAAAGGAATGTCCTTCTGGAAGCTGGCCATGATACTATTTGAAATATGTGCCATTAGCTTAATGAAGCTTCAGTTGTGACTTTGTTGCCAGAACTAGGCTGTAATTGTGTGTTGGCCCATAGATGACCTAGCTTTATGTAGCCCTGTAGGTTTTGCAGATATCTACACTGACTCACAGGTGACGCTGGCCATTGAGGGGGAGAGTTGAGCACATGTCCTATGGCATGTACCATTTACAACCGTACCCCTTGTCAAGTGTAAAGATGTGCAGATTACAGGTACAACAGGCACAGAGCGGATGCCTGCTTTGTCTTATTTGGGATTCATGGCAACACCCCGCTGGACATATCCAGTTCTGGAGGTTGGAACGTGAACAAGCGAACATCCAGTGTGCGCTCGCAGCCACTCAGCCATTCTATGTCTAGAAGCCTCTTGTTATTTTAGTTGCAGAGTCACAGCTGAGATTTCTTGACCTTTCCAAACACTTTAAAAATTCCTTAAACTTTCTCAGCATTTAAGTCCCCAGGAGAAGGAATGTTAAATGTTCTTGTGTCAGGCCGAAGTGTGTTCTGTGTTCTCAGCCGTACAGAGCTTGGCCTGAGACAATTAGGGCACTTTTATGTTGGGGAAGATTTTGTGGAAAGCACAATTGACATGTTTAATTGCATCTATTTTACAGCAGCAATAAAGAGACAGATTCCTTTACTTTGTAAATAACTCCTGTTATAATTCCTCCTGTGTGACATGGTGTGAGTATTCATGTAGCTGTGTATAGACGTGTTTGCTATGGCTTCTGCTGCTCTGTGGATACAAATCTTTCCAGCATAGCACTTATAATTGGAAGGAACACTGTCACAAGAACCAACATTTGTCACTCTTTAGAGGTAAACAAGATGCCACTTGCTTTTCTCTTTCCAAAGGAACAATCTATTGCTTTCAAATATTTAGTTATTACAATTTAAAGTGACTGCTAAGAAACCAGATACAATATAGGAGCTTACAGTCCAAAGCACTGTTTCTCAACCTGCAGTAAGCGTACCCCAGGGGGTATTCTATGATTGATGGTGCTCCAACAGGGGTATCTGACAGGTCTAGTATATTTTAACAGTAAAATATTTTTTCCTGGCTTTAAAAAGCACAAGTTCATGATCTAGTTATTTTTGTAGCGTTAATAGTAATTAATTGGTTGTAATAACTGGACAGAAAAAGTTGAGAACCACTGGTCAACAGAATGAGGGTTAGAGACAAAAGAGGAAGGGGAAGATAGATAATACGTTTGGTGGTATGTGCCCTGTGGCATGAACAGAACAACACTGGAAGTCAGGTTACAATGCCAGTGATATTTTGCACACAATGTTTTATCAATACAGTTAAAAATGTTTCATTGTCAATGCATTGAAATATCTCCCACGGACGATCTTGTACACACACAGAGTGCTAAAAAGATTTAAACTATAAATTACTCAGTCCAGTTTTAGATTAAAATTAACATACATTAAAAATACTTTTGTTTATTTATAATGAAATTGAGTCCTAATGAATTATTGCTTTTTAGGGCTGACTTGATTCAATTGATAGAAGCTGTATGATGCACTCAGCCTGCATCCCCTCTATTTATCATATTATCCGCTGTCCAATGAGTCATGTAAGGCTTTAGATGAAAGTGCACACGTCCTGGCAATGACACACAGCCCTGGGGGATTGCCCAATATACACTGTTGTGACTGCCTGCTGAATCTCTGCAGGGCATCACTTTACATGGGGACAGGATGCTGGAGACCTCTTGGCTACCGTGTGACGACACAGAGGAAAATGATTTCCTGGAGGATGTACTGTACATACAATTACTAAAAGCCTGGTGTCTGCTTATTAATACCCATATAGACATTTTAACAGTGGAAATGGTGAACCACTGCAGTCTGGGTGTTCTTATTGATAAACCAAATGACACACTGTTACAGCACTGAAAGCTTTTTGGGTTTTCTTGTAATTGCCCTTTGGGTATATGTGACTCTATGGTGAAGGCCTTTACTTGCTTCCTGTTTGGTCAACACACAGGAAGACCATTTATCAGGAACCCCCCAAAAATATTATGATCCCAGCCAAGTTACATCCCTCTGGCACTGAAACCACTGGTCAGTTTGTTCAACTGGAAAATAGGCCTTATCTTTGCAATGGTAAGTGTCAAATGTTCCTTACAGTTGTTCTTTCAAATTCCTGCTTCAAGTGGACAAAAACCCTTTAATTAATGGTGCCCCCTTTTGTAGGGAGCATTCCAAATTGCAATCCCCTTATGTGTGAAACCCCCAGTTTGCAAGCGATCCCACAGGACATGTGCAATCTCCCATCCAGTCGTTGTTCTATGCCATGCATATGAATTAATACACAGAGCTCGGCACAGATAGTGTGCAGAAGCCCGATGAACCAGGGGATTTCACAGATCAATTTACCCAACCTAGCAGAGTGGAAACCATGGATGGTGGTCCTTTTTATAGGGAAAGTCCAATTCCAGTGACATTTTTTAAAGTGTATTTTTTTTTTTCGCCAGATAGATGTCCTATTAAGGGTTGAGCTTTTTTAGTGTTTTTCCCTAATGTTAGCAAATGTGTGTTTTATGGAAGTAGCTCTCAGTACCTGCAATCTGTTGCTATTATCGACCTTACACTAAGCTCTACAAAAAGAGATGTGAGCCCTGTACACATAGGACACTGCTCTTATGGCCGCTGCTGAGGTGAGGGAGCTCACCTAACCTTACACATGCCCAGTAGTGTTCTGTGTGTACAGGAATCGCATATCTCTTCTTGTAGATCTTGGTGTACAGTAGCTAATAGCAATAGATTGTAGGGAGTGAAATCTGCTTCCATAAAACACACTTTTGCTAACATAAGAAGAAAAATTGGTCCTCAAGGTGCCGAGCTTATATATTCTTTTTTTGACACCAAAATAATTTGCACTTAAAAAAAAAATGCAATCAAATGTGGACTTTTCTTTTAAATGATTTCAGCCAGTATACTACCAGCACATTTATGTTTGCACATACCTCCTTGTAACCACTCCACCCCCCATTGGCAAGTCTTGCCTGGTATTACTGGAAAAGGAGAGTACAGCAATCGGTATAAGTGTTGGAACATAAGGCCCTGCAGCAAAACAAATTGCCACTGGTGTTTTCATTATGTCATAATTGGAGATTAACCTATTGATTAGCAGCTTCCAATGTCTGGGTCCTTCAGGTAAGCTTATAATAGTGCAGCATAATGAATAGGAGAGTCTGCACACGTCATGTCATTGTTGGGGGTGGTCTTTCATCTCTCATGTTTACACAAATAGCAGATGATACTTGGAATTTACTGTGGATACCAGTTCGGAGCCAAGTAACAGTATTAAAATGTCATTCTGAAGGGTATTTGTGTTGAGTATATGGCAGGCTATACCTGACTCATTATCAGCTGTTATGAAGCCACAGACCTATAATCCATGCTGAGTAATGACACTCAAGGATAAGATTCTTGGCAGCATCAGGCTTCCTCGAACTGCACTTCTGCACTTTTTCTTAGCTGACTTTGGATGGATAAATTGAATAATTTTCCAAAAGTCTTATATTTGGCTCAGTAGACATTAATACAATGCAAAGGAATGATGCATGTATGAAAGCCAGTTGTGTCAGTATGCCATTAGGCCCACAAGGAATACATGTACAGTGAACAGAGACAGTAATCCAGTTTCAATGCAATTGTAGATGGGCAGCCTGTCTAAATAAGGGACAGTTAGGAGTTATTTATCCAGGCAGCGTCTGTATTGGCAGTCTACGTATTTCCCTTGCTTTGAGGCTTGGGTATAATGCC
Organism: Gastrophryne carolinensis; assembly: GCA_027917425.1. Classification (NCBI taxonomy): domain Eukaryota; kingdom Metazoa; phylum Chordata; class Amphibia; order Anura; family Microhylidae; genus Gastrophryne; species Gastrophryne carolinensis. The sequence goes on from CM051235.1 coordinate 465,989,577, forward strand.
TAATGTGCGTGTTTGGACCTAATGTAAATGGCGTTTCTCAGGCAGGTGAGCTCACCCATTTCGTTCAGTGAACAGCTACTGTAGCTGGGATTTAGGTGTATTGATCCACAAGAAGTCCAGGGATTTGGGTTGATGTAATTGAACAAAGATGAAAGCAGTTTCCTGGGGTAGGATGACATCTCACTGTGAGGACTCCTACATATGAGCTCTCCAAATCCACTGTAATCTTGTTGGCCTTGAAAGCTAGCTTGATACCACAAGCACACACCGCGCGCAATTTAAACCATCCATCAACTCCAGCCAATGATTTTATGTTATTCTCTACAATCTATGAACCACTTTAGTATTATTTTTGCTGCATGTCAAATTAAGGCTCACTGGCCAGACAGGAAGTTCATTTGACGAAATAAAGCTGTGTGTGTCACCTGATCGAGTGGAATGGCGCCCCATAGTTTGTTTTGGGCACCACCTTTTCTCTTCTAAAGACCTCCATTGATTGGATTGTTTATTATATGTACTTGTCACAGATGACCAAACTAGTAAAGGTAGATGTACCCCATGGGGGTCCCTGGTGACAAATATAATATGTTATAAGGATATTCTTTTGAGCATAATTTCTTTATGTCCTGTGTAATTTTCTCCTAATTGGAGGAACTCTCATGGTCTCAGAGCAGGCTTATGTAAAGCTGTAACATAAGCCGCGCAATCCTCTCACGACATTTTCCATATTCTTAAGCTCTTTGTAAAGATCTCATTGTTGCGTTCCCTCATCGCACACTCGTACCTGGAACACCACTGTTGAGTAACAGGATTAATGTAGACCTGTCATCTCGCATTAACAATCAAAACTCCCCATTACTCCTGGTATTTATTTTATATATTCCAAGTATACAGCACATCCTGTTCCAGGAGATTCTATATACATGGGTTATACATCCAAAAGATGGCGCTGGACTGCAGAAAACAGCTTGTGGCTCCTCCCGGCCCCATATAAACCAGGGACCTCCCACAAAATCCCAGTTCTTATCTGCAGTCTGGGCTGCGAAGAATAGAAGATGGCTCTTAGTGCTGCGCAGGTGAGCGGGGCTATTAGCCTGCGGCCCTGTAGGACTATTCCCACCCGTTCCGAACCCACTGCCTCCCAGCTTAGGCTGCACTGGTTCGGGTGAGGGTAGGCAGCACCGGGTCTGGTGCTAAGGAGCGCTGCTCCATCCGCAGTCCCTGTCTTAAAGCGTAGGCGGTATAGGCCCGTGGTGAGCCTTGTGGGATGCCCCTCCCGCTTTCTGGGGTCCCCTTTATTCCCTGTGCTTGGTTGGGCCCCGTCCTTTAGGTTGGTGCTGCTCTCCCTGGGGACATCTCCGGGGGGGGGGGGGGGGGGAGCGAGGTGTGTGCGTGTATGTGTGCTGCACCGGTTAATAAGTGTTTTTTATTACTGCCGCTGTCGCGCCATCATTGGCTGGTTCTATCACGTGGGCGCATTTCGCGCTCTTCGGGGGGGGCGGGCCTAGCGGATGCCGTTTTTCGCGTCGCCTCGTCCGCAGCCTGGCCCTTTGAGGTATATGCCGGCGCCATTTTGATTGCTTTAACAAAACTTCATGGCTGCTCTCTATCTACCGCGGTCTGTAAGTGCCCCTGTGGGGTGGATTTTTTTGTGTTTATTCTTTTGAATTGTGATGCTTATGGGAATGTCTGCTTATGTCTTTCAGGCGGGTCAAACTTTTAGTGGTTTCTCCCGGTCCTCTCCCCTTGATTAGCGTTAATCCTTTATTGGAGGACTATTGTACTTGTATATCTCCCACTTCCCTAGCGGGCTCTTGGGGCATCCCGGGTTGCTAAATTTAGCGTTAATCCCATATTGGCCTGCGATGCCACATTAATCACCATATGGAGGCTTCTCAGGATAATGTGCTTGGGATTCCTTTGGGACAAGCCCGGCTGTGTATTGCGTGTGGGGTATCCCCTATAAGTGATGATGTCAGGGTGTGTGTACCCTGCGCCCAGCAGGTGCTTGCACTGCAGTCTGGGTTACCTGTGTCTGGGCGTGCGCCCCCTCTGGATTCGCCTACCCCCCACGCTTACATCTGACTCCTAGTGAGGTGCATACCAATGGGGAGTCTCAACCTGATTTGGCTGCACGGGTGGCCAGCATTGAAAGGCATATTGCTGTATCTGCCCCGCGTAAGGCTTCTGCTAAGAAGCGGCATTTATCACCCGCTGTTTCTCTCTTCCCAGTGGAGGCCGAGGAAATATTTGACTTTCCTGGTTATACTCCCCTGGAGAAGAGGAAATTATTTTCTGATTCAGAATCATCTGAGGAACAGACCAAGGTTTATGGTGATACCGGGTCTGGGGCTGACCTATGGTCCTCAGATGACAATGACGGGCTTTTGGCTCATATTTTTGAGGTGCTCTGTATCCCCTCCTGCCGTGGCTCCGCAGCAGCAAGGTGAGCTTTTTCATATGGCTAGACCACGCTTGGAGTTTCCTGAACAAACTCATGGGGTCCGCGCTGCGCCTGGTTTGTGCTTCTGCCATCACAACTGTTCCTATTAAAGGCCTGCTCAAGAGTCTTAGATGGGGCCTCTGATGACGCGGGAGGAGAAGCTTACGGTTCTCTCCTGCTTTGCCATTAATTTGTTGCGTATGTTCTGTCTGCTATGGATGATACTATCAGGATGTGTCGGAGGACATCTGCTCTGCTGGTGGCTATACGCCACTCTGTCTGGCTGCGTCAGTGGGTAGCTGATAACGCTGCTAAGAAGGCTCTCACTGGCTTCCCCTTTAAGGGGCTGCGCCTATTTGGTGAACGCTTGGACTTGTTTGCTAAGGGCAGCAGGTTGCCTCAACGTAGGAGGCAGTCTTGGTCCCTTCGGGGTACAGGTGCCTTTCTCCCTTCCTTCCGTGGTTCCAGAATTGGGAGAGGAGCCTCCTTTGCTGGGGCCCGCAGTGATTTTTGGGGAAGGGGCAGAGGACGTGACCGCCCAGGCCCCTCCTGGGGTCCCAAGCCTAAGTCCTCCCCCAAGCCCCTTCAGGCATGAAGGGGCGCCCCCACCCATCCGGGTGGGGGGACGGCTTCGGCTCTTTGCTCACGTCTGGAGGCTTCACGTCTCAGACCGGTGGATTCAGGAGGTAGTGTCCTCCGGTTACAAGATAGAGCTTGTAGTCTGGCCACCCCCAAGATTTATCAAATCCCGGATGGCTCAAAACCCCCTGTCTGCTCAGGGTCTGTGCTTTGCTGTTCAAAACCTTTTGGAGTTGGGGGTCATCTGCCCGGTCCCTTTCAGGGAAAGGGGCAGAGGCTTCTATTCCAATCTTTTCACTGTCTCCAAAAAGGATGGGTCACTCAGACCCATCCTGGATTTAAAGCGTCTCAACAAGTTTGTCAGATTCAAGCATTTTCGCATGGAAACCCTGCTCTCTGCAGTCAATTCACTGCGCCTGGGCGACTTCATGACATCTTTAGACATCAAAGATGCTTACCTTCATGTACCAATTTTTCCAGGTCATCAAAAATTTCTCAGGTTCGCTCTGGGAGATCAGCACTATCAGTTTGTAGCCTTGCCTTTCTGTCTCGGCTCCCAGGGTTTTCACCAAGGTTCTAGCAGGAGTAATGGCTCTACTAAGATCTCAGGGCATTCGCATCCTTCCTTACTTGGACGACATCCTCATCACTTCTCAGTCTTTTCAGCAGGCAGAGCTGAATACCCAGAGGGTGGTGTCCACACTGGAGTCTTTTGGCTGGGTGATCAACCATCCCAAGTCTTCTCTGTCCCCGTCCTTGGTGAGGTCCTTCCTGGGCATGACTCTGGATACGTCTCAGGCCAAGATCCTTCTTCCTCAGCAGAAGGTGGAGTGTCTTCAAGCTCAGGCCCAGCTTCTTATGTCTTGTCCTCTCCCCTCCATACGGCAGGGGATGCAGCTGGTGGGCCTGATGGTGTCTTGCTTCAAGGGGGTTCCATACGCTCAGTTTCATATGAGACCTCTTCAACTTCACCTCTTGTCAGTGTGGGATCGGGACCCTGTGTCCCTGGGTCCTTGGATCAGGTGTTCTGTCCCCTCTGGCCAGGCGGTCTCTCTCGTGGTGGCTGGACTCAAGGAACCTGTTGATGGGCAGATCCTTTCTGACCCCTTGCTGGGAGACAGTCACCACGGATGCCAGTCTGACATGGCTGGTGGGGGCTTCTGGAAGTCTCTGCAATTCCGGGGTCAGTGGGGTCCTCAGGAGGCCCACACTCAGGAGGCCCACACTCCTATCAACATTCTGGAACTAAGGGCGATAAGGTTGGTTCTCGCTCAATTGACTCCACACCTTCGGGGTCGGGCTGTTCAGGTCCGCTCGGACAACCAGACAGCGGTTGCCTACATCAATCATCAGGGAGGGACCCGGAGCAAGGGGGCCCTCAAGGAAGTGTCTTGGGAGGAGGAGAATGTCCCCTGTCTCCCAGCTGTGTACACCCCGGGGGTGGAGAATCTGGAGGCAGATTCCCTCAGCAGGGGGATGTCTCGTCTGGGGGAGTGGTCCCTCTGCAGCAGGGTGTTTCACTCCCTGTGCCACCATTGGGGTTGGCCGGATGTGGATCTGTTTGCGTCCCGTCACAATCACAAGCTTCCAGTCTTTGTTTCTCTGTCCCAGCATCCTCTGGCCTTGGCCATGGATGCGCTAGCAATGTCTTGGAAGAGCTTTCAGCTCTTTTATGTATTTCCTCCGTTCCCTCTGCTGGGCAGGGTGCTGCGCAAGATCTCCAAGGAAGGGGTGCCAACCATTCTGGTGGCCCCCCGTTGGCCAAGAAGAGTGTGGTTCACAGACATTGTGCAGTTGGCAGTTGATCAATACGTCCTGCCCAAGGTTCCAGACCTGCTCACTCAGGGGCAGCTACGCCATCCCAATTTACAAACGCTGGCTTTATCGGCCTGGCTGCTGAAACCTCAGTCTTGATGGAAAAGGGGCTGCCTGCCTCTGTTGTTAGTACTATGATTCAGGCTAGGAAGAAGTCCTCGTCATCTATCTACTACAGGGTATGGTACGCTTATATTGCCTGGTGTGAGTCTAGGTCGCTTCCCTGTCGGGTGTTTTTCTATCCCCAGGATTCTGGAATTCCTGCAACATGGTTTAGATCTGGGTCTTCAACTTAGTACCCTCAAAGGTCATGTTTCTGCCTTGGCTATTTTCTTTCAAAGATCTTTTGCCAACCATCGTCTGGTTAAGACCTTTTTTCAGGGGGTTACTCACGTGTGCCCCCCACGTAAGCCTATGTTACCAGTTTGGGATTTGAACTTGGTCTTATCTGCCCTGCAGGGGTCTCCTTTTGAGCCCTTGCGTGCGGCCCCTTTGTCCTATGTGTGATATCACTTCTGTTAGGCGTGTTTCTGAGTTGGCGGCGCTTTCCATCAAACCTCCTTACTTTGAGAGACATCAGAACAAGGTGGTGTTTAGTTTTAAGCCAGATTTTTTTCCTAAGGTTGTGTCTGCCTTTCATCTCAATCAGGACATTGTGTTGTTGCCTTCTCTGTGCCCTAATCCTAGTAACTCTAAGGAGAGGGTCTTACATTCTCTGGATGTGGTCAGGAACTTGAAGTTCTATTTGGTGGCTACTGAATCCTCCAGGAAGACTGATGCTCTTTTTGTTCTCCCTTCTGGGTCTAAGAAGGGTTTAGCTCCAGCTAAGTCCACTATCAGTAAGTGGATCCGTCGGGCTGTGATACAAGTCTATTCTGCTAAGGGGAAGGAACCTCCCTTCTGCCTTACTGCTCATTCTACTCGTGCTATTGGTGCCTCTTGGGCTTTTCAGCACCAGGCTTCTGTTGAACAAGTTTGCAAGGCCGCTACTTGGTCTTCTGTTCATACCTTTTCCAAGTTTTACAAAGTTGATGTTAGGGCCTCAGCTGACGCTGCTTTTAGCCGCAAAGTTCTGCAGGCGGCAGTGGTTTTAACTGCCCGCTGTTACTTTTTGGAGATACCACCCTACCTTACGGACACTACTTTTGGATGTCCCATGTGTAAGGAATCTTCTGGAGCAGGACATGCTGTATACTTGGAATAATACAATTCTGTGATTACTCACCTGTAGAATTGGTATTATACGTATACAGCACGTCCTGCTCCACCCCACCCTTGTTGTTATTCTTAGTTACCTCTGTATGGTGATTGGTCTTATATTATAGTTCTCCCGGCTTCTTGTGAAACTGCTTGTCAATACTGGGGAATTTGTGGGAGGTCCCTGGTTTATATGGGGCCGGGAGGAGCCACAAGCTGTTTTCTGCAGTCCAGCGCCATCTTGTGGATGTATAACCCATGTGTAAGGAATCTTCTGGAGCAGGACGTGCTGTATACTTATAATACCAATTCTACAGGTGAGTAATCACAGAATTGTATTTTTTCTTTTGCCAATAGAACATTCTCACAATTTTTTTCTGTGTGTAGAAATGTACGTTAATAAAGTGGGCCATGTTGTATTGTGTTTACCTTGGTACTAATCACACACCCAGGACAAATGTATGTCAACGATGTTGGACAGGGCTGCTTGGGTCTCACCAGTAGAACAGACTCTGGGGGCTCCCCTCACATTTAGTTGGGCTTTACCAGCTTATATTCAGGACCCAAATACAAGAACCTTATGCCAGACTGAATTGTCTGTGTGTGCACTTGGGATGCCACAACTAAGCTATAGATAATTCAGGTTTTCAACCTGAAGGTCCTCAAATGAGTCCCTGAGACCAAGCACCCCCAGGGGGATTTCCTGGTAACCCTGTTGGCCAATGCGGGCCTATGTGCTATTATGGGATCCCTTTTGCTACCATATCCACACGCTCTTTTTTAATATTTTTTTATATTTTATTTTTTAGCCTCGTGGAATTTAGCCTCCTACACACACATCCCTCTTTCGCTTACTGCACTGCATTCAGTACTGGGTGTCTGTATTGTAGGGCACAGTTTCTCAACCTGTGGTACGCTTACCCCAGGGGGTACATGGCAATGTTCAAGCACCAACAAGGGGGGGGGGGGCAGGTCTGGTATATTATTTTAACATTAAAACATTATTCTTTCTTGCTCCAAAAAGTACTACAGGGCCCAGTGGGTCCTCCTTTGGGGTACTTAGCTGTAACTGCTTGTCACAAGGGGGTATTTGGCTTAAAAAGGCTGAGAATCTCTGCTGTAGGGGACAAGAAACAAGAGCACTCACTGCATCAGCAGCTCCTCAGTCTGCTAGAAAAAGTACCTGGCAGTATGTACTGCAGCTTCTGGTACCTGAGGACACTGAGTTCCGGATGTGTGGGTTTTGTGCCCCCAAGGGGGAAGCTAAGTTTATTAATAAGGTACAAACAAAGGTTATTATATTTAGATTAGTTACATTGGAATAAATATGGTGAAGTCTGTATAATAGTTGTAGACTTTGACATTAATCAACAGTCTAAAATATTCCAAGTGTTTCACCCACTTTTACTGCTATATTGTTTTAAAGCATATGTCATAACTGTGTCATGTTGTTTGCCAGATAGTCTGTGTAATCATACCTAATATTCTACAGTGCAGAACACACTGTAAAATGAGAACTGTTCCATCAGCATTGAGCCCCCCCCCCCCCCCCCCCCCCAATGGTTCCAGCTGCTGGAAGCTGCTCATCCCAGCATTGAAGTAAATTCTACAACCAATATGACTAAAGAAGGAAAGGATGGGGCACTTTGTCAATGGGTTCCTATGATTAAAACTACACCACCACTCCATGTGAAGACCTAGGGGTAGTGGTTGCCCAACTGAGGGAGCTATACTCGCTGCATCTAACAAGTTGACTATTGATGTAGACAGGAACTGGTGATATTAGTGTGTTCTATAACTTGCCAAGCTGCTCTTGTTCCTCAGGAATTGTTGCTCTAAAAAAAGAAATGGTTCAAAGCAAACCATGTAGAGCAGAAGTGACATGTCAAATCTCGTAAGTTTTTGTCTGCCAGTTGAGGCTCCTGAGTAAAGCTTGCCCCAGTCATGGCCCACCCACTCCCTCACTGACTCTGTATACTTGGTGGTGACGCCTAGCCGCCAGCGGAGGTGACAGTGTGCTGAGGATTGTGAGGCCCTCCTGTGATGTCTCTCCTCCCATTGACACCACAATTAAAGACCTCTCTTTAAATCGCCTCCAATATCTTACATCTGATGTGTAAAATGTGCTGAGTGTGCCCAGGGCCAATTTGGTTAGCAGCTGTTTAGCAGATCGTGAGCCTTTTTTGCTGCAACACAATATCCACATATCACGGCAGAAAATAGCCAGTGGTTTGCTGGGCTCATGCCTATAATAAGTGACCTGGTGAACCTGCTATTTCACAATCCCAGAGCATGAGCACAGCCAGCACCAAGCCCTGCTCTCTATTTATTTTATTTATACCACATTGACAGCTCTCTATTGAAATGCACCTGCCATTGCTTTGCTGCCAATCTGATGAGGTGCTGGTGAGAGCCGGCTAATTGCTATTTTAAATAAGCCATGTGTTGTTTTATTTTTATTAGCCAATTTGTGACAAGTATACAGTAATACAAATTTGCACTTAAAGTGGACTTACAAACAGAATTAGGAAACAATCATGCCAATGGCATGCATCACACCCCTAAAGCTTGCCTCTTCCAGTCTATGGGCTCTTCTTTTTTTGGCTGATCCAGGCAGTGATGTTACTGCTTTTGGCGCTGTGACCAGATTCTTGCTCATTATCACAATAAACTGCAAACATATTATTTTGCAAGTATTACAGTTGCAAAAATATTAAATAATATTTAGCAATGGCTGGAGTAAAGCTACCAGACAAAGAAGTGTCACTGAGCTGCTAATTGTGGATAGTAAGAGCATTGGTCTAATATCTGTGTATTCTAGTCATCTCCAGGCTGTTTACTCTCCTTTACAATGCCTTCTGTACCTGCCTTTAAGGTGTCTTAATATGGCAGCTCGCATACCAAAAAGGGCCAGAGAATCGGGCTGTACTCTATTAGGGATCACCCAATATTATGGGGATGACTCCTCTAAAGCTAAACTCTAAAGCTAAACTATCGCCTAAAAAAAAAAAAAAGATTGATATTAAACCAACACTAAACATGAAAAGTTTCACTGTCACAATGGTCAAATACATGTGGTAATTTAGCCACAGCAATGTCATAAGAGTCTATTTTGTATAGACTTTTTCTGAGCTAGTAATTGTTAATAGTCATATCATTAGTCTAACCTATAATTACCAGACTTTTTATTCATGTTTATCTGCTGTGATAAGATACTGATCAATGGATCCAATGTGTGTGCTCTTATAAAAAAAAAAAAAGCAGGGGAGTATCCTGGTGATCTCATAACAGGGTAGTTAGTCATTTTAGTTTAATGATTCTCTATAACAGTTATAGGATAGGATACACTTTATATATCTCATTTCTACTAATTAAATGTTGGTATGCTTTAATGTTCTTCTGTATGCTAATGTGAAACCAGGCAAGCATTACAGGGAACATGGAAAGGACACATTAGCATAAGGACTGCATTAAAGTCTCCAGTGTCATAACTGGGCTTGTGTGCTGATGATTCATGCAAGGGTTAAATGGTTCGAGGTGACAGGTATCCACTCCTATAGTGTGTACAAAGGACAGAGGGGAAATGTAGAAGTAAGCCGCCTGCTCCAGGTGCAGCCTCGCTGTATCTGATCCCAGCACGGTGGCCTTTGATCACACAGGCAGGCTGGTTTGGGTAATGCAACTCCCACAGCTCGGCAACTGGTGACAGAGCATGTGACAAGTGACAAAATGAAAGTTCCTGTTTGCGGTGTGGCCGCTCTCATGGTAGCCAGGTAATATCGACCGAGAACAGAGACTTACCTCTTGTGTCTTTCAGTTCTCTAAGGAGCGCTATATTATGGATGGAGGGACCCCTGACAAGCTTAAGAAGGAACTGGAGGAGGAGCTGAAGCTGAGCAGTGAAGATTTACGCAGCCACGCTTGGTACCATGGAAGAATTCCTCGCCAGGTACATTTTTTTTTAAATGCTTAGATATATTAACCAGAAAAGTAACAATTTGCTCCATAATACAACTACAGATACTATCTAGCCTTACATACCTACCCTTCTCTGCAGGGTAAGTGACATGTATGGTTACACGCTCGCTGGATTTTCACATGCTGACTACTCTGGGAGGATAGGGTGCCCCACAGACATAAACATTTCCATTCAATATTACCATTGAATAATAACAGAATTATTATTTTTTGTCATTGCCTTGTCTTTGGGTCTCTGTAGAAAAATATTAGAAATGTCTCATTGCCTGTCGATAGTGCCTCTGTCTGCCCATGAAAGAAGCCATGCTCCAGGAAAAGTAGTATTGAGCTTTCTCATTCTACCTCCTCCACATACCTATTCCTGGCTTTATTGCCTTTGATAATCTAAAGACACTAAACTACATCTAAATTACCTCCACAACACTGTGTGGAAGGGGACTATGGTGTGCAATCGCCCTGGTGGAGTGAGCAGTGACCCGGAAGGGTGCCTTCTTCTCCTTGCAGCCACACTGCCGCACTGTCCGTAATATCTGAAAGGAACCACATCTGTGGATGGACCCTGGGATACAAATGGACCTGGCAGCCCCCCGAAGCCTGAAGCCGCAGGGGAAACTGGACGATCTGACTGAGGCGCAGACCCTGCCAGCTATATGCCACGGCACAGGACAGTAGTGCACCCAGTGCACAGGGGTCCATCGTCCAAGGTCAGGCGCGCTTGGCACATGGGACACACGGCACCACTCTGTTAAGTTACAAAACTCCTCTGATGCCTCATGGTAATATGGCTGCTCTAACTGCTAAGCAATACTGCTGGAGCGCTGGTCCCCACACAACCTGCCTGCACTACTGGAAAAACAACCTCCCTGCAGCTGAGATCAACCCACCAGCCAAGGGTGCAGCAGCTTCTGGACCCCCTAAAGGAATTGGTACAAGTCAAAGGGCTTTGCCCTCAGAGGGAGCCCTACCTGGCAAGAAAAAAACATTGGGCGGCACCCTCGCTGGATCCTATAGTCAGCAGGGAGGCAGCGCAGGAGCTGCCAAGCGACAATCGGGGGATGCGGCAGGGACCTCTGGGCAACACACAAAACGGCCCTGCCTTGTGCCATTAGTGAGGAGAAGGAGGGCGGAGCCACAGACCTCGCAAATGCGGCTCCCCCTCCTCCCGTCCTCCACTGTAAGGCCCGGCTGGCCCGCACCCCTCCATAGTTAGCCAATAGACAGGTCACATGGCAGGTGGCCAGGCCCCCCACATGATGAGGTCACCTCCCCCTCCAAACGCTGGCAGCTGTGCTCTGACCAGCATGGCTGCAAGTAGTAGTAATCACAAATGCACTGACATCAAGGGCCCCACCAGCATCGGGAAGGCAGACTGCGTCTCTTGCAGGGTGTCATGGAGGTAGATGACTCAGGGGGTAGATGGACCGTGGCTCAGTGGGAGACGCACAGCAGGGCCTACATGCAAGGTCCAGATATCAGGTACCCTGCTCCAGTGGGGTCCTGATCCTCATGGATCAGACCCAGTCAGATGAGCCCCGGGCCACTTACCTGGGTCCATGCATGCTCCCCTCACTCTGACTGATCCCACCTTATCAGCTTAGGAACAGATTTCAGGCATCTAACGGGGGTCCCCAGGAACGCTGCAACTGGTGTGAGGGGCTGGGAGACAAGGTCGAAGCCCCCGCTCCCAATCAACACTGTAACTAAAAAAAAAAAGTACCTTGCAACTGCAAGAAATGAACTGTGAAGATCCTGCCTGAGATGAACACACATTTTGCTACTGGTGGTGCCCCGGAATGGAAGAGGACGAGAAAGAAAATTTACAGATGAGTACACATTTTTTTTTTTTTTTTTTTTTTAACTACAGTATGACTTTAAAGTAAAGGAGCCATTTAAAGTGGACCGATTTGGGATGCCCCGCTGTGTGTATCTCCCAAATTGGCCAGAATAACGCCTTCCCCCGTTTGTACAACACATGCACAGGCGCACAGCCAATCGGCGTGCACTGCTCCTTTTGGATAAGAATCGGCTAAGGGCCAATTTCAGAAATGCTTGGCTAGAAGTATAGTATAGTGTAGTGTGGCCGTGATCCGTGCGGTTTTACTGGGGGTTTGTTGGGTTTCACCAAATCAATATGGCCGGTGAGAATGAATCGGGCAGCCCTGGAGTCTTATAGATTTCAGGGCCACCTAAGATGGGTTTTGGTCCCATTGCTGTTAATTGTAGATAGTAGTCCCATCCATGTGTGATTATCATTAGTGCCCACATGTTATCGGTGACTGTACCTGATAAAATTCTGATCAATGGATTACAAAGCGAATAACTAGGTAGTTTATGGAAGAATTGTTTCCACTTTTACCAACTGCTATTCTGCCATTATCAAGATTTAGCTTCTGAACACTGGCAGAAGAATGTATAATTGGGCCTGGTTACTTTATAGATGTTACATGATAACTTTTATAACTTTGGGCAAATGATGTTTTGTAACTTTTAATTGAGGGGAAAGAGTCTCCTGCTGTCTGTGACTGCTTTGGAAAGTGTTACTTCCTGAAAGTTATTAACAGAAAATCAATGAATGTCATCAGAACAAAATATGGGGACCAGTAGAGAAAATGGGGATTCGTCATTTGGCACCTTGTTGATTCCGGTCAGACAGTTTTCCCTACTTTTGACCACAAGATACCAAAAAGATCTGGACCCCATACAGTCTATTCATGGAAAATTATTTCCAGACGTGATAGCTATCAAAGTGTCTGCTCTTCCATTCCTCGTCCCTTCCAATATCCTCCTGCTGTCCCCACGATTCATACAAAGTCTCCCTTCTAAGTTTTATATAACCCCTCCATGTACAACCTAAGGTCCATTTACATACACAAGGACCCCATTTAACCCTCTTGTACCACAAGTTTTTTTACAACCCTGTTGTCTACCCATGCGGCCTTGGGGCCATCCACATATCTAAGCCCCCCTCCTTTTGAATCCTGTATAACAGTCCTATCACCCAAGGACCCACATAGGCTTACCATGGCCCTCTTTTACAATACTCCAGATTACTTGTAATCTGGTTACACAACAATATATCTCCAAGGGACCGCTTTCATATCCCCTTGTACTACTCAATACGGCATAGGACCCACATATGCTGGCCAGGAGCCCCCAGCCTAATCATATCATATGGGTAAAATACTCATACCTTCCAAAAGCCTCTATACAGCCCCGTGAAATGAACCTTTTATGCACCAAGCCACTGCCAAAGAAATGTGTGGATTAGAATGTGCCACATTTTCTTATTTATAGGAGTGCTAAAATCGCTAACATTGGGATGAAACCAGCATAAGGTGGCTGCCCACCTCATCATATATATAAGCCCAGAACGATGAAAGAGTTAAAGTGGACCATCACCCTCGGGTGATCGGCCCAGGAATCTATAAGATTCCCGGGCCGATCACCTCCCTCCCGAGATCGGGATGTCCCGCGGGGTGAAACCCCCAAACCCCCTTACCTTAGTTTCGATCCCTCGCGCCCCTCTAGGCGTGCGCGCCCCCGCGCCGGCCGTCTGTGAATGGCGGGGGCGCGCGCGTCAAGAGGGGACGCGCGGGAGGCGGCGGCGGAGGAGCCACGGACAAGCGGCTGTCAAATCGCTTGTCCGGCGCTGGGAGCGGGGAGAGGTGAGTTTTTAGGGTGATCGGGGGGGTTTCACACAGCGGGGCACCCCGATCGGGGTGCCCCACCGAAGTGGACCAAGACCCAGGATAGTCAAAATCCTGGGTGTTGGTCCACTTTAAGCACTTCCCTCCAGACTTCCCATGCAGCCAAATGAGCAGTGTGTGACAGGTGTCAGGGAGGTCACTTTGTGAACTTGTTTGCTTAACACACCTTCAAAGCAATGACGAGGCTGAAACCAGGACTGCTCCAGCTTTTCATTCCACTGTGCATGTCTGACATTCTGCTGACTCCATTCATCAATGCTCCTATAGGAGGCCTATGAATGGCACATGTGGGCGCGTGGCATCCCTTATTTTCCTCTGGTCTGGCTGTCATTTATACATTATGTGTATATGTATATATATATATATATATATATATATATATATATATATATATATATTAATATAAATTATAGTGTGTGTGTGTGTTATGAAAGAGGAAGAGCACATCCATATGTGAGGAAGGCCACAAGATATCTAAACACTTGCATCATGGCAGCGAATGATATTGCTGTAGGGTTTTCCTATCTATTAAACATGGGGCTGGCTTCCCTGCGATCTGATAGAGCGTACACGTAAAAAAACAAAGGTCAACTTACAGGAAGTGGGAGCCAAAATATTCATTTAAAGCTGGTTTATAGACATGAAAGCAGAAAATGTATCTCACTCCTTTCTAGTCATAGGCTGGATTCTCTGCTTTAATAAAACCCATAGGCAAATAGTAAAATCTTTGTGTGTGCATAAAGCCCCTCCCTGATTGCTATTGCTTTCATTTAAATCATATATTCCTTTTATAAGTGGTAGATTTTCCCCTACTATCCACTGTAAGAACACTAAAATAGGAACACCTAAAAATAATCTAATGGTCTTTAATGGTCCACAGTGCTGTAAATAGTGTTGAAAAGAAAAGGGCCCACATATAAGTTTTATTTGCAAAGCCAGCATGGATATATATAAGCCGAGCAGTGTGCTAAAATACGCTTACACCCCTTTCACATCTAGCTTTATGCATGCAGTGTCTAACGCAATAGCAATGCAAGTAAAACGCAACACATGTGCAAGGAGATAGAAATGTTTAAACCTAAATTATTCATGCTATGCACATTATGTACAGATGTGTACCTAAAGCCTCCATGGTCATGTATATTTGTAAAGCACTAAGGTTTAAAATGGCCATGCTTTGTATATTAAAGTTTCTTCTGTTTTAACAACTCTGCACCACTTAAATTGGACCAAAAGCGACCCACTGTGTAAAGCCCCCCCCGGTTCCCTTTAAAACTCCCCTGATCCAGTGTGGCATGCACAAGCCACAGCCACCATCGGCTATACCACGCCAGGCATTTGTGAATGGCCAGTGTGGGTGTTAGTGAGTAGCGGGGATGCGCCTGCCTCCACTTGCATCTTCTTGCCCACACGCCCTTAGCAGATTCGGAAGAAAGGCCATGCATGCACCGTAGGACCAGGGATAGGTGAGTTTACTGAGGACCTGGGGGCTTCATACATCCCGAATTTGGGTGCCTCATGTGCAAAATCTGGGACAGACAAAATACTGGGTTTTGGTCCACTTTAAAGTATAAACTTAATAGCTCTATTACCCAGCAGAGCACCACCATTTCCCAAAACTGTATGAAAAGCCAGCACCTCCTGGTCAGTGGAGCAAAACCCCTTTGGGCCAGCCCTGGAATGTAAAAGATTCCAGGGCAGGCCACTAGCCTGCCTCCAGGGCATCCTGTAGTGGGATGCCCCACTGTGTGAAAGCCCCCAGGGTGGCTGGTACACTCACCATTTCTGGCAGCCCCCTTGCCTCTGCTATTGCTGGCACTGCATAACCGCCTTGTGTGTAGCTGGCACGTTCCCGCACCTGGCCTATCTGAGTGCAGGGCGCAGGATGTTGGATGTTTGCACACAATCTAAGCCACCAAACTGCAATGCTATTAAACCGGACCTTCACCCTGATTAAGAGTCTTATATGTTTCCCTCACCCTGATTGCTCACATTAAAAATCATCCTACCTGCATCTACTGCATGTTCTGAGCCTTTAAATATAAAGATGGAGTCTCAGGCTGCCTGCAAACAGGAAGTGTTTGCTGACTGCCGCGCTGTGGCATGTGGGATGCCACAAATGTATAACCGGAGGGGCAGGGGGTGCCGAGTAAGCCATGTTTGTGGAGTTTTTATACCTGTACCGTTCCTCTTTAATATGCTGCAAGTGAAGAGCCATTTCTGGGACACTTCTTTCCTAGTTCTGAGAACTGACAACTATTCTTAGCAACTGGTTCTACAGAACTGGGGAGATCTGGCTGAATCCCACCCCTGATTATTTGGTTGAGATTGCACCATAGTTTATACGCCCAGTAATGTGTCCGCCTCATAGACTTCTTTTGACTTTGTGACAGACTTGAGCAGTTTCCCTGACTCCGCCCATTTGTGTCTCACCTTTGCCACCGTGCAATAATAAAAATGATCTCATCAACTGAAAGCTTGAGCCAGCAAAACGAGTAATAGGATAATTTAGTAATCCCAAGGAACAACACTATTCAGCAATATTGAACCATTGAATGAACCATTTTACGGATATGCCAAATCCTTTTGTTTTTTTTTTGTCAGAAAAGACATACAGGTCTATTAGAACAAAACAAATATATTAAAGTGGACCAAAACCCACATTTTTAACTTTCATCCTGTGAATTGCTCTCCCATGAAGAGCACCTTTTGCTCATTTTCACTGCTCCCACTTCAATCTAATCCCAGATAATGGCACCTGGAAAGCTCCAACTCCTCCATTCATTTTCATTGTTGTGTGTGGCAATGGTGTCATTGCCACACCTATGCAATAAATGATCGCCTGCCATCTTACAGAGAGGGACAGCAAAAAAAAAATCAGTGTTCCAGGACAAATGGAAAAGCAGAAATATTCCTTTCTAGCTCTACACCCTAAGAAGGGAGTATCGGCAGGGGTTTTGGCCAAATGTATTTCACAAGTTCAGTGGGTTTTGGTCTGCTTTAATAATCAGAAATCATGTTAATCCACAAGAATCTTGTCATCTTGCCCCACCACCAGAATCCAGTATTTCCCCCACAATGCATTTCTTCAGAGACATTTTGCAATGTGCCCCTAGTGTGTCGTCGTCCACAGATTCTTACATAATTCATACACGTGACACAGGTACATAGCTACCAGATGACAGAAAGAATGTGAGCTTTTTTCATTTATGGTGGAGATGTTTTGTGTTTCTATTTGCAGATATCGGAGAGCTTGGTGAGGAGAGATGGAGATTTCCTGATCCGAGATTCTTTGTCCAGTCCTGGAAACTTTGTGCTTACCTGTCAGTGGAAAAACCTCTCGCAACATTTCAAGATCAATAAAGTTGTCATCAGGCTCAATGAAGCCTACAGTCGCATTCAGTACCAGTTTGAGCACGAGAGCTTTGACAGCGTCCCGGCACTGGTGAGGTACTACGTTGGGAACCGCAAGCCTGTGTCCCAGCAAAGTGGGGCCATCATATTCCAGCCTATAAACAGGACTGTCCCACTGCGATGTATGGAGGAGAAATATGGCACCTCTCCTAGCAGGCGTTTGGAACTGGGGGCTCTGGATGGAAAAGCAGAACCTCCCAAAAGGCTGAGTCTAAACTTTGGCCATGGGCACACTGCATTACAGGAGCAAAGCACGTTGCAGGCTAATTTATTGAGGTTAGTAGATGAAAGCCAACATTTCAGGCCTTGCCTTTTTGAATGCTGTTATAAGACATCGATGTGGCCACAAAAGCAGCAAACATTTGAAAAAGGTCCCTCGCTCCAGGGCATCAAGGTTTGAGATGCCCGTCCAGTTGAAGATCCCTAGGATGCCCAAAATTAGGCATCAGGCCTTGTATGATTGTGGAGGTGCTGCTGCCACACATTTGCACAGCTGTTTCTGCTCTGCTAGGAAAAGGTAAGTTTCTCTCTAATGCAGGGCTCACTCATTGCGATCACCCCCCTCCCCTCACTTATCCATAACTTAACAACAGGAGATAATAATTCATCAGTAAAAGAGATGTTAGCTTTAATTTTACATCTTAGCCTGGGCAGATTTCTTTACTAGACAAGATTAACTTGTAGCCTGACTATTATCCTTCACTGGCCACCCAGTGACCCAATCCTTATTCAAGTATATAGTTAGAGCATAGCCCATACTGTCCGCTGGCCTTCCCCATCCTGAACCAGGATGCCCCCCAATGTGAAACCCCACAGGTCGCATCAAAACTCAACCTTGTCCTGACTCGCAATGTAAACAACAAGCATCTCTGGGGTGTGGGAGCACGCTCCAATCTAAAGGGCAAAGGGGATGCGGCCACTTTTGCCCCCCCAATGCCGATCTAAACAGCGGCATTTTGCCGATCATTAGTAAGCACCACATATGTTGCTGATTGGATGAGAGACCCTGGAACAAGTAACAAAACCCGGGTTAATGAAAATTCCGGGTTTTGTTCTGCTTTAAACCCCTGTGATTAAATCCATACAAGAAAAAGGATATTCCCCATGGAAGGGGCAGCAAACTGTCTATATGTATCAATTAATAATCAAATATTGGGAGACCTGTAGCATATTTAACTGTATTAATGATTAATCGATGGCAATCAAACAAAACAAGAAAAGCAAAATATATAAAATAATAAACTCAAAAGTGTCAGTGTTAAAGCATTAAAAACTGACCCAAAATAAACAAATCCCAGCAAACTGTACAATTCTAGTGCATCAATATTATTCGCACAGATTCTACATAACAAAAATATGTTGTATAACAATAGATACAAGAATGCTAGGACTAGGCTAGACCATATTCTGCCACTTCCGAGGGATTCCCTTGCAGCCTGTTGGAATCTTCCCTTATATTCATCGAACACATCGAGTTACAAGTGGTGTGCCGCAAGGCTCTGTCCTGGGCCCCATTCTTTTTAATATATTTGTAAGTGACATAGGAGAAGGCTTGGTAGGAAAAGTTTGTCTGTTTGCTGATGATACAAAGGTTGGTAATAGGGTGGATATTCCGGGAGGTGTCTTCAACATGGAAAATGATTTAGCTTTACTGGATAGATGGTCAAAACTGTGGAAACTAGAGTTTAATGTCTCTAAATGTAAAATCATGCACTTGGGTAGAAGGAATCCCTGCTCTGAGTACCGTATGGGCAGTACTGTGTTAGCCAGGACCTCGGAGGAGAGAGATTTAGGGGTACTGATTACTGATAGCTGCAAGATGAGTGGACAGTGTAGCCAGGCAGTGGGAAAAGCAAGCAGGATGCTCGGCTGCATAGCTCGAGGCATCACCAGTAGGAAGAGGGAGGTTGTGATGCCGCTGTATAGAGCCCTAGTAAGGCCACAGCTAGAATACTGTGTGCAGTTCTGGAGACCTTACCTGCAAAATATTATTTTACAGAAAGAGTAGTAGATGCTTGGAACAAACTTCCAGCAGAGGTAGTTGAAAAATCAACAGTCACTGAATTTAAACATGCCTGGGATAAGCACACATCTATCCTAAGATAAAGAGGACATACAGTATACACATAAGGGCAGACTAGATGGACCGTATGGTCTCCTTCTGCTGTCAACCTTCTATGAACAATCAGGCAATTCAGCCCGATATTTGGAAGCCCCCCTTTTATGAAATTGGCTTCTGTTCCTTCTGTGTGTGTTGCGTACAGACAGGTTGTATACAATATTTGTATGTTTATTATGAAATCATCATAGAAGCTTTTTTTTCAGAAACAAAGAGAAGAGTGGCAGCCACCCCGCTTGCCTGGATAACTTGCGTGAAAAGAGACGGCCTCTGCATTCACACCAATCAGAAAGCTACCTCCCACTAGGTGTGTGCCTGCTTTCCTTCAGTAATACTAAAATCAGAAATTCACCCACTTTTCTGCCCCTAGAAATGTCCAATATCTTCTCATTTACTTAGCACCCCACCCCCGAATGAACACTTATAATATGTTGGCCAATAGACGTGGTGTGCACATGATGCAGATTTTTCTTGGGTAATTGAATGGAAATGGTTAGGGATGCCCAGGGGTTGGGTTTAGGCCACGGTGAGTTACAGCTGGGTACAGGCATCAATTAAAAGTGATGAAACAAAATCCTGTTGTACTCCCCAGTTATTGTTTCCACAGTTGTTACTGTTTATGCTAAACAGTTGTTCTGACGAGTGAGGTTTAGGTGTCTAAAATTTGAAGAGATAGGTTGGATATTCCGCCAGTTATCTCTTATTGTTTAATATTTGTGGACAATTTGAACCTCAGGTCATCAATGTCACAAAGATAATGCCCATGCTGGATGTGTTAGAATAGCATAGCCAGGATGATGGCTATGGGGAATGTTTATAGATTGGTCAATGTAGTTGTCCATTTTCTGACTTGCTCTGGTATGATATATAATACAAATTATTGCGTATTGCTCTTGCAGGCAGTAGACCACCCTACCTGTCCCCTGGCAATGATGGAAGGCTGACACCAAGGCCACATGTGTTCAGAACAGGAAGTGAACCCACTCTGAGTCCAACAGAAGTCCGAAGATTCAGCAGTGAAGCTCTGAGGGGCTCAGACAGCCAGCTCTGCCCTAAACCTCCCCCGAAACCCAGCAAGGCGCTTTGCATGAAGCAACCTCCAGCTTCTCCAACGCTCTGGCAAAACTCTGAGGCCAATTACTGTGAGCTGCACCCTCACCCTCTTAATGACTCTGGGTGGTCGGGGACACATTCTTCACTGAACAGTTTAGAGGGAAGTCAAAAAAATTCTGACGAGGACACGCTCTCCTTCAGCAACTCAGAAATGAGCTTCCCTGGCCTTGACGACTGTGTGTCTCAGTGTTCACAGACAGAGCTGATTGACAAGGGGGATGAAGCAGAGTTTGTCAGGCCTGTGTACGAGACTGTATCTTCTTTTAAACCCAATGACTTTGTGTCTCTTCTGCTCACCCCAGAAAACAAACCTCTGGAAACAGTGCTGCTTAGACGTGCCAAAGAACTCTTCACTAACAATGACCCCAGGACTATCGCTAAACACATTCTCAGAATGGACTGCAAGGTAAACACGCGTCCATATTACAGGGTGATCATGTGACCGCTGCACCCTTTACTCCTCTGTATCAGATGTGTAGGACATTGGTGGTATTTACTCTAGATACCATGAAAGGATGAATCTAACTGAAGCCACTAAATGTAATAAATCCTTTTAAATGTGCCTAGGACAAGGTTTTACCTCGCTGGAATAGGAGAAAGGGTGTGTATGAACTTTTTGTTATTTTAGGCCGAACAGGAACTTTAAAGTGGCAAAAGTCTGGACTGCACCTCTCCCCTCCTCCCTGATTTAGGTACTTGGGAAATCAAAAATGCTTAAAGTGGACAAAAACCCAGGATTTTGACTATCCTGGCTTTTGGTCCTTTCCTTGGGGGCACCCCTTCTGTGTGAAACCCCCCAGATCGCCCAATCTCACTCACCTCTTCCCGGTCTGACAGCCGCATCCTCCGCTTCCCTCTAACAGGGAGCGTGCTTCTCCCAGTAAGGGCACAAGGCATTTGGTGCTTTAAAGGTAAGTGTATTTTTATTTTAATGCCCTAATGGAGCTTATCACTTTGGGGGCTTAGACTGAATGGTGTTTGTGTGACCAGAAATGCAATGACTCTCCTAACTGGTTGTGCAGGCTCTAACTATATCTATATACTGGAAATATATTGGCCTTAGGATCCAGTAGATTAGTGGATTAGCCACACACACAACTGAACAAGTGGACATTGGTGAGGGAAAGTGCATGATAAAAAGATAAATTAGAACCTTTACTGGAGCAGAGCGGCTGGGATCAGAAATGCTCTAAAGTGAAAGGGAAGCATTGAAAGCTGTCCTCCTGTCAGCACTGCACTTTCCAAGCATAAACTATAGAAACCTTTGTACCTTGCAGGTTGCTCGGATACTTGATGTCTCGCCAGAGATAGAGAGGATGATGGGAGCAAGCTGTGGGTTGGAATTAATCACTCTGCCGTATGGCCACCAACTACGCCTGGACCTAATTGAAAGGTAAACATTCTCTGGGTAACTGGCCAGATATTTGCATATGCTGATAGTGGCCGCCACCTGCTGCTGACGAAAGTGACAGTGGCGAGAGCGGCTCCAAGACCTGGGGATAGGTTATTTACCTGGATGGAACAAACACTAGAAATCAAAGAGGAAAAAAAATCTTTCTTAAAGCGGACCAAACCCCACATTTTGAGCTAGCATTCCCTGAATTGCTCGCCCAATGAATAGAAAATTTTGCCTGTTTTTACTGCTCCTGCTTCACTCTAATCCCAGATAATGGCATCTGGTTTAGCTGTAAAACTCCGCCTCCTCCATTCATTGCTACTGCTGTGTAAGGCAATGATGTCATTGCCACCCTTATGCAATGACTGATCACCTGCCATCTTAGAGAGAAAAAAAACTGTGTTCCAGGGCGATTTGATAAGTGAAAATATCTATTTCTACACACTAAAAAGAGAGTATCATTAGGGGCTTTGGCCAAATATATTTCACAAGCTCAGTGGGTTTTGGTCCGCTTTATAACGATAAGCTTTAACATCACACAGAAATTGCATCATCATTTTTAGTAAAGGCTCACTACTTCTGTGCAATATTTAGAGGTGTTATATATAATATCCAGCTCTACAGTGGTCCATTTTAATAAAGTGAAGCCTGTGCCTAATACACTGAAGATGAGGCCAGTGCATGCCTTGATTTAGGTTGTAGATCGGCTTCAAAGGCACAGACCTGGTCCGCAAGCATGATTCTTTTGGCTAAGCTGGTCCAGATATGGCGCTGTTGGCTCACTCCTCATTGAGCACCTGGTGCTGAAAGCATATCATGATAGATGTCATACACTTTGTGACTGGAAGCAGGGATGCCCACTGAGGAACTGAAACAAAATGGTTAGTAAAACTGACCGCTAGATGTCCCCGTCCATTATGTGCCACCATCTGTTAGACTGGGTGACAGATAATGACCCCAATTTTTTTCCTGCTGTCATGGCAGCAGCAATGTTCCTATAAGTCTGAGCTGGAGGCCACCTCTGTAACCTGATGACCATGTCTCATTTTTGTCCTCAGGCACACCACCATGGCAATAGGGATCGCAGTGGACATTCTAGGGTGCACGGGCAGCTTAGAGGAAAGAGTCACCACCCTGAACAAGATCATCCAAGTGGCTGTGGAGCTGAAGGAGCTGGGTGATTTCTTTTCATTGTCTTCCATCATGAAAGCACTTGAGATGCCACAGGTAAGTGGAGATGAATAATGCTGAAGCTATATGTAAATTGTGCCCATACGCTACAGGACCTTGTCATTAGAATCACTGATTGGCTGTATCTCCCTTAGAGAGGTGAGAAAAGAATTTTACAGTGAGAAAACTAAATTCACTTAACGCAGACCTAAATCTTACTGGCCTCTCTAGGCCAGGCTGGGTCCAGGTTCCCATGGCCCCTCATCCACCTACTCTTGCTGCACGTAAGACCAAAATTAATGGGCGTTTTTCAAAGTCCAAAAACAGTCCCATGCTTTCTATTGGAGGAGGGGCAGCTGTCACTGTTCCCCCCCCCCCCCCCCATTGGATGGAGCATAGCTAGGAAAATGTGAGTATCTCTAATGCAGGACTCACTGATGATGTAAGGGGGTGGGTTGAGTTAGTCTAGTTCCCCTGAAAACCAAGGGTTAGGTTTAGTATCCCCATGGAACAGCACCCTCCCTGGCACTGAGCTGAAAGAAGGGTTGAATCTGGGAAAGCAATATGGCTCCAATTTCTCACTTAGATACTTCAGGTTATTTAGATTAGCATTTATTTCAAACCTTTCGGTAAATAACTGATGGGTATTCCGCACTGCAGAAAGTTGTGGCAGCTCCCTATACAAACTGGACCAACCAACAAGTTTCCACTGTTGTCTCTGCAGTGACACTGCGAAGTTAGAAGATGGCTATCTCTCTTGTGCAGGTGAGCGGGGGAAACCAAGCCTGCGGCCCTGCATGTCTATTTCCATCCGTTTCTGGACCCTACTTGCCTCCCAGCCTTGGCTGATAGATTGGGTGAAGGTAGAAGAGCACTAGGGTCAAGTGCTCCTGGAGCGCAGCTCCAAGCCGCAGACCCTGTACTACAAAGGGTAGCCGGCCATAGGCTTTATGGTGAGCCTTATTGGGATGAGGAGTTCCTGCCCTAGCTTCTGAGGGGGTGAGTTGTTGGGGACTGTGTCCCCTTATTTTCCTTTTGGGGTTCCTCCCCCTTCCTGGCCATGGCTGGCCGCCGCTGCCTCCTTGTCCCTCTCTTCTCCCCCTCCCCTCTCTGACTTGTTGGGGGGGGGGGGGTAGCGGCGAGGAGTAATATCTGTGGTGTTTTTGAAGTTTTTTGTCCTTTTTGGTGTGTTTAGCTGCTATGCCGCTTTGTACTACGCTCCGCAGCTGTGGGGGCGTTATAACCTGAGGTGATTTTGCTTTGTCATGGCGCCGGCCGGGTCACGTGAGTGCCGTTTTGCACTCTTCGGGGGGTGGGGAGGGGCCGCTTGGTGACGCGTATCGCGTCGTCTCCCCGCGGCCTGCCCCTCGAGGTACCTCTGCCGGCGCCATTTTCAGAGAGCTGCGCGTCTGGATTTCTCCCTTCCTGGCTGCGGCGCTGCTTCCTCCGGTGTGTCGCCTATCCTGCGGTCTGTGCCTGAGTGACCCATCTGTGAGTCCCCCTTGGGGGTTTTTTTATGTTGCGGGATGCTCATGTGTGTTTTTACTTATGTCTTTTAGGCAGGATACCATTGGGTTGTGGTTTCTCCTGGCTCCACTCCTTCCTCCCCCTCATCCCCCCTTTGACTTCTGGGGGCATCCCGTGGGAGGGCATCCCGGGTGGCTTCTGTCTTAAGCCTGTACACACTGCTGGCCTATTGCGCCTGTGTCAGTCACCATATGGAGGCTTCTGGGGATAGCGGACTTGGGTGTCCTTCGGGGCAAGCCCGACTTTGTTCCATGTGTGGGGTATCCCCTGTGAGTAACAGTGTCACAGTGTGCGTGCCGTGCGCTGAGAGTGTCCTTGCGCTCCAAGCTGGTTTGCCTGCTTCGCTTCCCAGCTCTGCGCCTACCTAGGCTTCATCCTACTCCCCCACACCTGCAATTGGGTCCCATTGAGGGGGACACTAGCAGGGAGTCTAGCTCTGATTTGGCTATGCGAGTGGCCAAACTTGAGAAACGATTTGCCAAGTCTGCTCCTAGGAAGGCTTCTAGTAAGAAGCGGCACCTGGATCCCAGATCCTCCCCTCTTCCTAAAATGTATGTGGGGATTGATGAATTTGGTGAATGTCACCCCCTTGAGATGGGGGAGCTTTCCCAGGATTCTGACTCCTCTTGGAGCAAACAGGAGGGTTGCTATAGTGACCCTGGTTCTGCGTCCGGAGAGAATTCATGGTACCCTGAGGACACTGATAATCTGCTGTCACATATTTTTGAAATTTTGCACATTGCTGCTCCCGAGGTTGCTAAGAGAAAGCAAGGGGAGCTTTTTCACCCTGGTAAACAGCATCTAGAGTTCCCTGAGCAGGAACACTTCACCTCCCTTGTGCTTAAGAAATGGGAACGTCCCAACAGACTGCCTGCTGTGCCCAAGGGGCTGGATAAAAGGTATCCCTTTCCTTCTGATCTTGTCAAAAGGTGGTCCTTTCCTCTTGAAGTGGACGCTCCTGTGCGGTAGGGCCTCTGCCCTTTTGGTGGCTATGCACCGTTCTGTCTGGTTGCGCCAACGGGCAGCTGACGCTGCAGCCAAGAAAACTCTCACTGGTCTCCCCTTCACGGGGCTGCGGCTTTTTGGGGAGCGTCTTGATGCTTTAGCTAAGGATGGCAGGCTCCCTCTTATCTAGTGGCTGCAGAGATTCTTGGGGCCGTGGCAGATCCCGTGGTCATCCCGGTTTTTCCTGGAATACCAAGACCCAAGCCCCCTCAGGCATGAAGAGGCGCCCTCACCCATCTGGGTGGGGGGATGGCCTTGGCTTTTTACTCATATCTGGAGACTTCACGTCTCAATCCGGTGGATTCAGGAGCTTGTGTCCTCTGGTTCCAAGATAGTTTGTTGCCTGGCCACCCCCAGAATTCATTGATCCTGGATGTCATTTAAATCCCATGTCTTATTAAGGGATGTTTCTATTAGAGTCAAGAGTCTTTTCATGGTCCCCCAACAGGAAGGCTTTTTGAGGCACATTCTGGCCCTGATGGGCCTCAACCAAGTTGTTTGATTCATAAAGTTTTTCTGCATTAAGCCGCTAGCCTGCTGTCAGTACCCTTCATCTGGACTATTTCAGGTCCTCTGTGGACATCATGGCGGCTTATTTAATGGTGCCTATTTTTTGGGGTTGTCAGAGATTCTGCGATTAGCGCTTGAGACTTAGCATTCCAATTTATGGCCCTTTAGGCTCACCAGATGGTTCACCATGACAATGGCAAGGGTGATGGCTCTGTTAAGGATTCAAGGCATCCTCACCATTCCTGACCTGCACGTCAGTCTGATTGTGGCCAAGTCCCTTTCTCGGGTCGCACAAGTCACTCAGCTGGTTATCTTTTTTTTAGAATCCATTGGCTGAGTAATCTGCAATTCCTAGTTTTATCTGTTCCCGTCCTCGATGCGGTCTTTTCTGAGTATCTCCCAGGTCAGGTTGTTCCTTCCTCAGTAATAGGGGAATGGTTTTTCAGATGCAGGCTTAGGCTCTGCTATAGTGTCCTAACCCCTACATTGTCAAGGGATGCAGTTAGTGGGTCTGTTGGTGTCCTGCTTCAGGTAATCCTCTTTGCTCTTTTCACATGAGTCCTCTTGTTGGTTTGGAATCGGGACCCTGCGTCCTTGAAGCAGGATTTTGATCTGTCTTCTCTGGCCAGATGGTCCTTCTGGTGGAGACTGAACTCCTGGTACCTCTGGGGGTTAGGTACTCTCTGCCCCCGTGTTGGGAGATGGTCTCCGCAGATGCCAGTCTGGGGGAGACTTCTGAAAAACCCTGAGGTTCCAGGGATGGTGGGGCCCACTGGAGGCCCAGGTTCCCATCAACTCCCTGAAACTGAGGACGATCAGGTTGCTTCTTCTTCCTGTCCGCTCACCTTCAGGGTTAGACTGTTCTGTCCGCTCAGACGTCCAGCATTTCATTTGTCAGGGAGTTACTTGGGGCAAGTTAGCCTTCAAGAGATTCTCCCTGATTCTCTCTTGGGCGGAACAGAATGTTCCCTGCATCTCAGCGGTCTACATTACAGGGGTGGACAGCTGGGAGGCAGACTTCCTGAGATAGGGGGCTGCCTCAGCTGGGGATATGGTCCCGCAACTAATGGGAGCTTCTATTCCTGTTTCACCGCTGGGATCATCCGGTCATGGAGCGGTGGTGTCCCGCCATAATCATATATCTTCAGAATTTGTCTCTGGTTCAGGATCCTATGGTCTTCACTTCGGATACCTTGGATGGAGTTCGGGTTCTCTAGGAGTTCCCTCTGTTCCTCTCCTGAGCAGGGTTATGGGCTTCATAACCCAAGAGCGGGTACCTGTCACCCTGGTGGCCTTTTTGACTGTTGAAAGCTTCCATCTTATGGTCTAGCAGTTGCTTGATTCTGTTGTTGATACCAGGATTGGGGCCAGGAGGAAGTCCTCGTACTATTACAGTGTCTGGCATGCTTTCATTGACTGGTAGAACCCCAATCTTTTTCCTGTAGGCTGTTTTTTCTATTCCCAGGATTCTGGAATTCTTGCAACTTGGTTGAATTTGGACCTTCGTCTTAAGTACACTCTAGGGCCATGTTTGTAGCTCTGCAAAAGTTTTTCCAACGGCCCTTGCCATTATCTGCTGGTGCATGGTTTTTTTTCAAGGGTGTTTTTTTCTCGTGCGTCCCCCCTAGGTAGCCTTGCTATCTGTCTAGGATCTGAATCTGGGGCTACTGGTTATGCAGGTGCCTCCTTTTGAGTCTATCCGTGAGGCCGCCTTGCCCTTTTGTTGACTCCTAGAATAGCCCCCCTTTTTGTATGACTATCGCCTCTGTAAGGCGAGTTCTGAATTAGCGGTGTTTTTTTCATCAAAAATACTTATTTTGAGTGTCTTTAGAGTTAGGCGATGTTAGAGTTAGGCCAGATTTTGGCCTATGGTTGGTGATTGTCTTGCCTTCATTGTGTTCCAATCTAGCTACTTCCATGGAGCGGACTCTGCATTCTATGGATGTGGTCTGGGCTCTGATGTTCTTTTTGGTGCTATGGAGACTTTTGGGAAGTCTAATTTTCTGTTTGTTTCACTTTGAGACTGGGAATGGTTTGCCTCCTGCTGGATCCACTGTTGGTAAGTGGATACGTCAGGTGATGGTTCAAACCTATTCTGCTAAGGGGTAGACTCCTCCCTTTAGGGTGACTGCTCTTTCCATGCGTGCTATTGGACTCTCTTGGAGCTTTGTCAGCACCATGCTTCTGTGGAACAAGTTTGTAAGGCCGTTTTTTGGTATTCTGTTCATACTTTTTCTAAGTTTTTTACATGGTTGATATTTAGGCCTCAGCTGATGCTGCTTTGGGACACAAGGTTTTCAGGCGGTAGTGACTTGAACTACTGGCTGTTACTCATTGGGGATCCCGCCCTACTTTGGACACTGCTTTTGGATGGGCGGAATACCCATCAGTTACGAATACCGAAGCGGGCCATGCCATGCAAGAACAAAAACAATTCTACAGGTGAGTACTCACAGAATTGCTTTATTTTGTTCCTGGAGGTTTTTAGTGCAGGAAGGGTTTCACATGAATTTCTTTATCTTTTGTGTGAACAGATTACACGGCTGGAGACGACATGGATGATGTTAAGACACCAGTTCACACAGACCGCCATCACCTATGAGAAGCAGCTGAAACCGTTCAATAAGAGCCTCTATGAAGGTGCAGGTAAATTCCTGTCTGCCATGATTCACATGACAGCCAGTGTGTGTGTGTGTGTGTGTGTGTGTGTGTGTGTGTGTGTGTGTGTGTGTGTGTGTGTGTGTGTGTGTGTGTGTGTGTGGGGGGGTGTTGCATGTTATCTAATCTCCCAGAAACCAGGTGCAAATGAAAGTCTGATCTGTGAAGTCTAACGCTTGTGCTGGCCATTGGGTGAGAAGGACCTGAACTGGCAGCCACTCTGGTGGTCAGATTTTGTTCTGAAGTCATCTGGTGCTGGAGATTTCCCCTCATTCCCTGTCTTATTGACACCCAACTAGCTATGAGCTGAACTTGTCATAATGTGTAATGACAGGAAGTCTTGAGAATAAGTATATAAATAACATATTTAGCCTTATTATGAATCGGTGTCTAAGGTCATGCCAGGGAAAGCTTTAGAGTTTGGAGGACCACCATCAGCCACAATGTCCTGCTTTCAGATTATTGCCATCTGCAGTTAAAGTAAAGTCTATGCTCCTAAGGCTAACTGATCCAGCACTGGGCTGATGGCAGAAGACTCATTATTTGCCTGGGTGCAGGAGATTGACCACTATGCTGCCAACAAGCAGTTGGTGAAAACACAATTTTCTGCTCTGTATCAGCTGTAGGTGGTTTTGTATTCCAAGTGTGACATACACTCCGCTTCAATAAGTCTTGACAGTTGAGGTTATTCTCCAGTAGAGGGCGAACTTCTGCAGAGATGAATGCAAAAAAAGAAGCCCCTCCCGGCCCATAACTTCCTGGGACCTCCCACCAATTCCCCAGTTGTCTTCTCTGCAGGGAGCGAGCAAGACAGAAGATGAAGCTTCTCTTACTTGCAGGTAAGCCGGGCTCGCGCCCGGCGCCCTTTTTTATCCCTATAGCTGCCAGGATTCTTTCCAAATTGTCCCCCATTGAGCCTCCCAGCTTAGGCTGCGGGTCCTGGCAAGGGTAGGAGCACCCAGTGGGTTCATTGGGAGCCTTTGCTCCACCGTGAGACCTCAAATTGGGGCAGGCGGTACAACCAGGTTGTGGTGATCCTGGTATGGGATGCCCCCAGTCCCTGTTGAATGAGGCCTTATTACGGGCCGGGGTTCCCCCTTTTCCCCTCCGGGTCCCTTACTCCCTCGGGGGGGGGGGGGGCTGGCGCGTCCTAAGCTGGCCTCTTTTTTTATTAGTTTTAATCTAATGGATGCGCGTGTGTGTGTTTAGGTGTTTCACACTTTGTTGTTGGTTGATGTGGCTCATCTGGAAGTGATTCCTCGATGAATTGGTGCAATATGGCTTCCTTCAGCCTGAGCGAAGTCACTCAGGCTGTGTGTCTGGGTGGAGAAGGGGGCGGGGCCGGGCGCTCGGCGCGGCTGTGGTAGCCCCGCCCCCTCTGCGCGATTTGTGCAGGCCTCCCTCTGGCCAGATCCGCGCTGCAGGGAGGGGGGCGTCGCCTGGATAGCGCGTCTTCAACGCTGGCATGCCCCCCTTCTTCTTCTCCCTTGCTCTGGTTTACTCCTGGTCAGGGGCCATCTTGAAGATCTCCTGCGCTGCCGTGCTGCTCTTGGGGGTCAGGTAGGGGCCTGATGGCCTGTTTCTTTGTGCGTTGGGGGTCACTCTCTGGTGGGGTGGGCCCCTGGTGGTGTATATTTTTACCATTTATTGCAGTATACCTGTATATTTATATGTATATAGTATGTTTGGTATGCTCATGATTTTATTAATGCAGATGCCTTAATAGTAATTATATGCCTATTGTGTGTTGCAGATTGCTTCATATTGTGCATATTAAGGGGTTCCTCCTGGTCCTGGGGTCCCTAGTTTTAAAAATGACTCTCCTCTAAATCCTCCCACCGGGACTTTTAAGGGGCATCCCGGGTTTCTTAAGCGCAATTCCCTTCGGTCTTGCGACTGACCACTAAAAATCACCATATGGAGGCTCCGCAGGATACTGGGCCCGGGCTCTCATTGGGGCAAGCTCGCCCATGCGTGGGGTGTGGGGCATCCCTTACGGGAGAGGATGTACCGATCTGTACTCCATGCGCTCATGAGGCCATAAAGCGGAAGTCTGGTTCCCAGCCTTCTGGGTCGGCTCCTCCCGCTTCATCGCCTTCCCCTCCCCACTTGATCCGTACCCCGAGTGACATTGGTGCCAGCGGGGAGTCGCAGTCGGATGTTGGTGCCAGGTTGGCCAGCATTGAAAAGTTTATTGTTAGCGTGGTGGGCAAGAAGGCCCAAGCTAAAAAGAGACATTTGTCGTCGGCCCAGCCCGTGTGGGACGCGGACGACGACTCTATGGATTTGTCTGATTATTCCCCTTTAGAGGAGGGGGAAGTGTTTGAGGAGACAGAGTCTGATTTTGTACAGTCTGGTGATGCTTTTGTGGGGCAGGCGCCTGTCGCATATGCTGGAGGTGTTGGATATTGATCCCCCGGAGGCGCCTCCTTTAAAGAAGGGGGAATTTTTTGGGGTCTGTAAGCCCCGTCTAGAATTCCCTACGCAGGATCATTTTGATGCTCTGATCCAGAAAGAATGGGAAAGGCCCTGTCGGCTGCCGGGTGCTCCCCAGGGATGGGACAAGAAGTTTCCTTTCCCGGTGGAGGCGGTCAAGCGATGGTCCTCTCCCCCTGAGGTCGATGTGCCTGTCTTGGGCTTGACCAATTCTTCTGTGTTAAACACCCCGGACGCTACCTCCCTTAAGGATGGCGAGGATAGGCGCCTGGATCAGATGGCCTGTCATGCCTTTGCCTGTGTGGGATCGGCCCTGCGGCCGGCTTGTTCATCTGCTCTAGTGTCGCTTGCTACCAGGTCTCTTATTAGGGACTGGCTTAACGACGGTTAGTTTGATCCGGTTAGCGCTGAGTTCGCTACTCTTAAGCGGTGTGAACTATTCATGGATTTTGTGTTGTCTTCTATGGAGGATTCCATTGTCATGTGTAGCAGGACTTCGGCTCTATTGGTGGCCATGCGCAGGTTGGTCTGGCTGCGTCAGTGGACAGCGGATTTTGGGGCTAAGAAGTCCCTTACAGCTCTTCCCTTCATGGGTACGCGGCTGTTTGGTGATAGATTGGATTCTGTTGCTAAGGGAGGTAAGTCGCCTCAGCGGAAGAAACGGCGCCGTCTCTTTCGGGGGTGCAGTTCTTTCACCCCGTCCTTTCGTGGGGCCAGAGCAACTAGGGGTCTGCCTGTCTCTGGTGTCAGGGGCTCGTCCTGGAACAGGGGCAGAGGTCGGGCGCGCCCGACTGCTTCCTGGGGTTCCAAGCCTAAGCCCGCCGGTAAGCCGGTTCAGCAATGAAGGGGCGCCCTTACCCGCACGGGTGGGGGGACGGCTGCGGCTCTTCTTCCAGGTCTGGGCCCAGGAGATCACAGATAATTGGATCCTGGAAGTGGTCTCGTCCAGGTACAAACTGGAGTTCGAGTACTGGCCGCCTCCAAGGTTCTTAAGGTCTCGGGTGCCCTCGGACCCTCAGGCTGCGCAGGGGCTCCTGTTAGCAGTAAGAAACCTTCTGGACATGGGAGTTATTTGCCCGGTGCCTCAGTCGGAGAGAGGCAGGGGTTACTACTCCAACCTTTTCACGGTACCCAAAAAGGAGGGTTCGGTGAGACCCATTCTAGATCTCAAGGTTCTAAACAGGTTTATCAGAGCCAAAAAGTTCCGCATGGAGACTCTGCGCTCGGCTATCAATTCCCTTCGCCAAGGGGATTTTATGACATCCATAGACATCAAGGATGCATATCTGCATGTTCCGATCTTTCAGGCGCATCAGAGATTCCTCTGGTTTGCAATAGAGGATCAACATTATCAATTCGTAGCTCTTCTCTTCGGTCTGACCTCGGCACCGAGGGTGTTCACCAAGGTTTTGGCGGGCGTAATGGCTCTGCACAGATCGCAGGGCATTCGCATTGTGCCTTATCTGGATGATCTGTTGATTTCAGCTTCTTCCCTTCAGCAGGCAGAGCTGGACACCCATATGGTGGTGTCGACCCTGGAGAGATTCGGGTGGATGATCAACCGCACCAAGTCTTCTCTCTCCCCGTCTCGAGTGATTTCATTTCTGGGCATGAATCTGGATACTAGTCTGGCCAGGCCAAGGTGCAGGGGATTCAGGACCTGATCCATCTTCTTCTGGATAGTCCTTGTCCCTCTATTCGACAGGGGGATGAAACTGGTGGGTCTGATGGTGTCCTCCTTCGAGGCGGTGCCGTTTGCACAGTTTCACATGAGATCTCTTCAACTTCTCCTGTTGACGTATTGGGACAGGAGCCCACTGTCATTGGATCAACCTTTCAAGGTGTCTCCCAGGGTTCGGCAGGCATTTCGGTGGTGGCTGGACTCGAGCAATCTGGTGGAGGGCAGATCCTTTCTGGCTCCTTGTTGGGAGACGGTTACCACGGATGCCAGCCTGTCGGGCTGGGGAGGTTATTGGAAGAGTCATCAGTTCAGCGGGGTGTGGGGTCCCCAGGAGACTCACACCCCCATCAATGTATTGGAGCTCAGAGCCATTCGTCTGGTTCTGGCTCGGTTGACCCCACAGTTACGGGGTCTTCCGGTTCAGGTGCGTTCGGACAACCGAGCGGCAGTGGCCTACATAAATCACCAAGGAGGGACTCGCAGCAGGAGTGCCCTCAGGGAAGTCTCTCTGATCCTGCGATGGGCGGAGAGCAATGTTCCTTGCCTTTCGGCAGTCTACATTCCGGGGGTGGAGAATACGGAGGCGGATTCCCTGAGCAGGGGGTCCTCTCGCCACGGTGAGTGGTCTCTCAACCCCGAGGTCTTTCTGCATCTTTGCCGCAAGTGGGGGACTCCGGAGGTGGATCTCTTTGCCTCGAGGCACAATAACAAGCTTCCGGCATTTGTGTCTCTTTCCCAGGATCCCCTGGCCTTGGCAGTGGATGCCTTGTCTCTGGCATGGAAGGACTTGGGTTTTCTGTGCCTGTTTCCACCTGTCTCCATGCTGGGCAGGGTTCGCAAACTGGTTCTAGAAGGGGCACCAGCGATTCTAGTGGCTCCAAGGTGGCCAAGAAGGGTTTGTTACGCAGACGTCGTAAGGATGGCCGTAGACCAGTGCCGGCTTCCCTTGATGCCGGGCCTGCTATCCCAGGGTCATCTACTTTACCCCAATTTACAAACGCTGGCTTTGACTGCCTGGCTGCTGAAACCTTCATCTTGAAAGAGGAAGGTTTGTCTGAGGCGGTCGTTCAGACCCTGATTAGGGCTAGGAAGTGGTCTTCTTCTGGCATTTACTATAGGACTTGGTGGTCCTATATTGATTGGTGTGAGGCTAGGGCCTTGCCTTGCAGGGTTTTTTCTGTACCCAGGATTTTGGAGTTTCTTCAGCATAATCTGGACTTGGGGTTCCAGCTTAGTACTTTGAAAGGACAGGTTTCTGCTCTGTCGGTTTTCTTCCAGAGGTCTTTTGCTTTACACCCGCTGGTTAAGACTTTTTTCCAAGGGGTGGCGCATGTGTGGCCCCCTCGAAAAGCTGTAGTTCCTGTTTGGGATTTGAATTTGGTTTCGGCTCTGCAGGGTCCGCCTTTTGAGCCGCTACATGATATTGCTCTTTCGGTTCTCACTCAGAAGGTTGCCTTCTTAGTGGAGATTACCTCGGTTCGGCGTGTCTCTGAGTTGGTGGCTCTGTCGATTCAGGCCCCTTACTTTGAGAGACACCAGGATAAGGTGGTTTTTCGTTTTAAACCGGATTTCCTTCCTAAGGTGGTGTCTGCCTTCCACCTCATTCAGGATATTGTTCTCCCTTCCTTGTGTCCTAAGCCTAACAATGACAAGGAGAGGGTTCTGCACAATTTGGATGTTGTTCACTGTGTGAAGTACTATTTGGTGACTACTTCTTCCTTCCGCAAGACGGACGCCTTTTTCGTGGTGCCCTGCGGGCCCAGGAAAGGTTTGGCACCTGCTAAGTC
The DNA here is from genome assembly GCA_027917425.1 of Gastrophryne carolinensis. Lineage (NCBI taxonomy): Eukaryota > Metazoa > Chordata > Amphibia > Anura > Microhylidae > Gastrophryne > Gastrophryne carolinensis. Next base: position 466,024,112 of record CM051235.1, read on the forward strand.
TACGATTAGCAAATGGAATCGTCAGGCCATTGTTGGGGCCTATTCTGCTAAGGGGAGGTCTCCCCCTTTTAGGGTCACTGCGCACTCTACTCGTGCTGTTGGTGCATCCTGGGCTTTTCAGCACCAGGCTTCTGTTGAGCAAGTTTGTAAGGCTGCTACTTGGTCTTCTGTTCATACTATTCTTAGTATACAGTACGTCCTGCTCCAGATATAATACTTACACTTGGGTTATCCTCTGCCAGGTGGCGCTGCACTGCAGAGACATGGAAAAAAACCCTTCAAATACCCAGGGACCTCCCACTAATCCCCAGATTTCTCTGCAGTGCTGACTGCGAAGACATGAAGTATCACTCTCTCGCAGGTGAGCGGGGCTACCAAAGCCTGCGGCCCTGTTGGACTATTCCCACCCGTCCTCCCTGTGATGTGTCTCCCAGCCTGGGCTGCTCTGGTCGGGTGAAGGTAGGCAGCACCATGCGTGCTTAAAGGAGCCATGCTCCACCGCAGTCCCCCACCAAGGGGTAGGCGGTTTAGGCTGATGGTGAGACTCTAGGGGATGCCCCTCCCGCACTATTGCCCCATGCCCCGTGTAGCGGTGGGCCCTGTACAAAGGGTCGCCATCGTCCCTCATTCCCCCCGTAGCCCGGGGGGAAAGAAAGGGGTGTGTGTGTGTTGGTCTTAGTGTATGTTTTTACACGCTATGGCCTTAGTCTTGCCCCGGACTGGTATTCCTGGTGTCAGAGCCGCGCTTTTTGCTCTTTACTAGTGTATTTGTCGCCTTTACTGGATGTACTTTTTCTAAGTGTGCCATACACTTCGCTCCTCATGACAACTTGTAACTATCTCAGAGCTTCGCGCTCTTCGGCGGGGCGGGGACCTGGTTGACGCGCTCCGCGTCACAGCCCGCTCTTGCCCGCCCTTCGAGGTTTGCTTGGCGCCATTTTGATGCTGGTCGCACACACGCGTGGTAGCGGTCTTCCTCCTCCCTTGGTCTGTAAGTGCCCTCGCGGGCGATACTCATTATCCTTGATTACTGCGCATGGTTCTGACACCCCTTATTCCCATTATGTCTTTCAGACTGGTGAACACCATTGGCTTCTCCCGGCCCAGTGTAAAATTATAGCGGGCCTTGTAATGTTCTCCCACTTCCCTAGCGGGTCTTTGGGGCATCCAGGGTTACTTATAGTGTAAATCCCTACTGGCATATTGTGCCTTGATTAATCACCATATGGAGGCATCTCAGAATTATGTGACCGGGGTCCCTCTGGGACAAGACCGGCGGTGTATAGCGTGTGGACAACCCCATGCTGATGCTGACAGGACATGGGTCTGCGTACCCTGTGACGAGCAAGCCCTGGCCCTGCAATCTGGTTGGCCGGTGGCTACACCTAGCTTCAATTCACCTATCTCTCCAGGCTTAAATCTCTCTCCTGCTGAGTCTCCTACAAGTGGGGAATTGCAGCCTGCTGGGCCTTCCAGACTACCCACGGCTGAATAGATTATTGCTAGGTTGTCAGAGCGAATGGGCCCTGGTAGAAAGCGGCACCTGTCGCCTCATGTTTCTGTATGTTCTATGAGAACTGAGGGGTTTGCTACTCCGTGTGACTATACCCCATCTGATGAAGGGGAGTTGTTCTCTGACTCAGGCTCATCTGATGAGAGACCGAGGGGTCATGACGATTCTGGCCCTGAATACTGGGGCCAGTGTGACACTGATGACTTGTTGATTAAGGTCTTTAAGACACTGTCTATCTCTCCCCCCGGTCAGGTCCCCAAGCCTACAGGGGAGCGTTTCCATACTGCGACTGCACGTTTGGAATTTCTAGAGCAGGCTCATTTCCATGCCCTTGTGCTCAAGGAATGGGAATGCCCCAGTAAACTTCCAGGAAATACCCTTTTCCCCCTGAGGTGGTTAATTGTTGGTCATCACTCCCCGTGGTGGATGCGCCGAACCTTGGGGTCCCTAACCCCCCCTTTATTACAACCCCTGCTTATAGTACCCTTCGGGATGCCGAGGACCGGCGCATTGAGCTGCTGGCCTCCCATGCCTTTTCTTGTGCTGGGACGGAGCTGCGCCCGGTCTGTGCCGCAGCCATTACTGCAGTGGCCGCTAGAACCCTCATCAAAAAATTGCTTGATCATCACCCCGAGGATCTCCCCTGGGAGGTGTTTAATGCACTCTCCAATTGTGATGTATTTGTGAAATGTATTCTATTAGCGCTGGATGACGCGATTAGAATGTGTGCAAGAACTTCCGCCCTTGCGGTGGCTATTTGTCGCTTGGTCTGGCTGCGACAGTGGGGTGCTGATGATGCTACTAAAAAGACTCTTACTGGGCTCCCCTTTAGAGGGCAACGCCTATTTGGGGCCCGTCTAGACCTGTTTGGTAAAAAGGGCAAATCACCCATTCGCAGATGGCCGTCTCGGCCCCCTCGGGGCAGGGGCACCCCTCCTCCCCCCTACCTTAGTGTTAAACAAGAACCAGGGGTGTCTTTCCGGATTTTTCGTGCAGACTCCTGCCCCACGAGCAGCAGACAACGCTCTGGCCCCTCCGGTGGGGCTAAGCCCAAATCTTCCACCAAACCCCCCAAGCATGATGGGGCGCCTTCGCCCATCTGGGTGAGGGGATGGCTGCAGCACCTTGCTCTTATCAGGAGGCATCTCGCCTCATTCTGGTGGATTCAGGAGGTTGTGTCCTCCAGATACAGGATAGCTTTTGCTGCACGGCCTTCCCAGTTTTTATCAGGTCCCAGGTACTCCTGGTCCCTGCCGCTGTTCAGTTACTGGCACAGGCCATGCTAGGCCTGCAAGGTCTGAGGGTCTCTTGCAGATTGCCCGTAATAGGCAGAGGCAAGGGCCGCTATACCACCTTTCCACAGTCCCCCCAAAGGATGGGTCGGGTTGGCCCATTCTGGTTTCACAGCAATTCTCTAATTACAGGCCATCAGCACCTTGCGCCCAGTGGGCGTCTTGCCGTCTAGGGAACTCTACAATGCTTATGTTTACATCCCTGTGCCCTCAGGTCTTTGAGGCTCTTCAGGTTCGTGTTGGAAGTCCAACACTGTTAATTGTGGCCCTGTTATTTGGCCTCTTTTCAACTCCCAGAGTGTTCACTCAGGTGCTGACGATGGTGATGTCTCTGATGAGACCAAGGGACGTCCGCGCGATGTCTACCCGGACGCCCTTCCTCACTCCCCTGTCTCTGCGTCAGGATAGTTGGATACCCGGCTGGTGGATCCACTGGGAGTCATTTGGATGGGTGTTCAATCACCCCGAGTCCTTGCTGTTCCCTTAAAGTGGTAACTACATTAATAGGAATGATTCTGGATTGGTTCAAACCAGATTCTCCCCTTCTCAGCAATTAGGTGGGCAATCTGGTCTCATGGGCCCAGTCCCTCATTGCTGTCCCGGTCTCTTAACACCAGGCAGGGATGCAACTGGTGGGCCCGTTGTTAACTTGCTCGGAAGAGGTCCCTTATGCTCAGTTCCCCTTGAGCCCTTCTGCGACTTCTATTGGTAACACAGGACAGGGATCCAGCACCCCTGGAGCAGGGTCTGTGGGCCTTCCCACCTGTATTACGGGTTTTTCTCTTGAAAGTGGATGAACTCGAGGGACCTGTCTGGGGGCAGTTCCTTCTTGCCCTTTCCTGGAAACGGTCACCATGGATGCCAACCTTTCAGGTTGAAGGGGAAGGTTTCTTCTGAAACTCCCTGCGATTCTGGTGGTGGCGGGGCCCTTAGAAGGTCCTTACGCCTATTGAATTCTAAACAGTGAGCGTTTTTTCAGTTGGCTCTATCTCGCTTGACCACTCCCCTTCTGGATTTGCCAGTCTGGGGGTGCTCGATCCGTCTGACGACAGATGTCCTACATTAATCATCAGAAGGGGCCTGGAGCTGGCGGAACTTCCAGGAAGTGTCTATGCTCCCTTTCTGGGTGGAGACAATGCTCCCTGCATGTTAGTGATATTAGCGCCGGCAGAGCCCCTCTGCGACAGGATGTGCTAATCCCCGTGTCGCTATGGAGTCCAACCAGTCGTGGATCTGTTGGGTTCCGTCACCTTCACTGGCTATCGGTCTTACCTGTTGGGCGTTCTCGGTTCCCGGGGTTCTAGTGTGGTTTTCAGCATGAATTGGAGCTGGTTCCCCAGCTCAGTTCTCTGATGGGTCAGGCTCTGCCCTGTCCACCTTGCCTTAGCAGTCTCTGGTTCAGCCTTCCTGGTTAAGACTTCCTTCAGGGGGTGCTCATGTGCGTCCTCCATGTAATCCTATGGTCCCTGTTGGGATTGAAATTGAACTCATTCTGTCTGCTTGCAGGACTTGTCCCTTGGTCCTAGTCAGGATGCTGTCTGGCTGTCCTTACCCTCAAGGTTGTCCTTCTGGTGACTGTTATCTTGGTCAGGCGTGTGTTAGCGGGTGGCTCTGTCTACCTAGCCCTCATTCCGTGAGATACACCAGGATAAGGTGGAGTTCCACCTGATGCCGGACTCTCTACATCTGGAGGTGTCTTATGTTCATTATTCGAGATATTGTTATCAACGGCTATCCCCTTTTCCTAGCAACGCTGAGGAAGTGGTTCTGCATTCCTTATACAGGTGCTGGCAGTTTTTCGTTGGGAGTCACTGTGTCCTTTAGGGGAACTGAAGTTCCTTGGGGCTTGTAGTCATTACATCCTGGCTTGTGCCCGATCTCGTCTGCTCTCGGGAGTTGGGCGGTTTGGTCCTGGTTGTTACCTTACTGGATGTTACTCCCGGTACCTTGTTCGGCCTTTGGCTTCTGCCAATCTATTGTAGCGATCGGATTCGTCAGGCTGTTACTCAGGCCTATTCGGCTAGGGGAAGAATCTCCCTTGTTGCCTTGATTCCTTTTCTACGCGTGCTTTATGCCTCTTGGGCCTTTCAGCACCGGGTTTGTGTTGAACTGGTTGGTTAGGCCACTAACGTTGGCCTTATGCTCATACCTTTTGCAAGGTTTTTACAATGTTGATGTTAGGGCCTCAGCTCATGCTGTCTTGGCCGTATGGTTCTGCAGGTGACAGTGGTTTAAACTGTCTGCTGTTGTCGTTTTTTGTTGGGGATCCCACCCTACTTATGGACACTGCTTTTGGATGTCCCAAGTGTAAGTATTATATCTGGAGCAGGACGTACTGTATACTAAGAATAATACAATTCTGTGAAATACTCACCTGTAAAATTGATATTATTTGTATACAGTACGTCCTGCTCCACCCCACCCTGGTTTTTCTTTTTGCATTATTCTGGATCCCCTGTGTGGTGATTGTTATTGTTATCATCACCAGTTGTTCTGGGTGGTTTAATTCTCCCGGCTTCTTGTTCACTGCTTATCAATGCTGGGGATTTGTGGGAGGTCCCTGGGTATTTGAAGGGCCGGGAGGAGCCTGTTTTTCCATGTCTCTGCAGTGCAGCGCCATCTGGCGGAGAATAACCCAAGTGTAAGTATTATATCTGGAGCAGAACGTACTGTATACAAATAATATCAATTCTACAGGTGAGTATTTCACAGAATTGTATTTTTTCCAAGTTTTACAAGGTTGATGTGCGGGCTTCAGCGGATGCTGTTTTTGGCCGCAAGGTTCTGCAAGCTGCAGTGGTTTGAGTTAGTGCATTCTTTACTGTTATGGTTCCCACCCTTGACGGACACTGCTATTGGATGTCCCAACTGTCAAGACTTATTGAAGCGGAGTGTATGTCACACTTGGAATAATACCGTTTTGTGAGTACTCACCTTTAAAACGGATATTATAAGTGTGACATACACTCCGCTTCACCCACCCTGTTTGGTATTCTGGATCCTTTATATGGTGAACCATTGTTTTTTGTTAATATTGTTATTTGGTTCTTCCTGGTCCCTTTACTGCTATCTTACACTGGGGAATTGGTGGGAGGTCCCAGGTAGTTATGGGCCGGGAGGGGCTTCTTTTTTTGCATATTCATCTCTGCAGAAGTTCGCCCTCTACTGGAGAATAACCCCAACTGTCAAGACTTATTGAAGCGGAGTGTATGTCACCCTTATAATATCCGTTTTAAAGGTGAGTAATCACAAAACGGTATTTTTTTCCCACACTATTAAACTTACCTATATGGGTGGGTGGAACCATAAAATCTTCCATATAGATAACATCTAGCAAGTGATTAAAACCCAAGGCCTGGAGCTGGGACCCTGTTTCAGCTTTTTTTTTCATTCTTTTATAGTACCATACTGTTTGCTCCAAATGATACAGAATATTGAAATATTTTTAAAAATCCTGAGTTTTGTTCTTTGCCCCCCCCCCAGCATCCACATTTGGGATGCCCCGCTGTGTGAAACTTGTAGTTCACCTGTAAAAACTCACCAATTCCCCGTCCAATGGCACATGCGTGGGCTTTCATCCAATCAGAGCCATACTGTGCACACTATTATGAGCCTATCTGAATGGCTGGAGCTGGGAGTGGCTAACAGGCAAAAGATGCAGTGGATGCGGCCGCCCGATGTTTACATCGTCAAGGGAGCCATGACGAAGGTGAGTCTATTGGCGCCCTGGGGGGGGGGGGGGTTCATACAGTGGGGCATACTGATTTGGGAAGGCCAAGGGTTTTTGTTCCACTTTAAAAGGGTAAGGACCTGTCTGGAATCGGGAACATGTAAGGTCACCCAGCCATGGCATGAAATCAGATCAGCGCATTCTTCATCTCGTGCTCCACTCGTCCCTCATTGTTAGGAAATGCAGCTCATCCTCTTCATCCTCCCCATAGACATTGCTGGACTATAAAAATACCATTTTGTGAATACTCACCTGTAAAATGGGTATTAAAAGTATGTCACACACCCCGCTTCAAGACATTCATTACATGTGGAGTATACTGACCTGTAGATGGCGATCTTGCAGAGATGTCAATAAAAAAAAGGTAAGACCCTCCCATAAATACCTGGGACCTCCCACTCATTCCCCAGTATAAAGATAGCAGTAAGGTAATGGGACCAGGAAAGCCAATTAAAAACTAACAAAGGTTCACCATATAAAGGATCCAGAATACAAAAGGGCAGGGTGAAGCGGGGTGTGTGACATACTTATAATACCCATTTTACAGGTGAGTATTCACAAAATGTTATTATTCTAAGTATGTCACACACCCCGCTTCAAGACATTCATTACATGTGGGACATCCAATAGCAGTGTCCATAAAGGGAGGGGATCCAAAAACAAGGCAACAAGGCACAAACTTAAACCACTGCAGCTTGCAGAACTTTGCGGCCAAAAACAGCATCCGCTGAGGCCCGCACATCAACCTTGTAAAACTTGGAAAAAGTGTGAACGGAAGACCAAGTAGCAGCCTTACAAACTTGCTCAACAGAGGCCTGATGCTGGAAAGCCCAGGACGCCCCAACAGCACGAGTAGAATGAGCAGTAACACGAAAAGGGGGAATCTTCCCCTTAGCAGAATAGGCCCCAACAATGGCCTGGCGAATCCACCTACTAATGGAAGACTTGGCAGGAGCCAAACCTTTCCTAGGCCCAGAGGGCACCACAAAAAGGGCGTCAGTCCTACGAAAAGGGGAAGTAGCCACCAAATAGTACTTCACACAGCGAACCACATCCAAAGAATGCAAAACCCTCTCCTTGTCATTGCTGGGCTTAGGACACAAGGAGGGTAGAACAATATCCTGATTAAGATGAAAAGCAGAGACCACCTTAGGAAGGAAATCTGGCTTGAAGCAGAAAACCTTGTCCTGATGCCTCTCAAAGTAAGGAGCCTTAATGGACAAAGCCACCAACTCGATACACGCCGAACAGAAGTGATGGCAACCAGAAAAACAACCTTCAGAGTAAGCGCAGAAAGCGCAATATCCTGCAAAGGTTCAAAAGGAGGACCCAGCAAGGCAGAAAGAACCAAATTCAAATCCCAAACTGGAAGCAAAGGCTTCCTAGGAGGCCGCACATGCGTAACCCCCTGGAAAAAAGTCTTAACCAGAGGATGAAGAGCAAAAGACCTTTGAAAGAAAACCACCAGGGCAGAAACGTGCCCCTTCAGCGTACTAAGCTGCAAACCTAGGTCCAAACCATGTTGCAGAAATTCCAAAACCCTAGGGATAGAAAACGCCCTGCAAGGCAAGCCCTGACCTCACACCAATCAATATAAGACCTCCAAATCCTCCTTCAAGATGGAGGTTTCAGCAGCCACGCCGTCAAAGCCAGCGTTGGTAAATTGGGGTAGAGCAGTGGACCCTGAGTGAGTAGATTCGGCAGAAGGGGCAAAACTAACTGATCCTCTGCCAACCTTACCACGTCTGCGAACCAAACCTGTCTTGGCCACCTTGGAGCCACCAGGATTGCTGACGCGCCCTCTAGGGCCAGCTTGCACTCCACTTTGCCCACCATGGGAAAAGGAGGGAACAGGTACAGAAACCCCAGATCCCTCCAGTTCAGAGACATGGCATCCGCTGCCAGAGCCAGCGAATCCCGCGAGAGAGACACAAATGCCGGAAGCTTGTGACGAGAGGCAAAGAGGTCCACCTCCGGAGTCCCCCACCGGTGGCAAAGCGACCGAAACACCTTGGGGCAGAGCGACCATTCCCACCGGCGAGATGACCCCCTGCTCAGGGAGTCCGCCTCCGTGTTTTCCACTCCTGGAATGTACACCGCCGAGATGCATGGGACATTGCCCTCTGCCCAATCCAGGAACAAAGACACTTCCCTGAGGGCACGCCTGCTGCTAGTCCCTCCCTGGTGATTAATGTAGGCGATCGCCGTCCGATTGTCCGACCGAACTTGAACCGGTAGTCCCCGTAACTGATGAGTCAAGTGAGCCAGAACCAACCTGATGGCTCTCAGCTCCAGGACATTGATGGGATCGTGAGCCTCCTGAGGCCCCCACAGTCCCTGAAACTGAAGATCTTTCCAACCCCCCCCCCCCCCCCAACCTGACAGGCTGGCATCCTTGGTGACCGTCTCCCAACGAGGGGTCAGAAAAGACCTGCCCCTCGTCGGATTGCTTGGTTTCAGCCACCACCGTAGGGAACGCCGCACCCGAGGGGACATCAGAAAGGATTGATCCAATGACAGCGGGGACCTGTCCCAGGCCGCCAAGAGGTGGAGCTGGAGCGTCCTCATGTGAAACTGGACAAAGGGAACTGCCTCGAATGATGCCACCATCAATCCCACAAGACGCATCCCTAGCCAGATGGACAGGCGGGGGATGGATAGGAGACGCTGAGTCAATTCCTGAATCAAAAGAACCTTGGCTCGGGGGAGGAACACCCTGGCCTGAGAAGTATCCAGAGACATTCCCAGGAACTCCACCACCCTGAAGGGAGTGAGGCAGGACTTGGCCTCTCCAGAGTGGACACCACGGTCCTGGTATCCAGCTGCGCCTGACTGAGGGAAGACGCCATGATGAGAAGATCGTCCAGATAGGGCACGATGCGGATACCCCTGGCTCTGAGGATGGCCATCACTCCTGCCAACACCTTGGTAAAAACCCTTGGAGCCGAGGTAAGGCCAAACGGAAGAGCCACAAACTGAAAGTCGATTTTACACGACAAACCTGAGAAATCTCTGGTGTGCCGGAAATATTGGAATATGCAGGTAAGCATCCTTGATGTCTATGGACGTCATGAAGTCCCCCTGACGAAGTGAGTGGATGGCTGAGCGCAGAGTTTCCATACGGAACTTCCGGGGACGAACGAACCTGTTGAGCAACTTCAGATCCAGAATGGGACGAACGGATCCGTCCTTCTTGGGCACCGTGAACAAATTGGAATCGAAGCCCAGGCCCCGGTCTGAGTGAGGCACCGGACAGATGACAGCCATGTCCAAGAGACTTGCTACTGCCACCCGCAGCCCCTGGGCGGCCAGAGGATCTGACGGCACCCGAGAACTGAAGAATCTGGGAGGGGGCCGGAAATCGAACTCCAGCTTGTAACTGGAAGACACCACTTCCTGAATCCACCTGTCCGAGACCTCTTGGACCCAGACCCGGGAGAAGAGTTGCAGCCGTCCCCCCACCCGCAAGGGTGAGGGCGCCCCCTCATTGCTGAGCCGTCTTGGCAGCGGCTCTAGGCTTGGAGCGCCAACAGTGTCCAGAACGGGCCCTGCCCCTAGGCCAGGAATCACCTCTGGACCAAGGGAAGGGCGAACCCCTGCCAACTCTAGCACCACGAAAGGGCTGAGAGAAGGAAGCCGCCCCCCGAAAGGGGCGACGCTGCTTTTTACGCTGAGGTAACTTACCTCCCTTTGCCACCGAATCCAATCTCTCTCCAAAGAGCCGCAACCCCACAAAGGGAAGGGCCGTAAGCGACTTTTTGGACACAAAATCAGCCGCCCACTGGCGTAACCAAACCGACCGCCGGATAGCCACAAGGAAGGCCGAAGCCCTGCTACACATCACCAATGTGTCGTCCAGGGCGGACAGCACAAAGGACAAAAATAACTCACAGCGCTTAAGGTCGGCAAACCCCTCACTAGCCGGGTCAAGCCCGGAAGTAGTAAACATGCACAACACACACACAATATAATAAAAAGATGAATCCATAAGGACCCGCCCCTACTCTAAGGGTATCCGGGAGAGGGGGAATCCATGCTAGGGTAGGGGCCAAGGGACGGGGCATCCCAAACTGGGGTCACCAACCCGGTTAACCGCCTACCCCTTGTTATGGGGTGTTACGGCTCCTGAGCACCTAGGGTGCCATCTACCGTTGCCCGGACCAGCAGCCTAGGCTGGGAGGCAAGTGATGTAAATAAAGAATCCGGGCAGGAATAGAAGAATAGAGGGCCGGGAGTCATCCCGGCTACCTGCAAGGAGGAGACATCATCTTCTGACTTGCTCGCCTCTGCAGAGATGAAAGACTGGGGAATGAGTGGGAGGTCCCAGGTATTTATGGACCGGGAGGGTCTTACCTTTTTTTATTGACATCTCTGCAAGATCGCCATCTACAGGTCAGTATACCCACATGTAATGAATGTCTTGAAGCGGGGTGTGCGACATACTTAGAATAGAGGATGTGGTGAGCCGCACTTCTCTCATTAATACCTCAGCTGTGTTCTCCATGATTCTTGGTTAATTATTAGCTGCTTACTGTGGATTTCCCATAAATAATTAGGAGTCTCATGACTGCTGGAATTTCTCCTGAGCCCTCCATAGGCCACGTCCAGCCTCTTAACGAACATGGGGCCCAGGCAATTAGTTACCAAAGTTGGGGCCCTGCCAGTCTTCTGGAATGTCATCTCCTGAAGGGCTCTTGTGTGTTTATTTCCAGGAGTGGCGTTCAGTGTGCAGGAGAAGGCGTCGCTCCCTCTCATGATGCCGCTCATAATGCTGCTGGAGCGCCAGGCTGTCCTACTGGAAGGAATGGATTGGTGGGAGAACCACGATCGTGGATGTGAAATTATTTACAGTCACTTGGAAACGGGACGATTCATCGCCCAAAATGCTGCTTTGTATCAAAGCAATGCTAAGCGGGCACTTGAAGGTAAGAGGACCTGTCATTGTATAAAGAGGACCTGTCATTGTATAAAGCAGAGGATACCCCCCTGTGCTGGTGTATTGTATGTTACTTTACATCCCAGCGCTGGGCTGCTGCAGCGGCTCCATTCCCCCATCAATTGCCCTCTGTCAGTAAATCTAGAGCTAGTGCCTTTCATGGATGAAGCCACTTACCTGCTAAAGTCAAATATTTATACCACCTGCAGGTTCCTGATGGCTGAATGGCCCCATGTTCCTATGCTGTCAGCATGCTCGCAGGCCTCCCAAGCTAGAAGCTGGAGCTGCTCAGGAGCAGTGCGGGACTGGAGGGATTCAACCTGATTGAACTTTAAGTGAACCTGCAAGTGGATCAACCACCATGCACGGCGGCCATGGACTCAAAGATTTCAGGAATGGGCGTTTCAGTCCTCCTCAGGCATCCCGATTCAGGATGCCCCGATGAGCCCCCCCCCCCCCCCCCATTCACTTGCTCTTTTTGAGGCTCCCATATCATGTTCCCACCCCTGTAGCTGAGGTGTGCTCCAGTGCCCAGCCATTCAGATGGGGTGGGAGTGTACCTCGGATTAAGGAGTGTTGGGGATGCAGCTGCAGCTCTGTGTGTAATCAGAGCCATATGCCAATCATTAATATGCATGACATATAGCTCTGATTGGACAAGAACCCATGCATGCATCGTGGGACCAGGGAAAGGTGAGTTCTTTGGGGGGATTTTCACTGGCGCTTCCCTTGTAACTCCAGGGAGGTTCTTGGTCTCCAGACCATGTCATGAGCCCTGCATTCAAGTGCTATACTCACCTTTTCCAAGTGCATCACCTCCAATAGAATGCACGCAGCACTGCACTGCAAGGTACTTTCTAAATTCTGAGCTCTTGGGTCGGTAGTGTTAAGGGTTTCTGCACAAAGTTGGCGGGGAGGGTTTAGGTCTAGCTAAGACACTGCCATTGTCCCCTCTGTTCAGTGATGTTTATGTCCCCAATGTATTTTCATGGATTCTTCTTTCTTCTCCATCAGGTTTTAAGGCAGATGAGGAGATGAGCGAGATCTTCCAGACGGAGTTTCAGATGCGCCTTCTGTGGGGCAGTAAAGGAGCTCAGGTCGGCCAAGCGGAGAGATACCAGAAGTTCAGTCAGATCTTGACGGCTTTGTCCCGGAAACTGGAGCCTCCATCGTCCTAAGGCCAAACCTGACGCTGCCCCCCTGGCTTTTTAACACAGACTGGTTATGGGAATGCAGTCAGTGGGCGTGGCTTCTGTTGTATATGTACATTATATATTTTTTTTTAAAGACCCCCCTATAACAGGCAATTATTTATTTATTACTATGACTTAAACTCTGCTACTAATTCTGTAGTAGCCTGATGGACAGCAGCGGTAGAGTACTTATTATGAAATTCTGGACTTGTCTAACAACGTTTCTGGAGAGTTGTGTGCAGTTGGTGAAAGCTGGTCCCTGCGTCCTAATCGCTCCTACATCAGCTAACCAACCAACCAACCAACCAACCAACCAACCAACCAGCACAACTGAAACCCCTCCCTCCCAACCAATAAGGACAATCAACATGTTTGTGTTTTATTCAGCAGAGAAAGCAATCGCTCAACTTTGCATCAACCAGTAAGAAAATTGCACTGGAAACGGCAATAATAAAATTTTATTAAAATGACAATGTGGAGCAGTTAATATGCTTTCGTAGTGAGCAACAAATGTGTCCTACAGAAGGAGAGACTATTGTCAGTGTCTGAGCTGTATAAGCACGGGGTTCTCATCTTTCATTGTAACACCACGACCCCTTTGTGGTGGTATTTATTATGACACCCAAAACTGGAATCACGTCTGCGTTTCAGCGATAACCTTTTCAGCCGTCCACAAACGTTTTGCTGAGATGTTACAGCGGCCCTCAGAATGCTACAGATCTACAATAACATTTACTGCTAGGCCTGTTCTATAAAAGGGGTGATTCCTACACCATGGACTGACAGGGTGCAATCTGGTTCATGATTAGCATAATCCCACTTTAATTTAATCCTAATAAATATTTTTGCTGTGGGTAGTCACTTTGGAAGACTTTTGGCTGGCTTCTATGAGATAATAGCCCTGTAGCAGCAACCGTAGGGCATGAAGAAAGCCACTGCAGGCCTTATGGGAATCTCACAACTGGTAAAATCCCATCACTTGAAAACCAACAATAGATTTCTACATATGCAGCCCTGGACAATCACTGCATTGGCTCTAATGTACAGTGTTGCCTTAGCATGATGTTCCCCAGCCTCTCCTTGGAAGCCAGCAACAGGTGAGGGCTGGGGAGCCTTAGCACATCACAATAGAGTGTAGTTCTGCCTAAGTTACTGGTAGTTTTGTTGGGGGGGGGTAACATCAGTCAGTGGCACACACTGTAACTGAGCAGGGGATCAATTTAAAATGCGTATGATTTTCATCACCTGTTGGAACTGTTATGTATTTATAGAGCAAACTGGTGGCAGATTAGCTGGGGCGGCAGCCTTGACGTGGACCAGCAGTGGTATCTGTATCTGTACCACTGGTTGGGAACCTCTGTTCCTTTTTTTTCTCTGATGCCCATGTGAGCACAGTGTCACACACAAAACTATCCCTTTTTTTTTAGGCATTTGTTTGTAGTCACCTATAAGCCCACATATTAAAACCATCTACACAGCATAAAGCTAAGTGAGTCAAATCCTTTATGTACAGGGCTTGGGTGCATTACAGCAACACTTCCCACTAGAATAGTATTGCAGTACTCCCTTTCTTTGTGTGTAGCAATGGGGTCTGGCCCCAGACCTTCACCTGCTGGCTTCTGCTCCCCCCCAGAAAATAAAGCAGGTTTGCCTTGCATCAGTCATCAGACTTGGTCCTACTCCCTGTGAATGCAAAAGCAAAGCATAAAATGAAGCCAGTCCTGTGTGAAGAGCTCTTGTTTATTACTCCTTGCTGAATGATTTACTGGTACAATGAGCCAACACTGACACAAACTCAGTGAGCATACAGAACATTTACATATCTCCCATTCCCCCCCCCCCCTCACCTCGGGAGTAACCTGTCATATCACAGGCTGTGATGAAAGCAAAATGCTACAAAAGGCTTTTCTTTTAATTGAAAAAACCCATTTGTAGTTTATGCAATAATGAGACAGACATTCTGCATTGTATACAATATTCAAAATGTAGATACTGTGACAGTGGCAAACCCTGTATGTATATATGAGAAAGCGCAACCTAACACTGCTTGATTGGAGAGAGCAGGTTCCAGCACAGGCCACCCTATCGCACCTGATCTTGGGAGTCTGACTCCAGCTGATTCCTTCTCCATGGGCCCGGATGCCCTGCTCTGGAAAGCCCTGCTGTGAGGCCGGAATTCATACATGCAAATAAGTGACTGGCAGCTGTGTGCCCAGCTGGAGAAGCTGATTGGACAAGAGGCCACAGGGGCATCGTTGGACCATTTACTGGGCAAATGTCATGGTTTCACACAGCAGGGCATCCCAAAACCCAGATTTTGGGCCACTTTAAAGACTGGCATTATGGGAGGGTACAGGTTTGCACAAAGCAAATGCCATCGGCCATATCCCTGCTCGCCTCTAGCACACCTCTCAGGAAAGCCTGACACAAGGATGCTGAGGATGAATCCGCAGCACAGAGGGCTCCGGAAAGGGGTGAGTCAGTAAAGTGTTGGGGGGCAGGATAACATCTGACAATGAAAATCACCCCCCCCCCCACCACCCAAAGAGTCCTATAAAATTGAGGGTGGTTTTGTGCATCTTCAAAAATTGTCTAAAATCAACCTCCACTCCAGCATTTTCATACTTACCGAAGGTGGAGATCCGACCATTCCATCTGCCAGCAAAGATGGCCTCTCCTGGTGGCATCTGCAGGGCCTTGTTCCAGCCACCACAAGCCTACTCCATGCATTGCAATGAAAGGGGCAGGCCAAGGTGGGTTCAGCACGGAATGAAGTAGTCATGTTAGAGCACATGCAGCCTGTCCAGCGCTGGAGGAAGGGAATCACTCATCAGTATGAAGACTCAAGATGTGGGGGACAAAATGTGAGCATAGACTTGAATTTAAACTGGACCAACAACCTGGAACAGTTGGAAAAGAAAGGTAGCTGCCATTTTGGAGCTTCCTCTCCTAGCGATGCTGTTGCCTGGATGCAACAGACATAACTGACAATGCACAGTAACAGGAAGCCCAGCAGCACTTCCTGTTTGCAGGTAACCTGCACATCCATTAACCACCATTTTGTTTTTAAAATTTACCACAACAGCATTTGGAAAAAAGGTAAATTAATTTTTATGTGCAGCACTCTACCATGAGTGGTTCCAATAATGGATTCAGGGATATTATTGCAGAACAGTACAGACTCGGAGAATGATGTAAAGGCTACGTCTAATGAATGATCATCCAACCTCTATTGTCACCAGCAGAGTTCTAATCCTTTTACAGTGCAAGTCAAATCTTACACAATGTCTTTTTCATAAAAATGTTGCTATTTATTCTCATAAATGCCAAAGGAGATGTAATACCAAAGCTGAAGAGAGGTCTTATTGGCTACTACATAAACAATTGGATAGGTTCCCTGAAACATGAATGCGAGTAGATCTAACGTCTCTTCTTACACAAATGAATTCACACATTTGGGTAGAAACGAGTAATTAATATGGTCTCAGACAATGATATGTACATTATAAAACACTTGTATAGAAAAGAAAAGTGCACATAATTCTTACCATCATCAGGTATATAAAACGATTGCCTGCCAACAGACTCAACAATGCAAGAGCACGGAACCTCCTAACCCAGAAATACTCTACAGTCCTAAAGACAATCAACTAAGTACAATGATTGTGTTACACGGCTGCATTCTAGAAGAAGGCATCCAGAAGAGTCAGTAGAAAACGAGCACAATGGCTGTTTCTGCAGTCTTAGCACAGTAGATGTCCCCAACCTTCAGTGATTTGAGGATCACCATTCCATTCTTGGGTGACCTCAAAATACTGAGCAAGCAGAGGTGGTTTCTCAAGCACTATCCTCAGAAATGACCCGATATAAGAAGCCCGCTGCAAGAACTGGCTGAAAAGATCCAGAGTTCTGAACTGACCATATCAGAGGAATGTGGTCTTCAAAAGGTTATTCCCTGAGGATAGGTTCATAAATGACTTTTTAAAGCCAATTAAAGACTTGAATAAATAGTAAATACACAGGCAATCGACCTCCTAGGCACTCCAGTTTAAGGCAGCATCTTATCAGAAGGTAGTTGGGTCAGGCCGGTCTTGAGAACAATGAAGATCTTCTGAGTCTTTGGCCAACTGCTCTATGCACATCGTGGAATAGCCGTGCAGGGGGAGCAGCTCTTTAACCAGATTGTTCTCTTGCCCAGGAATGGTGCACGTGCAAGACATACAGAAGTGTTATCAATCTCCAAAAGAAACATTGGAAGTTATAAGGAATGGAAAGTCGCAGCAGCAAAAGTAAAACAAAAATGATAACTAGCATTAGCTTGGAGACCTTTATGAAGTGGTTGGTAGTTGAGTGGGAAAAAAATAGTGGTTTTGACAGAATGGCGATCTAGAAGGACAGACTGTGGAAGGAAAAATCAGACTATGGAATACAATTATGGACAGACTGATTCATGCAAGCAGGAGATTAAGGGTCAAGAATGCAGATGTTAAAACACTGAAGGCACCCAGCCTCAAGTAGAAGACTTGAAACACTCTAGTGAATATTTAAAGTGCTGCTGCTGATGGGTATCCTAGTCTAAATCTAGACTTCTAGAAGTTACCAGAACACCACACTGTTAGACTTTCCTCACAAAAGCTGTTCCATGCCAGCTTTAACCCTCTAGAATGTTGTAATCACATAAGATCTTGAGGGGTTTATTTTTACAGTCACATAGGACGAGTGGGCCAGTATGAAGGTAGGAAAGCCCACAATGGACAAATTAACTGTAATACCAATTTGTTTTTGTTTGTTGGGAAAAAAAAACATCAAAAGGCTTTGGAATGGCAATGAAACCCCCATGACTGAAATCTCGATGTTGGAAGCGTATTCCTAGACTTACTGGTCTTTTTATTGAGCACCATCTTTCTCCCATACCTTGCCTTTGCTTTCCCACAAGCTCTGTATATCTGCTAGTTGCAGAACCCTAAGCTTTCTGTTCTAACTAGCTGGCGAGAAGAAGCTATTAAGGTGGTGCAGTAATGGAAGATTAGAACACCATAAGGTGCCCGATTCTACTCAAAACGAGTGATCAGAATGAAATGTAGAAAGCCCGACCCGGCTTTAAACGTGGGCCCGTAATAGTGCAGCAAATAAAACATTCACTAGTTTGTTTGCCAGTTAAGCATTTTGAACAATAAAAAGATGAAAGGATGCATGGTGGATGCTTGATGCACCTTCAGCAACAGCAAAAATTGCGCCAAGCTCCAAAAAATAAAAAAAATCAGGGTGTCTGGAAGTTAGTGAACAATGTATGTATGTATGTAGGTATCATGCGCACATGCGTGTTGCTGCTCTCGCAGGTGTCCCTGACCTAATCCCCTCCCCTAAAAGAAGCTGCATGTAAACGCCTTC
Organism: Gastrophryne carolinensis; assembly: GCA_027917425.1. Taxonomy (NCBI): domain Eukaryota; kingdom Metazoa; phylum Chordata; class Amphibia; order Anura; family Microhylidae; genus Gastrophryne; species Gastrophryne carolinensis. Next base: position 466,042,167 of record CM051235.1, read on the forward strand.
CACATGTCGCCCAGGTTCACAGACACCCTCTTCAGGAACCTGCAATCCAAGGGGGAAAAAAAACAAACAAAGAAGAGGACAGTTATCAGGGTACTTTATAGGGACACGATAGCTTAGGCTTTTTTTGAAATATTAATCAAAATATATTTCAAAATATTTAATGGAGAGCGGTCAAAATATTTTTAATATGTTGTTTGAAGCAAAATGAACATTACTTGTACCACAGTTTAAGATTTTGATTATAAAGACTTAGTTGGGGAGATGCAGCATCATCAATTTAGGTCACCAAAGGCAATTTTAGAAGATGGCAATCAGCAGGAAATAGGTTTTCCTGTGCCAGTGGCATCCTCTTGGGCATATGTGGGCTGGGCCTGAAGCTTATGGACATTTGAGCAGCTAATATTCTTAAATTAGCTATAATTGAGATTATATATATATATATATATATATATATATATATATATATATATATATATATATATCTCAATCACCTGGTCCACTGTGCTTGCATACAACATAGGAAATAATATTTTGTGTGGTGATCTCCATTAAAGGAATGGACAGAAATAAGAAAGCTATCAATAGCTGCTCTGGTAAATACTAACATGTAACAATGTCTGGGGAACACACACAAAGCCAGACAACACACCCAAACATTTCTGAGGGAAATTGGGTTTATTAAATATTGTTAAAAAAGTGGCTTAGTCATTTAAGGACATCATGACATAAAACAAACAATACAGTGCGGCAAAGATAAGATTATCAGACTAATTTTAGTTAAAAACAGATTATAACTTGTTTAGCATCTACAGTGTCCTTTAGAGGGATTGGCCCCAACAGCATATAGAAACTTCAGGAAAGCTTTGGGAGCGACAACACATTGAAGGTCATTTGTAGGCTAGGGGGATACTTACCTTGCCCTGGTGATACAGCTTAAAAAACGTACCCATTGAGGCAATCCCAGGCTCTACAGGCATTAACCTCTTGCCTCCTAGAGTTTAGCCATGGTCTGCTAGAAGCGGAGTTGGAACATGTAGCTACATTTACAACAAGCAAAGAGGATGTGCTTGGCACTGCCATGGTCTGCTCCCCCTTACTAAGGCAGCCGTAAAGCAGGACTAGATTTTGACCCAAGCTTACAGATGCCCTTTAAAAATAACAAAATTCAGTTTCTATCACAGTAGAGCAAGTTATAACTTTTCACATGTGACCGTACCATCTCTCAAAATACAATGTAGTGTAATAGATAGCTTGCCCATTTATTATTCAATCAAGAGGCCCTTGTACCGTTTATTTTAATATGCATATGTAGGCTTCACCGAGATACTCCCCAAATGTAATGTACAACATTATGTGCTTGCAGCTTCTGTAAGTCAAGTAATATTCTGGAAGCACAGCTACATAGCATATATGTACCAGAGACAGGTGAGAATTCTCACTCTTTTTTAGGAGAGAAAAATGTCATTAACTTTCATTGTTTAAATTGGGGCCGATTCAGAGCCAGGTGAAACTGTATACCTGGTAGACAATGACAGTGACGTTTTCTCTCCTAAACAGGAGTGAGGATCCTCCCCTGGTTCTGAATCGATCCCATAGGTTCAAAAAATAGGCTCCATGGGGATGGCGAAGTGACAGGGTCTGGACAAGATGAATAATAGGTTTACAAAAGGTTTCCTTTCTCCCATAGCTTTAGTGAAGTTCTCTCCTGTAAAATTGCCAAGAAAAATCATTGGCTGTATCTGTGCAGTAATGCTGAAAAACGGGCTGCCTGTGTTCTTAGGATCCCAAAAGTCGGGATATTTGGGTGACAGAACATGTTAAATGTTCTCTGATCAGACTCAGAGACCCTCCCATTGTGAATGGAAAGCTTTTAAAAGTAGCAAAAAGATATGTACAAGATAAAGAAAAAACTAAGTGTTTCTGCACAGAATAACAGGAGAATAAAAACACGACATTTCTGAAAACGTAAACCAATGAGGGAAATAGAGATTATCTTTATAAAATATAAATCAATATACACATTAAAATCCTAGCAGTCAGTCACATTTAAGGCAACAGTCATAAAAGCAGATTCTCTGTCTGCTTAGGGGGCCATGACACCCCGATAGTTATACAGTGAATAAATGCTGCCAAATAAGAAACCTTTCAGGTGGGTCTCCCGCTCAGCAAGACATCTCCTCCTTGCACTGCTCAAATCAGTATAAGTGTCTAGTTTAGATATAAGTTACTGCACCTTTACTGTTTTTCTCTAGAGTAATATCTATGTATGACGTAGGCACATAGCCCTCCTCTCCGTTCTGTCGCCTTGCCCTTGTCCAACCATCTCCTTTATCTTCCTCAATAATATACATAACTTCACCTTCTTTCATAGACAGGGTGCCTTCATTATTACCTAGACAGAGGAGGAGACCAGTGATTAATACAGGATGGACACAGACAAAACAACCGAGTATGTTTAACTGTAAACCTCAAAGCTGACAGCACCCCCTAGTGGCATTCGAGTAAGATGCTTGCTACAGCACTGTTACACATTAGTCACAGCCTGACATTACCATGTACCTCAGTTGTTTAAATTAGATTAAGTAATACACTGCACTTTGCAGTTAGTGTTAGTCACATGTCACATGTTTAAAGTGGATTTTCATCCATTGTCCCATGCAACCCACAACCATATCACCCATATATCTCAAATAGGGATACCCATCGCCTGAAGGTCCCATAAACCACCTGAAGGGGATACATGTAAACTCATCATGTCCCTGTTCTAGCAGTAACACATCCCACATGAGGCCAGCGGCCACTGAGGTGTCCTGTTTTTAATGCAGCAATAAGTACACAGATGCTAATGATAATATTCTGGTATTCAATGGCACCAGAACACACACATGAAGTTATCGTGACAGTGGGAACATGGGAGGGAACTGACAGATTTGTGGAGGATAAAACTGTACAATTTTTTTTTTACTTTAGGACCACTTTAAACAGACTGCAGGTCTTCTTTAACTACTCTCAGAAAACAGGCTTTAAGTGCCAAGCACCTAACACCTATGTGCTGGCTTGTCAAGGACCTAAGTGCCAAGCACGTAGGTGTGCGTGCTTGACTTTCCCCCCCCGCCAGTTAAAAAAAAAAAAAAAAACTCACCTGACCCCTCGTTGGATCCGGCCGGGTCTCCTCTTTAATTTGGTGCCATCCGATCCCCGTGGGGGCTTGGATGGCTCCAGGAGAGCCCCTGGAATAGCGCCCCCCCACTTCGGCAGCAGCAACTGCTAACTGTAAAATAAAATTAAAAATGTCATTTACCTCCCTGTGGCCGCGCTGCCTCCCGACGGGTCTCCCCTTCACTGGGTGGGGGGCTCCGATCACCCCCCCCCCCCCCCCAAAAGGCTCTTCCGTGGCGGGGAGAGGGCAGAGATCGCCCTCCCCCCCACTTCCTGGATCGCGTCACCAGCAGCCGGCTTTTTAATACCGGCACCCGAGACTCCGAATCAGTCTTCTCCGGTGCTTGGAGGAGAGAGGTGGGGAGGGGGAGAGGGCTGTGATTGCCCCTCCCCCCTCCCCAGGCTCTCTCCTCCAAACACCCGAGCAGACTGTCAGCTGTCATCGTAGATCGCCGGGGGACAGAGGATTGGAGGTAAGGTAAAAAAATAAATAAATAAATGTCATTTTTTTTCTTATGTGTCAGTGTGTTTATTTTTACATTTAACCCCTTGTGAACTGGTAAGGGGTCCATGAGACCCCTATACCAGTTCACAAGGCTGGGGGCTGGCAAGTCAGCTGCCGCTAGCAGGTGACTTGCCATTAACCCCCGGCACCCCCATTATTTGCCTCCCCAAAGCCCGGGGGGGGGGGGGGCAGAAGAGCCCAGGCCCACATAGGCTATGTGGGCTTGTAGGCTGCAGGGTGGAGGGGCCACAAAAGCTGGCCCCTCCACTCTGTTCCTACAAGCCTCCATAGCTGGTCCCGGGCTGGTAATGCCCTCATTTCATTTTTTGGGGGATTTTTAAGGGTTTTTAACCCTTAAAATTCCATAAAAATGGGGTTCCCCCCCTGGGAGGGGGGCCCTATGTCATTTTTTTTAATTAACCCCTTATGTTCTGTCGCCCAGCAGCTATAAAAGGCTTCCAGCTGCAGCAGGAGAGGAGAAGCTAGATTTATCAGCGTGGGACACAGGGATGGATGGGAGGTAAGTATTAAAAAAATAAATAAAATATTTTTTCTGCTCGTTTCTGTGTTTTTTTTTATACACTTAACCCCTTGTGAACTGGTAACGGATCCGTGAGATCCATATACCAGTTCACAAGGCTGGGGGGCTGGCAAGTCACCTGCGGCTAGCGGGTGACTTGCCGTTAACCCCTGGCACCCCAATTACCTGCCTCCCCAAAGCCCGGAGGAGGGCAGAAAAGCCCGGGCCATGGCTATGTGGGCTTGTAGCCCGCAGGGTGGGGGGACCACCAAAGCTGGCCCCCTTGCACCCTGTTCTACAAGCCCCCATAGCTAGTCCAGGGCTGGTTATGATGGGTAAGGGGGACCCCATATTTTTTTAACCCCTAAAATTACCCAAAAAATTGGTCTTTTTTTTTTAATTAACCCCTTATGTTTATAGTGTGGATAGTAGTAGTATTTTATTTGTAAATGTTATAAAGTGCTATTTTCAGTTTGGGGGGTCTCCTGGGCAAGAATGGGGGGGGGGGGCTACCGAAACATATGTGGTACCAGGAGAACTTGGGCTTTCACATGCAATATGGTTTTCTCTAATAAAGTAAATGTTTTATTTAAAATAAAGGAGACAATTGTCTAAAAAATATTTATTTTTTTGTTTTTTTACACAAAAATATAAAAAAAAAACAGTAGAAAAATTACAAACAATACATTTCATGTTAAAGCCTAAACTGTTCTGCAAAATATATATCTATAATTTTCCTGGAAATTCTGGCAAAAATCACAGTTAAACATGACGCAGAATGGGGAAAAATGACCTGTCAACAGAGGGTGACAAAATCTCAAGTAGGCTGGCAATTAAAAGGGTTAATAGTACCTATGCATGTTGGGTATTGTTCTGCTCGGGGGACCTTGCTCTTTCAGATTTAGCTTGTTTTTTCTTGTTTGCATATTTATATTTTAGGAAAACATGTTATTTATTCATTTTTTTAGGGAAACCCTGTGCAACCCAAGAATACTTCGAGGGATTACTTCCAGAAAGGAGAGCCTACTACAACAAGCTGGGTACTCTTAGAAAGCTTAACATGTGTACTTTCAGGGAATATATGGTTTATCGGGGGATATTCCAAATGTAAAGGGTTGTTTTGGTTGAAAAATTGCAAGGTGCGCACTGTCTGCAGAGCTGAAATTTTCAAGTAAAATTACTGTTATGCGCACGCTTTACTTTGTGGTGTTTGCCAACTCTTCCCTTGACAGTACCTATGTATGTTGGGTATCGTTCTGTTAGGGGCATGTTGCTTTTTGAGATTTTACTTGTTTTTTCTTGTTTGCATATAGTTTTTTTTGTTTTTTTGTTTTTTTTAGGAAAATGTGGCTTGATTCTTCCTTTTTATTCTTTTTTAGGGAAACTTTGTGCAACCAAAGAAAACATTGAGAGATTACTTCCAGAAAACTAAACCCACATTAACAAGCTTGGTACGCCTAGAAAGCTTGAGGCGTGTACTTCCAGAGAATATATAGTTTATGGGGGGTATTTCAAATGTAAAGTGTTGTTTTTCTGGAAAAACATAGCGTAGTTGTATTTTATCTGAAAATCTCCTAAAGCTCTGTTTCAGTTTGGGGGAGAAAAGGGTGTCTACCAATACATATGTGGTACCGCTGTGACCGGGAGAAATTGGGGTTACGCACGCAATAAAATTTTGACAAACCTACATTTTTTTATTACAAAAAAAACACAAATTGTAAAAAATAGATTTTTTTTGTACATATTTCACCAAAAAAGTATTGTGAATACACTAAAAAAAGGCCAAACAAGACATTTCATGTTGAAACCCAGACTCTTGAAAAAAACCATATATAATTTTCCTGGGAAATCCCTGGAAATCCTTTCAAAAATCACAGTTGAACATGTGTAGCGCAAAATAGTGAAACATGGTCTGGCAACAGAGGGTGACAAAAGCACTTAAAGGGTTAAAGCGGACCTCCAGTCAAAAAAAGAAAGTTTAGTAAATCTTATGATCAGTGGCATAAGCAGTTTGAGAGTGTTTAACCCCATGCAGATGTTGTGGAATAGCATAAAGATTATTCATACTTAAATTACATAATGGAAGCCATCTTGCCATACACCCGATAGTCCTGCTTACACATGAGAATTAGAGGGGTGCTGTGCCAGCAACAAATTGTGAGGGGTATATGCCTCAAAGAGAAGCTTGCATGTCACACATGCAAACACAGAATAAACTTTTGCTACAGCATGTAGCAAAGGAAATCTGTGTGAGGGAAGCGGTTACAATGTATCTCTAGGGCAGTAGCTGCCAAAAAAAAGCACCTAATCAGGGGATACAATGTATTTAGAAGATGTCAGGAGCTAGCAATGCAAAGCTGAGTCATTACAGCTAAAGGCTTTATACTTCTGGCTAAAAATAAGAAATGATTGCAAAATAATTTCGACTCCAGGACTTGATTAATCAGAATCAGTGTGTGAAAAGATGGCCGCTGCCATGCATGTTTAAGGAGTGCAGAATCTGCCTGCTATCTGAAACATCTGCATAATGTTAATCCCCAGAGAGGGGCTTTAGGGGAGCAATATACTAAGCTCAGCCTTTTTGACTGGAGGTCTGCTTTAATATCCAATTCTCCTGGGGTCCGCTGGCTGGTTGGAGGAAGGGTTGTTCTTGCTATGCCAATCAAGACCAACTGCAGTCACATGGTACAGGATTGGAGAGTAATAAAACATTTTTTTAGCTTTTTATGGCACAGGGGTATACCAGGATCCTAAAGTTTTATTGGACCTTAGATCTTCTTTAACCATTGGGTCATTCGAATAGCTGTAAACCAAGTCTGAACATTTGACATTTGAATGAAACATATTAAGGTAAATTATGATGCTAAATACAATGCTAGCGCCTACCTTTTTCTTCAATGTTGTGAGACAATGAGACGTGTGTATACATACCATCGAATGGATAAAGTGCCTTGCAATGTCCTATAGCTGGAAGGGGGTCATCGTCATCATCAAACTCATCAAACTCTGAATGGACAGGAGGCTGCTGGGACTGGATTCTGCCCTCTTGGTTGGCATCTTCGGTGTAGCTTCCCTCCGGGCTAATGACAAATAATTTCTATAAATTTATGGATGACCAGCCAACACTCCGCAGAAACAAAAAAATGTCATATAGATATATTTCTGGTGTTCTTACACTTTTTGCCTTTTTTTCTCTGCTCTAATGTGGCATCTGGACAACTGTGACCAACCATACTCTGATAAAGCCCTTAACCCACTTGAGGTCTCAAAGCCACAGCTTTTCAGTCATGCGACAAAAATATGGTAAACCATTTTGGAATATATTAAGAGGACATAAATAGTGTCATCAGTAGTTTCCCCATTGCTTTTAAGTCCTTTCCGTAGCAGAAAACAGACAGCTACGCACCTCCTTTTCCCAGCAGCAACCATTTCCGACGCTCAGAAATGTACTGGTTTCTGAGGACAAGTCCTACAGTGTCCATGCTCATCCCCCACTGGTTTGTGCGGGGGTAGAGTGCCAATGCAATAAAGGTGCAGGCACCAAACATGGATGAGGCAACAAAGTGGAGACTCATCCATGAGTTTGATTCTAATTGGTGGACAAGCTCCTAAAGAATTCCAAATCGCGTGCACAATGCAGGACCGGATCTCCAAACCAGGGATGTTTCAGAGAATAGGACACAGCACATGCTGCTGCGGGGGTACAGAAGTATGTATGTGTGGCTTCTGTTTCCTGACTGGACAGTTCCTTCAATATCCCAACCCCGTGATGCTTATCATGTATCAGGGCTCCGAGATCAGATTTAATTTTTCAGCTATAATAAAGCGGCACTATAAACATGTTAACCACTTCCCCATTCATGTATGGCTGGCAATCACATGACCAATGTGAATTTCCCAGTGGGCTTGCACATCAAACCTGAAAGGTTTCCATTGATCACTTGATTAACTGCCATTCTGTACCATATACAATGAAAGAGGACGTTTTGACGTGACTAGATTTCCCTTTTAAGAGCCCAATTCCCTCCCAAACTTTTCATTTTAGTGTTTAGTAAATTATTGTTGATACTCAACTTGTTAGATCCCTGTTGGTTTTTCGTTTGTGGTCTGTGATACCATAGTGAAAATCTAGCCTTGTGCATAGTTAATGTGACACCAACAGTTAGGTAAACTGTCCTTTAGGTTAATGCAGACAAAATTCTGAAAAAAGTCTCCATAAGGTCACAGACGGAAATAAGAAACCACATGTGTGCTAGCACTGGTAAACTCTATGGTAACTCCAGGCCTGCTCCCTGCTCTCCCCATGCTGGCTGCGAGGGGCTGCATCTTTCATTCAGCTTTTTATTTCTTCATATGCTCTAGTGATCTCTGTGTTTTCTGCTGGGCCTCCTCATGCAGGGAGGCAAGAGGCATCAGCACTGCTGCTGTGTGAATGTAAAGGTCCCTTAAAAGTGAAATTTACTAAAGGGGCAGAGTGTGATGAGTTAACAGAAGGTATCAGGTTCTATAGGGTTTATCAGGGAAAATGCAGCCCAACAGCCAGCATAGGGCAAGCAAAAATCCTGGAACATCCCTTTAAAAAAAAAGTAATTCCCAGAGCAATCACCAGTAATAAGTGCTGTATGAGTCCCAGATAAAAAGTGGATTAGATATCGCCCTATAGTGATAAAGTACAATGCAAATAATCTTGTCACAAAAATTCTAATGGGGGCCCATTGCAAGCAAAACTTTTTCTTTCTGAGTGCTAATGCAATTAGAAACCACAATAACCACAGTGTCAAATATAGGAAGCTGGTCCAAAGATGCGATAATAACCTCTCTCTCCCTTGTGCCACCAGGTGATTGGCCTCTGTGCTGTGTCTTCTCTCGCTCCTCTGCGAAACCTTGCCTTCCACTTCCGATAACCAGGCCTGCAAATGGAAGCAGCACAATTTGCATTTCTATTTGGAAGTGAGACCATGACTGCCAAGCAAAGATTATCCTGTGACCTCATAATGAATGCACAGGCACAAAGAAATGGTGGACATGTAAATACAATAAAAGTCCAGAGAAAGACTCATTTACCTTTCCCCAAGTCTGTTACCGGATTATTCAGCCCATTATTAAACCAATTTTTGCACATTTAAAGGGCACTAAACGCCTCCTGGAGTCTATGGGACTCCAGGGCATGTATCCTCGCTCCTCCACCTGTGTGAAACCCCCAAAGGTTGCCCGAAAACTCACCTTCGCTCCCGGTCCAACAGCGCATTCACAAGCAACGGCTGCATCACCGTTACCCCTTTAGCAGGGGTGCGTGCCACGCCAGGCATTTGTGAATGGCTGCATGGGCACGCTCCCCATTAGAGGGTAGCGAGGGATGCTCGGACGAGCAGCCACACATGCGTCGTAGGACATGGGGGGTTTGTTCGGACAACCTGGGGGCAAGGACCAAATCCCAGGATTTTGGATCGGGACTCCTCCTTTAAAGTGGACCATCACCCTCCCGTGATGGGCCCGGGAATCTATAAGATTCCCGGGCCGATCACCTCCCTCCCCGCGGGACATCCCGGAATCTTATAGGTGAAACCCCCCCAAATCCCCTAACCTTGTCTTCGGCGGCGGCCGGCCGCTGCCTCCCTCGCGCCCCTCTAGACGTGCGCGCGCCCACCGAAATGGACCAAGACCCAGGATAGTCAAAATCCTGGGTGTTGGTCCACTTTAAGGGTACTCCTCCTTTAACCCTTCTAGTGCCAGCTACGTGAGTCTCACGTAGCTGCTTCTACTACACTTAAGTGCCAGCTACGTGAGACTCATGTAGCTGACATTAAACCCCCACAGTAAAAAAAAATATAAAAGTAAAATACTCACCTGACCCCTCGTTGGATCTGGCCGGGTATCCTCTTTAATTTGGTGCCATCCGAGCCCCCGGAATAGCGCCCCCCCTCCTCCGGCAGCAGCAACTGTTAACTGTAAAAAAAATTAAATAAAAAATAAAAAATGATATGTACTTACCTGCGGTCGCGCTGCCTCCCGACGGGTCTCCTCTTCACTGGGGGGCCTCCGATCGCCTCCCCCCAGCCTCTTTCGTAGCGAGGAGAGGGCAGAAATCGCCCCCCCCCCCACTTCCTGGATCGGGTCTGCTAGCCCCGCCCCCAGGTGACATCACTGTGATGTCACCAGCAGCCGGCCTCTTAATACCGGCACCCGAGACTCAGACTCAGTCTGCTTGGGTGCTTGGAACAGAGAGGTGGGGTGGGGGAGAGGGCTGTGATCGCCCCCCCCCCCACCCTCCCCAGGCTCTCTTCTCCAAACACCTGAGCAGACTGACAGCTGTCATCGCAGATCGCCGGGGGACACAGTATCGGAGGTGGATAAAGTAAAAAAAAAATAAATAAAATAAAGATCATTTTTTTTATCTTTCTGTCTGTGTCTTTTTTAATTACATTTAACCCCTTGTGAACTGGTAAGGGGTCCATGAGACCCCTTATACCAGTTCACAAGGCTGTGGAATGGCAAGTCACCTGCGGCTAGCGTGTGACTTGCCATTAACCCCCAGCAGCCCCATTACCCGTCTCCCCAAAGCCCAGGGGGGGGGCAGAAGAGCCCCCCCCCCATGTAGAATTGTTATTATGAGTATACAGTACATCCTGCTCCAGATAAGAATCATTACACTTGGGTATTACTCCGCCAGATGGCACTGGACTGCAGAGACCACGAAAATTGGCTCCTCCTGGACCCTCAAATACCCGGGACCTCCCACAAATCCCCAGCATTGAAAAGCAGTTAACGAGAAGCCGGGAGAAAGAAAACAGAACCAACTAGTAACTATAACAATGATAATCACCATACAGGGGATCCAGGATAATGCAAAACCAAGGGCGGGGTGGAGCAGGACGTACTGTATACTCATAATAACAATTCTACAGGTGAGTAATCACAGAATTGTATTATTCTTAGGATACAGTACGCCCTGCTCCAGATAAGAATCATTACACTTGGGACATCCAATAGCAGTGTCCATAAAGTAGGGTGGGATCCCCAAAAGGTAACAGCAGACAGGTCATACCACTGCCGCCTGCAGAACCTTGCGGCCAAAAGCAGCATCAGCTGAGGCCCTAACATCAACCTTGTAAAACTTTGAAAAAGTATGAACAGAAGACCAAGTAGGGGCCTTGCAAACTTATTCAACAGAAGCCTGGTGCTGAAAAGACCAAGAGGCACCAATAGCAGGAGTGGAAAGAGCAGTAAGGCGGAAGGGAGGATTCTTCCCTTTAGCAGAGTAGGCCTGAATCACGGCCCGATGGATCCATTTGCTGATAGTAGATTTAGCAGGAACCAAACCCTTCCTGGGACCAGAAGGGACCACAAAAAGGGCATCAGTTTTTCTGAATGGCGCAGTAGCCACCAGATAATACAACTCTGTGAAGTACTCATCTGTAGAGTTGGTATTATATACCGACAGCACGTCCTGCTCCAGACATAGTCCTTACATGTGGGTATACCTCCGCCTTCAGTGCCGTGCACTGCAGAACATGAAGAAAACAAGCTCCTCCCGGCCCTACATATACCGGGGGACCTCCCACAAATCCCCAGCATTGAAAAGCAGTGAGAAGGAGAGGCCAGGAGAAACAACCACCCAAAACTGGCAAAACAGAATATCAAGTATAACAATCGCCAAACAGGGGATCCAGAACAAGTGAAATCAGGGTGGGGTGGAGCAGGACGTGCTGTCTGCATATAATACCAACTCTACAGGTGAGTACTTCACAAAGTTGTATTATTCTAAGCAGACAGCACGTCCTGCTCCAGACATAGTCCTTACATGTGGGACATCCAATAGCAGTGTCCGTAAAGAAGGGTGGGATCCCCAACAGAAGGCAACAGCAAGCCGTTTAAACAACTACGGCCTGCAGAACCTTGCGGCCAAACGCAGCGTCAGCTGAGGCCTTAACATCAACCTTGTAAAACTTTGTAAAGGTATGAACGGAAGACCAAGTAGTGGCCTTGCAAACTTGCTCCACAGAGGCCTGGTGCTGAAAAGCCCAAGAAGCCCCAACAGCTCTAGTAGAATGAGCAGTAAGACGAAAGGGGGGAGTCTTCCCCTTAGTAGTATAGGCTTGAACCACAGCCTGACGAATCCATTTACTGATGGTAGACTTGGTGGGAGCCAAACCTTTCCTAGGCCTGTGAGGCACAACGAAGAGATCATCCGTCTTTCTAAATGCCTGAGTGGTAACCAGGTAAGACTTGACACACCTAACCACATCCAGGGAATGTAAAACCCTCTCTTTAGGGTTATTAGGATTAGGGCACAAGGAAGGAAGAACAATATCTTGATTCAAATGAAACGCAGACACAACCTTAGGCAGGAAGTCTGGCTTGAAGCGAAACACCACCTTATCCCTGTGTCTCTCAAAGTAGGGAGGCTGAATAGACAAGGCAGCCAACTCAGACACACGTCTCACCGAGGTAATGGCTACCAGAAAGACCACCTTGAGCGTGAGAACAGCAAGAGCTGCTTCATGAATAGGCTCAAAAGGAGGACCCTGTAGGGCCGACAAAACCAAATTCAGATCCCAAACAGGAACCATAGGTTTCCAAGGGGGGCGCACATGAGTGACCCCCTGAAAGAAGGTCTTGATAAGAGATTGCTGGGCAAAGGTCTTCTGAAAGAAGATAGACAGGGCCGAAACCTGGCCCTTCAAGGTACTAAGCTTCAGACCTAAGTCTAGACCATGTTGTAAAAACTCCAGCACCCTGGAGACTAAGAATTCCCGGCAGGGAAGAGACCTGGATTCGCACCAGTCAATGTAGGCATGCCACACCCTATAATATATGGCAGAAGAGGTCTTCTTCCTGGCTTGGACCATGGTAGCCACTACAGAAGCGGACAAACCTTTTTCCTTTAAAATGGTGGTCTCAATAGCCAAGCCGTCAAAGCCAGAGTTAGTCAATTGGGATGGCGTAGAGACCCCTGAGTTAGGAGGTCTGGAATCCTTGGTAGATCGTACTGATCTACTGCCATTTGAACCACGTCTGCGAACCACATTCTTCTTGGCCACCTTGGGGCCACCAGAATAGTGGGTACCCCTTCCAGAGCGATCTTGCGTAGCACTCTGCTGGGAAGGGGAAGTGGTGGAAACACATACAGGAGCCGAAACTCCTTCCAGGACATTGCCAGAGCATCCGTGGCCAGAGCCAGAGGATCCTGAGACAGAGATATAAAGCTCGGTAGCTTGTGATTGTGACGGGACGCAAACAGATCCACGTCCGGGACACCCCAACGGTGACACAGGGATTGAAATACCGAGTTGGAGAGGGACCACTCCCCCTGACGGGACGACCCCCTGCTCAGGGCATCTGCTAGCAGATTTTCCGTCCCCGGAATGTAAACAGCCGAGATGCATTGAACATTGGTCTCTGCCCATGCTAGAATCAGAGACACCTCCTGGAGAGCACCCTTGCTCCGGGTTTCTCCCCGATGATTGATGTAGGCCACCGCCGTCCTGTTGTCTGAGCGTACCTGAATTGCCAGACCCTTCAGGTGTTGTGTCAATTGTTCCAGAACCAACCTGACCGCCCTGAGTTCCAGGACATTGATGGGTAGATGGGCCTTCTGAGGACCCCACCTCCCCTGGAAATGCAGGGACTTCCAGAATCCCCCCCAGCCCGAGAGACTGGCATCCGTCGTGACCGTCTCCCAGGAGGGAGCTAGGAAGGATCTGCCCCTTGTCAAGTTCCCGTGGTCCAGCCACCACGCCAGGGATTGTCTGACCGAGGGGGAAGCACCCAGATCTCGTCCAAGGACGCTGGGTCCTTGTTCCAAACTGACAGAAGGTGAAGCTGCAGAGTTCTCAAATGGAATTGGCCAAATGGCACCGCCTCGAAGCTTGCCACCATCGAGCCCACCAACTGCATTCCCTGCCTGATAGAGGGATGAGGGCTTGAGAGCAGGGACCTCACCTGCGTTGTCAGAGCTTCCACCTTCTGTGGAGGAAGGAATATCCTTAACTGAACTGAATCCAGAATCATCCCCAGAAACGGTGTCACTGAGGAAGGGGACAGAGAGGACTTTGGGTAATTGATCACCCAGCCGAAAGACTCCAGGGTGGTCACCACCAACCGCGTGTCCAGCTCTGCCTGCTGCAGAGACTGGGATGAGATAAGTATATCGTCCAGGTAGGGCAACACTCGTATGCCTTTTAGTCTCAACAGAGACATTACTCCTGCCAGTACCTTGGTGAATACCCTGTGGGCTGACGTAAGTCCGAATGGCAGAGCCACAAACTGGTAATGCTGATCGAGCAGCGCAAATCTGAGGAACCTTTGATGCCCCGGGAACACCGGAACGTGCAGGTAAGCGTCCTTGATGTCCACAGATGTCATGAAGTCCCCTGGGGGCAGCGAGGCAATGGCCGAGCGCAGTGTTTCCGTACGAAAATGCCTGTTTCTGACAAATCTGTTTAAGATTTTTAAGTCCAGAATGGGTCTGACTGACCCGTCCTTTTTGGGCACCGTGAACAGGTTGGAATAAAACCCCACGCCCCTGTCTTTTAAGGGGACCTTGCAAATGACCCCGAGGTCTAGAAGGTCCTGCATCGCTAGCGTCAAGACTTGAGCTGAGGCAGGATCCTGTGGGATTCGGGACCCGACGAACCTGGTAGGGGGCAGTACAGCAAACTCTATCTTGTAACCGGAGGACACTACCTCCTGAATCCACCGGTCTGGGACATGGCGTCTCCAGACATGCTGAAAATGCTGTAGACGTCCCCCCACCCTGACGGGCAAGGGCGCACCTTCATGCCTGGGGGGTCTTGGGGGGGGCTTTGGACTTTGGCCCCCAGGAAGAGCTGGGGCGGCGTCCTCTGTTCTTGTTTCAGGAATCTGTGCGAGCTCCGGCGCAGGACACCCCCCTTCCCTGTTTAGCCCCCCGGTAGGGGGTCGAGTGGGAGCTTGGGCCACGAAAGGGCCGAATCTGATGCTTGCACTGGGGCAGCTTGCCCCCTTTAGCAAAGATATCTAACCTTTCTCCAAACAGGCGCAGCCCTTTCAAAGGAAGCCCCGTAAGGGCCTTCTTGGCGACATTGTCAGCTGCCCACTGGCGTAACCAGATCGCTCGGCGTATGGCTACCACCAGAGCAGAGGATCTAGCACTCAGCTTGATAGCATCGTCCGATGCAGACAGTATATAATTGATAAAAGTCTCACAGGTAACCAAAGCATTGGCGGCATCGGATGGCAAGTCATCCACCCCTTCAAGAGCAGTCTTAACCACAGACCTGATCGCCACCGCCGTGATGGCTAAGGCGCAAACCGGGCAGAGCGAGGCTCCCCCAAATGCAAAGGCATGACATGCCAATTGATCAACCCGTCGATCCTCCAGATCCCGCAGCGTAGTAGTGTCAGGGGAGTGCATAATCGAGGTGCTGGACAGACCCAGGATCGGGGCATCGACTTCGGGCGGCGAAGTCCAACACTTGATCAGGGCAGCAGGGAATGGATACTTCTTATCCACAGTCTTAGGAACCCCCTGGAGTTTGCTGGGATGTTCCCACTCCTTTAAGACTAGATTATTAAAATGAGTTTGTTCAGGGAATTCCAACCGCACCTTAGCGGTATGGAACACGTCACCTCTTTGCCGAGGAGCCGCAGGCGGGGGAGAGAGGGATAACACGTCAAAGATCTCGGCCAGTAATCTATCAACGTCATCCTGGGACCAAAGGTCAGAACCAGATTCATCCTGATTCCTGGACTCATCGTCGTAGGACCCCGAGTCAGAAAACAGTTCCCCTTCCGAGTCTACAGGAAGAATAGTGGCTTCAGGATTCAGGTGGCGCTTTTTAGCGGTAGCCTTGCGCGCCAAGGAGCCAGCGACTAAACTTTCCACGCTAGCCAGTCTAGCGGCAAAGTCAGCATGGGAGTCCCCGCTAGGATTGGGGGTTAGACTCAGGCTTGGGGGGGTAGGAGAAACAAGGCGAGGCGCGGGCCCAGCCTCAGAAGAGGTGGGTAAGCCAGCTAGCGCCTGCTGGGCACAAGGGACGCAGACCCGTGCATTGTCACCACTGCTAGGTAAGACCCCACAAGCTACACACAGACGGGCTTGTCCCGAAGGAACCCCGTTCATGATATCCTGAGATGCCTCCATATGGTGATTATTATATTTAATATGCCAGTAGGGAATTACGCTGTAAAGCAACCCTGGATGCCCCAAACACCCGCTGGGAAGTGGGAGTGATTTGATTAAAAGGTTCCGGGCCGGATTCTACAACGGGCCGGGAGAAGTCACCGAAGTCCGCGGTCTGAAAGACACAAGGGGAAAAGGCACGTCAGAGCCAAGCGCGAAGAAGTCAAGTTAGGAAAGGGATCGCCCATGAGGGCACTTACAGAACACACAGGGGAGGACCGTCTTCACCACGCGCATGTGAGAAGGAAATGGCGCCAAGCGAACCTCGAAGGGCGGGCCAGAGCGGACGATGACGCGGAGCGCGCCAAACCGCACCACATCCGCCCCCCCCCCCCCACCCCCCGGAGAGCGCGAAGCTCGAAGGCGCGCAGCCTATCAGAAGCGACAGATATTGTCAGGAAGACATGACCTCAGAGAGATCTGACAGAGTGAAAACAGTGATAGGACGCAAGCGTCTATCGAATAAAAACTGAAGTACGCGCCGAGTAATACATGAAGGCGCAGTAGGAAAGCAAAAGGCTGAGAGTGAAGCGCAGCTCTGACTCCAAGAACCAAACAAGACAATGGTTGACTAGTGAGATTAGGACAAGGATTAGCCGTCGTACACACGACCCCCCCCCTCTTTTTTCCCCCACTAACGGGGAAATCTAGGGAGGAAGGTGATCCAAGATACTGGGTTCACCGCTACACCGGGCGAGGGGCACTAGTGCGGGAGGGGCATCCAATAGAAGGCTCACCATACGCCTTAACCGCCTACCCTATGGAGGGGGACTGTGGTGGAGTCTAGCTCCATAAGCACACTAGGTGCTGCCTACCTTCACCCGACCCGCGCAGCCCAGGCTGGGAGGCATTAATTCACAATGAGGACGGGTGGAAATAGTCCCGCAGGGCCTCGGGCTGTCAAGCCCCGCTCGCCTGCGAGAGCGTGATACTTCATGTCTTCGCAGTTCCAGCACTGCAGAGAAAACTGGGGATTTGTGGGAGGTCCTCCGGTATATATAGGGCCGGGAGGAGCTTGTTTTCTTCATGTTCTGCAGTGCACGGCGCTGAAGGCGGAGGTATACCCACATGTAAGGACTATGTCTGGAGCAGGACATGCTGTCTGCTTAGAATAGTACTTCAGACACCTAACCACATCCAAGGAATGCAAGACCCTCTCCTTAGCGTTACTAGGATTAGGGCACAAGGAACGAAGAACAATGTCCTGATTCAGATGAAAGACAGACACAACCTTAGGCAGAAAATCTGGCTTGAAGCGAAACACCACCTAGTCCTGGTGTCTCTCAAAGTAGGGGGGCTGGATGGAAAGCGCCGCCAACTAAGACACACGCCTAACAGAGGTGATAGCCACCAAAAGACAACCTTGAGAGTAAGAATGGCCAGGGCAGCCTCCTGCACAGGTTCAAAGGGAGCACCCTGCAAGGCAGACAAGACCAAATTCAAATCCCAAACAGGCAACATAGGCTTACACTGGGGATGCACATGAGTAACCCCCTGGAAAAAAGTCCTGATCAGAGAATGCTGGGCAAAGGACCTCTGGAAGAAAATAGCCAGGGCAGAGACATGACCCTTCAGAGTACTGAGTTGGAGCCCCAGCTCCAACCTATGCTGCAGGAACTCCAGGATCCTGGGAACACACGAGAGGGAAGAGACTTAGACTCACACCAGTCAATGTAGGCACGCCAAACCCTATAGTAAATGGAAGAAGAAGACTGCTTCCTAGCCTTTTATCATGGTATCAACAACAGAGGCAGACAGCCCCTTCTCCATCAAGATGGAGGTTTCAGCAGCCAGGCCGTCAAAGCCAGAGTTTGTAAATTGGGATGGCATAAGTGAACCTGAGTGAGCAGGTCTGGCACCCTGGGCAGAGCGTACTGATCTACTGCCAGCTGCACCACGTCTGCGAACCACACTCTTCTTGGCCACCTGGGGGCCCACCAGTATTGCTGGCACCGCCTCCTGAGCTATCTTGCGCAGAACCCTGCCCAGCAGGGAGAATGGAGGAAAGACATACAGGAGCTGAAAGTCCTGCCATGACATTGCTAGAGCATCCGTGGCCAAGGCCAGAGGATCCTGGGACAGGGACTGACTGGCCTCCGTGGTGACCGTCTCCCAGCAGGGGGGCCAGAAAGGACCTGCCCACTAACAGGTTCCTGGAGTCTAGCCACCACGAGAGGGACCGCCTGACTAGGGGGGAAAGCACAAGGACTTGGTCCAGGGACGCAGGATCCTTGTCCCATACTAACAAGAGGTGGAGTTGCAGAGGCCTCATGTGGAACTGGGCATAAGGGACCGCCTCGAAGCACGACACCATCAGGCCCACCAGCTGCATTCCCTGCCTGATGGAGGGATGAGGGCAAGATAGCAGGAACTGAACCTGCGCTAGCAGACTGTCCACCTTCTGCTGAGGAAGAAAAATCCTTGCCTGAACTGTATCCAGATTCATTCCCAGGAAGGGTGTCACCAAGGAGGGAGACAGGGAAGACTTGGGATGGTTGATCACCCACCCAAATGACTCCAGAGTGGACACTACCAGCTGAGTATCCAACTCTGCCTGCTGGAGGGATTGGGAAGTGATGAGAATGTCGTCCAGATAGGGCATTCGCGTGCTGCCCTGAGACCTGGGCAGAGACATCACTCCTGCCAGCACCTTGGTGAACACTCTGGGAGCTGAAGTGAGACCGAAGGGCAATGCCACAAATTGGTATTGCTGATCCTCCAGAGCGAACCTGAGGAACCTTTGATGACCTGGAAACACGGGAATATGAAGGTAAGCATCTTTGATGTCCACAGACGTCATGAAGTCCCCTGGACGCAGGGAACTGATGGCAGAGCGCAGAGTTTCCATGCGAAAGTGCCTGCACCTGACAAATTTGTTGAGGATCTTCAAGTCCCGGATGGGCCTGACTGACCCATCTCTTTTGGGCACGGTGAAAAGGTTGGAATAGAACCCCTTGCCCCTTTCTCGTAAGGGGACCTGACAGATGACCCCCAGCTCCAAAAGGCTTCGCACCGCCAAAAATAGAGCCTGAGCTGACACAAGGTCCTGAGAAAACCGGGATCTGATGAATCTTGGGGGCGGCCAGGCAGCATACTATCTTGTAACCAGAGGACACTACCTCCTGAATCCACCGGTCTGAGACATGAAGCCTCCAGACGTGAGCAAAGTGCTGAAGCCGTCCCCCCACCCGGATGGGTGAGGGCGCCCCTTCAAGCCTGAGGGGGCTCGGGAGAAGACTTAAGCTTGGAGCCCCAGGAGGAGCCAGGGCGTCCACATTCTCTGCCCCTACCCCAGATATCTCTTCGGGCCCCGGTAAGGGAGACCCCCCTCCCCTGTCTGGCACCATGGTAGGGGGAAGAAAAGGAGCCCTGTCCCCAAAAGGGCCGAGACTGCCGCCTGCGCTGGGGTAATCTGCCTCCCTTAGCAAACAGGTCCAGGCGGTCCCCAAACAGGCATAGTCCTTTGAAGGGAAAACCAGTGAGAGCTTTCTTGGCAGCGTTGTCAGCAGCCCACTGGCGCAGTCAAACCGAGCGGCGTATAGCCACCACCAGGGCAGAGGTTCTGCCACACATCCTAATGGTATCATCCAAGGCAGAGAGGACATAAGTCACAAAAACCTCACAACGAGAGAGTGCATTAAACTCCTCACTAGACACATCATCAGGGGCACCATCTAGGATACTTCTAAGCAGGGTCCTAATAGCCACAGCCGAAATGGCAGAGGCACAGACTGGGCGCAGCGCCGTCCCCACACATGCAAAGGCATGGGACGCCAGCTGATACGCCGGTCCTCACCATCCCGTAGCGTCAGGGGGAATGCATGACAAAGTCAGGGGAATGCATGACAAAGGTGTTAGATAACCCTAGGACCGGGGCATCCACCTCTGGAGGGGATGACCAACGCTTCACCACATCAGCAGGAAAGGGATACCTCTTATCCCAACTCTTAGGGACTTCGGGAAGCCTGCTGGGACGCTCCCATTCCTTGAGCATGAGATTATTAAAATGGGCATGCTCAGGAAACTCTAAACGTGGCTTAGCAGTATGAAACCATTCCCCCTGCTGCCTGGGGGCCACAACCGTGGGAGAGATAGACAGTGCCTCAAAAATCTGAGCCAACAGCCTATCAGTATCATCTGCGGCCCTGGGATTTAGAGCCAGAATCATCATGACCCCTGGGCCTCTCATCAGATGACTCCGAGTCAGAGAATAACTCCCCTACTTCCAAAGGGGTATAACCAGACAGATCCAAGAACTCATCAGCCTCCAAAGGGAAAAGAGTGACATCAGGCGTAAAGTGCCGCTTCTTAGCAGAGGCCTTACGCGCCAAGGTATTAGCAAGCTACTTCTTAACACTAGCAAGTCTGGAAGACACATCAGGCTGAGAATCCCCACTGGTATGCAACTCAATGGGAGTCAAATTTAAGCTTGGGGGAGTAGGCGACGCCATACGAGGCACAGGCCCAGCTACTGGTAAACCAGGCTGCAGCACAAGCACCTGCTGGGCACAAGGTATACAGACCCGCACATTGTCCGCACTAGTAGGAGACACCACACAAGCTACACAAAGCCAGGGTTTGTCCCGAAAGAACCCCGAGCACATTATCATGAGACGCCTCCATATGGTGATTATAGCTGCACAATAGGCCGATAGGGATTCATGCTATAAAAGCAACCCGGGATGCCCCAATAGCCCGCTAGGGAAGTGGGAGTAATTTACACACTAGGCCTCACAAGTTAATAACTAAATAGAGGGAGTAGGGCCGGGAGAAACCAATAGAGTTCGACCCGTCTGAAAGACATAAGCGAAGAGAACCCCATAAGTGACATGTATAATGACATAGGGTAAATAAACCCGCCCGCGAGGGCACTCACGGACTGCGGTAGGTAGATGCCAGCCACGCAGCAGCCGAATCCAGAGAAGAGGAGCACAGTGGAAGCGCATGCGGCGGCGGCATATTCAAAAATGCAACCAGTGCAACCAAGTCAGCGCGGAGACTGACACCAACCAGAAGCACGTAATACAGTGAAGCACCAAGGCATATACACACACACACCCCCAGAGCTACAAGGGAGAGCGAGGGAGGGCAGCGGCCACTTAACATAGGGCCCACCGATAGACAGGGGCAAGGGGCAATAGGGCGGGAGGGGCATCCCATAGAGGCTCACCATATGCCTATACCGCCTACCCTTTGGTGGGGGCCTGCCTATACCGCCTACCCTTTGGTGGGGGCCTGCGGTGGAGCAGCGCTCCTAAGCACCTGACAGCGGTGCTGCCTACCATCAACCGGACCAGCGCAGCCAAGGCTGGGAGGCACATTAAAAATGGAACGGGTGGGAATAGTCCTACAGGGCCGCAGGCTAATAGCCCCGCTCACCTGCGAGAAGAAAGAGCCATCTTCTTGTCCTTCGCAGTCCAGACTGCAGAGAAATTCTGGGGATTTGTGGGAGGTCCCGGGTATTTGAGGGGCCAGGAGGAGCCAATTTCGCGGTCTCTGCAGTCCAGCGCAATCTGGCGGAGTAATACTCAAGTGTAATGATTCTTATCTGGAGCAGGACGTACTGTATCCTAAGAATAAATAATAAAATATTTTGTGTGTGTGGTGTGTTTTTTTTTTTTTACACTTAACCCCTTGTGAACTGGTAAGGGGTCCAGGAGATCCCTATAACAGTTCACAAGGCTGGGGGCTGGCAAGTCACCTGTGGCTAGCGGGTGACTTGCCATTAACCCCCGGCACCCCTATTACCTGCCTCCCCAAAGCCCAGGGGGGGGGGGCAGAAGAGCCCGTGGCCATGGGCTATGCGGGCTTGTAACCTGCAGGGCCAGGGGCCACAAAAGCTGGCCCCTGAGCCCTGTTCCTACAAGCCCTGCATAGCTGGTCACTTCGGGTAAGGGGGACCCCATGTCTTTTTATTTTTTATTTTTTAAAGGGTTTTTAATCCTTAAAAATCCAAAAATAAAAATGGGACCCCATGGGGTATTTCAAATGTAAAGGGTTGTTTTTCTGGAAAAACTGCAAGGTGCGCATAGCGCATATCGCAGTTGTATTTTATCTGAAAATCCCCTAAAGCTCTGTTTCAGTTTGGGGGAGTCTCCTGGGCAGGAAAGGGTGTCTACCTATACATATGTGGTACTGCTGTAACCGTGAGAAATTGGGATTTCACACGCAAGATTTTTTTTTTACAAACTTACATTTTTTATTACAAAAAAACACTACAAATTGTAAAAAATATTTTTTTTTATTTTTTTTCACATATTTCACCCAAAATATTGAGAATACACCTAAAAATGACAAACAAGACATTTCATGTTAAAGCCCAGACAAAGCTGAAAAAAACAATATATAATTTTCCTGGGAAATCCCTTCAAAACTCACATTTGAACATGGGGAGCGCAAAATAGTGCAAAATGGTCTGGCAACAAAGGGTGACAAAAACTCCAGGTAGGCTGGCACTTAAAGGGTTAAGGGAGGCATGGTGGGGGTGGTTTAAGGTTGGGCAGTCAGGCTGGACCTGCCTTTTAAGCAACCAGAGAAAATGAATGCATGCCATCATTGATGTATGCTGTCCAGATTCTTTTTGACATTTTGGAACAATCCAATGAAATGTCTGGGGAACACAGGATCAGAGTCATTGTTTGTAATTAACTTTTTTTTGATTGATCCTCATTTCTATAGGAAAGCCAAGAAATGGGTTAAATGATTAAAATACTTTTATTCAGCATTCAGTCATAGGTTTGATTTGAAAACGTAAGTAGATCAACATTAAAGTGGACCAAAATCCAGGATTATGACTAGCCTGGGGTTTGACCCGAGATACCCCGCTGTGTGAAACCCCCCAGGTCACCCAATTTAACTCACCTTTCCCTGGTCCCACGCCACATGCGTGACCTCCAGCACTTGTATAAGACTCTGCTCCAGTCCAGCGCGCAGGAGCCTGCATCCCTGGTACCCTTCAACAGAGCGTACCCGCACAGGCCATTCACAAATGCCTGGTGGAGGTATAACAGGGAGCACTACGCTGCTCACAGATGCGCCGTTGGATTGGGGAAGGAGGTGACTTGGAGGGGTTTCACACAGCAGGGCATCCCTTATCTGGATGGCCCCCGATGGGAGAGAATCAAGTGCCCTGGGTTTTGGTCCACTTAAAATATTAAGAAGCTGGTCCAGAGATCTGCCTCAGGAAAAGGTTTGTTCAATGAAAATTACCTGATAAAAGACAAAAATACATGCTATTTACCAACCTCATTTTTATGAATTTCCATTCTCAGCTTTTCAATATTACTCATGGTTTCCGCTATTTTTGGTTGCAAGCTGCTGGGATCTCCCATCTGTGGGCTCTTTTCATACACATCTTTCATTTTATTGAGTGCTTCTCTGTTGTAACAAATGAGACAAATTAGAACACGGCTGAACGCAACCTTTTTTAGACTTGCCCTATTTTTCCTCGGTTGTATTAATAAAGGGCATGTAAACAGGAAATTTTGACCATGCTCCAACACTAACCCAAATGGTAAGAAAAGAAATACACTGTGTCCGACCAAAAAATAAAAAAATGATATCCCTGAACCACTCTTTCACAGTTTGAGCCCTAGCTTTGTAATCTTGGAGTATGTCCAGTGTGCCACCAGGGAAGGAAAAATCCATTGATGGAATAACCTGGATGTTCAGTATATTTAGGTAGTCAGCTGACCACCTCCTTTGGGCATATAATGTTGCAGAACCTAGACCTGACCAACCCCAGATTATAGCACTGCCTCCACATCTTCATGCTCCCTAGCAAATAGATGCCCAATTGCCAGTAAACCTCACCAACTGCTTTTTCTAGGGCTACACTGCAGTTTAGTCCCTTCACATCGTGCTTGTGGAAATGCTCTTACTTTTGACTTCTCTGATTTACCGATCATTCAAGATATGTATCCAACCACATGCCTTCTCCATTGTCCCTCCACTTTTTAAAATGGACCAAACCCCAGGATTTTCACTAGCCCAGGTTTAGGTCCGTACCCCAGGGCCGGGTGTCCCGCTGAGTGAAACCCCTCTGATTGGCCAATATACATATCTCACAGGCTGGAGAGGCTGAATAAAAGCAGAGCCACACTAGCGATCGGCACCTCCTTCATCCCTAGGCTGTGCACGACCACATCAGCCATTCAGTTACGGCAGGAGCGACCAGGCACAGCCGAAGAAAGATGCAAGGGTTGCCATCATCGGCTCCTGCACCATGGGCTCATTGGCAAGGTAAGAAAATCTGGTGACTGGCAAGTTTCACATAGTGGGACATTCCAAACAGGGATGCCTCTGGGGTGGATGGCAAATCATTTCTAGAGTCTTATGGCATCATCACTTTAATTATGCGTTGGGCAATTAACCTTATTTTAGTAGTTTCTCCTGAGGTTTTCTCTGTATGCCAATAATTTGTACTTCTGAAACAGATTACCATCTTTTCCACAACCACAGGAGGTTTCCTTTGACATTGTTGTTTACTTTACAGGTTTGCTTTATTAACTCCTAGTGGTGACTTTTTTTTCTTTTTAGTTTAGGCAGCGTATATTCAGTAAAAATAAATCTTTAATACTATGATAACAGTAAATACATGCTGCAAGTGAAACAGACACTCATTGGTTTCTGATTGTAAGCAATGTAAATTGAAGGATATTGGTGCTTTGCAAGTTTAGATGATCAATTCTACATTAAAAAGAGCTTTGTAATAAGAACACAAAAAAGAGAATTCTGTGAGTACTCACCTGTAGAATTAATTTCTCTTCCATTATTACTTCAGGACATCAGACTTAATTCAGAGACGATTGGGTTAACCACACCCTTCGGGAGAGGTTAACCCAATCGTCTCTGAATTGAGTCTGATGGCCTGAAGTAAAATGGAAGAGAAAATAACTTTTTGGTAACTTCTTTTCTAAACATCTGAATGGGCAGCGTACCACTGAGATATTAAGACTCCACCCTAAGGTAGGAACACATGACCTCCAGCATACACAAAAGCATTAGCTCCTCTTCCAGACACCAGTAGTTTAAGAGATCTGAAGAACAAAAGATAAACAAAGCACCAACTGGCAAATCAGGAAGATAACATGTAAAATAACGTAGCCTGAGGGAGGGAAGCCTGTATGCTGCCCTTTCAAATGTTTAAAAAAAGAAGTTACCAGGTAACTAAGTTTTCTCAAAACATCCTTAGGCCAGCATAGGATAAGCAAGATACTGCCTCTACTGGGTGGGAAAGGCTGCCTGTGCCACACTCCTGCCAAAGGATTGATCTTGCAAGGTGAGCAGACCCAGGGGGTAATGATTAATAAACGTCTTAGCTGAAGACCAGATTCCTATTCTAAAAATCTCTTCAATAGAGTCACCAGCTTGCTCCATCCAAGATGTAGAAATACTTCTAGTTGAATGAGCTGTAATCCACCATGGAGAAGGAGTTCCATTGTAAGCAAAACTGATCCATCAATTGGGCCAATGTTGCCTTGGAAACACGCTGACCCTTCCTGTGACCCAAGAAGGAAATAAATAAGCTATCGGCCTTCCTCCCGTACATTGTTTGTTGAAGGTATTCTAGCAAACAGGCCCTGACATCCAAAGACTTTTCTACAGAACCTGAGGAGGGATCGCTATCCCTGGCGGATGGAAGGATAATTTCTTGGGTCCGATGAAAGTCAGAAGAGATCTTAGGAAGGTAGCAAAGACCCACCCGTAATATATACGATGCTGGAAAACTTGAAGAAAGGTGTGACAGCAGGATAGATCTAGGGATATCACTGGTAACTTCTGAAGCTATTGCCACCAAAAAGAGAGCCTTCCACGTAAGAAATTTAACATGAGACCATGACAGAGGTTCAAATGCTGGTGCGGTCAGAGCTCTAGGGACCCGCCTAGGGAAACGTCTGTCCAACGCAAAAGTCCCTTATAAAAAAAAAACAAAAAAAAAAAACGAAAGGGCTGCTAATTGGACCTTCAAGGTACTGATGCCGAGATCCAGGTTGACTCCTTCCTGAAGGAAATCCAATATGACTGGAAGACTAGAAAGGGATCTTTGATTATAAACCTTCTAGGTGTTAAAAGTTTTCCAAATTTTCAAATAAATCTTTCTTGTTACCGCCTTGCTTGAAAGCAGAGTCTTGATCACCTCCCATGAAAAACCCTTTTTCAGGTGCATCGCAATCTCAGGGTCAGACACCACTTCTGCAGATCCTGACAAAGCACTGATCCCTGGGATAGAAGATCTGGTCTCACCATGAGTTCCCAAGGCTCTTGGACAGAGAGCATCTTCAGAGATGGGGCCAACAATAGAATCGCGACTGACTGACAGGATATTTTGTTTAGAACCTGAGGGAGAATCCGAACTGAAAGTGCATGTCAGACTGAAACGCCACTGGTGAGCCAGGGCGTCTATGCCTAGAGCTTGATTAGAGGGATTGAAGGAGAAGAACTTCCCCACCTTCGGAGTTCCTCTCAGGACACAAATCTGATTGAATACCTCTTGGTGACCATTCTGCTTCCGATAGAGCATAGCAGAATTCTGCCACCTGATTTCAGCAACCTTTCAGGTGGATGGCTGACAGGGATAAAATGTTCAGTTCTGCCCAGATCAGAATGACCTTTTCCACTTGCAGGACGGATGACCTTGTCGCTCCCCGACGATTCAGATATGCCATAGTAGTCGCATTGCAATTGCATGTTCCGATTTGTACGCGATGACCCTTCAGGTGGGGAGAGAAGGCTAGCAATGCCTCCCTTCACAGCGATCAATTCTCTGAGGTTTGATGACGATCGGCTCAGTCTTCTGAACCATTTCCCTTAAGAGGTCAGGGATCCGCAATGGGCCTCCCAACCCTATGAAGAGGCGTCCATCGTCACTACCATGTCTTTGGGATCTGACCAGGATAGGCCACTGACAAACATGTGCTTGACTTGCCCCCAACTCAAAGATTCCTTAACTAAATCTGGGACTTCGGTTATACTGTCTATGGACTCCTGGGACCTGTCCCAAAGATTTAGAATATGCAGCTGTAGAGTCCTTGAGTGAAGCTTACCCCATCTTACAGCAGGGAAGAACAAGTTCATTAGCCAAAGACCCACATAGCTTGACTAACCAAATCGACCGACTGGAACACAGGGACTGAATGGCTTCCTGAAGGATTGTTATCTTCGATTGTATTGATCTCGAACCTCAGATTCACGACCTGTGAAGAGACTAGACTGGACTTCTGGTAATTCAGGATCCAAACTAATCCTAGCAAAATCCTTTGTCAATTCCAGATCCTGGAACAACCTCTCCTGATCTGGGGCAAAAAGGAGGAGGTAATCTAGTTACGCTATGATCCAGACTCCTTTCTGTAGCTAGGGGCTCCGCCAAAACTTTTGTAAAAGTTCTCAGAGCTGACGCTAGCCCTGAGGGTAGGCATACATATTAGAAGTAGAGTATTTGGTCCTCCAACTTTACCACAAATGTCAAAAAGACTTGAGCAGACAAGCTCATCGGTACCTGCCAATAGGCATCCTTTGGCCAGTCTTTTCTCCCTGCCCCCTGGGAGAGGAGTAACAAAAAGAAGTGTATGAATTCTATTGAGAAACCCTTCCTTATTCCCCTCGAAATAAAGGGGCAATCCAGTAGAGTCTTCCACCAAATGTGAATTTGTTTTACCCAGGCGCCTTTTAAAGGAAACAGCGTCATTGCTCCTTAAAGACTGACTGTTGGGTACCAAACAGAGTGGATCCTCTATACTTGCCTCCTTTAGAAGCAGGAGGGGCCCCTCTAGCCAGTCTAAAATAGTTCTTGCTAATAAAGGGTCGTCCATAATAGGACTGAGTAGATATAAAATGATATTCCTGAAATCCCTACGCTTAGTGGAAAAAGACTTATTTCTGTCAGCAGACCTGTCTAACGCCCTTTCTAGTTCTGGGCCAAAGAGCAATTCCCCGTTAAAGGGCATGGCACACAAGCGCAACTTTCAACCTGTATCCCCTGACCAAGTACGCAGCCACAAAGTGCTACGCACCGAATTGTTAAGGGCCATGACCCACGCCAAAAATCTCACCGATTCTGGCATCAGATTGAAAATAGGCCACTGGGAGGAGAATTGGTAAAGCTTTCATAATCTCATTAATATTTGATTTAAGAGATATTCAAGAGACCTGATTTAGACCTGCTGAAGGCAATATTTAAAATTCCTGGCAATGCAGGTAGAGACTAGAATCAGTTTGAGAGAACAAGATTTAGTCTGTCATGCTTTCTTCAAGAGAGAAGCCATTTTCTTGTCCAAAGTATCTTTGAGGATACCAAAGTCCTCATAAAGCTAAATCCACCCCCTTGGAGACCTTAGAAAAAGGGGGCATCCAGTTTGAGGCATTTATCCAAAATATGTGAATCTTCTACAATGATTCGATAACTCCTCAATAGAGCCCCTGGTCTATAAACTTTCTTAACTCTATCCTTCCACTCATTAAGAATAGCCTCCTAAACTGAGATATGAATGGAGAAGGTCACAGGGGAATCAGGAACAAAATTGGGATCGAACCCATCATGTTTAGACTAAGGGGTGCAACTTCTATCCTCAATGCCCATAGAAAGATGAACCATATGCAGGAGATATGGTAAATCATCTGTTGGAAAAGGGAATTACACTGGTGAAACTGAATCAGAACCTGAACAAGGGCTCTCCTTGGAGGAGGAAGGGCCCTCAGAAAGGGGTGTATCAGAGACCTCCGACTCCTGCCCCCTAGAAAAAAAATGGGGTGGTCTAGGGGATGCCCAACAAACTCCTTAGATCCAGACGAATCCCGTGGGGTCCTAAGATTCTTAAAGGAAGAGGAAACTCATCATATCCGAGAACTATCATCATATCAGTCATGCTAGGCTGACGTTCCTTACACACAACCTTATCGGTACAGGGCTTGCAAAGAGGCTTCCTATAGGAATCTAGTAGCTTGATTGCACATATCGGGCATCTCCTACTTTTATCCTTAGACTTGGAGCCAGTTTTAATCTTGGATACTTCCTTAGGAGGGCTTGATCTAAAATACAAAAGGAGTAGTAGGATGTGAGAATCCTATATAACCCTTCCAATCACATGAAAATAACTTGTAGCCCTTAAAACTGCAAGAGCGTGCCTGTGAATAAAAATACCATTTTGTGAATACTCACCTGTAAAATGGGTATTATAAGTATGTCACACACCCCACTTCAAGACATTCATTACATGTGGGTATACTGACCTGTAGATGGCGATCTTGCAGAGATGTCAATAAAAAAAGGTAAGACCCTCCCGGCCCATAAATACCTGGGACCTCCCACTTATTCCCCAGTATAAAGATAGCAGTAAGGTAAAGGGACCAGGAAAGCCAATTAAAAACTAACAAAGGTTCACCATATAAAGGATCCAGAATACAAAAGGGCAGGGTGAAGCGGGGTGTGTGACATACTTATAATACCCATTTTACAGGTGAGTATTCACAAAATTGTATTATTCTAAGTATGTCACACACCCCGCTTCAAGACATTCATTACATGTGGGACATCCAATAGCAGTGTCCATAAAGGGCGGGGATCCAAAAACAAGGCAACAAGGCACAAACTTAAACCACTGCAGCTTGCAGAACTTTGCGGCCAAAAACAGCATCCGCTGAGGCCCGCACATCAACCTTGGAAAACTTGGAAAAGGTGTGAACCGAAGACCAAGTAGCAGCCTTACAAACCTGCTCAACAGAAGCCTGGTGCTGGAAGGCCCAGGACGTCCCAACAGCACGAGTAGAATGAGCAGTAACACGAAAAGGGGGAATCTTCCCCTTAGCAGAATAGGCCCCAACAATGGCCTGGCGAATCCATTTACTAATGAAGACTTGGCAGGAGCCAAACCTTTCCTAGGCCCAGAGGGCACCACAAAAAGAGCGTCAGTCCTACGAAAAGGGGAAGTAGCCACCAAATAGTACTTCACACAGCGAACCACATCCAAAGAATGCAAAACCCTCTCCTTGTCATTGCTAGGCTTAGGACACAAGGAAGGTAGAACAATATCCTGATTAAGATGAAAAGCCGAGACCACCTTAGGAAGGAAATCTGGCTTGAAGCGGAAAACAACCTTGTCCTGATGCCTCTCAAAGTAAGGGGCCTTAATGGACAAGGCCGCCAACTCCGAAACATGCCGAACAGAAGTGACGGCAGCCAAAAAAACAACCTTCTGAGTAAGCGCAGAAAGCGCAATATCCTGCAAAGGTTCAAAAGGAGGACCCTGCAAGGCAGAAAGAACCAAGTTCAAATCCCAAACCGGGAGCAAAGGCTTCCTAGGAGGCCGCACATGCGTAACCCCCTGGAAAAAAGTCTTAACCAGAGGATGAAGAGCAAAAGACCTTTGAAAGAAAACTGCAAGGGCAGAAACATGCCCTTTCAGCGTACTAAGCTGCAAACCTAGGTCCAGACCATGTTGCAGAAATTCCAAGACCCTAGGGATAGAAAACGCCCTGCAAGGCAAGGCCCTGACCTCACACCAATCAATATAAGACCTCCAAATCCTATAGTAGATGGCAGAGGAAGACTTCTTTCTAGCCCTAACCAGAGTCTGAATGACAGCATCAGAAAGACCTTCCTCCTTCAAGATGGAGGTTTCAGCAGCCACGCCGTCAAAGCCAGCGTTGGTAAATTGGGGTAGAGCAGTGGACCCTGAGTGAGTAGATCCGGCAGAAGGGGCAGAACTAACTGATCCTCTGCCAACCTTACCACGTCTGCGAACCAAACCTGTCTTGGCCACCTTGGAGCCACCAGGATTGCCAACGCGCCCCCTAGGGCCAGCTTGCGCACCACTTTGCCCACCATGGGAAACGGAGGGAACAGGTATAGAAACCCCAGATCCCTCCAGTTCAGAGACATGGCATCCGCTGCCAGAGCCAGCGAATCCCGCGAGAGAGACAAATGCCGGAAGCTTGTGATTGTGACGAGAGGCAAAGAGGTCCACCTCCGGAGTCCCCCACCGGTGGCAAAGCGACCGAAACACCTTGGGGCAGAGCGAACTTGAACCGGTAGTCCCCGTAACTGATGAGTCAAGTGAGCCAGAACCAACCTGATGGCTCTCAGCTCCAGAACATTGATGGGATCGTGAGCCTCCTGAGGCCCCCACAGTCCCTGAAACTGAAGATCCTTCCAAAATCCCCCCCCAACCTGACAGGCTGGCATCCGTGGTGACCGTCTCCCAACGAGGGGTCAGAAAAGACCTGCTCCTCATCAGATTGCTTGGTTTCAGCCACCACCGAAGGGAACGCCGCACCCAAGGGGACATCAGAAAGGACTGATCCAATGACAGCGGGGACCCGTCCCAGAGATGGAGCTGGAGCATCCTAGTGTGAAACTGGGCAAAGCGAACCGCCTTGAATGATGCCACCATCAATCCCACCAGACGCATCCCTAGCCGGATGGACGGGCGGGGGATGGATAGGAGACGCTGAGTCAATTCCTGAATCAGAAGAACCCTGGCTCGGGGGAGGAACACCCTGGCCTGAGAAGTATCCAGAGACATTCCCAGGAAATCCACCACCCTGGAGGGAGTGAGGCAGGACTTGGGATAGTTGATCACCCAACCGAAACTCTCCAGAGTGGACACCACGGTCCTGGTATCCAGCTGCTCCTGACTGAGGGAAGACGCCATGATGAGAAGATCGTCCAGATAGGGCACGATGCGGATACCCCTGGCTCTGAGGATGGCCATCACTCCTGCCAACACCTTGGTAAAAACCCTTGGAGCCGAGGTAAGGCCAAACGGAAGAGCTACAAACTGAAAATGTCGATTTTCCACGACAAACCTGAGGAGTCTCTGGTGTGCCGGAAATATTGGAATATGCAGGTAAGCATCCTTGATGTCTATGGACGTCATGAAGTCCCCCTGACGAAGTGAGTGGATGGCTGAGCGCAGAGTTTCCATACGGAACTTCCGGGGACGAACGAATCTGTTGAGCAACTTCAGATCCAGAATGGGACGAACGGATCCATCCTTCTTGGGCACCATGAACAAATTGGAATAGAAGCCCAGGCCCCGGTCTGAGTGGGGCACCGGACAGATGAAAGCCATGTCCAAGAGACTTGCTACTGCCGCCCGCAGCGGCCAGAGGATCTGACGGCACCCGAGAACTGAAGAATCTGGGAGGGGGCCGGAAATCGAACTCCAGCTTGTAACCGGAAGACACCACTTCCTATATCCACCTGTCCGAGACCTCTTGGACCCAGACCCGGGAGAAGAGTTGCAGCCGTCCCCCCACCCGCAAGGGTGAGGGCGTCCCCTCATTGCTGAGCCAGCTTGGAGCACCAACTGTGTCCTGGACGGGCCCGACCCCTGCCCCTAGTCCAGGAATCGCCTCTGGACGAGGGGAAAGCCGAACCCCTGCCAACTCTAGCCCCACAAAAGGACTGAGAGAAGGAAGCCGCCACCCGAAAGGGGTGACGCTGCTTCTTACGCTGAGGTAACTTACCTCCCTTTGCCACCGAATCCAATCTCTCTCCAAAGAGCCGCAACCCCACAAAGGGAAGGCCCACTGGCGTAACCAAACCAACCGCCGGATAGCCACAAGCAAGGCCGGAGCTCTGCTACACATCACCAATGTGTCGTCCAGGGCGGACAGCACAAAGGACAAAAATAACTCACGGCGCTTAAGGTCGGCAAACTCCTCACTAGCCGGGTCAAGCCTGGAAGAGGTCAACAGTCCTCTAACAACCGACCTGGCAGCTCCCAATAAAAGCGCAGAAGCACAACCGGCCGCAAGGCCGACCCAACACTGGCAAAACCATGACAAGTCATCTGATAAGGAAATTCCAAGCGCGGCTTGGTCACCTCAAAGAACTCCCCCTTCAGCGGAGGAGCTGCCTTGGGGGGAGAGATAGCCAGGACCTCAAACATATGAGCCAGGACCCTAGGGGTATCCAAGGAATCCCCCTGACCCTGCTCGGTATCAGCACCCACAAACTGCTGATCATCGGAGACCTCGGACTCCTCATACAGCTCCCCTTCCTCACGAGGGGAACAATCAGCCCAATCCAGGTAGTCAAACTCCTCCATATCAAGGGCCTGCGTCGCTGTATACACGTTTTCGCTTTGCTGTGGCCTTTTTAGCCACGGCACTGGAAAACAATTTTTCAAGATTGGCCAATCTGGCACACACCTCAGATTGCGACTCCCCTCCAATGACCACATCACATGGGGTACGTGTCAAGCGAGGGGAAGACGGAGAGGAGACTGGCGGAGCAGAACCAGATGCCTGAGATCCGGTCTGCCGCGTAATAGACCGTTGCGCACAGGGTACACAAAGAAATACATCATCCCCCAAAAGGGATACCCCACACCCCAAACACAGCCTGGATTGCCCCGAGGGGGGCACAAGCCCAGTATCCGGGGAAGCCTCCATATGGTGATATATATGTGTACAATGCCCAGAGGGAATTACGCAGTAATGCAACCCGGGATGCCCCTTTAAGTCCCGAGTGGGAGGAATTTTAAGCCAACTAAATTTTAACCAGGGACCCTAGGACCGGGAGAATCCCCCTTTAATAGGATCAATGGTCCACCTGAAACACACAATCAGATGCTAGCAAATGACCAAAGAGTTAATAGCAGAGCATTGCCCAGCAACCCCAGGGAGGGGCATAATCGATAAGTAAAATTGATGGGCCACAGGCCACTCACCCGACCGGCACCCTTCTGGAGTCCCGCACGCCAGGCAATAGGGGATGGCAGGCGCGTAGTGTGCATAAGAAGGAGGGTGGGCCGGCGCGGTTCGCACGTCGCGCCCGGCCCCGCCCCTCCCCCGTCGCTCCCGGCCAGAAGCCAGGACCTGAAAACGGCGCCCGCAGCACGGGGGCGGGCCGTAGGCGCGCGAGCGCCCGGCCCCGCCCCCCGCCCTGAGGGCAAGAAGCTCGTCTTCGGCGCCTACAGCCGCCATTGTTTTTAAAAACGCCGGAGGGACCGCCGGCGCCAGCCTGAGTAGTAAACATGCACAACACACACAATATAATAAAAAGATGAATCCATAAGGACCCAGCCCCCCCCCCCCCTAAGGGTATCCGGGAGAGGGGGAATCCATGCTAGGGTAGGGGCCAAGGGACGGGGCATCCCAAACTGGGGTCACCAACCCGGTTAGCCGCCTACCCCTTGTTATGGGGTCTCACGGCTCCTGAGCACCTAGGGTGCCATCTACCGTTGCCCGGACCAGCAGCCTAGGCTGGGAGGCAAGTGATGTAAATAAAGGGATCCGGTCAGGAATAGAAGAAAAGAGGGCCGGGAGTCATCCCGGCTACCTGCAAGGAGGAGACATCCATCTTCTGACTTGCTCGCCTCTGCAGAGATGACAGACTGGGGAATGAGTGGGAGGTCCCAGGTATTTATGGACCGGGAGGGTCTTACCTTTTTTTATTGATATCTCTGCAAGATCGCCATCTCCAGGTCAGTATACCCACATGTAATGAATGTCTTGAAGCGGGGTGTGCGACATACTTAGAATAAAGGGACTTACCAGAGGAGAGCTGGACCACTTCTTCCCAGACTGAGCGGCCGACAGAGTCTCCAATGAAATTGGATTAATTGGGTTAAAGAGGTTGATCTGCAGTCTCCTATATTAGATGACAGAGGAGCAGGGACTTGCAAGGAATCCCCTGCCTGATCCGCCATTCTGAAGTCTGGTGTGGGGTAGAGGAGCCCCTTCCCAAGCTCAATAAATAAGCAAGCAAGAAGGTTCCCAATTGCGGAATCTTTTAACCCCCTTAAATTAAATGAGAGCCCGGAAATCCCCCCTGATGATTTCCACAATGCCTCAGACCATTAGCACGCTTGATCTGAGGCTTGCGTGACACCCCCCTTGCTGGCGTCAGGGCTAGGGGAATCTGGCCTATGCCCTAGGAGTCCCTGGCAGGCTGCCTCCGGAGCCAGGGAATGGATCAACCCCATCAGACCCACAGTGAGACGGTCTATTTACTTAAACCTGTGGTTCAGGAGGTTGTGGTCTAGCACCTGCTCTAGACAGGAACACACAAAATACAATTCTGTGAAACACTCACCTGTAGAATTGGTATTATACAGTACGTCATGCTCCAGATATAGTACTTACACTTGGATTATCCTCCGCCAGATGGCGCTGCACTGCAGACACATGCAAAACAGGCTCCTCCCAGCCCCTCAAATACCCGGGGACCTCCCACAAATCCCCAGCATTGAAAAGCAGTGAAAAAGAAGCCGGGAGAATTTAAACACCCAAAAACTGGTAACTTATAACAATGATAATCACCATACAGGGGATCCAGAATAATGCAAAAACCAGGTTGGGGTGGAGCAGGACGTACTGTATACTTATAATACCAATTCTACAGGTGAGTATTTCACAGAATTGTATTATTCTTAGTATACAGTACGTCCTGCTCCAGATATAGTACTTCCACTGGGGACATCCAATAGCAGTGTCCATAAAGTAGGGTGGGATCCCCAACAAAAAAGGCAACAGCAGACAGTTAAAACCACTGTCACCTGCATAACCATGCGGCCAAGACAGCATGAGCTGAGGCCCAAACCTCAACCTTGTAAAACTTTGAAAAAGGTATGAGTCAGAAGACCAAACAGCGGTCTAGCAAACCAGTTCAACAGAAGCCTGGTGCTGAAAAGCCCAAGAGGCACCAAAGCACGGGTAAAATAAGAAGCAAAGCGAAAAGGAAGATTCTTCCCCTTGTTGGAATAGGCCTGAGTAACAGCCTGACAAATCCAATCGCTAACAGTAGACTTGGCAGAGGCAAAAAATCCTTTCCTAGGACCAGAAGGAACATCCCATTCAAGTAACAACCAGGGCCAAAGCCGCCCAACTCCCCGAGAGCAGACGAGATCGGGCACATTCAGGATGTAGTGACCATAGGCCCAAAGGAACATCAGTTCTCCTAAAGGACACAGTGACTACCAAGGACAAACCTTCCTGTTCAAGGAATGCAGAACCCTTTCCTCAGCATTGCTAGGAATAAGGCACAGAAAGAAGAAAATGATCTCGAATCAATGAACATAAGACACCACCTTATCCAGGTGTATCTCAAAGAATGGGGGCTAGGTAGACAGAGCCGCCCGCCAACACACGTCTGACCGAAGTAACGGTCACCAGAAGGACAACCTTGAGGGTAAGAACAGCCAGACAGCATCCTGAATAGGACCACAGGGAAAACCCTACAAAGCAGACAGAATCAAATTCAAATCCCAACAGGGACCATAGGATTACATGGGGGACACACATGAGTACCCCCTGAAAGAAGTCTTAACCAAGGAAGACTGAACAAAAGACTTCTAAAGCAAGGTGGACAGGGCAGAACCTGACCCACCAGAGTACTGAGTTGGAGGATCAACTCCAACTCATGCTGAAACAACTCTAGAACCCTGGGAACCGAGAACGCCCGACAGGGAAGAGACCTAGACACCAATCAATAAGGGTAAACCATACCCTATAACAGATGGAAGAAACAGCAGAAGCTTGCACCTAGTCTTCCCATAGTCTCAATCACCGAGACAGATAAGCCTGTCTCCAGCAAGATGGATGTTTCAGCAGTCAGGCCGTCTAGGCCAGAGTCTGTAGATTGGGGTGACGTAAAGGGGCCCTGAATGAGCAGAGCTGGCACTCCTGGCAGAACGTACAGAACTACTGCCCTCAGTACCACGTCTGCGAACCACACTCTACTAGGCCACCCGGGGACCACCAGAGTCACTGGTCCCCCTTCCAGAGTAATCTTGCGCAGAACCCTGCCTAGCAGGGGGGATGGAGAAAGGACATACATAACAGACTGTCCAGACATAACGTTACCAAGGCATCCTGACCACGGCCAGAGGATCCTGGGACAGGGAAACAAGGGCCGAGAGCTTGTGAAAGTGACGGGACACAAACAGATCCACAACTGGTTGGACCCCATAGTGATACATGGATTAGCACATCCTGTCATAGAGAGACCCCCACCGGAGCGAATACCACTGATATGCAGGGAACATTGTCCTCCACCCAGATTAGTATCATAGACACTTCTTGGAGGACCCTCCTGCTCCAGGTCCCTTCCAGAGGATTAATGTAGGTCACTGTCGTCATACAGACCGAGCGCCCCCGAACAGGCAGGCCCTGAAGAGGAGTAATCAAACAAGATAGAATCAACCTGAACGCTCACTGTTTCAAACATCGATAGGTGTATGGACCTTCTAAGGGCCCCACCTCCCCCAGAACCGCAGGGAGTTTCAGAAGAAACCCCCCCCCCTTCAACCTGATAGATAGATTGGCATCCATGGTGACCGTCTCCAGGAAGGGGCAAGAAGGAAACTGCCCCCAGACAGGTTGCTTGAGTTCATGCACTCCAAGAGGGACCTCCATACCAGAGGGGGAAGGCACACAGACCCTGCTCCAGGGATGCTGGATCCCTGCCCTGTACTAACAATAGAAATTGCAGAAGGGCCCAAGGGGGACTGAGCATAAGGGACCTCTTCTGAGCAAGCCACCAACGGGCCCACCAGCAGCATCCCTGCCTGGTGAAGGGACAGGGACAGCAATGAGGGACTGAGCCCATGCAACCAGATTGTCCACTTTATTGTTGAGGAAGGAAGATTCTCGCCTGAACAGAATCCAGATTCATTCCTAGAAATAGAATTACCAGTAAGGGGACAAGGAGCACTTGGGGTGATTGATCACCCATCCAAATGACTCCCAATGGACACCACCAGCAGAGTATACAACTTAGCCTGACACAGAGACTGGGAAGTGAGAAGGACGTCCGGGTAGGTCTCGCGCGGACGCCCCTTGGTCTCAGAGACATCACCCTCGTCAGCACCATGGTGTGCACTCTGGGAGCTGAAGCGAGGCCAGATAACAATGACCCAACTAGCAGTGTTGGACTTCCAACACGAACTTGAAGAGCCTCGGTGTCCAGAAGACACAGGGATGTGAACATAAGCATCTTTGAGCTCCACGGATGGCAAGAAGCCCCTTGGGCGCAAGGCGCTGATGGCCCATCTCAGAGTTTCCATGCAGAAAACTGCCTGTAATTGGATTGGAATTGCCGAGAACCTGTGAATCCAGAATAGGCCAGACTGACCCATCCTTTTGGGGGACTGTGGAAAGGTTGATGTAGCGGCCCCTGCCTCTGCCTGTTAAGGACAATCTGCAAGTGACCCTCAGACCTCGCAGGCCTTGCATGGCCTGTGCCAGCACCTGAACAGCGGCAGGGACCAGGACTACCCGGGGACCTAATAATCTTGGGGAAGGCCGCACATCAAACTCTTGTATCCGGAGGACACTACCCCCTGAATCCACCAGTATGAGGCGTAATTCCGCCTGACAAGAGCAAAGTGCCGCAGCCATCCCCTCACCCAGACGGGCGAGTGTGCCCCATCATGCGTGAGGTGGTTTGGTGGAAGATTTAGGCTTAGCCCCGCCGGAGGGGCCAGAGCGTTGTCTGCTGCTCCCGGGGCAGGAGTCTGCGCGAGCCCCCACGAAGGACACCCCTGGTTCTTGGTTAACACTAAGGTAGGGGTGAGGAGGGGTGCCCCTGCCCCGAGGGGGCCAAGACTGCCGCCTGCGTTGGGGTGACTTACCCTTTTTACCAAACAGGTCTAGACGGGCCCCAAACAAGTGTAGCCCTCTAAAGGGAAGCCCAGTAAGAGTCTTTTTAGTAGCATCGTCAGCACCCCACTGTCGCAGCCAAACCAAGCGACGTATAGCCACCGCAAGGGCAGAAGTTCTTGCACACATTCTAATGGTGTCATCCAACGCTAATAGGATAAATTTTACAAACACATCACAGCTGGAGAGTGCATTAAACACATCCCAGGGGAGATTATCAGAGTGATGATCAAGCATCTTTCTGATGAGGGTTCTAGCAGCCACTGCAGTAATAGCCGCGGCACAGACCGGGTGCAGCGCCGTCCCTGCACAAGAAAAGGCGTGGGAGGCCAGCAGATCAATGCGCCGGTCCTCAGCATCCCGAAGGGTATTATAAGCAGGGGCTGCAATAAAGGGGGGGTTAGGAACCCCTATGATCGGGGCATCCACCACGGGGGGGGGGGGGGATGACCAGCAATTAACCACCTCAGGGGGAAAAGGGTATTTCCTATCCCAGTCCCCTGGGACCCCTGGAAGTTTACTGGGGCATTCCCATTCCTTGAGAACAAGAGCATGGAAATGAGCCTGCTCTAGGAATTCCAAACGTGCTGTTGCCGTATGGAAACGCTCCCCTCTCGGCTTGGAAGCCTCACCAGGGAGAGAGATAGACAGAACCTTAAAGACCTTAATCAACAAATCGTCAGTGTCACACTGGGCCCAGTATTCAGGTCCAGAATCGTCATGACTCCTCGGCCTCTCATCAGAGTCAGAGAATAGCTCTCCATCAGAAGGGGTATAGTCAAACGGAGTAGTAAACTCAGTTCCCATAGGAAAAACAGTAACATGAGGCATCAAGTGCCGCTTCTTACCAGGGCCCTTGCGCTCTGACAACCTCGCAATAATCTGTTCAGCCGTAGGCAGTCTGGAAGACGCAACAGGCTGCAAATCCCCACTTGTATGCGACTCAGCAGGAGTGAGATTTAAGCATGGGGAAATAGGTGAATTGAAGCAAGGCGCAGCCACTGGCAGACCTGATTGCAGAGCCAGTGCTTGCTCGGCACAGGGTCCGCAGACCCGTGCCCTGTCAGCATCAGCATGGGGTTGTCCACACGCTATACACAGCCGGTCTTGTCCCAGAGGGTCCCCGGTCACATAATTCTGAGATGCCTCCATATGGTGATTATTTAGGAACAATATGCCAGCAGGGATTTACGCTATAGGCAACCCTGGATGCCCCAAAGACCCGCTAGGGAAGTGGGAGAATTTTACAAGGCCCGCTATAAATTACACCGGGCCGGGAGAAGCCAATGGTGTTCACCAGCCTGAAAGACACAATGAGAAGAGAATGGTGTCAGAACCGAAAACACTATAATGAGTATAAGCCGCCCAAGAGGGCACTTACAGTACCACGGTAAGCAGGAACGCCCCACGCGTCGCACGCAAACAGACAAAATGGCGCCGTGTACCTCGAAGGGCGGGCCAGAGCGTACCATGACGCGGAGTGCGCCAAACCAGACCCCGCCCTCCCGAAGAGCGCGAAGTCCAACATCAGCCAATGAGGACACAGAGGTGTCTGAGGTAACGCCGCCGCCCGGCGCGGAACCTTCAACGAAGGAAAGAAGCGCGTGGGGCGGCGGCAGTCATACAAGTAAAATACATAAAAAGGGCGCGGCGGCTGACACCATATCTATAAGAGTCCAAAGACAGACAAAGGCCATATACGTGCAAAGATCCTATACAGACCACACAGGCACACCCCCCCTTTCTTCCCCCCCCCCCCCCCGACTACGGGGGGAACGAGGGAGGATGGCGGCCCTTGGTACAGGGCCCACCGCTACACGGGGCAATAATGCGGGAGGGGAATCCCATAGAGGCTCAGCCTACACCGCCTACCCTTTGGTGGGGGACTGTGGAGGAGCAGCGCTCCATAAGCACGCGTGGTGCTGCCTACCTTCACCCGACCAGCGCAGCCCAGGCTAGGAGGCACAACACAACGAGGACGGGTGGAAATAGTCCAACAGGGCCGCAGGCTTTAATAGCCCCGCTCACCTGCGAGAGATTGATACTTCATGTCTTCGCAGTCGGCACTGCAGAGAAATCTGGGGATTTGTGGGAGGTCCCTGGGTATTTGAGGGGCCCGGGAGGAGCCTGTTTTGCATGTCTCTGCAGTGCAGCGCCATCTGGCGGAGGATAACCCAAGTGTAAGTACTATATCTGGAGCAGGACGTACTGTATACTAAGAATATACACATTTTGTGTATTCTGGTGGTCAAATGTTTCAAGCTTGGGTCAGAGGCTTAATATCTCAGTGGTATGCTGCCCTAAGGATGTTTTGAGAAATGACAGTTTAGAGTTTGTATATTAGGTTGGATGTGCTCTGGATTGCGAAATAAGCAGCGGGGCAGAGACTGAGATTATCCTGCTTTATGCCTTTTAAGCAGTCCCACACCCATTTTCGACCTTATGGTTGTGGGGCCGCATTGTGACAGATTCGGGGGGGCATCCAGTTTGTGTGGCGGATCGAGGTTAAAGTAAGGATTGCAGGGATCTATGCGGGGGGAGGGGGGGTTGAAATCTGGATTCCCTCCCCCCAAGACCCCACACCCATTATGTGAAAACGGCCCCTTTAAAAGCAAATTTAAAGTCTTAACTGGGATCTAAACAGGAATTAGCTTTTTTGCAAAAAAACTTTAGGTTCGCCTTAGAATGAAACTATAATTATTTGGTAAAACAGTGATCGCTCCATAAATGTGCCGTGTTGTATGGGCAACATTATGCAGAAACAATTCCACCACTGTTAAATAGCCAGAAGACTGGGACAGGGGTATTAAAAACACATATTGTAGGTGCAGCCTGAAAGCCTAAAAAGGTCTTCTGTGCTTTAAAATTGTTCCCCTAATTTGAAATACATGTAAAAATGTATCTGCACAGCAGAAGTTAATTACATTCTCCCTATAGTGCATGAAATCCATCACTAAATGTTATTTCTTGTGAATTACTTGGGTTTTAATATAAAATGTAAATGTTCCTATGAGGCTATAAATGACCTTAAACTGCTGAATAAGCAGCAGGAGCCTGCAGAAGTCCCTTTGAGACAGTGTTCAGGAGGCAATAAAGGCGGCCAGTTAGTCACACATTGACTTACTTTTGATCGATTTCCTTCTGGAGCTCTCGGTTTAGTTCATCAATTCTTTGCTGCAGTTTCTTGCGCCTTTGCTCTGGAGGAAGGTGGCTAAAGTCTTCTAATGCTGGGCCCTGGGCAAAAGAAAGATTGGATGAAAAGTCAGAGTGAAAAATGGAGCCAGACAAGGGAACAGCAAACAAGACACAGATCAGCAAAGTAAACCTATATAGGATTCAGTGCTAAAAAAGATGGAATAAAAAAGTCACCAACCTGCAATTTAAAACCTAGCCAATATTTTTTTTTTTTAGGGTTAAGTAAACATTAATGCCATTTTCGATTACTACATCTAATATTTGAGCCACTATTCCTGTTTGGTCATCTTACATAGGTATAATGTGTAATGTGTTACATGTGCTCATTTGATGTAATAATTTAGGTGTTGGCCAAAGGGGAAAAAGCATTTCAGTACAAATGATCTCAGTCTAGCTCCTGCAGGACATAATATTATCATTATATCATCATTAGCCACCATATCCAAAACATAAAAAGTCTTTAAGCGTACAACTTGCTTAGGAATCAGGTAAACAGTAGGTCAGACATTATGCAAACTGCTGTTCACACGTTTCAGGCAATCCCTACATGTTACTGCAGTGATATTCATCCTTCTATGGCCAAGTACGCTTTTAAGAATCGGCACAATTCAATGTACTACAGTCATAAGTGAAAGATGAAAGGCACACAAAGCTTAGACAGTGGACTGATGTACCCCACATTAGTAAGGCCTGATGTACAGATACATTCACAGGCAAAGCAAAGCAGTTTCTTGCACAAGCAAATAAAATAAGATGGCTAGAAGGTCCACACAAATCGTAACATTGGCAGTGCAGCATATTTACTTTCTTCCCCCTGAGATACTGGCTCAGCCTCATCATAGTCATCAACTTTGCTCTTCTTCATAAAGAGTCCAGCAGGGGGCACCCCAGCTACATAAGCAACTGAATTACTGCAGAGTGTACGAAGCCTGAAAAGGCTGACCTTGAGCAAATGGATCTTCTTAGCAATAATATTGAAAGGAACAGCTACAGTGCCAAAATGCATAAAGATGACACATGCGACTAATGCAAGTCGTGTCATCTTAATATTTCCTATTTTGGAACACTGTCCTGACATTATAAGAAACGATGCCAGCAGGGCAAGGATGGAGCGGTCTTCTGTTACCGAGTAAGGCTTTTTCCTATGCATTTAGAACATAGTATTAAAAACACCAGTCCTCTTCTCCTTAAAGCGGACCAAAATTCCAAGGCCAGCTGATTCCCTTTTTTGGTCCCACTTTAACACACAAGCCCCAACTCCATGAAGAGGAGTAAACCATGGCCCCTTGCCCCCCACTAGTTAAACCCAACCAACAACCTTGCCCCATCTGCATGCATGATACTGAATCATTGTCAGCCCTTACATTTGCTCCTGCATCCACTCACAGATGAAACGCCACTGCACAGATTTTCTTCTTGTTGCCCCATCTTGGAGCACTCAGGATGCTTTTCAAGCATCCGAGCAGTGCTGCTGCCTGGATTTAATCAACATCGCGATAACCCACAATGCACCATGGTAGGAAACCCAGTGGCGTGACACTTTTTGTAAATTAAAAGTGTCAGGCCTGTCATGCCTGACAGAAGCAGCATGGGTAGTGTCTGCTCACAAAGTTTTCCATCACAGTGCTGTATCTTCAGACACATCACAACCCCTCAGCCATAATGAGTAACAGTTTTGTGCATACCATTTATAGTGATTTCAGCTGAAAAAAGATCAGAAGGAAATATTTTTTCCAAATAAAGTATAATGGTGAAATGTTTTTTTCCAAGGTTTATAATATAGGAACATAACATTTTTAGAGGTATGTTATGATAGTCTGCCTTTCAGCCGAACATGTATGCAGGTTCTTGTATGG
This sequence comes from Gastrophryne carolinensis, assembly GCA_027917425.1. Lineage (NCBI taxonomy): Eukaryota > Metazoa > Chordata > Amphibia > Anura > Microhylidae > Gastrophryne > Gastrophryne carolinensis. The sequence goes on from CM051235.1 coordinate 466,086,170, forward strand.
TAGGTTGCCCCAAACATTTTCAAGAACTCGCCACAGTTCCACTGCAGGCCATCTCACTACTGTCTTTCAAAGTAATTCCAGGACCTAAATATTTGGTTCAGTACCGTATTTAAGTCACAAGTAATATGCAAACCTCCACCAAATAGCATGCACAGCACGACAGGCACAAAAGTACAGCATATAGTTTGAAGCCATAATCCAGTAAAATATTTTTGCCAGGATTGTATCATTTACAAACTAAAAAGGCCGCTTGCAGAACCTTTGGGCCAAGGTGGAAATGCCAGCTTATCAGTCTCGTAAAGGACCTGGCAGCAGCTTGGCAAAGCTTGGTAAGCAAAAGGCCCGGGAGGATCCAACTTACCTGTAACAAGGGCTCCACAAATCACCACACACAAATTATGTAGTTTCCATTCTTTTAGATGGGAAGGTACAAGTACTCAAAAGATGGGTTCCTACAGGGCCACCAGGATCAGATTTAAACAGGATTAAAAAATCATATGAACGTGGGGGCGATAGGCAGCGATCCTGACATTTTTATTACTTGAGCAGTCAAGTAGGACTTTTTGTCTGGTTTAGGTCAACGTTCCACAGGACCAAGCCAAGCTCCTGTGAGGGCACAGGGGTAATCATTCCAGAATCCATCATCTCGGATGGCACCCAGTAGGTCGCCCTCCTTTTTGGCAGTGCTATGTTTAAGGCAAACAAGCAACTGGGTGGTAACAACTATAACTTGATCTTGTACCCTGAAGCGACTTTTACTCTTACCCAGGTGAGCTACCCAAACACGTGCGAATGCCAAGAGACGTCCCTCTATCCTAACGGGTGAGGGCATCCTTCATGCCATGGAAAGTTTGGGACAGGGCTTATTTTTCCAAACAAGTTTTCCCATGAAGGAGGGTTTGGATCCTCTCTCTGAAGATAAAGAAGCAGGATTTCTTGTCTGCCATGTAACTTTTTGGAAAGGCACAATAAGGAAACCTAAGAGTTTCATTGGGGAAAGTGGACCAAAACCCACATTTTTAACTAGCATCCCCAGAATTGCTCCCCCTAAGAAGTGTATTTTTCCCATTTTTTGCTGCTCCTGCTTCACCCTAATCCCAGATAATGGCATCTGTTTTTAGCTGTAAAGCCCCGCCTCCTCCAATCATTGCCACTGTTGTGTGTAAGCAATGACCGCCTGCTATTTCACACGGAACAGCAAAATAAAAATCAGTGTTCCAGGAAAATTCAAAAAGCAAAAAATACAATTCTGTGATTACTCACCTGTAGAATTGGTATTATGAGTATACAGTACGTCCTGCTCCAAATATAATACTTACAAGTGGGATATACTCCACCAGATGGCGATGGACTGCAGAGACATCGAAAATAGGATCCTCCCGGCCCCTCAAATACGTCCCACAAATCCCCAGCATTGAAAAGCAGTTAACAAGAAGCCGGGAGAATTAAACAACCCAACTATCAACTATAACAATGATAACAATCACCATACAGGGAATCCAAGATAATGCAAAACCAAGGGTGGGTTGGAGCAAGACGTACTGTATACTCATAATACCAATTCTACAGGTGAGTAATCACAGAATTGTATTATTCTTAGTATACAGTACGCCCTGCTCCAAATATAATACTTACAAGTGGGACATCCAATAGCAGTGTCCATAAAGTAGGGTGGGATCCCCAAGAAAAAGGCAGCAGCAGGCAGTTTAAACCACTGCCGCCTGCCGAACCTTTCGGCCAAAAACAGCATCAGCTGAGGCCCTAACATCAACCTTGTAAAACTTTGAAAAGGTATGAACAGAAGACCAAGTAGCGGCCTTGCAAACTTGTTCAACAGAAGCCTGGTGCTGAAAAGCCCAAGAGGCACCAATAGCACGAGTGGAATGAGCAGTAAGGTGAAAGGGAGGATTCTTCCCCTTAGCAGAGTAGGCCTGAATCACAGCCTGACGAATCCACTTGCTGATAGTAGACTTGGCAGGAGCCAAACCCTTCCTAGGACCAGAAGGGACCACAAAAAGAGCAGTTTTCCTGAAAGGTGCAGTAGCCACCAGATAGTACTTCAGACACCTAACCACATCCAAAGAGTGCAAAACTCTCTCCTTAGCATTGCTAGGATTAGGGCACAAAGAAGGAAGGACAATGTCCTAATTCAAATGAAAAGCAGATACTACTTTAGGCAGAAAGTCAGGTTTGAAACGAAACACCACCTTGTCCTGGTGTCTCTCATAGTAGGGGGGCTGAATGGACAGCGCCGCCAACTCAGACACACGCCTGACAGAAGTGATAGCCACCAGAAAAACAACCTTGAGCGTAAGAATGGCCAAGGCAGCAACCTGCACAGGTTCAAAGGGAGCACGCTGCAAGGCTGACAGGACCAAGTTCAGATCCCAAACAGGCACCATAGGCTTACGTGGGGGACGCACATGAGTGACCCCCTGGAAAAAAAATCCTGATCAGAGGGTGCTGAGCAAAGGACTTCTGGAAGAAAATAGCCAGGGCAGAAACTTGACCCTTCAGAGTACTGAGTTGGAGCCCCATCTCCAACCCATGCTGCAGGAACTCCAGAATCCTGGGAATAGAGAACACACGACAGGGAAGAGACTTAGACTCACACCAGTCAATGTAGGCACGCCAAATCCTGTAATAAATGGAAGAGGAAGACTTCTTCCTAGCTTTAATCAAAGTATCCATAACCGAGGAAGACAGCCCCTTCTCCATCAAGATGGAGGTTTCAGCAGCCAAGCCGTCAAAGCCAGAGTTTGTAAATTGGGATGGCGTAGTGAGCCCTGAGTGAGCAGATCTGGCACCAAGGGCAGAGCGTACTGATCCACTGCCAGCTGCACCCCGTCTGCGAACCACACTCTTCTTGGCCACCTGGGGGCCACCAGAATTGTTGGCACCCCTTCCAGAGCAATCTTGCGTAGAACCCTGCCCAGCAGGGGAATTGGAGGGAAGGCGTACAGGAACTGAAAGTCCTTCCATGACATTGCTAGCGCATCCGAGGTCAGGGCCAGAGGATCCCTGGACAGAGAGACAAAAGCTGGGAGCTTGTGATTGTGGCGGGACGCAAACAGAACCACATCTGGTTGGCCCCAATGGTGACACAGAGATTGAAACACCCTGCTGCATAGGGACCATTCTCCCTGGCGAGATGTCCCCCTGCTCAGAGAGTCCGCCAGCGATTTTCCAACCCCGGGATGTACACAGCTGAAATGCAGGGGACATTGGCCTCCGCCCAAGTCAGGATCAGAGACTCTTCCTGGAGGGCCCCCTTGCTCCGGGTCCCTCCCTGATGATTGATGTAGGCAACTGCCATCTGGTTGTCCCAGCGCATCTGAACAGGCAGGCCCCGAAGATGAGTAGTCAAGCGAGCCAGAACTAGCCTGATCGCCCGCAGCTCCAAGACATTGATAGGTGTGTGGGCCTCCTGAGGGCCCCACCTCCCCTGGAACCGCAGGGACTTCCAGAAACCCCCCCAACCTGACAGACTGGCATCCATGGTGACCGTCTCCCAGGAAGGGGCAAGAAAGGGTTCCTTTCAACAGGTTCCTTGAGCCCATCCACCATAAGAGGGAGCTCCTGACCAGGGGGGAGAGCACACAGACCCTGTCCAAGGACGCTGGGTCCTTGTCCCATACTGACAATAGGTGAAGTTGCAGAGACCTCAAGTGGAACTGAGCATAAGGGACCGATTCGAAGTACGCCACCATCAGGCCGACCAGCTGCATCCCCTGCCTGATGGAGGGATGGGGACAAGCTAGGAGGGACTGAGCCTGTGCAATCAGACTGTCCACCTTCTGCTGAGGAAGGAAGATCCTTGCCTGAACTGTATGCAGATTCATTCCTAGGAATGGAGTTACCAAGGAAGGGGACAGTGATGACTTGGGGTGGTTGATCACCCATCCAAATGACTCCAGGGTGGACACCACCAGCTGAGTATCCAACTCTGCCTGGTGTAGAGACTGGGAGGTGATGAGGATGTTGTCCAGATAGGGAAGCACGCGGACGCCCTGACATCTGAGCAGAGACATCACGCCCGCCAGCACCTTGGTGAACACCCTGGGAGCTGAAATGAGGCCGAAGGGCAAGGCCACAAATTGGTAGTGTTGATCCATCAGAGCGAACCTGAGGAACCTTTGATGGCCTGGGAACACAGGAATATGAAGGTAAGCATCTTTGATGTCCACAGAAGTCATGAAATCCCCTGGGCGCAGGGTACTGATGGCAGAGCGCAGAGTTTCCATGCGAAAGCGCCTGCCCCTGACAAACTTGTTGAGGATCTGACAGAACCATCTTTTTTGGGTACTGTGAATAGGTTGGAATAAAAACCCTTGCCTATTTCCCTTAAAGGGACCTGGCAGATGACCCCCAGCTCCAGGAGGCCTTGCACTAGCTCCTGAGCAATCCGGGATATGATGAATCTTGAAGGGTGATCGGCAGCAAACTCCAACTTGTAACCGGAGGACACTACCTCCTGAATCCACCGGTCTGAGACATGAAGCCTCCAGACATGAGCAAAGTGCTGCAGCCGTCCCCCCACCCGGATGGGTGAGGGCGCCCCATCATGCTTGAGGGGGCTTGGCAGAGGATTTAGCTTTGGGGACCCCAGGAGGCGCCAGGACGTCCACGTCCTCTGCCCCAGAAATCTCCCCGTGCCCCAGAGAAAGAAACCCTGTCTTGCACCACGGAAAGGGGAGGAGAAGGAACCCTGACCCCGAGAGGGCCGAGATTGCCGCCTGCGCTGGGGCAACCTGCCTCCCTTAGCAAAACGGTCCAGGCGGTCCCCAAACAGGCGCAGTCCTTTAAAGGGAAACCCAGTGAGGGCCTTCTTGGCAGCGTTGTCAGCAGCCCACTGGCGCAGCCAAACCGAGCAGAATTTGCAGAATTTTGCGGCCAAAAGCAGCATCCGCCGAGGCCCGCACATCAACCTTGTAAAACTTAGAAAAAGTATGCACAGAAGACCAAGTCGCAGCCTTGCAAACCTGTTCAACAGAAGCCTGGTGCTGAAAAGCCCAAGAAGCTCCAATAGCACGAGTAGAATGAGCAGTGACACGAAAAGGGGGAACCTTCCCCTTAGCAACATAGGCCCCAATGATGGCCTGACGTATCCACTTACTAAGGGAAGATTTGGCAGGAGCAAAACCCTTCTTGGGCCCAGAAGGCACAACAAAAAAGGGCATACGTCTTGCGGAAGGCCGAAGTAGTAACTAAATCATACTTAACACAACGAACTACATCCAAAGAATGTAAGACCCTTTCCTTGTCGTTACTAGGTTTAGGACACAAGGAAGGAAGAACTATATCCTGATTTAGGTGGAAAGCAGACACCACCTTAGGAAGGAAATCCGGTTTAAAACGGAAAACAACCTTATCTTGATGCCTCTCAAAATAAGGGGCTAGAATAGACAAAGCTGCCAGTTCAGAAACTCGGCGGACAGAAGTAATAGCAACCAAAAAGGCAACCTTCTGAGTAAGAATAGGAAGAGGAATATCCTGCAAGGGCTCAAAGGGAGCGGCCTGCATAGCTGAAAGCACTAGGTTAAGGTCCCAAACAGGAAGTATAGGCTTTCTGGGAGGCCGCACATGCGCGACTCCTTGGAAAAAAGTCTTAACCAAAGGATGAAGAGCAAACAACCTTTGAAAGAAAATAGCCAAGGCAGAGACTTGCCCTTTTTAAAGTACTAATCTGGAATCCCATATCCAGACCTCGTTGCAGATATTCCAGAATTCTAGGAATAGAAAATACTCTACAGGGCAAAGCCCTGGATTCACAACAATCAATATAGGACCTCCAAGTCCTGTAATAAATGACAGAGGAAGACCTCTTGCTAGCTCTAATAAGAGTCTGAATAACCACATCAGAAAGACCTTCTTTCAAGATGGAGACTTCAGCAGCCATGTCGTCAAAGCCAGCGTTTGTAAATTGGGGTAACAAAGTTGACCCTGAGTGATGAGATCTGGAAGAAGAGGCAGATGGAAACGATCCACTGCCAGCCTTACGACGTCTGCGTACCACAGACGTCTTGGCCACCTTGGCGCCACCAGAATTGCTGGCGCATACTCCAGTGCTAACTTGCGCACCACCTTGCTGATCATGGAGAATGGAGGAAATAGATATAGGAACCCCAGATCCTTCCAAGCCAGAGACATGGCATCCGCTGCCACTGCCAGAGGATCCTGGGATAGAGACACAAAAGCTGGAGCTTGTGATTGTGGCGAGAAGCAAACAGGTCCAACTGTGGAGTCCCCCACTTGTGACAGAGGAACTGAAAGACCCTTGGATTAAGAGACCATTCTCCCTGGCGAGAACATCCCCTGCTCAGGGAGTCCGCCTCCGCATTCTCTATTCTCGGAATGTAAACTGCTGATATGCAGAGAACATTGATCTCTGCCCACTGAAGGATCGGAGACACTTCCCGGAGGGAACCCCAACTGCGAGTCCCTCCCTGGTGATTGATGTATGCAACAGCTGTTCGGTTGTCTGACTGAATCTGAACTGGCAGACCCTATAAGAAATGGGTCAGTCGAAGTAGATCAAGACGTATGGCCCGAAGCTCTAATACATTGATTGGAGAATGAGCCTCCTGAGGCCCCCACAATCCTTGGAACTGATGCTTCTTCCAGAAGCCCCCCCAGCCCACCAGGCTGGCATCCGTGGTAACCAGTTCCCAACACGGAGTCAGAAATGACTTGCCCTTCTGGAGGTTGAGCGATATTAACCACCACTAAAGGGACTGCAAAACGTGGGGAGACAATAGACAAGTCTGATTCAATGATAGTGGCCACCTGTGCTGAAGCGTCCCTATGTGAAACTGGGCAAACGGGACTACCTCGAATGCAACTACCATCAATCCCACTAATCTCATCCCTAGACGGATAGGCTGACGAGGGTTGGACAAGAATAGACGAATCAAGTCCTGATTCAGAACCATTTTGGACTGAGAAAGAAAAACCCCGGCCTGAAATGTATCCAGAATCAGGCCCAGGAAGGGAATTTCCCTGGACGGACAGAGAGAGGATTTGGGGTAACTTATTACCCATCCGTACCTCTCTAGCGTAGAGACCACCGTCCTGGTGTCCAACTCTGATTGTTCGAGGGAGGAGGCCGCGATAAGAAGATCGTCCAGAAAAGGCACAATGCGGATGCCCTGGACCCTGAATATAGCCATCACTCCTGCCAGCATCTTGGTAAAGACTCTTGGGGCCGAAGTAAGGCCGAATGGCAGGGCCACAAATTGATAATGCTGGTCTTCTATCGAGAACCTGAGAAATCTCTGGTGACCCGGAAAAATAGAAATGTGCAAATAAGCATCCTTGATGTCTATGGATGTCATGAAGTCCCCCTGACGGAGAGCATCGATCGTTGACTCCTTGCGGAATTTTCTGAAACGGATAAATTGATTGAGTCTCCTTAGGTCTAGGATAGGCCGACAGAGCAGTCCTTTTTGGGTACCGTGAATAGGTTGGAGTAAAACCCCAAACCCCTGTTCCACTGGAGGCACTAGGTAGATGACCGCCATGTTTAACAGATTCGCTACTGCTGCCCGCAGTCCCTGCGCAATTGCCGGATTTGACGGCATCCGGGACATGAAAAATCTGGGAGGAGGCCGGGACTCGAATTCCAGTTTGTAACCAGAAGAGACTACTTCCAGAACCCAATTGTCTGATACCTCCTGACCCCAGACCTGGAAGAAGAACCGCAGCCGTCCCCCCACCCGTAAGGGTGAGGGCGTCCCCTCATTGTTGAGCAGGCTTAGTGGCAGATTTGGTTTTGGACCCCCAATTCTGACTTGGACGGCCACGTCCCTTTCCTCTATTTCATGCATTCCCTCTAGGGGCTGAAAAGGCCGATCCTCTACCGGATCTAGACCCCCGAAAGGAAGGGTTAAAAGAGGCCACTCCACAAAAGGAACGACGTTATTTCTTACGATGAGGTAATTTACATCCTTTAGTGACAGAATCCAATTTTTCTCCAAAGAGGCGCAATCCCACAAAAGGGAGCGCTGTAAGCGATTTCTTGGCTACAATATCAGCTGCCCACTGCCGCAACCATACTGACCGCCGAATGGTGATTAACAAGGCAGAGGTTCTGCTGCACATAAGCAGAGTATCATCTAAGGCAGAAAGTACAAAAGATGCAAACATCTCACATCGCTTAAGAGCGGCGTACTCAGAGGCCGGATCAAGCCCTGAGTAATTCATTAGGTCCCTCACAACAGACCTAATAGCCACTGTCATGAGTGCAGAAGCACCAACAGGCAGCAAGGCCGAGCCCACACTGGAAAAAGCGTGGCACGCCATTTGATCAATACGCTTATCCTCTCCATCTTTAAGTGTAGTGGAGTCACGAGAATGCAACACAGAAGAATTAGATAAATAAAGCACAGGGGCATCCACCACAGGTGGTGATGACCAACGCTTAACAGTATCAGCTGGGAGGGATATTTCTTGTCCCAGCCCAAGGGAATGCCAGGAAGCCGCGCAGGCTTCTCCCATTCTTTACGAATAATTTCATCAAAATGCTTTTGATTTGGAAATTCTAAACGAGGTTTAGAGACTCCAAAGAATTCCCCTTTTTGAGGAGGGACTACTTCAGGAGGAGTGATAACCAAAACCTCAAATAACTGAGCAAGAGCCTTAGGCGTATCCACAACACTAGCTTCACCCTGCTCAATCACAGTACCAACAAATCTGAATCCTCATATAATTCTCCTTCTTCTAACTGAGAAGGATCAGACCAATAAAGCATTTCACAATTATCCAACTCACTTATCGGAACGGCCTGAGTCAAATGTTTCCTTTTAGCTGAGGCCTTCTTGGCCACAGAGCTAATTTTTTCAAGATGAGCCAATCTGGCACATAAATCAGACTAACCCACTCGGCCTGACGTAGAGATTGGGGAGTAAGGAAAGACAACCCGGTAGGTCCTAGTGCGGACGCCCCACAGGCATGTCCGAGGCATCACCCCCATCAGCGCCATGGCGAGTAGCCTGGGAGCGGAAGAGAGGCCAAAAACAAGGCCCCAATCCGCAGGATTGGTCCTGCAACACTGACTAGTAACGGTCTTGGTGTCCAGAAGACACAGGGGGAACTAACAGGATCTAGAACGCCACAGGAGGCCAGAAGCCCCCCTTGCACAGGACGCCTGTGTCCCAAGACAGAGATATCATACAGGGACTACCTGTGAGTGTAGAATTGCCAAGCCTACCATAGGCCAGCATGGCCCAGACTGCCTCATCATTTTGAGGGAAAGAGAAAGGTTAACATAGAGGCCAATGCCCCATTCTGTTAAGGGCAACCTGCAAGTAAGCCCAGACCCTGCAGGCCGAGTACGGCCTGCACCAACTCCTGAGGGGAAAACAGGGGCTAGAAGCACCCTGACAATATCCGAGAGGGACCGCCCAGCAAATTCTATCCTGTGTCGATGGGAACTGCCTCCTGGAACCACCAGAAGGAGAAGATACGCTCCCCGATAGGAGTCGGGTGCTGTGGCAGTCCCCTCGCCCAGTAGGGCGAGGGCGTCCCTTCATGCTTGGGAAGTCTTGGCAGATTTGGACTTAGCCCTGCCAGAAGGCCCAGGGCGTTTCCTGCCCACCTCGTGGTGGAAATCCACTCTGAAAAGTTGGAAGCACACCTCAGGTTCATGTTTGACACTAACGTAGGGAGGGGGAGGGGTGTCCCTGCCCCGAGGAGGCCTAGGCGGCCTTCTGCGTAGGGGTGCCTTACCCTTTTTCCAAAAAGGTCCAAACGGGCCCCGAAGAGGCGCCGTCCTCTGAAAGGAAGGCCAGTGAGAGCCTTTTTCGTATCATCGTCAGCACTCCACTGTCGCAGCCAGACCAGGCGGCGAATATCTACCACAAGGGCAGAGGTTCTAGCACACATCTTAATGGTGTCATCCAGCGCTGAGAGGATAAACCTTACAAACACATCACAATCTGAGAGCGCATTAAAGACCCCCCAGGGGAGGTCCTCCGGTCGGTGATCAAGTAGCTTTCTAATGAGAGTCCTGGCAGCCACCGCAGTGATGGCCGCGGCACAGACCGGGCGCAGAGCCGTCCCTGCACACGAAAAGGCGTGGGAAGCCAGTCTGTCAATGCGCCGGTCCTCAGCATCCCGAAGGGTATGGTAATAAGGAGCAGTCATGAAGGGGGGGTTAGTAACCCCTATAATCGGTGCATCCACCACAGGAGGTGCTGACCAAAAGTTAACCACATCAGGAGGGAAAGGGTACTTCCAATCCCAGACCCCTGGGACCCCTTTAAGTTTACAAGGCGATTCCCATTCTTTGGATATAAGACTCTGGAAATGCTCCAGCGCTGTGTGGAAACTCTCCTTCTTAGGCTTGGGAGCCTCTCCAGGAGGGGAGATTGACAAAACCTCAAAGATCTTAATAAGTAGTTCATCTGTCTCACACAGGCTCCAGGGCATCTCATCCGAGGAGCCCGAATCGGAAAATAGCTCACCTTCACCAGAAGGATCAAGGTCCTGCATAGCAGCAGATTCATCAGTATCATTAGGAACCGGAGAACCAGGAGGCGTCAGGGACCGCTTCTTTCCAGGGCCCAAGCGCTCCGCCAAACTAGACAGCACCTGCTCAGCCGTAGGCAGCCTGCGCAGCACGGCTTGCTGGTCATCTCCGCTCGAGTGAGACTCATCAGGAGTGAGATTTAGGTCCGGGGAGACAGGTGTATTGACGTGAGGTGCAGCCACTGGCAAACCTGATTGCAGGGTCAGTGCCTGTTCAGCACACGGTCCGCAGACCCGTGCTCTGTCAGCATCAGCATGGGGCTGACCACACACTGTACACGTCCGGTCATGTCCCCGAGGGACCCCGGGTACATAATTCTGAGATGCCTCCATATGGTGATTATCTGAGCAGTATGCCCGCAGGGATTTATGCAATAGGCAACCCTGGATGCCCCAAGACCCGCTAGGAATGTGGGAGAATTTTTTATGTGAACCCGCTATAATATATGTCAGGCCGGGAGAAGCCACCGAAATCTTGGCGTCTGAAAGACATAAAGGGGATAAGAGGGGGGTGTCAGTGCCATGCACAGCTGAATAAAAAGTCATTGGAACAAAAACCGCCCCGGAGGGCACTTACATGACCAAGGCGGATCGCAACCACGCGCGCGCGAAGACCGTCAAAATGGCGCCAAGCGAACCTCGAGGGGCGGGCCTGATCTGGCCGTGACGCGGGTCGCACAGGGGGGGAGATAAACTATGGGTGCAGCCTGAGAAATCATTATCCCCATTGAACCCCACCTATTTGGCATGTGCTAGTCCTCTCACCAGAAGGGAGTCCATGCCTTTTTTGATGAAACATTTATTGGAGACGTGGGACCCTCTGCAGAGTAAGCATAAGCTGGTACTTAGACCGGGCCCCCTTACTCCACTGTTTGACAACCCGGCATTTGAGCCTGGAATGCAAGCTGAGAGCTTTCTTATTTGGAAAGCTTCCGAAAACACTACGATCGGACACATACTAAAATCAGGGGTAGTACCATTAGTGGCAGACCTGAAAGAGAAAGCAGAGGGAAGACACATTTCGTTGCTCCTCCACAGGCAGTTGCTTACATTTATAACTACCAACAATATGCTGGAAATCTCTCGGAACCCCCCCACAGAGCTAAAGTCCATGATCTCCCATAACACCCCCCCCCCCCACCTCGGGTCATATCTCTTTACTCACTTCTGAAAAAAGCACTCAACCCATCTCCGTCTAAATATATAGGCAAATGGGAAAGGAAACTAAATATACAAATTTCCGAAAACGACCTCGCCAAAATTTACCTGGGTACCCATGGCATGTCGCTGGCCAGTCCAAGAAAGGAATTACAAAGTATTAACCAGGTGGTACAGGTGACCCACATTTGGTCGGGATGTCCGGTTATTAAGGCCCTCTGGGACCAGATCTTCACTATATAGAGGACATCTCCGGACATCTCTGACCAAGGTAAGCAACACGCCACAAGTGGCGCTGCTTTCGCTTGTCCCTGGCCCAATCTCTAGCATTAAAAAAGGAATTTTGAGGCACTTCATAGCAGCAATGAGATCCATTATCCCGAGGCGTTGGAAGTCGCAGATCCCCCCTAAGCTGATGGAGTGGGTGCAGGAGCTAGAAGTAATCTGTAGCATGGAAAAGTTAATTGCTGACAAAAGAGATGCCATGGGTCGGTTTCTGACTACCTGGATGGGCTCGATAATTTACCGAGACGCACATCTACCGGTCTTGTTCCAGCCTGACGGGTGGTCTGGGATTCGCTCGGGGAGTCCTGGTCAGTGATGCCTTAGACCGGGCCAGCAGGTTACCCGGCTGCATGGGTTGGTCCTTTGCAGGCCCAATTGGGTGCAGTAACCATTACCCCGTTCCCTCTATGTTCCCTCCCCCCCACCCCCTCTCCACTTCGATAGCCCATGTTCCTTTTTAGCAGGTATAAGGTCTAATACACCCAGTTCATTGGTTCCCTCCCTGCGTGAGGGAGTAAATCTCTCCCAACCATATGTAGCTGAAGCCTGGCCTGTCACTGCGGCCTACACGTCAACAGGTATGCCGGGGGCCTAGATGGGGTGTAATTGATTCCAGTAGCTCTGTTGTGTGGAACCCTTAAAAGGGAGACAGTCCCCCCTCAGGATAATCATTAAACTCCCCTCCCCCCTCAACGTAACGTGTCTGACACGTGTTGGTTTTTCCAGAACGTCTTAGGTTTGGGAGAATAGGATCAGCATCATTTATCTGTATAAATATACACGTATGGTTGTGGGAATATTGCTCCCTTCCCTGTTTCTCCTTCTCCTTTTGTATTTTGTCCTCGTGTCCCCTTGCTTATAATTGTATGTCTATTCCCCTTGTTACTTTTATTGAAAACCAATAAAGTTTGATTACACTAAAATGGGACCACAGATTAAAGGGTCTATACTTATTACACACTCTTGCTATCTCATGCATGTAAACTCTGTATATTACATTTGTCTTGTCTTTGTAAACATAAGCAGAATTACCCGTTTTGCCTCTGAATTTTGATAAGTTACAGACATAAAGGATCCAGTGCAGCTGTTCCTAATGCAGGTAGCAGTAAATACATGGTGCAATCCAGTATAAAATGGATCTTATAATTGTGTGCAGAGTACTGTGGGTAACTTTCTGCTTAGATAATGCCTACCTAACCATTACACAACAACCCTTATATGATGTGCAAGTGGAATGATATTCATGGTTATGCAGAAGAGAGCTGGCAATTCATGGCTTTTCATTCATTCATTGTATTGCAGGTTTGGAGAGCTACAGGGTGCAACTACAATTTAGCTATAAGGATTCTAAAGGGGAAAAAAACATCTAGATTAAAAAAAAAAGAGGCTATATCTGGTTGTTTGACTTCAGCTTGCTTGCCATTTTGTTTATGAAACCTTTATCTGGTTATATTTGTGCAAGAATCAGAGCTTTCGATTGTTAAATATAAAAAAGGCACAAAAGCGTCGACAATGACTAAATTACAGGACAAATGCCATGATGCAGTAATTATAAACAAGCTCAAAAGATTCAAACTTGGTACTTGAAACATCAGTATCTACTCAAGGGTGTTGTGTGAGGTACACATACAAAATCCAAACAAGCAGTCTGCTGACAGAAGAACACTGTGAATTGTTGGAGAAGTCTTTTTCAATGAGGAGCAAGAAATGAGAACTTTTACAAGCTGTCAGCACATCACCTGCTTATTAGCCACAAACAGACAATTAGTCAAGCAATGACATTCATGTTGGCAGAATGGGACATAGACCGGAACACTTTGCTTACCATTCTTAATGACCACTGAACCGTTCCACAGCAGCGGAAAGAAATGGCAAGTTACTGAAAAATATTGCAGAATTTTGTTCCAATATTGTGATACAGGTCATAGTAAATAGAGTCTAATTAAGTCTGCCCTGCCATACATCCCACACACGGCACTGGTCACAGAGTAGGAAAACTAATTTAGCTAGGAGTATAGTTACTAAAAACTGCTTATTCCAACAACTGTACCTATCGATGCGATCATTGTAGCTCATTCGTTTAAAACAAGAAGTACATATACACTATATACATATTACTGTTTATATCCATCCACATTTTCCATCTAGGAGAAGTTGGGGGCTTACTAAGTATTAATGCAGCCAGGCCTATAGATCAGCAGCGTTAGCCCTATTTACTTCTTACAACAGGTTTCTTGGAAGCTGAGCTGCAAGACCCCAGCCTTTTCCATCCTTTATCCACCTGATGCCAAAGTACAATTATTTCATGTCCTGTTTCTGAGACCTATGAACCATGGGCCACTATACATTTATCCAGAATTAAATACATTAGTAAAGTTCACACAAAATGAACACTTCAACGTGAGGTATAAACCAAGTCATGCACATCACTGCAACACATGAAAATTGGGATTTACAACCTAACGTTCATATATTTTTATGTTTTTAGTACAGGTAGAAACTACCGGAGAGCACCACACACACACAGCACCAGAAATGGCAGTTGTCACCCAGCTAAGAGTAATCCTAAACCCAAAAGCTACCCTGTGGACCACTGTTCCTCTTATCTCCTGGGCATTCTGAAAAAATGCACCCCTTCATGAACCTGTGGCACATCCGCTGCACAGCAGGAGATTGGCCCTCATGACCTGAGCTAGCCAACATCATTCACTGTACACGGAACAAACTCCAACTGGTCACATGGGCTACAGGTGCAGGCCTGTAGCACGGAGAAGACTTTCTAACCATATCTAACAATTCTGTGAGATTACTGATGGACAGGGCTCCCAAACCTGGATGCACAGGGTCGGGTGCTGAAGGCCATTGCAGATTATCTGAGTGTGGGATTTTTTTGTAATTACAAAAATAATTGAATAAGAAAAAGAACATGTTACTATACAATTACTAAAATCCTTTGTGCTAATTGCCTAGTAAGTATAAAAAAATAGCAGTCCCAATTTCCTTTGGGTATTAAAAAAAAAAAACTGCATTCCTTGAACTCCAGAACACTGCACACTGAAATCTTCACAACTTACCGATCTCCTCAGACCTCTGAAAGAACCAGACCTTTGTCTGCTCAAACTGACCTCACTTGCACAGTAACATGGAAGGTCCCTGTCTAACTGGTTACCCCGAGGCCCATTGGATCCATGTGTTCCAGGTGGTGGATATTTGGGAGAAACAGTCTAACAATAGGATACAGAAAATATGTTTTTATATGGTTGCTAAATGTAGTCACTTACCATAGTAAACCTTTTGTCAAAAGCACTCTATAAAAGGTCATTCCCACCCTACCATTTAGATATGTTACCAGCAGCCTGTCCTATTTAGAAGCATAATTACCAAGTTGTAGTCAGTAGCATCATGCCAAATATTTCAAAGGGGTTAAAAAAAATAGGACCCCATTTCAGAAAGAAACCTAGCAAAGAGCAATAAAACCTGCCCCACAACCATGAAGAATTAAGTAGAAGCCTTTGATTTGATAAAGCAATTCTGTGAGTACGCACCTGTAGAATTGTTTTTGTTCTTGCATGGCACGGCCCGCTTCGGTATTCATAACAGTTGGGTTATTCCGCCACAAGGTGGTGCAGTGGTACTGCAGAAAGCTTCCCAGCGTAGACAAGCAGTGAGACAAGAAGCTGGGAGAGAATAAAGTAAAAAATGTGAAAAAGGTAAAAAACCCCAATTAACTTGGAACAATCACCATAAAGAGGCAACCAAGAATAACGTTAACAAGGGTGGGGCAAAGCGGGCCATGTCATGCAAGAACAAAAACAATTCTACAGGTGAGTACTCACAGAATTACTTTTTTCTTTATTGCATGCCATGGCCCGCTTCTGTATTCATAACAGTTGGGACATCCAAAAGCAGTGTTCAAAGTAGGGTGGGATCCCCAAAGAGTAACTGCCAGTAGTTCAAGTCACTACCACCTGAAGCACCTTGCGGCCAAAAGCAGCATCCGCTGAGGCCTTAACATCAACCTTGTAAAACTTTGAAAAAGTACGAACAGAAAACCAAGTAGCGGCCTTGCAAACTTGTTCAACAGAAGCTTGGTGCTGAAAAGCCCAAGAGGCACCAATAGCACGAGTGGAATGAGCAGTAATCCTAAAGGGAGGTTGCTTTCCCTTCGCAGAATAGGCTTGAACCACCGCCTGACGGATCCACTTGCTGATAGTGGATTTAGCCAGAGGCAAACCCTTTCTAGGTCCAGAAGTGAGAACAAAAAGAGCATCAGATTTCCTGAAAGTCTCAGTAGCGACCAAATAAAAACTTCAGAGCCCTGACTACATCCGGAGAATGCAGAGTCCGCTCCTTGGAATTAGCAGGATTAGTACACAATGAAGGCAAGACAATGTCCCGATTGAGATGAAAGGCAGACACAACCTTTGGCAGGAAATCCGGCTTAAGCCGGACCACCACCTTATCCTGATGCCTCTCAAAATAAGGAGTTTTGATGGAAAGCGCCGCTAGCTCAGAAACTCACCTTACAGAAGTGATAGCCACCAGAAAGGCTACCTTAAAAGTCAAAAATACCATTTTGTGAGTACTCACCTGTAAAATGGTTATTACGAGTATGTCACACACCCCACTTCCAAATATTCATGACACTTGGGAACCCGGCCTGTAGAGGGCGATCTTGCAGAGATGACATGGAAAAAGGAGCCCCTCCTGGTCCATAAGTACTGGGTTCCTCCCACTATTCCTCAGTCTTTTTAAAAAGCAGTGAAGAACCAGGAAGAGCAAATTATATTCGATGATTGAAAAATAGTTTGAAAATAATAATCACCATATAAAGGATCCCTTAGAACAAAAAAGGGCGGGGGAAGTGGGGTGTGTGACATACTCGTAATAACCATTTTACAGGTGAGTACTCACAAAATGGTATTATTCCTAGTATATCACACACCCCACTTCCAAATATTCATGACACTTGGGACATCCAATAGCAGTGTCTATAATGGGTGGGGATCCCCAAGGAATAATGCATAACTTAAATTACTGCAGCTTGCAGAATTTTGTGGCCAAAAGCAGCATCCGCTGAGGCCCGCACATCAACCTTGTATGCACAGAAGACCAAGTCGCAGCCTTGCAAACCTGTTCAACAGAAGCCTGGTGCTGAAAAGCCCAGGAAGCTCCAATAGCACGAGTAGAATGAGCGGTGACACGAAAAGGGGGAACCTTCCCCTTAGCCAAATAGGCCCCAATGATGGCCTGACATATCCACTTACTAAGGGAAGATTTGGCAGGAGCAAAACCCTTCTTGGGCCCAGAAGGCACAACAAAAATGGCATCCGTCTTGGGGAAGGCCGAAGTAGTAACTAAATAATACTTAACACAACGAACTACATCCAAAGAATGTAAGACCCTTTCCTTGTCGTTACTAGGTTTAGGACACAAGGAAGGAAGAACTATATCCTGATTTAGGTGGAACGCAGACACCACCTTAGGAAGGAAATCCGGTTTAAAACGGAAAACAACCTTATCTTGATGCCTCTCAAAATAAGGGGCTAGAATAGACAAAGCCACCAGTTCAGAAACTCGGCGGACAGAAGTAATAGCAACCAAAAAGGCAACCTTCTGAGTAAGAATAGGAAGAGGAATATCCTGCAAGGATATATATAGGACCTCCAAGTCCTGTAATAAATGACAGAGGAAGACTTCTTCCTAGCTTTAATAAGAGTCTGAATAACCACATCAGAAAGACCTTCTTCTTTCAAGATGGAGACTTCAGCAGCCATGCCGTCAAAGCCAGCATTTGTAAATTGGGGTAACAAAGTTGACCCTGATTGATGAGATCTGGAAGAAGAGGCAGATGGAAACGATCCACTGCCAGCCTTACGACGTCTGCGTACCATAGACGTCTTGGCCACCTTGGCGCCTCCTCCAGTGCTAACTTGTGCACCACCTTGCTGATCATGGAGAATAGGGGAAACAGATATAGGAACCCCAGATCCTTCCAAGCCAGAGAAATGGCATCCGCTGCCACTGCCAGAGGATCCTGGGATAGAGACACAAAAGCTGGAGCTTGTGATTGTGGCGAGAAGCAAACAGGTCCAACTGTGGAGTCCCCCACTTGTGACAGAGGAACTGAAAGACCCTTGGATTAAGAGACCATTCTCCCTGGCGAGAACATCCCCTGCTCAGGGAGTCTGCCTCCACATTCTCTATCCCAGGAATGTAAACTTCTGATATGCAGGGAACATTGATCTCTGCCCACTGAAGGATCAGAGACACTTCCCGGAGGGCACCCCAACTGCGAGTCCCTCCCCGGTGATTGATGTATGCAACAGCTGTTCGGTTGTCTGACCGAATCTGAACTGGCAGACCCTGTAAGAAATGGGTCAGTCGAAGTAGAACAAGACGTATGGCCCGAAGCTCTAATACATTGATTGGAGAATGAGCCTCCTGAGGCCCCCACAATCCTTGGAACTGATGCTTCTTCCAGAAGTCCCCCCAGCCTGGTATCCGTGGTAACCAGTTCCCAACGCGGAGTCAGAAATGACTTGCCCTTATGGAGTTGTGTACGATATTAACCACTACTGAAGGGACTGCAAAACGCGGGGAGACAATAGACAAGTCTGATTCAATGATAGTGGGCACCTGTCTCACTTTGCCAAGAGGAAGAGCTGAAGCGTCCTTATGTGAAACTGGGCAAACGGGACTGCCTCAAATGCAGCTACCATCAATCCCACTAGTCTCATCCCTAGACAGATAGACTGACGAGGGTTGGACAAGAATAGACGAATCAAGTCCTGAATCAGAACCATTCCAGAATCAGGCCCAGGAAGGGAATTTCCCTGGACGGACAGAGAGAGGATTTGGGGTAACTTATTACCCATCCGAACCTCTCTAGCGTAGAGACCACCGTCCTGGTGTCCAACTCTGATTGTTCTAGGGAGGAGGCCGCGATAAGAAGATCGTCCAGAAAAGGCATAATGCGGATGCCCTGGACCCTGAATATAGCCATCACTCCTGCCAGCATCTTGGTAAAGACTCTTGGGGCCGAGGTAAGGCCGAATGGCAGGGCCACAAATTGACAATGCTGGTCTTCTATCGAGAACCTGAGAAATCTCTGGTGACCCGGAAAATAGGAATGTGCAAATAGGCATCATTGATGTCTATGGATGTCATGAAGTCCCCCTGATGGAGAGCATCGATCGTTGATCGCAGAGACTCCATGCGGAATCTTCTGAAACTGATAAATTGATTGAGTCTCCTTAGGTCTAGGATAAGCCGAACAGAGCTGTCCTTCTTGGGTACCGTGAATAGGTTGGAGTAAAACCCCAAACCCCTTTCCGCTGGAGGCACTAGGCAGATGACAGCCATGTTTAACAGATTCGCTACTGCTGCCCGCAGTCCCTGCGCAATTGCCGGATCTGACGGCATCCGGGACATGAAAAATCTGGGAGGAGGCAGGGACTCGAATTCCAGTTTGTAACCAGAAGAAACTACTTCCAGAACCCAATTTTTCTCCAAATAGGCGCACTCCCACAAACGGAAGCGCTGTAAGCGATTTCTTGGCTACAACATCCGCCGCCCAAACATCAAGGCAGAGGTTCTGCTGCACCCAAGCAGAGTATCATCTAAAGCAGAAAGTACAAAAGATGCAAACATCTCACAACGCTTAAGAGCGGCGTACTCATCAGAGGCTGTATCAAGCCCTGAGTTATTCATTAGGTCTCTCACAACAGACCTAATAGCCACCGACATAAGCGCCAACAGGCCGCAACGCCGAGCCTACACTGGAAAAAGCGTGGCACGCCATTTGATCAATACGTTTGTCCTCTCCATCCTTGAGTGTAGTGGAGTCAGGAAGTACAGGGGCATCCACCTCAGGAGGTGATGACCAACGTTTAACCGTATCAGCTGGAAAGGGATATTTTTTGTCCCAGCCCAAGGGAATGCCATGAAGCCGCGCAGGCTTCTCCCATTCTTTAAAAATAATATCATCAAAATGCTTTTGATTTGGAAATTCCAAATGAGGTTTAGAGGCTCCAAAGAATTTCCCTCTCTTGAGAGGGACTACTTCAGTAGGAGTAATAACAAAAACCTCAAATAACTGGGCAAGAGCTTTTGGGGTAACCACAACACTCTCTTCACCCTGCTCACTTTCAGTACCAACAAATTGCTGTTCATCAGAAACATCTGAATCCTTATATAATTCCCCTTCTTCTAACTGAGAAGGGTCAGACCAATCAAGCAATTCGCAATTGTCCAACTCACTTGCCAAGACGGCATGAGTCAAATGCTTTCTTTTAGCTGAGGCCTTCTTAGCCACAGAGGTAGACATAAATCCTTCAAGATGAGCCAATCTGGCACATAAATCAGAATGCGACTCACCACCCATGACAATATCACTGGGGGTACGGACAAGACACGGCGGAGTAGAAGAGGCAGTAGCCGCAGACCCTGAAGCCTGGGCCCCAGTTTGCTGCATAATGGTTAATTGTGCACAAGGGACGCAAGAACTGCATTATCCCAAACAAGGGATGCCCCACATTGCAGAGTCTGTGCCAAGGGAATTGCAAGCCCATTAACCTGAAATGCCTCCATATGATACTTCGTATTATACCTATAATTGATTATAGTCACCAAGTATATCTGGGTTTTACGCAATTGCTACCCGGGATGCCCCTTCAAGTCCCAAGTGGGAGGTTTTTTTTTTTCCCCCCAATTTTTTTTTTTTTTTCTTTAGCCGAGGCCTTTCAGAGCTAGAAATAACTTTCTGAATATTAGCCATCTGGCACACATATCAGATTGCGACTCCCCAACTGTGACAACATCATCTGGGGTACGGATAAGGCAGGGTGGGGTAGGAGAAAAGGCCAGGGCCACAGACCCAGAGGCCTGGGCCCCCAACTGCTGCGTTATGGTCTGCTGAGCACAAGGTATGCAACCAAGTACATTATCCCCCCACAAGGGATACCCCACAATCCACACACTGCCGGGACTGTCCCGAGGGGAGCCTAAGCCCGGTATCCTGGGAAGCCTCCATATGGTGATCTTTATGGTAGTCGCAATGACCAGAAGGAATTACGCTGTTAAAGCTACCCGAGATGCCCCTTCAAGTCCCAAGTGGGAGGATTTTTTTTTTTTTTTTTTTAAATCCCTTAGGACTATTTAAGGGCAGGCTAGATGGAGCATAAGGTCTCCTTCTGCCGTCAACCTTCTATGTTTCTATGTTGTTGGTCTTTAACACATAGAGCCAGGTAACATGAATCCAGGTCCACCTTAAAGTGGAACACAAAACCTGAACATAAGGGCAGGAGGACATAAGCCAAACATACACATCACTCAAAACCAATACATATATCTGTGTATCTATAAGACAGATTTTCTTCAGTCGTCAAAACCCAGCATATCCAGATTCAAGGCTCCAAAGAAGGCTGGATAACAGGCCAGCTGCTCCAGCCACAAGTAATGGCTTTAGCAGCAGTTAGGCTTGCACACAAGCGTAGGTGAGGCAGCTCAGCACAGGGGAGTGTTTACAAAGAAACTCCAGCCTGTGCAATCAAAGTGTTGTCTCTCTTGACAGAGCTGGAGCTAGCTACTGAAAAATACCATTGAGTGAATAACCAGCTGAAAATCAACAATGGCCGAATTTGAAGATTACACCATCTATTTTAAAAGCAAAGACTTGCCACAAGCTGAGCTTCCTGCGATACTTGTGCTGTTGAACAGTGCTAAAACACACACAGACACACACACTTTTCCCATATGATTTTTTAGCTTTATTATGGGGTGAGGTGGGGTGAGGTGAGGTGAGGTGGGGTGAGGTGAGGTGGGGTGGGGTGAGGTGGGGTGGGGTGAGGTGGGGTGAGGTGAGGTGGGGTGGGGTGAGGTGGGGTGAGGTGGGGTGGGGTGAGGTGGGGTTGGGTGGGGTGGGGTTGGGTGGGGTGGGGTGAGGTGGGGTGGGGTGGGGTGAGGTGGGGTGGGGTGGGGTGAGGTGGGGTTGGGTGGGGTGAGGTGGGGTTGGGTGGGGTGAGGTGAGGTGGGGTGAGGTGGGGTTGGGTGGGGTGAGGTGGGGTTGGGTGGGGTGAGGTGGGGTGGGGTGAGGTGAGGTGGGGTGAGGTGGGGTGGGGTGGGGTGGGGTGGGGTGAGGTGGGGTGGGGTGGGGTGAGGTGGGGTGGGGTGGGGTGAGGTGGGGTGGGGTGGGGTGAGGTGGGGTGGGGTGAGGTGGGGTGAGATGGGGTGGGGTGAGGTGGGGTGGGGTGGGGTGGGGTGAGGTGGGGTGGGGTGGGGTGGGGTGGGGTAAGGTGGGGTGGGGTGGGGTAAGGTGGGGTGGGGTGGGGTAAGGTGGGGTGGGGTAAGGTGGGGTGGGGTGGGGTAAGGTGGGGTGGGGTGGGGTAAGGTGGGGTGGGGTGGGGTAAGGTGGGGTGGGGTAAGGTGGGGTGGGGTGGGGTGAGGTTTTAACCAACCGGTGATTGGCAAAATATCTTTGGAAAAAAATTGATCCAGATCCAAACCATGTTGTAAGAATTCCAGAATCCTGGGAATAGAAAACACCCGACAGGGAAAAGACTTGGACTCACACCAGGCAATGTAAGCATGCCAGACCCTGTAATAGATAAAGGACGAGGATTTCTTCCTAGCCTGAATCATGGTATCAACAACAGAGGCAGGCAACCCCTTTTCCATCAATATGGAGGTTTCAGCAGCTAAGCCGTTAAAGCCAGAGTTTGTAAATTGGGATGGTGTAGCTGCCCCAAGTGAGAAGATCTGGATCCTTGGGCAAGAAGTGCCGGTCTACTGCCAACTGCACGACCTCTGCGAACCAAACTCTTCTTGGCCAACAAGGGGCCACCAGGATGGCTGGTACCCGCTCCTGGGATATCTTGCGCATGGAGAGGAAACAAAGGGAACACAGAGAAGCTGAAACTCCGTCCAAGGCATTGCCAGGGTATCCGTGGCGAAGGCCAGAGGATCCTGAGACAGAGAGACAATTCTGGGAAGTATATGATCGTGACGGAACGCAAACAGGTCCACATCCGGTTGGCCCCAGCGGTGACAGAGGAAGAGAAACACCCGGTTGTTGAGAGACCACTCGACCCAGACGAGACGTCCCCCTGCTCATGGAGTCCGCGACCTGGTTCTCCACCCCTGGGATGTAGACCGCTGAGATGCAGGGAACATGCTGTTCCGACCAAGAGAGAATCAGGGACACTTCCTTGAAGGCTCGTTTGCTCAGAGTCCCACCCTGATGATTGAGGTAGGCCACCGCCGTCTGGTTGTCTGAGCGGATCTGAACAGCCCAACCCCGAATGTGAGCTGATAGGCGAGAAGGAACCAACCTGACCGCCCTCAGTTCCAGGACGTTGACGGAAGCATGGGCCTCTTGTGGGCCCCACCGACCCTGGAACCTCAGGGACTTCCAGAAACCTCGGATGCCCGATTCCTTAGCAGAGCCATCACTCCCGCCAGCACCTTGGTGAACACCCGAGGTGCCGAGGTGATAAGGGTAGAGCCACAAACTGGTAATGCTGATCCTGCAGCTCAAACCTTAGAAATCTCTGTTGACCTGGGAAGACAGGCACATGAAGATAAGCATCCTTGATGTCCACAGTGGTCATGAAGTCGCCCGGGCGAAGGGTACTGACAGCAGAGCGCAGCGTCTCCATGCGAAAATGCTTGAATCTGACAAATTTGTTGAGGCCCTTCAGATCCAGAATGGGCCTCAGAGAGCCGTCCTTTTTGGGAACCGTGAAAAGATTGGAATAGTACCCCTGACCCCTTTGTTGATGAGGCACCAAACAAATGACTCCAGACTCTAACAGGCAATGAACCGCCAAAAGCAACCCTTGAGCAGACCAGCCGTCCCCCCACCCGGATGGGTGAGGGCACCCCTTCATGCCTGAGGGGGCTTGGGAGAGGGTTTGGGCTTAGGATTCCAGGAGAGACCGGGATGACCATGGGGTCAGCCACGGCCCCAAGAATCTCTGCGACCACTGGAGAGGAGGGAGCCACGGCCCCCTCTGGGAATGCGAAAGGAAGGGAGGGGGGGCAGAGGACACCCGAAAGGGGCGAGACTGCCTCCTACGCTGAGGCAGCCTTCCATCCTTGGCTAGAACATCAAGACGCTCCCCAAATAGCCGCAGCCCCACGAAGGGGAGGCCAGTGAGAGCTTTCTTAGCCGCAGCGTCAGTTGCCCACTGGTGCAACCAGACAGAGCGGCGCATAGCCACCAAGAGCGCAGAGGCCCTACCACACAGCCGCACAGCATAATCCATAGCAGTAAGGATAAAGGCCACAAAATCAGAGCAAAGTAAGAGAGTCCTATATTCCTCCCCCACACTACCAGCTGTTGCGCCATCAATGAGACGCTTGATCAGCTTCTTAAGGGCAATAGCAGTAATGGTGGCAGCACATACCGGGTGCAAGCCAGCCCCCACACAGGTAAAAGCATGGCAGGCCAATTGATCCATGTACCCGTCCTCACCGTCCCTCAGAGTGGTAGTGTCAGGGGAAGGCATGACCTAAGTATTGGACAAGCCTAGCACGGGAGCGTCCACTTCAGGGGGAAATGACCAGGGATACCTTTTATCCAAACACTTGGGCACAGCAGGCATCTTGTTAGGATGTTCCCATTCTTTAAGCACCAAGGTGGTAAAATGTTCCTGCTCAGGGAACTCTAGACGCTGTTTACCAGGGTGAAAAAGCCCCCCCTGCTTTCTCTTACCTCAGGGGCAGCAATGTGCAAAATTTCAAAAATGTGACAGCAGATTATTAGTGTCCTCAGGGTACCATGATTCCTCTCCGGACACAGACCCAGGGTCACTATCGCAACCCCTCCTGCTGGTTCCCAGAGGAGTCAGAATCCTGGGAGAGCTCCCCCATCTCAAGGGGGTGACAGCCACCAAGATCATCAATCCCCACATACATCTCAGTAAGGGGAGCGGGCCTGGGACCCAGGTGTCTCTTCTTGCCAGAGGCCTTCCTAGCTGCTTTTCAATGTTAGCCACCCGCAGAGCCAAATCAGATGTGACTCCCTGCCAACATTCCCCTCACTGGGGCCCAATTGCAGGAGCGGGGGAGTAGGTGAGGCAAACCAGCTTGAAGCGCAAGGACACTTTCAGCGCACGGCAGCCGGGCTTGCCCTGAAGGGCCCCCAAGCACGCTATCCCCAGAAGCCTCCATATGGTGATTAACACAGGCGCAATAGGTCAGCAGTGGGTACAGGCTTAAGACAGAAGCCACCCGGGAAACCCTCCCACGGGATGGCCCCAGAAGTCAATAAAGGGGGGATGAGGGGGAGGAAGGAGTGGAGCCGGGAGAAACCACAACCTAATGGTATCCCGCCTGAAAGACATAAGTAAAAACACACGAGCATCCCGCAGCAAATACACCCCAATTCAATAAAAAAAACCCCAAGGGGGACAGACCAAAGACACCGCAGGGTCATACAGGCACGGACCGCTGGATAAGGTGACGAAGCAGAGCTGCAGCCAGGAAGGGAAAAATCCAGACGCGCAGCTTGTCCAAAATGGCGCCGGCAGAGGTACCTCAGGGGGCGGGCCACAGGGGGAACGAAGCGATGCGCGTCATCACCCAGCTCCGCGCCCCCCCCCCCTCCCAAAGAGTGCGAAAACACGTCGCTCACGTCACTCGGCTGGCGCCATGACAAAGCAAAATCACCTCAGGTTATAGCGCCCACAGTACAAAGCGGCGCGGCAGCTAAAAACACCACAAAATACACAAAAAACGTAAAAACACCAGAGATATCACCACTCGCCGCTACCACCCCCCCCCCCAACGAAGTCAGAGAGGGGGGGGAAGAGAGAGAGACGAGAAGGCAGCGGTGAGCAGCCACGGCCAGGGAGGGGGGGAGGCGGGACCCAAAAAGGAAAATAAGGGGACACAGTTCCCAAACTACTCACCCCCTCAGAAGCCAGGACAGAAACTCTGCATCTCTGTTAGGCTCACCATAAAGCCTATGGCCGGCTACCCTTTGTGTTACAGGGTTTGTGGCTTGGAGCTGCGCTCCAGGAGCACTTGACCCTAGTGCTCTTCTACCTTCACCGGATCTGTCAGCCGAGGCTGGGAGGCAGTGAGGGTCTAGAAACGGATGGAAATAGACATGCAGGGCCGCAGGCTTGGTTGCCCCGCTCACCTGCGCAAGAGAGAGCCATCTTCTAACTTTGCAGTATCACTGCAGAGGAAACACTGGGAACTCTATGGTTAATCCGATTTTTATAGGGGGCCGGGAGATGCCACAGCTTTCTGCAGTACCACTGCGCCACCTTGTGGCGGAATAACCCAACTGTTATGAATACCGAAGCGGGCCGTGCCATACAATAAATAAAAAAACACCCACCCGGAAACAGACTGATTATTGATTTACATTTCCAGGTGCTAGGTTCTAGAATCTGTGCCCAGACGCCTAAGCTGTTGGGCAACACAATTTAGATCCTAGTCACACCCAGAGATTTTTCATTAGATTAACCTCTTTCTGTTTTTATAAAAATACTATTTTGTGATTACTCACCTTTAAAATGGGTATTATAAGTATGTCACACACCCCGCTTCCAGATTAATAACATTCGGGTTATGTCCAGTAGAGGGCAAACTTCTGCAGAGATGACTAGAAAAAAAAGGAGCCCCTCCCGGTCCATAAATACCTCCCACACATTACCCAGTATAGGAAAGCAGTAAGTGGACCAGGAAGAGCCAATATAAAACTAAATTAACCAAACAAGGTTCACCATATAGAGGATCCAGAATACAAAACAGGGCGGGATGAAGCGGGGTGTGTGACATACTTATAATACCCATTTTAAAGGTGAGTAATCACAAAATGGAATTATTCCAAATATGTCACACACCCCGCTTCCAGATTATTAACATTCGGGACATCCAATAGCAGTGTCCAACATGGGTGGGGATCCCCAAAAGTCAATAATGCACAAACTTAAACCACTGCAGCTTGCAGAACCTTGCGGCCAAAAACAGCATCCGCTGAGGCCCGCACATCAACCCTATAAAACTTGGAAAAAGTATGAACAGAAGACCAAGTAGCAGCCTTACAAACTTGTTCCACAGAAGCCTGGTGCTGAAAAGCCCAGTAAGCCCCAACAGTACGAGTAGAATGAGCAGTGATCTGAAAAGGGGGAACCCATCCCTTGGCAGAATAGGCCCCAACAATGGCCTGACGTATCCATTTAGTAATGGTAGACTTGACGGGCGCCAAACCTTTCCTGGGCCCAGAGGGCACCACAAACAAGGCGTCCGTCTTACGAAAGGGAGAAGTAGCCACCAAATAGTACTTCACACAACGAACAACATCCAAAGAGTGCAGAACCCTCTCCTTGTCATTGCTAGGCTTAGGACACAAGGAAGGGAGAACCACATCCTGATTGAGATGGAAGGCAGAGACCACCTTAGGTAGAAAATCTGGCTTAAAGCGAAAGACCACCTTGTCCTGGTGTCTTTCAAAGTAGGGGGCCTGAGAGACCTGCCCTTTCAAGGTACTAAGCTGGAAACCCAGGTCCAGACCGTGTTGAAGAAACCCCCAAGTCCTCGGAATCGAAAACACCCTGCAAGGCAAGGCCCTAACCTCACACCAATCAATATAGGACTGCCAAGTCCTGTAGTAGATGTTAGAGGAAGATCTCTTCCTAGCCCTGACAAGTGTCTGAATCACAGCATCAGACAAACCTTCTTCCTTTAGGATGGAGGTTTCAGCAGCCACGCAATTGAGGTAACAAAGTTGACCTTGAGTGACCAGATCCGGAAACAGGGGCAACCTGCACTGATCGACCGCCAACCGCACGACGTCTTCGAACCAAACCTGCCTTGGCCACCTTGGGGCCACCAGAATTGCTGGCACACCCTCTTGAGCCAGCTTGCGTACCACCTTGCCTACCATGGAGAAGGGGGGAAACAGGTACAGGAACCCCAGATCCCTCCAAGCAAGGGACATGGCGTCCACTGCCGGGGCCAGAGGGTCATGAGACAGACACAAATGCCGGAAGCTTGTGATTGTGACGTGAGGAAAAATGATCCACCTCCGGGAACCCCCACTTGTGACAAAGGGACCGGAATACCTTGTTGTTGAGGGACCATTGCGAGAGGATCCCCTGCTCAGGGAGTCTGCCTCCATGTTCTCCACTCCCGGAATGTACACTGCCGAGATGCATGGGACGTTGCTCTCCGCCCAAGCAAGAATCAGAGAAACTTCCCTGTCAGCACTCCTGCTGCGAGTCCCTCCTTGCTGATTCATGTAAGCGACGTTCTGATCGAACCTGAACCGGTAAACCTTGGAGGTGATGTGTCAAGCGTGACAGCACCAACCGAATGGCTCTCAGCTCTAAGACATCGATGGGGGTGTGAGCCTCCTGAGGAACCCACAGTCCCTGGAACTGATGATCCTTCCAGAAACCCCCCCCCCAGCCCGACAGGCTGACATCCGTGGTGACCGTCTCCCAACAAGGGGTCAGAAAGGACCTGCCCCTCAGAAGATTCCTTGGTTCCAGCCACCACTGAAGAGACTGCCAAACCACTGAAGAGACTGCCAGACATCAGAAGTGACTGATCCAATGACAGCGGACATCTGTCCCAAGCCAACAGTAGATGGAGCTGAAGCGACCTCATGTGAAACTGAGCAAAAGGAACTGCCTCGAAGGAAGCCACCATCAACCCCACCAGCCCGATCCCTAGCAGGATGGACGGGCGAGAGTTGGACAGAAAAGGACGGATCAGATCTTGAACCATCTGCACCTTCGACTGAGGTAGAAACACCCTGGTCCGAACGGTATCCAGATTCATGCCCAGAAAGGAAATCTCCCTTGACGGGGAGAGAGAAGACTTGGGGTAGTTGATCACCCAGCCGAACCTCTCCAGCGTTGTCACCACCGTCCTGGCGTCTAGATCCGCCTGGCTGAGAGAGGATGCCGTGATGAGGAGGTCGTCCAACTATGGCACAGTGCGAATGCCCCTGGGCTCTGAGAAGGGCCATTATACCCGCCAGCACCTTGGAAGAGCCACAAACTGAAAGTGCTGATCTCCCACCACAAACCTGATAAATCTCTGGTGTCCTGGGAAAATCGGTACATGAAGGTAAGCCTCCTTGATGTCTATGGACATCATAAAGTCCCCTTGACGCAGAGAATTGATGGCTGAACGGAGAGTCTCCATGCGGAACTTCCTGGTTCTGAGGACCCTGTTGAGAAGCTTTAAATCCAGAATGGGTCTTATGGAGCCATCCTTTTTGGGCACCGTGAAAAGGTTGGAATAGCAGCCCCGGCCTCTCTCTGAGAAGGGCACCGGGCAAATGACTTCCATGTCCAGAAGATTTTGTACTGCCAACAGGAGCCCCTGCGCAGCCCGGGGGTTCGAGGGAAACCGAGACCTGAGGAATCTGGGAGGAGGCCGGTACTCGAACTCCAGCTTGTACCCGGAAGAGACCACTTCCAAGATCCATTTGTCTGTGACCTCCCGGGACCAGACCTGGACGAAGTGAAGTAGCCCGCAAGGGTGAGGGCGCCCCTTCATTGCTAAGCTGGCTTGGCAGCGGCCTTGGGCTTGGAAACCCAGGCAAGTCCTGGACGGGCACGTCCTCTGCCCCTGCCCCAGGAGTCACCTCTGAAGGCAGAGTAGGCAGGTCCTCTGCCTGCTCTGGCGCTACGAAAGGAAGGATTAAAGGAGCCTGCCCCCCAAAAGGAGCGACGCTGCTTCTTGCGTTGTGGTAGCTTTCCTCCTTTCGCTACAGAGTCCAATTTATCTCCAAACAGCTGCATACCCAGGAAGGGTAGCCCTGTAAGTGACTTCTTAGCCACAATGTCAGCCGCCCACTGGCGCAACCAGACCGATCGGCGTATAGCCACAAGCAACGCAGAGGTTCTGCTACACATACAAATTGTGTCATCCAAGGCTAATAAGACAAAGGTCATGAAAAAAATCACACTGCACAAGCGCTGCAAATTCAGCACTGGCCGGATTAAGCTTGGAGCCACTCAACAGGCCCCTAACTACAGACCTGGTAGCCACAGCCGTGAGCGCATAAGCACAAACAGGCCGCAAAGCCGAACCCACGCTGGCAAAGGCATGACATGCCATTTGATCAAGACGTCGGTCCTCACTATCCTTCAGCGTGGTGGCGTCTGGTGAGTGTACAACGGATGTGTTGGACAAACCCAGAACGGGTGCATCGACTTCGGGAGGAGAAGACCAGCGCTTCACCGCGTCCACCGGAAAGGGATACTTCCTATCCCATCCTTGAGGCACACCAGGAAGCCGGCTAGGCTTTTCCCATTCCTTAAGAATCAAATTGTCAAAATGCTTCTGATTTGGGAACTCCAATCGAGGCTTAGAGGTCCCAAAAAATTCCCCCTTCTGCGGAGGGGCCTCCGCCGGAGGAGAAATAGCCAGCACCTCAAATATATGGGCCACAATCTTGGGGGTATCAACCACAACCCCACGCTCCGGTCCAGCATCAGCATCCAAAAACTGCTGATCCTCAGAGCCTTCAGATTCAGAGAAAAATTCCCCTTCTTCCATGGGGAATAGTCACACCAATCAAAGGAGTCATAATCATCAAATTCAAAACCCTGCGCAGCCGGTGACAAATGTCTCCTCTTAGCCGGGGCCTTTCTGGCCGCAGAGCTAAAAATCAATTTGTCAATGTTGGCCAATCTAGCACATACATCAGATTGCGACTCCCCGCTAATGACCGTTTCACTTGGGGTACGGATCAGGCGTGGTGGAGTAGGTGATGAGGCCTGCGGCACTGACCCAGACGCCTAGGACCCCGACTGCCGCGTTATGGCCTGCCGTGCACATGGTATGCAAACCAGCACATTATCCCCTGCAAGGGATGCCCCACAACCCACACACTGCCGGGATTGCCCCGAAGGGAGCTCGAGCCCGGTATCCTGGGAAGCCTCCATATGGTGATATTAAAGTGGACCAACACCCAGGATTTTGACTATCCTGGGTCTTGGTCCACTTCGGTGGGGCACCCCCAATCGGGGTGCCCCGCTGTGTGAAACCCCCCCCCAAACACCCGGAAAACTCACCTCTCCCCGCTCCCACGTGGCCGCGCCGTCCAATCAGCACGGCCGGACAAGCGGTCTGACAGGACCGGACAAGCGGCTCCTCCGCCGCCGCCTCCCGCGCATCACTCTTGATGTGCGCGCGCCCGCGCCGGCCATTCACGGATTTGGTAGGTAGGTAGGTGGATTTGGGGTGTTTGGGGGGGTTTCACCCCGGGGAGGTGATCGGCCCGGGAATGCCGATCACGCGAGGGTGACGGTCCACTTTAATGGCAGTCGCAATGACCAGAGGGAATTACGCTAGTAAGCTACCCAGGATGCCCCTTAAGTCCGTTAGTGGGAGGATTTGTAATGCCCCAATTTTAGTCACGGGACCCTAGGACCGGGAGAACCCCCCTTTTTTATGACGCAGGGAGTCCTCCTGAAAGACATAATTATAAAAAGGGAACCCGTAAGAAAAAGCAATCATACAACATATGCAGTGAATTGAATAAGTATAAACATATATACAATAATGCGTCCACAAACATATAACCCCAAGGGTTAATGGCCGCCACCACAGTTGATAAGGGTGAGAACCCATTAACAGCACTAGACAAGGAAAAAAGGGTACTCACAGCACGGTGTAATGGCGGCGCCTCCAGCACAGTAAGAAGAAGAGGATGAAGAAGGGCGGGCCAGCGCGGATTGCGCGCCTGGCCCCGCCCCCTCACACACTAAGAACGCGGTTCCCGGCCATTGGCTGGGCACCAGAAACAGGTGGCGGGCCGCTGCCAGCGCGCCGAGCGCCCGGCCCCCTCTCCTCTGACTAGAGGAGGAGAAGCTCTCCTTACGATACTGCGGAGCCGGCCGGAACGGCCAGCTCCCCACTCGGCCGCAGCAGGGCTCAGTATCCTAAGGTTACAAGTAAAACGTAACACGCACACACACACAAGGCTGACAAGGGGAAAGAAAAGGCTAAGGAGGAAGGCATCCCCCCCCCCCCCCCCAACCTCGTTGAGGGATCAGGGAGAAACGACAGGGGGTAATCCCAAACTACCTGGTAGTGAAGGGGAATGAGGATCACACCTGGTAACCGCCTATCCCCTTATATGGGGTCTCACGGAGGAGCATGGCTCCTATTAGTACACCTGCTAAGGTTTACCCTACCCTCGCCCAGACCTTCAGCCAAGGCTGGGAGGCATAGGGTTAAAACTAAATCAGGTCCGGGCAGAAATAGGGAATAAAATGGCCGGGTGTAAATCCGGCTTACCTGCAAGGAAGAAACAGCCATCTTCTGACTTGCTCGGCGTCCTGCAGAGACGATTACTGGGTAATGTGTGG
The DNA here is from genome assembly GCA_027917425.1 of Gastrophryne carolinensis. Lineage (NCBI taxonomy): Eukaryota > Metazoa > Chordata > Amphibia > Anura > Microhylidae > Gastrophryne > Gastrophryne carolinensis. The sequence goes on from CM051235.1 coordinate 466,118,488, forward strand.
GAGGTCCCAGGTATTTATGGACCGGGAGGGGCTCCATTTTTTCTAGTCATCTCTGCAGAAGTTCGCCCTCTACTGGACATAACCCGAATGTTATTAATCTGGAAGCGGGGTGTGTGACATACTTGGAATAAAACTCTAGGTAAATGCTTTTCTTCACAATTAGATCACAGATCAAACCTCTCCTATTTGGTGATTGGAGAGTTCTTCAGGCAGTCAGAGAGCAGTTTGCACTAGAGGAAGAGACATGATTTTAAAGGAATATTTTTATTTCCCTCACACTCTTAATCAGGTGCTAATATTAAAACATGCTGAGCAAGGCACGAATCTCAGCTTCTTCTAGATATCACAGTGTGGTCGGGCTCGCTTCTGCTTTTGTTGCCCAACTTCCCAAAACACTGAATTTAAAAATAAAAGCAAAGAGTACAATTTAGGTCAGATTTGAAACTCTGTCTAGGAGCTAGACTTAAAAGCCAGCCCTGTCTAGACCATTTATCCCTTCAGTGCCAGTGCAAGGAGATAGATCCTGTAAGGCTGTGAATGTAGTTGCAGCTTTCTGCTCCCAAGCATGGCTCTAGCTATGTCAGCCAATTGGATACTTTGATAAGATGTTCTTAACATCAGAGTAGTCTCTTCTTGTCTTCATTATGTAATAACACGATCCAATTTAAAACTACAGGTATCCTCACATATATTATAAATGACATACACCCTGTAGAGCAGGTGTATTCAACTGGCGGACCATGGCTACCAGTTGTCCGGACCGCAAAGGAGATGCCGCAGTGTGGCTCAGTCTTTGGATCCCCGCTAGTGGTGCTGAGCTGCGCAGATGCTCTGTTCAGCCTTCTATTGTGACAGGCAGTGACACGGCACACAAGGGGGAGGAAGACATACTTCCTGTCCCCCATCAGTTTACAGAGAGCAGCAGGGCTTTGTGTCAGGAGTTGTACCAGGGCTCAACACAGCCTGCAAATGATCTTTGAGATGCTTCCCTTCTTCTCTTCCCACCTCTCCCTCAGCTTGCAGGTCTCCCAATCACCATTCTCCTTCTGCCTTTACCATTGTGGGTCACACCGGAGTGCTCCTGCCGCCCTCTCCACGACCCTCATTCTGTGAGAAAACTGCTGGAATGACAGCGGACATCCTTTGTATGCCAGTAAGGATGCAGCTCTGTCTGGCTCTGCTGTGTGACACCCTGCATATTCGCTGCTGTCTTTTGTCTGTCTAGCTTTCACCTTGCTCTCTCTTTTCCTGCCTTTCTTTCTATAGTCCCTTGCACTGCACTCTGTCTCTCTCTCTCTCTCCATCTAACTTCCTGGACTTTCCTTTTCCTTTTGTTTTCTCTCCCCTCACGGTTTCTAGCTCTGTCTTTTTTTTAATCCGTCTTTCCCTCTCTGTCTCTATTTACACTTTATTTTCTTTATGCACTCTTTTTTCCTCCTGTTCTCTCTTTTTGTCTCTCTCTCTTGCTCTGCACCCTGATCTCTCAGAGCCTGGGGACTAGAAGCCACAGCATCTTTTATTTTCATTTTCAGGAAATGTAGCCAGTTCTGGCAACTAACAAGACACCAGGACTGGCTCCTCCTCATCGCAAGGGCAAGCGATTACCCTGTTGTGTGAAACCCACAGGTACTCCACTAATTCTTACCTTACTAGCGGTCCCACGGCACATGCACAAGGTCTCCACCACTTAGTGCAGCTGTATCTTAATTTATGTTTCCTAGCTGCATTTGCATAAGAGCGGCTAGGAAACCTGAATAAAGATACAGTCACACTGAATGGCCAAGAGTTAGTCCATGCACCGTGGGGCTGCTGGTCAGGTAAGCATTACCGGCAATTCAAGAAGTTTCACATAGCAAGGTTATTCAAAATCGGGATGCTCTGCAGAAGAGGAATAGCTGCCCCTATTAATTACCTGTTATTTCTAGCTCTGCCCCTTCCACCCCCATTCTCTCAGCTCTGCCACTATCCATCCCTCTCTTCCCAGCTCTTACTCCATCCATTTCTCTTACTTCCAGAACTGCCCCATCCATCCCTCCTATCCCCAGCACAGTCCCCATCCATCCCCCTTATTCCCAGCACAGCCCCCTTCCATCCCTCTTATTCCCAGCTCTGCCCCACCCATCACTTTTATTCTCAGCACTGCCCCTATCCAGCTCTCTTATTCCCAGCACTGCCCCCATCCCTACGGTGAACAGACCTCAACTAAAAGTGCTTGAGTACCCCTGTTTAGAGCATCAATACTATTTCACACCCAGCATTTAATTCTTAACCCTACTTCTCAGTTTGGCCCATGTACACAACCCATAATATCATGTAAGCTTACATTATTAAGTAGAGCAGGTTTGTGATAAGACAACCAGCAAGTGAGTGAGATTGAACTAAATTCCCTCTGAAATGTTATATATTTACATCCCCATCCACAGTTAATACTTCTGCTTTTTTCTTTTTATCACATGAGGGCCACCGACCAGTTTTTCAGATGTTCTAAGAGGAGGAAGAACAAATACATGCCTTCACTTTTAGAAGACACCCCACACAATAGTCTCCCTAATATTTAATACTGATGGTAGAAGGTTAGCAATGGTCACAAATAAATTAGCGGAACTATTCTTACCTTGGGTTTTTTTCCAAAGAGCCATAGCTTGCCCTTCGACTTTCCCATGGTTATTTTGGGGTCAGTCCTCATTCCATCTTGCTTAGGGGTACTAATCGTGCCATCAGAAACCGTCCTGTATATGTGTTGACTGTAATCTTCAAATGGATAATCTCCAGGAGGTTCAAAACCAGATTTAAAGCAGTCCACCACAATCTGAGAGTCCTGTGTTAATATATAGCAGTGTTATATTGTTAAGTAGGCACCACAGCAACATGTGTGGATGTAACTAATCCAGTCTGACTGTTTTGCAACCTTTTCCTCTCCACCCCCACCCCTACCTGCCCTTCCTGCAACACCAAAATACATGTTTCTAGTGTGTACAACATAGCCACATGCTATAAAGCAGGCCGGTTTGCTTACTTTTCTAGCTAAGCTGAAAATGGCACACACCAGCTTTGTGAGTCTTGAGCATACTCTGCTGTGGTCAAAGACAGCTGTGGGACCACTGTGGCTTTCCATGCTTGCGCATTCTGAGAGCTCCAAGGGACGGAGGGGCTGTTAGACCAATTTTGTGTGGTCTTGGAAAAATGAAAGGAGGGAAAACTTTGAAGCCTGTTATGGCTTTTACCCAGTGCTGCAGTAATGGAGGAGAAGCACATGGGACAGGCATCAGGTAAGCAGTATTATGTCTTATTATTGACATTGACTTGTTATTGCATTTTTGAAAGTGTATATTTTTGTGCCAAAAGGATGTTCTAAAGGTGCTGAGCTTATCTAGCAATTTGCATTTTCTTATGTTAGCAAATTTGTATTTTATGGAAGAAGTTTTTACTACCTCCAATCTGTTGCTATTGGCAATTGTACACCAAGAAAAGAGAAGTGAGTCCTGTACACACAGAACACTGCTGCTATGACCGCTGCTGATGTGAAAGAGCTCACTAACACATGCACAGCACTAGTGTACTGTGTGTGTACAGGACTTACATCTCTCTTCTTGTGTGGTGTACAGGCGACAATAGCAAAAGATTGCAGGTAGTAAAAACTGCTTCCATAGAACCCCAATTTCCGAACATAAGAAAAAAAAATTAAAAAATACTACAGCACCTGGAGGACATTTTCGACACAAAAAAATATATATTAAAAGTGGTCTTTCCCTTTAATGATCATTGTAGAACAGGATTAGATTGAAACGTGAATTAGCATTCTAATTTGCATTAAGGCTGCACGCCCCTCCACAATCCCGAGATACTCACTCGGCGTTCATCCACTGCCTTAGCGGCCTGCACCATTCCTTCTAAGCACTTTGAGATAATTGGGATAACTTTGCGCTCCGAGTCAGCGAACCCTTTGTAACACTCGCTCAGCTTCACTGTCCTCCGCTCATCCATTTCCTGGAGGTGCTGTGAAGAAGAAACATAGGGTTACAAAGTATTAAAATGGTCATTAGAATGAATTATGGGAAAAAAAAAACAAGAAATGCTCATAAATTTCTAACCATGAGAAACAAATAAAAAAATACAAAATGGCAGCCATCAAGTGGTACAGTAATAAAATCATAGTTTGTAGAGACAAAAAATACAATTCTGTGAAATACTCACCTGTAGAATTGGTATTATACGCATACAGTACGTCCTGCTCCATATATAATACTTACACGTGGGTAATCCTCCGCCAGATGGCGCTGTTCACTGCAGACATGGAAAAACAGGCTCCTCCCGGCCCTTCATATACCCAGGGACCTCCCACAAATCCCCAGCATTGAAAAGCAGTGAGAAAAAGAAGCCAGGAGAAACCAACCACCAAAACTGGTAATAACAACGATAACAATCACCATACAGGGGATCCAGAACAAGGTGAAACCAAGGTGGGGTGGAGCAGGACGTACTGTATACGTATAATACCAATTCTACAGGTGAGTATTTCACAGAATTGTATTATTCTAAGCATACAGTACGTCCTGCTCCATATATAATACTTACACATGGGACATCCAACAGCAGTGTCCATAAAGTAGGGTGGGATCCCCAACAAAAAAGGCAACGGCACGTAGCTCAGACTACAACCGCCTGCAAAACTTTGCGGCCAAAAGCAGCATCAGCTGAGGCCCGAACATCAACCTTGTAAAACTTTGAAAAGGTGTGAACAGAAGACCAAGTAGCAGCCTTGCAAACTTGTTCAACAGAGGCCTGTTGCTGAAAAGCCCAAGAAGCACCAAAAGCACGAGTGGAATGAGCCGTAAGACGGAAAGGGGGAGGCCTCCCCTTAGTAGAATAGGCCTGACTCACAGCCTGACGAATCCATTTACTGATGGTAGACTTGGCGGGAGCCAAACCTTTCCTAGGCCCGGAAGGCACAACGAAGAGAGCATCAGTTTTCCTGAAGGCCTTAGTGACAACCAGGTAATACTTCAAGCACATGACTACGTCCATGGAATGCAGAACCCTCTCCTTGTCGTTGCTAGGATTGGGACACAGAGAAGGAAGAACAATATCCTGGTTCAAATGAAAAGCCGACATAACTTTAGGCAGAAAATCCGGTTTGAAGCGGAACACCACCTTGTACTGGTGTCGCTCATAGTATGGAGGCTGAATAGATAGAGCGGCTAGCTCAGGCACACGCCTAACCAAAGTAATAGCCACCAAGAAGACAACCTTGAGAGTGAGAACAGCCAGAGCAGCATCTTGAATAGGCTCAAAGGGAGCACCCTGCAAGGCAGACAAAACCAAGTTTAAATCCCAGACAGGGACCATAGGCTTTCGAGGGGGACGCACGTGAGTGACCCCTTGAAAGGAGGTCTTAATCAGGTGATGTTGAGCAAAGGTCTTCTGAAAGAAGATAGACAGGGCAGAAACCTGACCCTTCAGAGTACTAAGTTTGAGACCTAAGTCCAGACCATGCTGTAAAAACTCCAGAACCCTAGCGACGGAGAATTCCCGGCAGGGAAGAGACCTAGACTCACACCAGTCAATGTAGGAACGCCATACTCTATAATAGATAGCAGAAGAAGTCTTCTTCCTGGCCTGCACCATAGTAGCCACCACAGAGGCAGACAAGCCCTTCTCCATCAAGATGGAGGTTTCAGCAGCCAGGCCGTCAAAGCCAGAGTTTGTAAATTGGGATGGCGTAAGGACCCTTGAGTTAGCAGATCTGGCACCCTTGGCAGATCGTACTGATCTACTGCCATTTGAACCACGTCTGCGAACCACACTCTTCTTGGCCACCTGGGGGCCACTAGAATCACAGGTACCCCTTCCAGAGCAATCTTGCGCAGAACCCTGCCCAGAAGGGGGAACGGTGGAAACACATACAGGAGTCGAAACTCCCTCCAAGACATGGACAGGGCATCCGTGGCCAAGGCCAGAGGATCCTGAGACAGGGAGACGAAAGGCTGGGAGCTTGTGATTGTGACGGGAAGCAAACAGATCCACATCCGGTAGGCCCCAATGGTGACACAGGGACTGGAATACCTTGTTGCAGAGGGACCACTCCCCCTGACGGGACATCCCCCTGCTCAGGGCATCCGCCAGCAGGTTCTCCGCCCCTGGAATGTAGACAGCCGAAATGCACTGGACATTGGCCTCCGCCCATGTCAGAATCTGAGACACCTCTTGGAGAGCACCCTTGCTCCGGGTCCCTCCCTGATGGTTGATGTAGGCAACCGCCGTTCTGTTGTCTGAGCGTACCTGGACCGAGAGACCCCTCAGGTGGTCAATCGCTCCAGTACCAACCTGACTGCCCGTAATTCCAGAATGTTGATGGGTAAATGGGCCTCCTGAGGACCCCATGTCCCCTGGAAGCGCAGGGACTTCCAGAATCCCCCCCAGCCTGACAGACTGGCATCCGTTGTGACCGTCTCCCAGGAGAGGGCCAGAAACGACCTGCCCCCTATCAAGTTCCTGTGGTCCAGCCACCACGCAAGGGACTGTCTGACTGAGGGGTGAAGCACACAGACCCCATCCAAGGACGCTGGGTTCTTGTCCCACACTGACAGAAGGTGAAGCTGAAGAGGTCTCAAATGGAACTGGGTAAAGGGCACCGACTCGAAGCTCGCCACCATCAGGCCCACCAACTGCATTCCCTGCCGGATGGAGAGCTGTGGGCTCGAGAGCAGGAACCTCGCCTGTGCTGTCAGAGCTTCCACCTTCTGTTGAGGAAGGAATATCCTTGACTGAACCGTATCCAGAATCATTCCCAGGAACGGAGTCACCGAGGAGGGGGACAGGGAGGACTTGGGGTAATTGATCACCCAGCCGAAGGACTCCAGGGTGGACACTACCAGCCAAGTGTCCAACTCTGCCTGCCGCAGAGACCGAGAGGTGATGAGAATATCGTCCAGGTAGGGCAGCACACGTATGCCCCTTAGCCCTAACAGGGACATTACCCCTGCCAGCACCCTGGTAAACACCCTGGGAGCCGAAGTGAGGCCGAATGGCAAGGCCACGAATTGGTAATGCTGATCTTTCAGTGCAAATCTGAGAAATCTTTGGTGTCCTGGGAACACCGGGACATGAAGGTAAGCGTCCTTTATATCTACAGACGTCATAAAGTCCCCTGAGCGCAGAGAGCCAATGGCCGAGCGCAGAGTTTCCATGCGAAAGTGTTTGTTTTTGACAAATTTGTTGAGGATTTTTAAATCCAGAATGGGCCTGACTGACCCATCCTTCTTGGGTACTGTGAAAAGGTTGGAATAGAACCCCATGCCCCTGTCTCCTAAAGGGACCTTGCAAATGACCCCTAGGTCCAGGAGGCCCTGCACGGCCAGCAACAAGACCTGAGCTGATGCAGGATCCCGTGGGATCCGGGACCCAACGAATCTAGTGGGGGGCCGTACAGCAAATTCTATCTTGTAGCCGGAGGACACCACCTCCTGAATCCACCGGTCTGAGACGTGGCGCCTCCAGACATGCTCGAAGTGCTGCAGACGTCCCCCCACCCTGACGGGCGAGGGCGCCCCTTCATGCCTGGGGGGTCTTGGGAGGGGCTTTAGACTTGGGTCCCCAGGAGGAACCGGGACGGCGTCCTCTGTTCCTGTGCCAGGAATCTGCGCGGGCCCCAGCGAAGGACACCCCTCTACCTTGTTTAGCCCCATGGTAGGGGGTCGATAGGGAGCCTTGGCCACGAAAGGGCCGAATCTGCCGCCTGCGCTGGGATAACTTGCCTCCCTTGGCAAAGAGGTCTAACCGATCCCCAAACAAGCGCAGCCCCTTAAATGGAAGCCCCGTAAGGGCTTTCTTGGCGGCATTGTCTGCGGACCACTCGCGCAACCAGACCGCGCGGCGTATAGCTACCACCAGGGCAGATGACCTGGCACACATCTTAATAGCATCGTCCGATGCGGACAGGATAAAGTTCACAAACGCTTCACAGCTGGACAGAGCATTGACAGTATCAGGAGGCAACTCATCTGTGCCATCAAGAGCACTCCTAACCACGGCCCTGAGCGCTACTGCCGTAATGGCCAAGGCGCAGACCGGGCGCAGAGTCGCTCCCCCAAATGCAAAGGCATGACATGCCAGTTGGTCAACACGCCGGTCCTCAGAGTCCCGCAGCGTAGTAGTGTCAGGAGAGTGCATAATAGAGGTGTTGGACAACCCTAAAATAGGAGCATCGACCTCAGGTGGCGATGACCAGCACTTAACCAAGTCAGCAGGGAAGGGATATTTCCTATCCACACTCTTAGGGACCCCATGAAGTCTGCTGGGATGTTCCCATTCTTTAAGCACAAGGCTATTGAAATGGGTTTGCTCGGGAAATTCCAAACGAACTTTAGCGGTATGAAAAAGATCACCCCTTTGCCGGGGAGCCACAGCAGGGGGAGAGAGGGACAGAACCTCAAAGATCTGAACCAGCAGTCTATCAATATCATCCGAGGACCAATGCTCGGAGCCAGACTCTTCCTGACCCCTGGACTCGTCGTCATATGACCCTGAGTCAGAGAACAGTTCCCCTTCGTCTGAGGGGATATGGGCATAGGAATGCAACAAATCATCAGGTTCTATAAGGAAGAGAGTCGATTCAGAGTTCAAGTGCCGCCTCTTGGTGGTGGCTTTACGCGCTAAGGAATTAGCAAGCAAGTTTTCAACACTAGCCAACCTAGTCGCCAAATGCGGCTACCAGTACAGATAAAAGTGCGGCTCTGACCCCCGTTCCCAATAAAGCACAAAACCAAGCCATAAGAGTGTAAGGATACACTGAGGCCGCCATACACACAACCCCTCCCCCCCCCTTTCTTTTCCCCCTGGCTAAGGGGGAGGAACGAGGGAGGAAGGCGACCCGTTACATAGGGTCCACCGCTACATGAGGTGTGGGGCAATGATGCGGGAGGGGCATCCCCTGAAGGCTCACCATCAGCCTTGACCGCCTACCCTATGGTAGGGGATTGCGGTGGAGCGTGGCTCCGTAAGCACACATGGTGCTGCCTACCTTCACCCAACCAGCGCAGCCCAGGCTGGGAGGCATATTCACACAGAGGAGGGGTGGAAATAGTCCCACGGGGCCGCAGGCTGTAATAGCCCCGCTCACCTGCGAGAGAGTGATACTTCATGTCTTCGCAGTCAGCACTGCAGAGAAATCTGGGGATTTGAGGGAGGTCCCTGGGTATATGAAGGGCCAGGAGGAGCCTGTTTTAGCATGTCTGCAGTGAACAGCGCCATCTGGCGGAGGATTACCCACGTGTAAGTATTATATATGGAGCAGGACGTACTGTATGCTTAGAATATAGCAGGCAAAGTAAATTTAAACCTCCAGGCAGTTTAAAGCAAACCAACAACTATTTTGAACTGCTGTAGCCCACACAGGGAGCATCCTAATTGCTTTTTACTGTATGGCGCTCCCTTGCAAAGAAGGAGAGAAGCTCTGGCCTAAAGATTTGTAACCTGTGAAATGTATTTAACTCACTTCTGAAAATAGATGAGAGGGGGGTACTACATCTTATAATGAATATTTTCACTACCCATCATAGCCTTAAACAGCCGTTGGGAAAAAAATCAACCCAGAGATAGAAGGTCTGCAGTCAATGTGCATTGCAGTCAATGTGACCCATAATCTGCACAATTCAATTCAAAGCAGAAGTCCAGTATACCATGGAACACAGTGTAGATGACCATCAAGAAGTTGATATAACTTAGGACATTACCAAAAACTGGACCCCACTCAAAATAGATGAAACACACAGAAAAGACAAGAAAATGGATCTGGGAGGCTGCCAAAGGGCCTACAGCAACAATAGGAACTTTAGACTGTAAGCTCGTAAGGGCAAGACTCTCCTTCCTATTGTCTCCTGTGCTCACAACACCTGGTTTAAACCTCGTGGCATCCATTTTTGTATTGTTCCCTGTATTGTTTTACCTTCTCTGTAATCATACCTTGTAAAGCGTTATGGAAGATGATGGCGCAATATAAATAAATAACAATACTAATAATAATAGGAACTACAGGAATTTCGGGCAAGTACAGCAGGTCACAACAATCTCCCATATCCTTTTTTAAGTCTGGGCTATTTGGCGATGACCAACACTGACAAGACCATCAGGCCTCAGCTAAAAAATAAAAAGCAGAAGAGGAATTTAAGGATGAGCCAAAGCATACCTCCACCTCCACAAAAGAATCAAAAAAGAAAGTTTTGCTACAGCCAGTGCCCAAACCTGAATCTAATAGACAATTTGTGGGTTGTTGTTATTATTAAAGTTTATTATTTATGAAGCGCCATCATCTTCCATGGCGCTGTACAATTTGAAATTACAAACAGGGTAAAGCAACTAACTTAGAATACATGACAGAAGAGCACAAATGCACTAGGAGACAAAGCATGGTCACAATTAGCATATGGAAAATTAGCATGATGGAAAGTGATCTGAAGTGTCTTTTATTTAGGCCAAGTTATATGCTGCTCTGAATAGGTGGGATTTCAGGGCACCCTTAAAGGCTTGAAAGCTTGGGGAGTGGCAAATTGTATGGGAGAGGGCATTCCAGAGTAATGGGGCAGAAAGTGTGATGGATGTGGGAATGGGAGTAGGTGATTAGTGTTGAGGACAGGAGGAGGTCCTGGATAGAGCAGAGGTTGTGTCCGGGTTGGTATTTGTTGAAAAGCAAATAAATGTAGGCAGAAGTCTGACTGTGGAGTGCTTTGTCTTTTAAGATTAGTATTTTAAATTGAATTTCCTAAGATATTGATAACTAGTGAAGGGACTGATAGAGGATCAGTACTAGAGAAGCGAGAGGATGAGGCGAGCAGCAGAGTTGAGAAAAGTTTGGAGAGGTGCCAGTCTGTTTGTTGGTAGACCACAAAGGAAAGTGTTGTAGTCGGGAGATGATCATGGCATGCACTAGGATTTTGGTGGTATCAGGTGAGAGGAAGGGGCGGATGCAGGAGAAGTTTTTTGAGTTTGAGACAGCAGGAGGTGGCAAGTGAATGAATGTGAGGTGTGAATGCTAGAGTATAACACCAAGGCATCAGGCTTGGGGAGTTGCAGTAATTGTGAGACCGATATAGTTGATGTGGAAGCAGTTGGGAGTGTTTGATGGTGGGAAAACAACAAACTCAGTTTTGTCCATGTTTAGTTTGAGGGAGGGAGATGACCTGAATGATGAGATAGCTGTCAGACAGTCAAGAACATAGGATAGGAGAGAAGAGAGATCTGGGCCAGCGAGGTGGATTTGAGTGTCGTCTGTGGGGTTCATCCGGGCCCTCTTTGGATGAACCCCGCAGGTGACACTCAAATCTGGCCCAGATCTCTCTTCTCTCCTATCCCATGTTCTTGACACAGGATATGCCCTCGCAATTTGACAGATTTCGTAAGCCTTTGCAATGAAGAGTTGGCCAAAGTCTAGATGTGACATGCTGATAGACTCCTACCCAATGAAGACTAAACTCTGTCATAAATGCAAATGATAATTCAACAAAGCATTCGGGTTTAAGAACCTGAGAGTTTAACAGGTGTGCTCAAACTTTTTATATCCACTGTATCTAACATAACAGGATAAACAGTATCATGCAAAGAGGGGAGGGAACTTGCTACAACTTTTCTCTTATTAGCTGGTGTAAATTTAGCCTTCCTATGGACCAGAAGTAGATCTTCAAGTTTTGTACTTGATTGAAATTTTTAATCCAAATATCTTGGATTATTTTATGCAAAATGTAACATTTGGTTTCATATGCAGTCTATTTTATTACAATTCCACATGCCAATCAAAGGCCTTATCTAATCAGAGAAGAAAAGTTGTTATGGTGCTACAATAAGGAGATCTTCTAGAAAAGAAGCATATAAAGTTTTGTACAATAAAATGTGTTTGAATAAAATGTTTCCCACATTACAAACCAAAATATATTTTACACACACATACCCCTTAACGTCGCTATCTGTAGCAGTGCAGTTTGTTTTACCTAAAATCATCTGCATAGTAGAGTACTCCCACATGGTTAGAAAAACTGAAAGTTACTTGTGCTCAGGGGGTCTGCAACAGACACATTGGGTATCATAGTTTCGGCACCCACCCCAGGGGAAACCGCAATGGAATACCCGAATGAGTAACTTTTATATCCCCGATTTCCTTCCCAGTTGTCAGTATGAACAATATAATATTACATTGCTTACAAGTGAATAAGATCTCTGGCTGACTTTCTTCAGCAAGCTTCTAAAAATAAAACACCCCAAACATGAAAAAATGACTTGGCTGCAGCTAACAGGTAGTCGGTTATATAAACAGGAAGGCTATAAGGAAAATCATTGTTCAAAACATCGCCTAATGAGCGAAAAAAATACAGCGTTATGAGAGGATGTTTCTAAAATATACATTCCTATTCTTCCTGGGGAAAAAAAGATCACATGATATTTAACTCATTGTTTGCACATTATTTTATTCATTATTCATATAGCCACATCTTGCATATTTAAGGCACACAACTTTACATTAGTATCGTAAAAAGTAAGCCTCACCAGTAGCGATATAAAAGAATAGTCCGAACAAACAGAACATTTGTAGCATGATATAATAAACAGAAGGTGGAAGTTACCTTATAAACCTGTGGGATGACAATGTAAAAGTGTTTGTGTTGTTCAGCATTATAAAACTGCAGTTGAGCAGCATATTCATTTTTGCTTTCATCTGCCATGTGGGTTCTGAGATTTAGTTGTTGCTTCGCCTGTTGAAAAAAAAAATACAATTCTGTGATTACTCACCTGTAGAATTAGTATTATACGTATACAGCACGTCCTGCTCCAGAGAGTAATTCCTTACGTTTGGGTTATACTGCAGAGACAGCAAAAAAGTGGCTCCTCCCGGCCCCTTATAATCCAGAGACCACCCACAAAATCCCCAGTACTGACAAGCAGTTAACAAGAAGCCGGGAGAATAATAACCATAATCAAACAATTTTAACCATGATAAGAACCACCATACAGAGGCACTAAGAACAATGAAAACAAGGGCGGGGTGGAGCAGGACGTGCTGTATACGTATAATACTAATTCTACAGGTGAGTAATCACAGAATTGTATTATTCTAAGTATACAGCACGTCCTGCTTCAGAGAGTAATTCCTTACGTTTGGGACATCCAATAGCAGTGTCCGTAAGGTAGGGTGGAATCCCCAAAAGCAACAACATGCAGATCAAACCACTGCCGCCTGCAGAACCTTGCGGCCAAAAACAGCATCAGCTGAGGCCCTAACATCAACCTCGTAAAACTTAGAAAAAGTATGAACAGAAGACCAAGTAGCGGCCTTGCAAACTTGTTCAACAGAAGCCTGGTGCTGAAAGGCCCAGAGGCACCAATAGCACGAGTGGAATGAGCAGTAAGGCGGAAGGGAGGATCCTTCCCTTTAGCAGAATAGGCCTGAATAACAGCCTGACGGTTCCACTTGCTGATGGTAGACTTAGCTGGAGCCAGACCCTTCTTAGGACCAGAAGGGACCACTGAAGGGCTCAGTAGCCACCAAATAGAACTTCAGGTTCCTGACCACATCCAAAGAATGTAGAGCCCTCTCCTTAGGGTTACTAGGATTAGGGCACAGAGAAGGAAGAAGAATGTCCTGATTGAGATGAAAAGCAGACACAACCTTAGGCAGAAAATCTGGTTTAAAGCAAAACACCACCTTGTCCTGGGGTCTCTCAAAGTAAGCGGGCTTGATGGAAAGCGCCGCCAACTCAGAAACACGCCTAACAGAAGTGATAGCCACCAAAAAGACTACCTTAAGCGTAAGAATGGACAAAGCAGCCTCATGCACAGGCTCAAAAGGCGACCCCTGCAAGGCAGATAGGACCAAGTTCAAGTCCCAGACTGGTAACATAGGCTTACGTGGGGGGCGCACATGAGTAACCCCCTGGAAGATAAGTCCTGACCAGATGATGCTGAGCAAAAGATCTCCGAAAGAAAACAGCCAAGGCAGACACATGACCCTTCAGAGTGCTGAGTTGAAGCCCCAGATCCAAACCATGTTGGAGAAATTCCAGAATCCTAGGAATAGAAAACACACAACAGGGAAGAGATTTAGCCTCAGTCAATGTAGGTACGCCAAACCCTATAGTAGATGGAAGAAGAGGACTTTTTCCTAGCCCTGATCATGGTGTTAACAACAGAGGCAGGCAGCCCCTTTTCCATTAAGATGGAGGTTTCAGCATCCAGGCCGTTAAAGCCAGCGTTTGTAAATTGGGGTAGTGTAGCCGCCCCTGAATGAGCAGGTCTGGATCCTTGGGCAGGGCGTACTGATCTACCACCAGCTGCACGATGTCTGCGAACCACACTCTTCTTGGCCAACAGGGGGCCACCAGGATTGCTGGCACCCCTTCCTGAGCTATCTTTCGCAGAACCCTGCCCAACAGGGGAAACGGGGGGAAAGACATACAGTAGCTGAAAGCCCTACCAGGGCATTGTCAAGAGCATCCACGGCAAAGGCCAGAGGGTCTTGGGACAGAGACACAAAGACTGGAAGCTTGTGATTGTGTGATGGGACGCAAACAGATCCACATCTGGTTGACCCAAACGGTGACACAGGGAGCGAAACACCCTGTTGCTGAGGGACCATTTCCCCAGGCGAGAAGTCCCCCTGCTCAGATAGTCTGCCTCCAGATTCTCCACCCCCGGAATGTACACAGCTGAGATGCAGGGAACATTGTCCTCTGCCCAGGACAGGATCAGAGACACTTCCTTGAGGGCCCCCTTGCTCCGGGTCCCTCCCTGATTGATTGATGTAGGCAACCGCCGTCTGGTTGTCCGAGCGTACCTGAACAGCCCAACCCCGAAGGTGCGGTGTCAAGCAGGCTAGAACCAACCTGATCGCCCTCAGTTCCAAAATGTTGATAGGGGTGTGGGCCTCCTGAGGGCCCCACTGTCCCTGGAATGTTAGGGATCTCTACAAGCCCCCCCAACCTGTCAGACTGGCATCCGTGGTGACTGTCTCCCAGCAAGGGGCTAGAAAGGATCTGCCCACTAACAGGTTCCTTGAGTCCAGCCACCACGAGAGGGACCGCCTGGCTAGGGGGGAAAGAACCCAAACCTGATCCAGGGACACAGGGTCCCTGTCCCATACAGACAAGAGGTGAAGTTGAAGAGGCCTCATGTGGAACTGAGCCTAAGGAACCGCCTCGAAGCAGGACACCATCAGGCCCAGCAACTGCATTCCCTGCCTGATGGAAGGATGAGGGCAGGACAGAAGAAGCAGAGCCTGCGCTTGCAGACTGTCCACCTTCTGCTGAGAAAGAAAGATCCTGGCCCGAGCTGTATCCAGATTCATGCCCAGAAATGGCTTTACCAAAGAGGGAGACAGGGAGGATTTGGAGTGGTTTATCACCCAGCCGAATGACTCCAGTGTGGTCACCACCCGCTGAGTATCCAGCTCTGCCGGTTGGAAGGACGGAGAAGTGATAAGAATGTCGTCCAAATAGGGAAGAATGCGAATGCCCTGAGCTCTCAGCAGAGCCATAATGCCCGCCAACACCTTGGTGAATACCCTGGGAGCTGAAGTAAGACCGAAGGGCAATGCCACAAACTGGTAATGCTGATCCTCCAGAGCGAACCTGAGGAATCTCTAATTACCTGGAAAGACTGGAACATGGAGGTAAGCATCCTTGTTGTCCACAGAGGTCATGAAGACCCCTGGGCGAAGTGAACTTACAGCTAAGCGCAAAGTCTCCCTGCAAAACCTCCTGGGTCTGACAAACTTGTTGAGAAGCTTTAAGTCCAGGATGGGTCTGACAGACCCATCTTTTTTGGGAAGGGTGAAAAGGTTGGAATAGTAGCCCTTGCCCCTTTCCCCTAAGGGCACTTGGCAGATGACCCCCAGCTCCAGTAGATTCTGCACAGCAAGCAACGGGCCCTGAGCTGACAGGGGGTCTTGAGGCATCCGGGATCTGATGAAGCATGGGGGCGGCCAGGCTGCCAACTCTATCTTGTAACCGGAGGACACTACCTCCTGAATCCACCGGTCTGAGACATGAAGCCTCCAGACATGAGCAAAGAGCCGAAGCCGCCCCCCCCCCACCCGGATGGGTGAGGGCGCCCCTTCATGCCTGAGGGGGCTTGGGGGGGAAGACTTAGATTTGGAACCCCAGGAGGGTCCGGGGCGGCCACGTCCTCTGCCCTACCCCAGAAATCTCCCCAGGCTACTGCAAATGACGCTCCCCTTCCCATTCTGGACCCACGGTAGGAGGGAAGAAAGGAACCTGAACCCCAAAAGGGCCGAGACTGTCTCTTGCGCTGGGGTAACCTGCTCCCTTAGCAAAAAGGTCCAGGCGATCCCCAAATAGACGCAGCCCTTTAAAGGGGAACCTAGTGAGGGCCTTCTTGGCAGCGTTGTCAGCTGCCCACTGGCGCAGCCAAACGAAGTGGCGTATAGCCACCGCCAAGGCAGAAGCCCTGCCACACATTCTAATGGTATCATCAAAGGCAGAGAGGACATATGCAACAAATTCCTCAACGCAGAAGGGCACTATACTCTGCACTAGCTGCCTCATCAGGAGCCCCATCTAAAATACTCCAGAGCAGAGTCCTAATAGCCAAAGCTGGAATGGCAGAGGCACAAACCGGGCGCAGCGCAGACCCCGCACAGGCAAAGGCATGGGAAGCCAGCTGATCAATGCACCGGTCCTCAACATCCCTCAGTGTAGTAGAGTCAGGAGAATGCATGACAGAAGTGTTGGACAACCCCAGAATTGGTGCATCCACTTCTGGAGGGGACGACCAACGCTTAACCACTTCTGCAGGAAAAGGGTACCCCTTATCCCAATTCTTAGGCACCCCAGGAAGCCTGCTCGGTCGCTTCCACTCCTTGAACACAAGATTATTAAAGTGAGTTTGCTCAGGAAACTCCAAACGTTGCTTAGCCGTGTGAAACAACACCCCCTGCTGCCGAGGAGCCGCGGCAGGAGAGAGATAGAAAGCACTTCAAAAATGTGAGCCAAAAGCGTGTCAGTATCATCTGGAGCCCATGGGTCAGAGCCAGAATCAGCATAACCCTTAGGCTGCTCATCAGATGATTCTGAATCAGAAAACAATTCCCCCTCTTCCAGGGGGGTATAGCCAGCCAGGTCAAAAAATTCCTCAGCCTCCATAGGAAATAAGTTGGGCCAGATGCCGCCTCTTAGCCAAGGCCTTACGCGCCGTAGAGCCAGCAATCAGCTTCTTAATACAAGCCACCCTGGTAGACAAATCAGGCTGAGACTCCCCGCTGGTATGCACCTCACTGGGAGTCAGATGTAAGCGTGGGGGAGTGGGCGAAGCCGCGCAGGGTGCAGGCCCAGCCACAGGCAACCCAGATTGCAGCGCAAGCACCCGCTGGGCACAGGGTACACATACCCGCACATTGTCATCACTAGTAGGGGACACCTCATACGCCACATGATGGCGCAGCAGCGCCTGAGGTAAGGTCGCCGCCGACCGAGGAATGCCGTACAAGCGCGCGGCGGCATTTTTAAAAGCAACCAGTGCAACCAACACATGTGCGGCCACAAAAGCCAAGCTATACCACGGAAACAATAAGAGTGAAGAATACACCTACAACACACACGCACACAACATCCCCCCCCCCCTCCCGAGAAATACCAGGGAGAGCAAGGGAGGGCAGTTTCCAACCTAACAGGCGCCCACAGATGGACAGGGGGCGAGGGGCGATAGCGCGGGAGGGGTGTCCCATAAGGCTCACCATGGGTTTATACCGCCTACCCTTTGGTGGGGGATTGCGGTCGGAGCAGCGCTCCTTAAGCACCTGACAACGGTGCTGCCTACCGTCACCCGACCAGTGCAGCCAAAGCTGGGAGGCATGAAAAGGAGGAACGGGTGGGAATAGTCCTACAGGGCCGCAAGCTAATAGCCCCGCTCACCTGCGAGTAGAGAGCCATCTTCTTGTCATCGCAGCGCCGTCTGCAGAGAAGAACAGGGGATTTTGTGGGAGGTCCCTGGAATATAAGGGGCCGGGAGGACCACTTTTTTGCTGTCTCTGCAGTCCAGCGCCATCTTGTGGATGTATAACCCAAACGTAAGGAATTACTCTCTGGAGCAGGACGTGCTGTATACTTAGAATAAAAACATTACTAAGTTGGTAAATAGGTCCCCTGCAGTCTAAGCTATTTTACAATCCGAGATCATAGCTTTTGTTACCGACTCTGCCAAGCATGGGGAAGATCATTCTACATTTAGATGACAGTCACAGAGCAGTGACTAACTAGAATTGGGATGGTCAGCGACTAGAGAACTGCTGGAAAGCAGCCAATAAGGTTTGATGGGTGGCCCTGTACAGGGTTTTCACAGAGTATGCACACCCACCTCCCACTACCGATCACCAGTGGAGCCAGAGAATGTGTACATTTATTGTGGCTGTATTAAAATGGACACTTCCATTAATTGTATTTATTTTGTTTATTTTTATATTATTTTTTCTAGCTCTATTTATACTACTTTTGTTCTGTCCATTTATCTCTACAGCTACTACTGTTAGACCTAAGATGGAATACAGGATAATGACTCCCCCTCATTGTTCATTGACCTTGCCCCTCTATGTCAGGGAAGTCCCTCTCTCAAGAATGCTTGCCAGTTCGTAAGAAGTTCTAGAACCTCAGTAGCTATATTTACAACCAGAACAACACAAAATGTGATTGTTAAACAACCTATGCAATTACAATTACTAAACACTAGACTAAACACCAGACTGTTTTGGTCTAGTTAGTAGGATTCCCTAGCAATTTGGTATGACACAGATTAGCAATGGCTGCCTAACTCCATGCAAAAATCTCACATTCACTTAGCCGCAGATAAAGCATGTGCGCAAATGACATCCAAAGCGATCCCCAGCAGAGGGAGAAGGAGAAGCTGCTTCATTCACTTTTCAAAAAGGGCTTTTTTATAGAGGTGTTCTCTACAAACCAATATTTTTTTTGAATGCCTTTATTTTGTATAATCTGAATTGAATGGTCCTGACTACACCTAATAATAACCATAATAAATGTAGTACCATCCTGCTCGCCTGATCAACTCCGTGGGAGGAGGTGGGCGTGCTGGGTGGTGGAGATGGGAGGTGGTTATTTGTTAAGGGGAGGATAGGCCCTGAGTTGTATACTTTTGCAAACGTGTACTCACCTAATGCTGGGCAGGTCACCTTCCTAGAGGAGGTGTTTGATAAGATGTCTGATTTTGCTGAGGGCAGGTTGATAGTGGCCGGTGACTTTAACCTCACCCTGGAACCTCTGGTAGACACTTCTAAGGGCCACTCATGTCTCCTACTCTAAACTTAGGAGAATCAGAAAACTTATGCATTCTCACCACCTGATTGATCCGTGGCGGGTTCTCAACTCAAGTGCTAGCCACTACACTTTCTACTCAGCGCCTCACAGCATGTATTCGAGGCTAGATTTTTTTCTAATCCCACATTACCTGTTGCCGCAGGTCGTAGCTGCCACAATAGGTAACATTACTATTTCGGACCACGCACTGGTATCTCTTAAACTTGTGACACAAGACCAAACGCCTCAGCCCTGGACATGGCAGTTAAATTGTGCCCTAATACAAGACCCTATAATCAAGGAGGATGTGGCAAAAAAGCTCCAGGAGTACTTTGCTACTAATACCACCCCTGACACCAGTCTCCCCATAATATGGGAGGCTCATAAATGCGTGGTTCGAGGACTGCTTATTCAGCACAGGGCCAGGGCAAAGAAGGAAAGGAGCAAACAAATAGGCGAGCTCCTCTGAGAAATCCATAAATTAGAATCCCTCCACAAACAGCCGCTGGCGGCGACCCGTTTGGCCACCCTGACCTCCCTTAGAGAGCGATTGAAGGGAATATATAATGATAGATATAAACTCCAGCTTGTAAAAAGCAGAAAAATCTTTTACGGATCAGGGGACAAATGTGGCCGCCTCTTGGCCTCGGCTCTGCGGGGGGAAAGAGCTAAAACATTCATTCCCAGAATTAGGAACAGGGAGGGCAACATGGTGCATAAGGCTAGTGATATTGCAGGGGTCTTTAGAGAATACTACAGATCTCTATATAACATTCCCCCCCGCCCACTCAGGCTCCGGTCCGTTGGATATTAGTGAATATATTCAACAATCAGGAATGCCCAAACTATCGCGGGATCTGCTGGAGGATTTGGAGGCCCCAATTACGCTGGAGGAATTGGCCCTGGCCATTAAGGTTTTGGCTAACGGGAGGGCACCGGAGCCGGATGGTCTCCCTCTGCTCTATTATAAAACATTCGCAGAAGCACTCTCGCCTAGGCTTCTTGGGGTATTCAACTCCTTAAAAGCAGACGATACCCTCCCACTAGACAGTCTACGTGCCCACATCTCGGTGATACCTGAGGGCAAAGACCCCACCCAGAGCTCCAGTTTTAGGCCAATCTCCCTTCTTAATGCTGACATTAAGCTCCTCGCTAAAATACTTGCTCGTCGCCTCTCCCCCCATCTCCAAGTTATCCACCTCGACCAGGTTGGATTTATGCCTCATAGGGAGGCGAGGGATAACACGGCGAAGGCGCTCAATCTTACCCACTCTGTCCTCAAGAGAAACTTGCCCTCGATCCTCGTCGCGACTGATAGCGAAAAGGCATTCGACAAGGTGCGGTGGGACTTCCATGTTCGGAGTCCCGGATCATATTGGCCCAGGGCCCAACATGACGTCTTGGATAGCCAACCTGTATCGGGATCCTACGGCTTCGGTGAGAGTTAATGGAACCCTGTTGGAAATGGGACGAGGCAGGGGTGCCCCCTTTCCCCCTTTATTTTTATATTGACACTAGAACCACTGCTTTGCAGAGTAAGGAAAAACCCTAGCATACAGGGGATTTCTCTCTCATCCGGCCACTACAAAGTTGCGGCGTTCGCCGACGACCTACTGTTCTTTATAACTGGTCCAGAGTTATCACTCCCAAACCTTATGAAAGAACTGGAGGTCTATAGGAACCTGTCCAACTATAAGGTGAACATGCAAAAATCTGAAGTACTTAATCTAAACGTTGAGGCAGGGAGGGAAGGGATTCTCAGACAATCTTTCCCCTTTAAATGGGCTAAGGTAGATCTCTGGAGAGAGTCTACTCCTTAAACTTTCCCCCCCTGCTTCAAGCATTCTCGAAGGACCTAGAGGCCTGGTCTCTCAAAAAAACTCTCGTGGTTTGGGAGATGCAACACCCTAAAAATGAATATACTTCCCCGTCTTCTTTACGTAATGCAAGCATTACCGGTAGTGGTCCCTAATGCGTTCCTGAAAAGGGTTGGGGCATTGTTCTCTAAATTTATCTGGCTTGGGAAAACACCTAGAATAAACAGGAGGATTTTAATTAGGACGAGGGACAATGGGGGAATAGGCCTTCCAGACCCAAATCTCTATTAAGCTGCCGCACACCTAACTAGAGTAATAGACTGGTGTAGGCACTCGCAACATAAGCAATGGGTCCAGATGGAGCAGGGTGGATCGTTGCTACCATTGATTTCGCTCCCTTGGCTGCCAAGACAGGCATTAAGTGTTGAAATGACACCCCACAATTGGAGCGTCAATCAAAATTTGCCACAAATACTTTCCGTGGAAGGAGATGTCGCCGGCCTTCTCTCCCTTGTTCCCGGTTTTGGGAAACCCTGCGTTTCCCCCCGGGACGAGGGGGGGGGGATTGCAGATAGTTGTCTGCGGAAGGGATTTAAAAAGATCAGGCACTTCATTGGTCATGAGGGTTGGAAGTCCCTGGATGCTATTGCAGAGTCTGGAGAGCTCCCGAGATGGGACAGCTGGCAGCAAATGCAATTTGGTCATTTTCTGTCTACTCTGAAGTTACAGGCCCGCCACCTTAGAGAGCTTACGCTGTTTGAGAGGCTCTGCAAGGAGAGGGGCCTGCCCAGCATGTGCTGTCTTTCACATATAAACTCTTGGTGAACCACCGGGACCAAGACCCTCTGCCGTCCTTTGCGAGGTGGGAGGGGGATCTGGGGACTACCTTCTCAGTTGAGAACAGAAAGCGAATTGTCCTCCTGGCGCAAAGAACAGCTACTTGTACTAGGTACAAGGAGTGTAACTACAAAGTTCTCACAAGGTGGTACAGGGTTCCCAAGCTGCTACACAGGTGGTTCCCCGATACCTCCCCCTTATGCTGGCGGTGATGAAGGTGATCTCCTACATATTTTCTGGTCATGCCCTAGGTTGACTAATTTTTAGGGTACGGTTAGAGACACAATGCGGCACGTGACGGACTGGGAGGTCCCTGAGGGTCCGGCCTTCTTCCTTCTCCACCACTCAGAGCTGCCCACCAAAAGGTACCAGAGATCCGTCCTTAGCCAGATGGTGAACGCCGCTAAGGCTTGTATTCCTTCACTTTGGAAGAGCCCAACCTCCCCCAGTATCTCTATGTGGCTGCATAAGGTGGCGGAGATCGAGAGATTTGAAGGTCTAATTGCTGCACAAAATGAAGCTTCGGAAGACCACCGCCTTAAGTGGACTAGTTGGGTTATTTTCACGGCCTCACAGGAGTGTGAGAGGTAGCTGGCGGAGAGTCAATAGTGGCCGTCAGTCCCCCCCTGTTCCTGTTTACCCCCCCTCTCTTCCTCTTGTTTCTGTGTTCACTCAACCTCCCCCCTCCACCCCAATTCCCACGACTTTCTGTTTCGCAGTAGAGGAGTTGGTGACAACCCCCATACAGAGGTGCCGGGTGTTTGGACATCTGGTCCCCCTTGTTCGAAGAATTTGGACTTGCGGAAGGGAATCGTTTTTTGGGAAGTGCAGCCCTGGCTGTGGAATGTCTTCCCAACTACTGTGATTGTCGAAATTTACATATGTTTGATGATGCTGCGCATCTGCTGTCTGTGGATTACCCGTATTCTCTTCTATGTATGTTAATATCTTGAAAATGATAAAGAATATATAAAAAAAATAAATGTAGTACCTGCTCTCTAAGATGAGATGGACTTGGACAAAATGATAGTAAAACAAATCTTGTTTATGTGAAAAGCGATTTACCTTTTATTTCTTCTTTACAGCAAAAAAGTAGCAAGAAAAAGCCTCAGCGCCTAAACACTAAACACTGCTCCCCTGGGTTGCAAGTGCACTGAAAATGGCCACTGTGGCAAGGTCTGGCCACAACCGCAAGCCAGTAAAGCAAGAGCCTGACCTGCATCTCTGAGACACGAGCTCGCAGCTCAACAGCTCATTACCATGATTAAACCTCTGCAGATGGTTGTAGATAATAACATGCATTATATAATCAATAAATATTAACGCTGAAAATTAACAAGCAGGAGGTACATTAACAGCTCTCCACAGTGTGCACACAAAGTGGACTTCTCACTGCCCCAGGCCTGAAGCCTAAGAGACTACAGGGCCAGCTGACTATGTGCCCCTGAGGCATGTCTATTTGGGATGTCCCACTGTGCGAGACCCCCACCCCAAAGGAAGGTCTAACCTTCCCCACTCCCATGCTGTGGTCTAGGGGGGCATTCCTAATTGGATGTCCCAGATAAATTGACCTTTTACCAAGATCTATTTTAAAGGAACCACTGTAGTCAGAAAAACATAGTACACCCAATAAAAAACAAATCCTTCTTAAAGTGAATACCCACCTTGGATGCTCCTGGAATCTATAAGACCACCAGGGGACGCCTGATTCAGAATGTGCCACTATGTGAAACACCCCCCCCCCCATCCCAACTGTGCAAGCTTTCTCCCATTAATATATTTATTAAAGCTGCACTATGCCATACCTCAGGTGTGTGGCAGGCATTTGTGCATGGCCAGCGTAGGCATGCCCCCTGCTAGATGTGGCAGGCAGCGTGCTCAGCTTCATACAGCTTTACTCGGCCCTTAGCTCTATTCTTAGCTGAAAGGGCCAAATGAAGCAGAGCGCACTAATTGGCTGCGTCATAGGACCGGAGAAGGATGAATTTCTATGGCCAATCCTAGGGGGGTTTCCCAAATCAAGATGCCCCCGGAGCAAGTACCAAAATACAAAGTCAAAATACCAGGTTTTGGTTCACTTTACAATAAAGTAAATTGTTATATTGTTTAAAAAAAACAAAAAAAAAAAAACACACGTTGCTCTATAATCTACCTTCTCCACATCAGATTTGGTGGCATTGCTGTCATTGTCCAGCCTCTCAAAGGTCTGCTGCGCCTTCTCTGCCTCTCTACATTCCCGTTCAAATTTCTTTTTACTCTGAAAAAGTACACAACATAGTATTACAGAAGCTTCAAAAACTATGTATACTGTACAGGTGGAGAGCAAGCAACACATACACAATAGAAGACAATCCATTTAATAATAACCACAAAGAAGCATTGCGTATTGTAACTCTCTATACATTTCTCACCATGGGCTAAGACCACCTGGTAATTGTGATGGCATAGATCAAGATCTTTTGTTTAACCATTGGCAGTATTGAAATAAAACAGTCATTTGGTTCTCTCCTAAAGGAGCACTATCGCGAAATGTATATGTAATATTAAAAATCAATATAAACACGTCAGCTAATGAGAGAAGGGGTCACTTATACACGCAAACTGAATAAAACTTTCGCCAAGCTTGTGGTTTTGATTCCTGGTAGGAATAATATCTAGGGGTTAAAGAACCTGTCATCCTTGATTTTCTGTTCCTTCCATTAAAATAAATACAACAGGCCTGGCTGGATATTTCTTAATGCCTTGGTGACCCCTCCTCCCGCCATCCAGCATATTTATATGGGCCATCACTGGGCCATTTTTCATGATAGTGCTGCTTTAAGTCACGCCTATGCAGAGCCACGTGCAATGCACAGGATCTGTATAAAACAGCAAGGCCTAAAGTGCTGGTATTGCTAATTATTTGGTGAAACTAGTTTAAGTGGATTAAAACAATGTTAATTTTTGCCAAAATAAAAATCACCTGTATTTAGTAAAAAATATTTGCATTTCTCAGAAAATGAATATGGGGGTCCCCATCAGGCGAATGCATTAGTCACTGATCTGGCACACCCCCATCCTTTCACTGCAATGGAAAGGGGCGTGTTAGATCTTCACACACACCTTTCTATTGCAGTGAATGGAAGGGGGCGTGTCAGCTCACAGTGACTGATAGCAAGGGATGGCTCCTCATCAGAGAAAGCAGAAGAGATGAGCAATCAGCCCAAATGGCGTGGGACACAGCTTCAGCAAACAGGCAAGAGCTGAAGCCCTGGACTAGGAGCGATGTTCTGCGTGGGACACAAGGCGAGTATAGCGTTTTTTAATTTTTTGCCTGTAAATTGTCTTTAGAGCACTGGTAATCTAAAGTGCAAACGTGAAAATACAACATAGCCATCACAAGCCAAGATGGGTTTACAATAGTAAAAAAATACAATTCTGTGAAATACTCACCTGTAGAATTGGTATTATAAGTATACAATACGTCCTGCTCCAGATAGATTACTTACACTTGGGTTATCCTCCGCCAGATGGCGCTGCACTGCAGGGACATGCAAAACAGGCTCCTCCCGGCCCCTCAAATACCCGGGGACCTCCCACAAATCCCCAGCATTGAAGAGCAGTGAACAAGAAACCGGGAGAATTTAACCACCCAAAAACTGGTAACCATAACAATGATGACAATCACCATACAGGAGATCCAGAATAATGCAACAACAGGGTGGGGTGGAGCAGGACGTACTGTATACCATATACTATATCCAGATAGATTACTTACACTTGGGACATCCAATAGCAGTGTCCATAAAGCAGGGTGGGATCCCCAATAAAAAAGGTAACAGCAGACAGCTTAAACCACTGCCGCCTGCAAAACCTTGCGGCCAAAAAAGCAACAGCTGAGGCCTGAACATCAACCTTGTAAAACTTTGAAAAGGTATGAACAGAAGACCAAGTAGCGGCCTTGCAAACTTGTTCAACAAAAGCCTGGTGCTGGAAGCCCCAAGAGGCACCAATAGCACGAGTAGAAAGAGCAATAAGGCGAAGGGAGGATTCTTCCCTTAGCCGAGTAGGCCTGAATCACAGCCTAACGAATCCACTTGCTGATAGAAGACTTGGCAGGAGCCAAACCCTTCCTAGGACCAGAAGGGTCCTAAAGAAATGTTGGAGGACGCCCAAACAGAAACCTGAACCCTCAGATTAAAGATCTGATGCTCTACCGACTGAGCTATCTGGGCTCTTCAGTGTTCCTAAAAGGTGCAGAAGCCACCAGATAGTACTTCAGAAACCTAACCACAACCAAAGAGTGCAAAACTCTCTCCTTAACATAGCTAGGGTTAGGGCACAAAGAAGGAAGAACAATATCCTGACTCAAATGAAAGGCAGACACTACCTTTATGCAGAAATTAGGTTTTAACGAGACAACACCTTGTCATGGTGCCTCGCAAAGTAGGGGGGCTGAATGGACAGCACTGCCAACTCAGACACACGCCTGACAGAAGTGATAGTTACCAGAAACACAACCTTGAGTGTAAGAAATGCCGCAGCATCCAGCACAGGTTCAAAGGGAGCACCCTGCAGGGCAGGCAAGACCAATTCCAAATCCCAAAAACAGGGACCATAGGTTGGAGTGGGGAACGCACCTGAGCAACCCCCTAAAAGCAGTCTTAAACAAGGAATGCTGAACAGAAGACTTCTGAAAGAAGACAGACAGGGTAGAAACCTGATCCTTCAAGGTACTGAGTTAGAGACCGACCCATGCAGTAAAGCTCCAGAACCCTGGAAACTGAGAACATCCAACAGGGAAGAGACCAAGACTCAACCAGTCAATGTAGGTACACCATACCTTATAACAGATGGAAGAAGAAGACCTGTAAACAATACAACCTCTCCTGAATGGCACGTGCCAATTATGTAAATTAAATTAAATAATTAATAACCAAATATTAATATTATTATATATATATATATATCTATCCTGCCCGGCTCGACTAAAATAGGCAAACACATATACAAATATTATCAATATCTGGCCAATGATCACACAATGGATACACGCATAAGACTAAGTTCTTTCGACTTCTGGTATATGCAGAGGACACTGAGACAAGTATTAAATAAAGAGATATATTGTTGACAAAATAACACAATAATGCAATCAAATCTTTCAACACAATACAATTCTGGGACTGGCATACATATATACAGGGATTAAGGTAACATTAAAAGCATTACCCTCCTAAAACGGGCACCCATAAGCAGATCTTTTCAGCTGGTAGCTTCATGCCTTTTCTCGCCTGTCTCCCGCCTCGCCCTTCTCATGTGCCAGCAGTCTCCTTCTTGCCTTCCTACCTTCTGCCTTCCTTCCTTCTGTCTCTAAGGATCCTCCTAATTATACTCAAAGGGGGCTTTTATCTCTGGTATTCCTTTGATCTTTTACGACCCTGGTTGCAGGTTTTACTCTTCTAATCTGGCTTCTCAATCTTGTCCCAGCCCTGCTTTATTGTCGCAGGATGCTGTCCTATCTGATTGAAATACAATTCCTGCCCAGTCACCTGTGCATGCTGGTATTGTAAACTATTTTGCTGTATATTCCTATATTTAAATATGCAACATTATTAGCAATATTGATTTTCCATAAAGGCCCATTATTTACACATCTACCTAGCCTTCACCATGGACTCAACCATCGAGGTAGACAAACCGTTCTCCATCAAGATGGAGGTTTCAGCAGTCAGGCCGTCAAGGCCAGAGTTTGTAATTGAGATGGCGTAAGGGGTCCTAAGTGAGCAGATCTGGCGCTGCAGGCAGAAAGCACTGATCTACTGCCATCTGCACCACGTCTCCTAACCACACTCTTCTTGGCCACCTGAGGCCACCAGAACCACTGGCACCCCTTCCAGAGCAACTAGCGCAGAACCCTGCCTAGCAGGGGGAATGTAGAAAAGACATACAGAAACTGAATGTCCTGCCATGGCATTACTAAGGCATCCATGGTCACAGTCAGAGGATCCTGGGACAGGGAGACAAAGGCCGGGAGCTTGTGATTGTGACGGAACGCAAGCAGATCCACATCAGGTTGGCCCCAACGGTGATACAGAGGTTGGAAAACCCTGTTGCAGGGGGACCCTCCCCGGAATGTTCACCACTGAAATGCAGGGACCATTCCACCCAGATCAGAATCAGAGACACTTCCTGGAGGACCCTCTTGCTCCGGGTCCCTCCCTGATGATTGATGTAGTCAACTTCCATCAATGTGACCGTGCGCCCCTGAACAGGCAGGCCCTGAATAGAGTAGTCAAACGAACCAGAACTAACCTGATCGCTCACAGCTTCAATACATTGATAGGTCAATGGGCTCCTAAGGGCCCCACCTCCCCTGGAACCGCAGGGACCTCCAGAAGAACCCCCCCAACCTGATAGACTGGCATCCGTGGTGACCGTCTCCCAGGAAGGAGCAAAAAGGTTCCGCCCCCCAATAGGTTCCTTGAGTCCATCCACTACAAGAGGGACCTCCTCACCAGGGGGGAAGGCACCCAGACCCTGTCCAGGGATGCTGGGTCCTTGTCCCATACAGACAATAGGAGAAGTTGCAGAAGCCCCAAGAGGGACTGAACACAAGGGGCCGCTTCGAAGCACGCCACCATCAGGCCCACCAGCTGCATCCCCTGCCTGGTGAAGGGACGGGGACAGTTAGAAGGAACTGAACCTGTGTAAACAGATTGTCCACCTTCTGCTGAGGAAGGAATATCCTTGCCTGAACTGTGTCCAGATTCATTCCTAGGAATTAAGCTACCAAGGAAGGGAACAGTGAGGACTTGGGGTGGCTGACCACCCATCCAGATGACTACAGAATGGACACCACCAGCTGAGTATCCAACTTTGCCAGATGAAGAGACTGGGAAGTGATGAGGACGTCCATGCAGTGCAGCAGTAAGAGAACAATTTTATATTTTTTTTTGTTTTGAAACACTAAGCCTCCTTAGGTGTGTAGTGACCCGCTGAAGCTGATCTGCGTTCCGCTTCCCTCTCTCTCTCCCTCCCTCCCTCTCCCTTCAAGGTGAGCGAGCTTGTTTATGATGTTGCTAGGCAACAGCCTAGTACTCGTCAACACACTGATATCACGTGACGTTGTCACGTTAGTTACAGGCTGGGTGGGTTTGATTATAGTTACACTGAGGTGCGCAGGCGCAGGCTGCAGGGAGATGTGGCTTTGTTTCTCTCCCATTGCAGAGTGTGCAGCTGCGTGCTTTTCACTGTGGGGATTGGGATGGGGATGACAGTCATCCTCAGTGTGTGCTGTGTATTCTCCAGCACGGGGATCATGATGGGGATGACGGCGCTCACACCTGCTGTGTCAGGTGTGATGGATTGACATCAATTAAGGTATGGGGCGTGCGGGGGCGGGTTGGCTATTTCAGAGTAGAGATTGAGGGCATGATTTGGCCAATTACTGTGTATGGACGTATTTGGAGGGCGGGACAAATTAGCTTCCACACACATTACACTTGTCCTTGAAGCAGCATGGGGGCTGCGTGCGCAGACATTTTTCATTGAGGTTGGCCTGACTGTTGCCCTGGGTGTTATCTTATGACGTGAGATTTAACCATTTATTTTCTCTCTGCTGGCACTTGCATTTATATCATATACATTGTCTGCACTTTAAAGTCTTATTGGAATGGGTTTCCCTGTGCAATATTAGGTAGTGTTTTAGGTTTATGTGTTTTTCATGCATTTGCACTTTATATATTGATATTTTTGTTTATATTGGATTATTGTATATACACTTTTTTTGCACATATTTTTGCCATATATATTATTAATATTTTTGTAGTATTGGTTTTATGAAATTGCACATATATTTACATGTGGTTAGGATTTTTTGTGCCGGCACAAAAAAGCATGGGTTATTACTATTCTAGGATAATTAATATTATTCACCCATAGGGCAGTTATTTAAGAGGCCCTTAGGGGCCATACACATTGATATAGATAAATTTGGCCATACTGGTTGTTTTTAAATTTGTCTTGTGGTGTATGTATTTTAATTTTTTGTTTTTTTTGTACTAATAAAATCATTAGTATATACTGTTGATTGTAGTGGAGGGCGGGACAAATTAGTGGGTGTTCACTACTTAAGGGAGAGCTGCTTCCACACACATTACACTTGTCCTTGAAGCAGCATGGGGGCTGCGTGCGCAGACATTTTTCATTGAGGTTGGCCTGACTGTTGCCCTGGGTGTTATCTTATGACGTGAGATTTAACCATTTATTTTCTCTCTGCTGGCACTTGCATTTATATCATATACATTGTCTGCACTTTAAAGTCTTATTGGAATGGGTTTCCCTGTGCAATATTAGGTAGTGTTTTAGGTTTATGTGTTTTTCATGCATTTGCACTTTATATATTGATATTTTTGTTTATATTGGATTATTGTATATACCCTTTTTTTGCACATATTTTTGCCATATATATTATTAATACTTTTGTAGTATTGGTTTTATGAAATTGCACATATATTTACATGTGGTTAGGATTTTTTGTGCCGGCACAAAAAAGGATGGGTTATTACTATTCTAGGATAATTAATATTATTCACCCATAGGGCAGTTATTTAAGAGGCCCTTAGGGGCCATACACATTGATATAGATAAATTTGGCCATACTGGTTGTTTTTAAATTTGTCTTGTGGTGTATGTATTTTAATTTTGTTTTTTGTACTAATAAAATCATTAATATATACTGTTGATTGTAGTGGTGCTTCCTTTGGGAGATTGGTGTGTTCTTTGCACGCCCACTCCAAATTATTGTGGATCCCACCAGCACCTTGGTGAGTACTCTGGGAGCTAAAGAGAGGCCAGATGGCAAGGCCACAAATTGGCAGTGTTGATCTTCCAATGTGGATCTGAGGAATCTTGGTGTCCTGAAAACACAAGGATGTGAAAGAAAGCATCTTTGATATCCACAAACGGCATGAAGCCCCCGGGTCGCAAGGAGCAGATGGCCGAGCGCCGAGTTCCCATGAGGAAAGCGCCTGTACTTGACAATTTGCTGAAGATCTGTAAATCCAGAATGGACCAGACTGACCCATCTGTTTTGCGAGCTGTGAAAGGGTTGGTGTAGGGTTCCTTGCCTCTGTCTGTTAAGGGAAATCTGCAAATGACCCCCAGACCCAGCAGGCCTAGCACGGCCTGCGCCAGCACCTGAGCAGAAACAGGGACCAAGAGTACCAGGGACCAGCTAATCTTAGGGGAGGCCGCACAGTAAACACCATCTTGTAGCCGGAGGACACTACCTCCTAAATCCACCGGTCTGAGGCGTGATGCCTCCAGATTAAGCACGGTGCCGCAGCCGTCCCCTCACCCAGACGGGTGAGGGCGCCCCATCATGCTTGAGGGGACTTGGGAGAGGATTTGGGCTTAGCCCCCCCAGAGGAGCCAAGGTGTTGTCTTCTGCTCCTGGGACAGGGGGCTGCGTGAGCCCCCGCGAAGGACACCCCTGGATCCTGTTTAACACCATGGTGGAGGGTGGAAGAGGGGCCCTGGCCCCGAAGGGGCCGAGACAGCTGTCTGCGCTGGGGTAACTTACCTCTCCTACCAAACAGGTCTAGACGGGCCCCAAACAGACGTAGCCCCTTAAAGGGGAGCCCAGTAAGGGCCTTCTTTGCAGCATTGTCAGCACCCCACTGTCGAAGCCAGACCGAGCGAACAAAATTTAGAAACACATCACAACTGGAGAGTGCATTAAACACCTCACAAGGGAGATCATCAGAGGCACTATCAAGCATATTTCTGATGAGGGTTCTAGTGGCCACAGCAGTAATGGCAGAGGCACAGACCGGACGCAGCGCCGTCCCCGCACATGCAAAGGCGTGGGAAGCCAGCAGGTCAATGTGCCGGTCCTCAGCATCCCGCAGGGTAGTAGAATCAGGGGAATGCATGACAGGGGTGTTAGATAGCCCTATTATCGGGACATCCACCTCGGGGGGGAATGACCAACATTTAACCACCTCAGGTGGAAAATGATACTTCCTATCCCAATCCCTTGGAACCCCGGGAAGTTTACTGGGGCACTCCCATTCCTTGAGCACAAGGAAATGGAAATGTGCCTGCTCTAGGAATTCCAAACATGAAGTTGCTGTATGGAAGCGCTCCCCTCTTTGCCTGGGAGCCTCACCAGGGAGAGAGATAGACAGAGCTCTCCTTCATCAGAAGGGGTATAGCCACACAGATTCCTAAACTCCTGAGATCCCATAGGGAAAACAGTATCATAAGGCGTCAGGTGCCACTTCTTACCAGGGCCCTCGCAATAATCATTTCAGCAGTAGGTAGTCAAGAAGACACATCAGGCTGAGAATCCCCACTTGTATGCAACTCAGCAGGAGTGAGATTTAAGCTTGGGGGAGAAGGTGAAGTGAAACGAGTTGCAGCCGCTGGCAGGACAGATTGCAAAAATACAATTTTGTGAGTACTCACCTGAAAAATGGATATTGTTTGTGTGCCACACACCCCGCTTCACTTCTTAAATATTCATCCATTAATGGGTTAATCCACCGCCAGGTGACGTAGTGCAGAGAGGAAGTCTTGTAACGAGCCCCCTTCCGGCCTATATATACCTGGTACCTCCCTTCAATCACCAGTATATTTAAAAAGCAGAAAGACAAGGTACCAGTATTCCACCGGTAACCTCAAAAATCAATTATGATATATAAATAAAAAAGGGCTTCACCATATAAATGCTTCGGTAATACCGAAAAGGGTGGGGATGAAGCGGGGTGTGTGGCACACCAACAATATCCATTTTTCAGGTGAGTACTCACAAAATGGTATTATTCTTGGTGTGCCACACACCCCGCTTCACTTCTTAAATATTCATCCATTAATGGGACATCCAAAAGCAGTGTCCACAAGGGAAGGGCATCTCAAGGCCAGGTGAAGCTTAACTTAAATGACTGCAGTCTGCAGAACTTTGCGGCCAAAAACAGCATCCGCTGAGGCCCGCACATCAACTTTGTAAAACTTAGAAAAAGTATGAACAGAAGACCAAGTGGCGGCCTTACAAACCTGTTCAACAGAAGCTTGGTGCTGAAATGCCCAAGACGCCCCAACGGCGCGAGTAGAATGAGCAGTGATACGAAATGGGGGAACTCTTCCCTTAGCAGAATAGGCCGCAGTAACGGCCTGACGTATCCACCTGCTAATGGCAGATTTGGCTGGTGCCAAACCCTTCTTAGGCCCATGGGGCACAACAAAAAAGGAATCCGTCCTACGAAAAGGAGACGTGATAATCAAGTAGTACTTAACACAGCGTACTACATCCAAACAATGCAAAACCCTCTCTTTGTCATTCTTAGGATTAGGACACAAGGAGGGAAGAACAATATCTTGATTCAAATGAAAAGCAGAAACAACCTTAGGAAGAAAGTCTGGCTTGAACCGAAAGACCACTTTATCCTGATGCCTCTCAAAGTAAGGTGCCTGGATAGACAAGGCCGCCAACTCTGAGATACGCCGGACAGAAGTGATCGCTACCAAGAAGACAATCTTCTGAGTCAGGGTAGACAAAGCAATATCTTGCAAAGGCTCAAAAGGAGGAGCCTGAAGAGCAGAAAGAACCAAATTCAAATCCCAAACAGGGAGTAATGGTTTCCTGGGAGGCCGCACATGCGTAACCCCCTGGAAAAAAGTCTTAACTAAAGGTTTAAGCGCAACACGCTTCTGAAAAAAGATAGATAAGGCAGAGACCTGCCCTTTCAACGTACTTAGCTGGAGACCAGAGTCCAGCCCTGATTGTAAAAACTCCAGAATCCTGGAGACCGAAAAGACCCTACAAGGAAAAGATCTCATCTCACACCAAGCGATATAGGCTTTCCAAGTCCTATAGTAGGTGATGGAAGAAGACTTCTTCCGGGCACTGATCAAAGTCCTAATGACTGAATCAGAAAGACCCTCCTCCTTCAGGATGGCGGTTTCAGCAGCCAGGCCATCAAACCCAGCGCTGGTAAATTGGGGTAACCCAATTGACCCTGAGTGCGCAGACCGGGCCGAAGAGGCAGAACGAACTGGTCCACTGCCAGCCGAACGATGTCTGCGAACCTTACTCGTCTTGGCCACCTTGGGGCCACGAGAACGGCGTACCCCTTTTCCAGAGCCAAATTCTGAAGAACCCTGCCCAGCATGGGCAACGGAGGAAACAGGTATAGAAATCCCAGAGCTCCCCAGTTCAGGGACATAGCGTCCACTGCCAGAGCCAGAGGATCCTGGGAGAGCGACACGAAGTTCGGGAGTCTGTGATAGTGGTGAGGGGCCAACAGGTCCACCTCCGGGGTCTCCCATTGGAGACACAGTAAGCGAACCACCCGAGGATGGAGAGCCTATTCTTCCAGACGGGTAGAGCCCTTGCTCAACCGGCTCGCTACCTGTTTCATCAACTCTGGAACGTAAACCGCCGAGACAGGGAACATGGAACAC
Organism: Gastrophryne carolinensis; assembly: GCA_027917425.1. Taxonomy (NCBI): domain Eukaryota; kingdom Metazoa; phylum Chordata; class Amphibia; order Anura; family Microhylidae; genus Gastrophryne; species Gastrophryne carolinensis. The sequence goes on from CM051235.1 coordinate 466,152,893, forward strand.
TGCCCAGGTCTGGATCAGGGACACTTCTCTGAGAGTACTCAGACTGCGCGTCCTTCCCTGAAGACCGACGTAAGCAACCGCTAATCGATTGTCTGAACACATCTGGACCAGAAGGCCCAGAACGTACTGAGTCAGGAGAGCAAGCACCTGACGGATGGTTCACAGTTTCAGAATATTGATGGGTAAGTGGGGCCTTTAAGGTCTCCACTGCCCCTAAAACCGCAGCTCCTTCCAGAATCTGCCCCATCCCGACAGACTGGCGTCCGTGGTGACACTTTTCAAAAGGGGGGTCAGGAAAGGCCTGCCCTACACAAGATTGGTCGAGACCAAGCACCACAGGAGGGACTGCCGTACACGGGAGGACAACTGGAAGAACTGATCCAGCGACTGAGGTTGCTGGTCCTAACACGCTAACAGAAATAGCTGAAGCGTTCTCGTGTGAATTTGGGCAAAAGAAAGACACACTCCGTCTTGATGAGAGTTCAGGCCGGGATGAACCGACCCATGAACGGACCGTGAAGGAGGGTGAGACTCGAATTCCAGGTCGTAACCGGGCGACACTACCTCCTGGATCCATCTGCCTGGAACCACTTGGTTCCAATGGTAGAAGTGTCGCAATAGTCCCCCCACCCGCACGGGTGAGGGCAGCCCCCTCATTGCTGAGTGAGCCCCTCCCCCGAGTCCAACCTGCGCCACTGGTAGTGGGAAAGGACGCACCCCTGCCCGCTCTGAATCCTCGAAAGGAAGGCCTACCGGAACTTGTCCCCCTGAAGGGACCACGAGGCCTCTTGCGTTGTGGCATCTTACCACCCTTTGCGACTGAATCAATTTTTTCCCCAAACAGACGCAACCCCAAAAAGGGGAGAGCTGTGAGCACCTTTTTGGAAGCCGTGTCTGCTGACCACTGACGCAGCCATACTGACCTGCGAATAGCCACCAGCATAGCTGCTGCCTTGCTACTCATAGTCAGCGCATCGTCCTGAGCAGCCAGGACATAAGCCACAAAAGATTCACACTGCTTAAGCGCAGTGAACTGTTTGCAAGCGGGATTAAGATCCTCATATAGCCCCTGAATTAAGGACAGACCAAAGCTTCACCAATTCTGATGGAAAAGGATAACGCTTTTCCCAACTGGAAGGAATTCCAGATAACCGCGTGGGATGTTCCCATTCCTTAAGAACCACCCTCTCAAAGTGGTGTTGTCTGGGAAAAACCAAACTCGGCTGAGGCTCTTTAAACAACTGACCCTTTGGCGGGGCGGCCGCCTCAGGCGTATCTAAACTCAAAATTTTAAACATTTGAGCCAGAATAGAGGGGGTGTCAAAAACAACCCCCTCTGACCAATCGCCAATCTCATCAGCCACAAGCTGACCTGTCGGCTCATCTGACTCCGACGGGAATTCATCCTCGTCCGGGGATCCATCGGACCATTCCACAGGTTCACATAACTCGTCCTGTGGAGCCGAAGGTACCGGAGTCAGGTGCCTTCATTTGCAGCGGCCTTTAACGCTGCTTTAACGGGCATTACTTTCCGGGGGCTGGGCTGTGCTGCCGCCTCGGAATGCGAATCCCCACTTTTGACAGTGTCATGCGGGGTCCGGAATAGGGAGGGAGAGGTAGGAGATGATGAAGGATGCGATGGCCCCGCAGCCGAAGCAACGGACTGGCGCGCAATAGTCTGTTTTGCACAAGGGATGCAAATAAAGACATCATCAGCTGGGAGTGGAACCCCACAACCTACGCACCCCCCGAACAGCTCAGCAGAACCGTTTCCGGAAATTACGGAAGCCTCCATATGGTGATTTATGGTATTCGCAATACTGGGACTTTTAAGGCATAAGCCAACCTGGGATGCCCCTTTATTAGTAATGTCCCGGAAGGGAGGATTTTTTTTTTTTTTTTTTAAATATATATATTTTTTTTTTTAAGTTAAGGTCCCCTTTAATAAACTAATATATATATATATATATATATATATATATTTATATATAGTCTATGTATATATACATTAAATAGATATCCCAATAATTAGCCAGGCACATAGAGCCGGAGGGCCACCATAAGCAGGGATCCCAGGATCTGCAAGGAAAAGAAAAACCATCAGATCCTCACGTGTATAAAAAAACATAAGCATGGCACCAAAGTGCCCTTAAATAAGAGCCAAATCACGCCCCCTTAATACAAAGTGACTCCCCACTATATTACTGCAAGGAAATGCATTCCCCATTTAACGGCCCCAACAGGTGGGGCCGCTTACCTGGTCAGCGAAGGCAGCAGCCGGAACAAGACTGCAGCCAGCAGCCAGCACGGAAGACAAAGTGCGGCCGTGCGCCCACGCGAGTTCCTGCATTAGAAGGAAGCAAACGCTGGGCCCGCCGCAAGACGCCGGCGCCGCGCCCCTGACGCCGCGTCAGCGGGACCCGCCCCCCCCTCCGCCGATCAGCTGGAAATCACTCTCAGCTGGGCCACTACACGTGCGCCCAGGCGGCGGAGGGGGGAGGGTAAAGACCGCATGGCGCTGCCTAATGAATACATAAAATGCCAGGCGGGGAGAGGGGAGAGGAGAGGGGGGAGGGGGTAGGGGCCACAAAGCAACAGTCTGCAAAGAAAAGTGGCCAGCCCCTACCCAGCGCAGCCTGCCCTTCAAGCAGACCAAAAGTATACACATGCTGAATACAGTGAATGCATAATCATGAACACACACACACGTTGAAATGAAGTGATACAAGTGAAACACACATACTTAAAGCACACCCTCACCCCCCCCCCCCCCCCCCCCCATAGTGAAGGGAGAAGGGACCGTAACGGGAGAGTAAGGGGCTACGGGGACCCTCGGGACAGGCCGGATAGCCGCATTGCCCCACGCATGAGGTCGAGCGGTAGGAGATAAGCTCCTAGGCACTTAAAGTGCCATCTACCATTTGCCCGGTGAGCAGCCTAGGCTGGGAGGCTTCCATTTCACCATAAAGGTATACAAACTCAAACCGGCCAGAAATAGACCAAAAGGGGGGTGGCGGGGTAAGAATACCCCGGCCTACCTGTAAGCAGGAGACTTCCATCTTCTGACTTGTCAGCAAGCAGAGAGAAAAAATACTGGTGATTGAAGGGAGGTACCAGGTATATATAGGCCGGAAGGGGGCTCGTTACAAGACTTCCTCTCTGCACTACGTCACCTGGCGGTGGATTAACCCATTAATGGATGAATATTTAAGAAGTGAAGCGGGGTGTGTGGCACACCAAGAATACCAGCGCTTGCTCAGCACAGGGTACACAGACCCATGCCTTGTCAGCATCAGCATGAGGTTGTCCACACGCCATACACCGCCGGGCTTGTCCCGAAGGAACCCCGGTCCCATTATCCTGGGATGCCTCCATATGGTGATTATTAGGCACAATATGCCAGTAGGGATTGACGCTATAAAGCAACCCTGGACGCCCCAATGACCCGCTAGGGAAGTGGGAGTAATTATACTAGGCTCAACTACAATTACACCGAGCGGGGAGAAGCCACTGGATTCACCCGTCTGAAAGACACAATGAGAAGAAGGGGCGTCAGAGCCATACACAGTAAATAATGAGTATTAAAGTCGCCCGCGAGGGCACTTACAGACCGCGGGAGGGGGGACCGTTAAACACGCGCGCGCGACTGTACAGGGAAATGGCGCCAAACGAATCTCGAAGGGCGGGCCAGAGCGAGCCGTGACGCAGGGCGCGCCAGGCCAGGCCCCACCCCCCTGAAGAGCGCGAAGTCCACCAGACAAGCAGCCAATGAGGACGCAGGAGCGTCTGAGGCGACGCCGCCGCCCGGCGGGGAACATCCAAATGAAGGAAAAGGCACGCACGGCGGTGGCGTTGGCAATAGTAAAAAGACAAGTCAGCGCGGCGGTTACCACATATACTAGTCCCAACACACATGCCAACAGGCGGTATGCACAAATCACGATACATGCTCACCCACACCCCCCCTTCTTTCCCTCCCGAAGGCTACGGGGAGAATGAGGGAGGATGGCGGCCCTTTGTACAGGGCCCACCGCTACCGGGGCATGGGACAAAAATGCGGGAGGGGCATCCCATAAAGGCTCACCATCAGCCTATACCGCCTACCCTTTGGTGGGGGACTGAGGTGGAGCAGCGCTCCTTCAGCACACATGGTGCTGCCTACCTTCACCCGACCAGCGCAGCCCAGGCTGGGAGGCACATCACACGAAGGACGGGTGGGAATAGTCCAACAGGGCCACAGGCTTTAATAGCCCCTCTCACCTGCGACAGAGTGATAATTTCATGTCTTCGCAGTAAGCACTGCAGAGAAATCTGGGGATTTGTGGGAGGTCCCCGGGTATTTGAGGGGCCGGGAGGAGCCTGTTTTGCATGTCTCTGCAGTGCAGCGCCATCTGGCGGAGGATAACCCAAGTGTAAGTACTATATCTGGAGCAGGACGTACTGTATACTAAGAATAAATACATTATTAAAACTGTAAACCAAATTGAGGAAGATCACAGAGATTGTTTTAGAGGGGAAAAAACTAAAATCTTAAAAAGCTTGCTTGCATGAAAAGAAAAACACTTACATTGTCCATTTGTTTCAAACACATTTCTAGATACTGTTGAGCCTTCCTTCCTTCATGTAGATGCTTAAAAACAATGAGACACAAAATCAGAATTTAACAAAGGTTTGTGGTCTTAAAGCAGACCTACACCTTTCCCTTTGCAGGTCAGGGAGGGTCCTGGCTCACAGGAACCCTAAACAAAGCTAACCTTCCCCACTCATGCCATCAGGGAGCCTGAAATATATTCATTGGTTTCTATCATAGGTGTTATCCAGTGGGAGACAAGGAGATTGATACACACGTGCAGAGTACAGATCTTTTCCAACAAGGGATTTACTTAACTGTAGTGTGCAGCTATTCCATGTCCCAATCATAAAGGCGTTTGTGCCATATTTAGGCTTCCTAGGGATCCTTAACGTAGAGTCATCCCAAAATTGGCATGTCTCAGGGGTGATTGTTAAAAAGGACTTAAAATCAAGTTTTAAACATGAAATAGGTTATGTACTGCTAGACTAGTATAGGCAGAGTAAAGATTATACAAGACCACAAACATTCTCTCTGAAGCACACGCATCTTAAATGCAACAAAAAGGCAGTTACACTAGCCTGTCACAGATTTTTCACTACTTCCCTTTACTATCTCTACTTATTCTTGGATGAAATTTTCCCTTTGCCAGCCACAAGGCAGAATTGATAATAGGGGAATAGGCAGCAACAAGGACTTGAGACCCAATAGTAGCAGCATGCTAAACTCCATTCGCCCCCTTAGCTGATGATCCGGTGAAGCAGAAAAGAAATGGAGGACTGGAGTCTAGCAGCAAGGACCAATAGGTGTTGAACCACAAAGCAGGGCTCCATATCTAAGTATTCCATCGCTATTCGCCAATATGTCCATGCCCAATAGCATTGATAGGACATAAATCTGGCAGAGGTCATTAACATTTTTTAACAGGTGAGCACATACCGATTTTCGCTCTGCTTTCAGATCATTAGAATATCGCATTATTTCTGCGTAAACTTTATATCCCATTTCTTCTGCCACTACTTCACGTTGGCCAGCATAGTCATTCAGCTCATTGAGGATATTGTTGAAGGAGATGCAAGACGTGAACCTGTCATTGTCCAAGAACAGTAAAGTTAAGATTTCACAGGTAAAATATGATCAAACACAAAGTTAGTGAACACGCAGCACACATGTAGGCAAAGTTTAAATGTGTAGATTGCTTAGAATTTACACAAAGAATTAATCGGATACATTTTCAAAAATATATTTATACCTGGGCTCTTCATCTTTGGATGACCTCTTGGGGCAATACTTTTTAACCAAATTCCTGAAAGACAAAATAAAATCAAATGAAATACAACTTAAAAAAAGGAAATTTGTGTACTCACCCATAAATTTCTTTTCTTGCCATCTTCCATTCGAGGGCACCACCATTAACAACGCGAGGGTTAACCTCAGGCGTAGGTGGGGACTGCAAGAAAAACAAACTAAGCTCCTCCTGGCCTATATAGGGCAGGCTGTGGCTGGAAACCCCCAGTTAGTTAAATCAATTTAAGTTTATTTAAGTACAGCCACAGCCCAGGGAAGGGAGCAATGCTAACCTGCGCATATAGTGCATAACTTGTTCCAAACCTAGCAAAGAAAACTCTAATCTTATAGAAGATATTAACAGCAACTACCGCAGTCAGGGTAAAAACAGTAGGGTGGGTGTGGTGTGAAGAGGACAAGAAAATAAATTTACCAGTGAGTACACAAATTTCCTTTTCCGTGTCCCTTCCATTCTGGGGTACCACCATCAGCAACGCGTGGGACGTCCCAAAACAGTACCCTCGTTAAGTGTGACTGTGCTACAACACCACAGTCAACATAACCAGGAATGGTGGAACTTAAGCCTCAAGACTAGTCCTCTTGCAAGGGGTTCACCACTGCCTGCGACACCTCATGTCCCAGCACGGTATCGCCTGATGCCCAGACATCAACTCGGTAAAACTTGGTGAAGGTGTAAAGGGAGGAACAGGTCACCGTTTTGCACATCTGGTCCACCAACGGCCTGGTAGAGTAAGCAGTGATTTGGAAGGGTGCCTCCTTACCATTGCAGGTGGTAGGCTTATATGACTGCCTGCCTGATCCATCTGCTGAGAGTGTACCTGACAGCCACCAGGCCCCTCGTGGTCCTTCTGGGATCACAAACAAAAAGCCCGTCTTGCATTCCTCCCACGTAGCTGCTTTACTTTAATGCCCTGACTCTGTCCAGGGAATGCAGAAGTCGCTCCATATGATGAGTGGGGCAGTGGAAACAAAAAGGGCAGTTCAATCTCCTGATTATAATGGAAGGGAGAGACCACCTTGGGCACAAAAATGCTGTTTAAAATGGAACGCGGCCTTGTTTTTGTGCAGTACCAAAAAGCGTCATTTGATAAAATATAGTGCAGCCAGCTCTGAAACCCCGCCCCCTCAAAGCAGGGCCCCGGAAGCACTGATAGGACCAGGTTGAAATCCCAGGGCGGTATCAACGAGCATCTAGGAGGCAGAACATGCATAGCTCCCTGCATGAATGTACGGAATGATCTGTGCTCCAAGATGGACCTCCGGAAAAAAAAAAAGACAAGGCCTATACCTGGCCTTTAACCCTTTTGTTGCCAAGCACGTAACACCTACGTGCTGGCTTGGCTGGGCCTTAAGTGCCAAGCCCGTAGGTGTTACGTGCTTGACTTTCCCCGCTGCTAGTTTAAAAAATAAAAAAATACTCACCTGACCCCTTGTTGGATCCGGCCGGGTCTCCTCTTTAATTTGGTGCCATCCGATCCCTCGTGGGGACTCGGATGGCTCCAGGAGAGACCCTGGAATAGGCCGCCCCCCCCCCCCGCTTTGGCAGCAGAAGCTGCTAACTGTAAAAAAAAAAAAAAAATGACATTCACTTACCTGCATGTGCGCTGGCTCCCGCTGTCCCTCCTCTTCACCTGGGGGGCCTCTGATCCCCCCCCCAGGACTTACCGATCTTCAGGAGAGAGCCCAAGAGGCTCTCTCCCCTTTCATCCTCGATGGCGGCCGCCATCTTGCCGCTAAGCCCCGCCCCCTTGGGCCATGAGACCCCTGTACCAGCTCACAAGGCTCTGGGTCTGGCAAGTCACCTGCGGGCTAGCGGGTGACTTGCCATTAACCCCCAGCCCCCATTACCTGCCTCCCCAAAGGCCAGGGGGGGGGGGCAGAAGAGCCCGGGCCCACATAGGCTATGTGGGCTCGTAGGCTACAAGCCCCCATAGCTGGTCCCGGGCTGGTTACTTTGGGTAAGGGGGACCCCGCGTCTTTTTGGGATTTTTAAGGGTTTTTAACCCTTAAAAATTAAAAAAAAAAATGGGGTCCCCCCCCCCCAGGGAAGGGGAACCCTATGTCATTTTTTTTTTTTAATTAACCCTTTGTGTTCTGTCATTCAGCAGCTATAAAAGGCTTCCAGCAGGTGAGCAGAAGCCAGTGATCGCCGAGGGACACAGTGCTCCAGGATGGATGGGAGGTAAGTATTAAAAAAAAAAAAAAAAAGAATAAAATAATTTTTTCTTTTTGCGTGTGTTTTTTTTTACATTTAACCCATTGTGAACTGGTAAGGGGTCCATGACCCCTATACCAGTTCACAAGGCTGGGGGAGGTGGCAAGTCACCTGTGACTAGCGGGTGACGTGCCATTAACCCCTGGCACCCCCATTACCTGCCTCCCCAAAGCCCAGGGGGGGGGCAGAAGAGCCCGGGCCCACGGGCTATGCGGGCTTGTAGCCTGCAGGGCCAGGGGCCACAAAAGCTGGCCCCTGTGCCCTGTTTCTACAAGCCCTGCATAGCTGGTCCCGGGCTGGTTACCTTGGGTAAGGGGGACCCCATGTCAATTTTTTGGGGGGATTTTTAAGGGTTTTTAACCCTTAAAAATCCCCCCCAGGGAGGGGGGACCCTATGTCATTTTTTTTTCTCGATTTAACCCTTTGTAGTGTGGATGGTAGTTTATTTTATTTGTAAATGTTATAGATTGCTTGTTTCAGTTAGGGGGGTCTCCTGGGCAGGAAAGGGGGGCTACCGATAAATATGTGGTACCGTTCTAATCGGTAGAAATGGGGCTTTCACATGCAATATGCTTTTGCTTAATAAAATACAGTTTTTATTTAAAATAAAGGAGTCAATTTTCTAAAAATGTTTTTATTTATTTTATTTTTTTTTACTTAATAATATTGTAAAAAAACAAAATAACATTTACAAACAAGACATTTCATGTTAAAGCCTAAACTCTGCTGCAAAAAAATATAAATATAATTTTCCTGAAAATTACAGCAAAAATGGCGCAAAACATGGCGCAAAATGGGGAAAAATGACCTGTCAACAGAGGGTGACAAAATCTCAAGTAGGCTGGCAATTAAAAGGGTTAATAGTACCTATGCATGTTGGGTATTGTTCTGTTCGGGAGACCTTGCGCTTTCAGACTTAGCTTGTTTTTTCTGGTTTGCATATTTATATTTTAGGAAAAGGTGTTTTATTCAGCTTTTTTATACATTTTTTAGGGAAACCCTGCGCAACCAAAGAATTCTTTGAGGAATTAATTCCAGAAAGATGTGCCCACTACAACAAGCTGGGTACGCTTAGAAAGCTTAACATGTGTACTTTCAGGGAATATATGGTTTATGGGGGATATTCCAAATGTAAAGGGTTGTTTTGGTTGAAAAATCGCAAGGTGCGCACTTTGTCTGCAGAACTGAAATTTTCAAGTAAAATTACCGTTACGCACATGCTTTACTTTGGGGTGTTTGGCAACTCTTCCCTTGACAGAACCTATGCATGTTGGGTGGTGTTCTGTTCGGGGAATGTTGCTTTTTCAGATTAAACTTGTTTTTTCTTGTTTGTATATAGTTTTTTTTTAGGAAAATGTGGCTTTGATTCTGCTTTTTTATCCTTTTTTTTGGGAAACTCTTTGCAACCAAAGAATACATTGAGGAATTACTTCCAGAAAACTATGGGCACATCAACATGCCTGGTACACCTAGAAAGCTTGAGGTGTGTACTTCCAGAGAATATATAGTTTGTTGGGGGTATTTCAAATGTAAAGGGTTGTTTTTCTGGTAAAACTGCAAGGTGCACATAGCGCATATCACAGTTGTATTTTTTCTGAAAATCCCCTAAAGCGCTATTTCAGTTTGGGGGAGTCTCCTGGGCAGGAAAGGGTGAAACCGGGAGAAATTGGGATTTCACACGCAATAAGATTTTATTGACAAACCTACATTTTTTATTACAAAAAACACTACAAACTGTAAAAAAAAAATATTGAGAATACACCTAAAAAATACAAACAAGACATTTCATGTTAAAGTGGACCAACACCGAGAGGTGATCGGCCCGGAAATCTATAAGATTCCCGGGCCGATCACCTCCCACCCCGCGGGACATCCGAGATCGGGATGTCCCGCGGGGTGAAACCCCCCCAAACACCCCAAATCACCTACCTTATCTTCCGCCGCCACCTCCCTCGCGCCCCTCTAGGCGTGCGCGCCCCCGCGCCGGCCGTCTGTGAATGGCCGGCACGGGCGCGCGCGCGCCGAAAGTGACGCGAGGGAGGCGGCGGCGGCGGAAGCCGCTTGGATGTTCCTGTTCCCTGCCTGGACGTTGGCGGGGATTGGACCGGGCAGTCACGTGGGAGCGGGGAGAGGTGAGTTTATTGGGGTTTCTGGGGGGTTTCACACAGCGGGGCACCCCCGATCGGGGTGCCCCGCCGAAGTGGACCAAAACCCAGGATAGTCAAAATCCTGGGTGTTGGTCCACTTTAAAGCCCAGACTCTGCTGAAAAAACAATATATCATTTTCCTGGGAAATCCCTGGAAATCCTTTCAAAAATGACAGTTGAACATGTGTAGCGCAAAATAGTGAAACATGGTCTGGCAACAGGGAGTGGCAAATGCTGCAGGTAGGCTGGCAGCGAAAGGGTTAAGGATGCTGAGTAGCAGGGCAGCATCCAGGCCCTTCTGAAGAAATTCCAGTATCTTGGGCAACAACCACCTACAGGGAGTACCCCTTCAACTCCCACAAATCAACAAAGGCCCGCCCTGTAGTAAATTCGGGAGGATGACTGCTTCCGTGCCCAAATTAGGGGTATCTGGCATCCAAAACCTTAGCGTGGGAGAAGCCGGATAAGCTTCCGTCTCTCCCTATATCCATCAGCATGTCAAATTGGAAAGACTAGGAAACACCTGCCTGGTCTTTCGGGGCTTGAAAGGCTCACCCTGCCACTTATCCCATGGCATAGGATTAACCAGGTGCAGGACCTCCAAAATTGCCTCTATGAGCTCATCAACCAGATTCATTGCATGATCCGAAGGGGTGACAGGCGCATGTGCAAAGTTTGACTCCTCTCAGCTGATGGACAACACCTTCCCCTCTGACCGACCGGAAATGTAGTCCATGGCCCAACATGCCCGCACTACACAGGACGAAATAAAACAGCCCGACAACTGAGATCGACCCACATGGAATGGATGCAGCAGCTTCAGGGCCTCCACCCTGTAAGACAAAAAAACACATCAGACTCAAATTTCCAATCTGACTAGGCAAGAAGTGAGGCGGTAGCCGCACTGAAACAATCCTCAGCCGATAGAAAGCAGAAGCAGAGCAGGCAAACCGCAGCGACAGGGGGAGTCTTGGTGTCCCAGGTAGCAGGAGGAACCTCTGGTTGGTGGTTCCTCGTTCTTGAAAGAGGAGAGAGGGAGAAGACCGCAGGAATGTGATAGCCCCACCCCCTCCATTCTCAAAGGCCAGAAGGCTGAAGCCACACCCCTGCCACTGCCCCCCCCCCCACCATGCTGGCAGCCTACCTCAGCCTGAGCACTGCCAGCATGTCAGCAAATAAAGAAAAACTTGTGGGAGCCAAGCCAAATAGCTCAGGCCCTCCCTGCAGCGAAGGGAGAGAGAGAGCACCGCAACCAGGGCAGGTGGGAACAATGGGGGGGTAAGGGGAAGGGACCGAATGGGAAGGCGACCCAAAGCAGGACACCATGTCCAGCCCTAAGATCAGGTAGGGTCCTGCTCCGCGAAGCTCCAAAAAGCCAGAACCGTCCGAGCCCTGGGGACTGTGTCCCATGCTATCGATTTAAAGACCAACTTCAGGCATCCAAGTTGGGTCCCCAGGAAAGCGCAGAGGGTTAGGGGCTGGGAAGCAGACAACGTCAAAGCCCCCGTCCCTGATCAGCACTGTCAAAGCAACAAAACTGGAAATAAAGAAACAAAATCCTGAATCTTCACAGTCGACTGAAAGAAAATAAGTAGGGATGTCTGGCCATGGCCTGCCCTATATAGGAGCTTTGTTTGTTTTTCTTGTAGTCCTCGCCTACTGCTGAGGTTAACCCACTTGTTGATAGTGGTGCCTCAGAATGGAAGGGACGAGAAATGCATATAGATTGTGGGTAACAAAGCAGGTTAAGTAGACAAAACTCATTTTTTTAGAAGGAGAAAAATGTGGGAGTAAAATGCACAAAATATATGGTCGCACAAGCTTTACTACAGCAATCAATGTAACGTAGGTAGAATGGCCAGCCATTACGTATGACAAAAATACCATTTTGTGAGTACTCACCTGTAAAATGGATATTGTCAGTGAGTCAACCACCCCGCTTCCCCTTTAATTCTGACGATAGGGTTATCCTCCAGCAGGAGGCGACGCTGCAGAGAGGAGTCTTGAAAAACGAGCCCCTTCCGGCCTACATATACCTGGGACCTCCCACTCAACACCCAGTGAATTCAAACAGCAGTAAGACAAGGTACCAGGAAAACCAACGGTAACCCTCAAGATAAAAATAAAGGAAAGCTTCACCATATAGAGGATCCAGGATACCAAAAAGGGCGGGTGAAGCGGGGTGTGTGACACACTGACAATATCCATTTTACAGGTGAGTACTCACAAAATGGTATTATTCTCAGTGTGTCACACACCCCGCTTCCCCTTTAATTCGGACGATAGGGACATCCAAAAGCAGTGTCCACAAGGGGTGGGTATCTGACAGAAAATGAAGCATAACTCAAACGACTGCAGTCTGCAGAACCTTGCGGCCAAACACAGCATCCGCTGAAGCCCGCATATCAACCTTGTAAAACTTAGAAAAAGTATGAACGGAAGACCAAGTAGCAGCCTTACAAACTTGTTCAACAGAAGCCTGGTGCTGAAAAGCCCAAGACGCTCCAACAGCAGGAGTAGAATGAGCAGTGATACGAAAAGGGGGAACCTTGGCCGAATAGGCCCCAACAACCGCCTGACGAATACATTTGCTAATGGAAGACTTAGCCGGAGCCAAACCCTTTCTAGGCCCACAGGGCACAACAAAAAAGGCATCAGTCTTATGAAAAGGAGAAGTAGTAAGCAAATAGTACTTAACACAGCGTACCACATCCAAACAATGCAAAACCCTCTCCTTGTCATTCTTAGGCTTAGGACACAAGGAGGGAAGGACAATATCCTGATTCAAATGAAAAGCAGAAACAACCTTAGGAAGGAAGTCCGGTTTGAAACGAAAAACCACCTTGTCCAGATGCCTCTCAAAGTAGGGCGCCTGAATCGACAAGGCCGCCAACTCCGAAACACGCCGAACCGAAGGGATCGCCACCAAGAAGGCAATCTTCTGAGTCAAGGTAGAAAGAGCAATATCCTGCAAGGGCTCAAAGGGAGGAGCCTGAAGAGCAGAAAGAACCAAGTTCAAGTCCCAAACAGGGAGCAATGACTTCCAGGGAGGCCGCACATGCGTAACCCCCTGCAAAAAGGTTTTAACTAAAGGATGAAGCGCAAAAGGCTTCTGAAGAAAGATAGACAAGGCAGAAACCTGCCCTTTCAAAGTACTCAGCTAGAGACCAGAGTCCAGCCCTGATTGCAAGAAATTCAAAATCCTGGAAACTGAAAAGACCCTACAAGGCAAAGATCTAACCTCACACCAAGCGATATAAGCTCTAAAAGTCCTATAGTAGATGGTAGAAGACGACCTCTTCCGGGCACAGATCAGAGTCTTAACAACCGAGTCAGAAAGACCCTCCTCCTTCAAGATGAAGGTTTCAGCAGCCAAGCCGTCAAACCCAGCGTTGGTAAATTGGGGTAACACAGCCGACCCTGAGTGAGCAGATCGGGCCGAAGAGGCAGAACGACCTGATCCACCGCCAGCCGAACAATGTCTGCGAACCATACTCGCCTTGGCCACCTTGGAGCCACGAGAATGGCGGACACCCTTTCTAGAGCCAGCTTCCGTACCACCTTGCCTAGCATGGGTATCGGAGGAAAAAGGTACAGAAACCCCAGTTCCCCCCATCTCAGAGACATGGCGTCCACCGCCAGAGCCAGAGGGTCCTGAGAGAGCGTCACGAAGGTCGGAAGCCTGCAATTGTGACGAGGGGCAAACAGGTCCACCTCCGGTGTCCCCCACCGGAGACACAGACCGAAAAACTTGAGGATGGAGAGACCATTCCCCCAGACGGGAAGAGCACCTGCTCAACAGATCTGCTTCCCTGTTTTCCACACCCGGAATGTAACTGCCGAGAGACAAGGAACATGGGCCTCCGCCCAGGTCAGGATCAGGGACACCTCTCTGAGGGCACCCAGACTGCGAGTCCCTCCCTGATGATTGATGTAAGCAACCGCTGTCCGATTGTCCGAGCGAACCTGAACCGGAAGGCCCAGAACATGCTGAGTCAAATGAAAAAGAACCAGACGGATGGCTCTCAGTTCCAGAACATTGATGGGCAAGTGGGCCTCTCGAGGCCCCCACTGCCCCCGACACTGAAGATCCTTCCAGAATCCCCCCCATCTCGAAAGACTGGCGTCCGTGGTGCCGATTTCCCAAAGAGGAGTCAGAAAAGACCTGCCCCTCAAGAGATTGGTCGAGACCAACCACCATTGAAGGGACTGCCGGACCCGGGAGGACAACTGGAAGGGCCGATCCAACGACCGTGGTCGCCGGTCCCAAGACGCCAACAGATGAAGCTGAAGCGTCCTTGTGTGAAATTGAGCAAAAGGAACTGCCTCGAAAGAGGCAACCATCAACCCTACCAGTCTCATCCCCAGACGGATGGACGGTCGAGGATTGGAAAAAAGGAACCGAGCCAATTCCTGAATCAGAAAAATCTTGGATTGAGGCAGAAACACCCTGTGTTGACAAGAATCCAACCGCATTTCCAGAAAGGACACCACCCTGGCCGGGGCGAGGGAGGACTTGGGATAGTTGATCACCCAACCGAAGCTTTCCAGCGTGGAGACCACCGTCCTGGTGTCCGTCTCCGATTGAGAGAAGGTGCCATGATGAGAAGGTCGTCCAGATAAGGTACGATGCGAATGCCTTGAGATCTGAGAATGGCCATCACCCCGGCCAGCACCTTGGTGAACACTCTTGGAGCCGAGGTAAGGCCAAACGGAAGTGCCACGAATTGAAAATGCCGATCCTCCATCACGAACCGAAGAAAACGTTGATGAGCCTGGCAGATGGGAACATGAAGGTAAGCATCCTTGATGTCTATGGACGTCATGAAGTCCCCCTGCCGAGAGTTTCCATGCAAAACTTCCGTGTATGGATGAACCTGTTGATGAACTTCAGATCCAGAACGAGGCGAACCGACCCGTGCTTCTTGGGCACTGTTAAGAGATTGGAGTAATACCCGAGGCCCACTTCCAAGTGCGGCACCGGCCGGATGACCGCCATTTCCAGAAGATTCTTCACCGACGCCAGGAGCCCCTGCGCGGCCAAAGGGTCGGTGGGCACCCGAGACCGGAAAAACCGTGAAGGAGGGCGAGACTCTAACTCCAGCTTGTAACCGGACGACACCACCTCCCGGATCCATCTGTCCGCAACCGCCTGGTCCCAAACCTGGGAGAAGTGTCGCAATCGCCCCCCCACCCGCACAGGTGAGGGCACCCCCTCATTGCTGAGCGGGCTTGCCAGCAGGCTTGGACTTGGCGCCCCAGGACTGACAGGGACGGCCACGGCCCCTCCCCCGGGTCCAACCTGCACCCCTGGTAGCGGGAAAGAAGGCCCCTCTGCCCGCTCTGGCTCCCCGAAAGGAGGGAGCCTTTGCGTTGAGGCAACTTACCACCCTTGGTAACTGAATCCAATTTGTCGCCAAACAGGCGCAAACCCACAAAAGGAAGAGCTGTAAGCGACTTCTTAGAGCTAAAGTCCGCCGTCCACTGACGCAGCCACACCGACCGACGAATAGCAACCAACAGGGCCGCGGTCCTGCTACAAATCGCAAGCGCATCGTCCTGGGCGGTCATGACAAAGGAAATAAACGACTCACACTGCTTGAGAGAGAAGAACTCATCACAAGTGGGATCAAGATCTGCGTACAAATCTGTAACAAAGGACCTGACGGCCATCAAAAGAAGCGCCGAAGCACAAACCGGCCGCAGTGCCGATCCAGCACTGATAAAACCATGGCGAGCCAATTGATCAATCCGACGATCCTCACCATCCTAAATGGTAGTAGTGTCAGGGGAGTGCAACACAGCCGTGTTAGACAGCCCCAACACGGGGGCATCGACGTCAAGAGGAACAGACCAAAGCTTCACCAAATCCTCCGGAAAAGGATCCCAACTAGGAGGAACTCCGACAAGGTGCGTAGGTTGTTCCCATTCCTTAAGGACAACCCTCACAAAGTGTTGTTGTCTGGGAAACACCAAACGCGGCTTGGGCACATCAAACAACTCACCCTTTGGCGGGGGGGGGGCCGCCTCAGGTGGATCCAAAGCCAAAATCTCAAACATTTGAGCCAAAATGGAAGGAGTGTCAAGGAACACCCCCGCAGCCTGATCGCCAGCGGTACCAAACAATTGCTGGTCTGCAGGCTCGTCCGACTCCTCTAGGAGCTCCCCTTCCTCAGCCGGGGGACAATCGGACCAATCCAACACTTCCAACACCTCATCCTCTGGCACAGGCGATGCCGGAGAAAGGTGCTTCCGCTTAGCCGTAGCCTTCTGAGCCACCGCGGCGGAGAACATTTTCTCGAGGCTGGCCAACCATGCACACACCTCGGATTGCGAATTCCCACCTTTGACAACGTCACACGGGGTCCGGAATAGGTGGGGGGGTGTAGGAGATGACAGAGGTTGAGAGGAGCAAGGAGCCGGAGTGCCGGACTGGCGCGCAATATTCCGCTGTGCACATGGAATACATATTATGACATCATCGCCTGGGAGCGGAGCCCCACAACCCCCACACAGCCTGGATAGCCCCGAAGAGCCGTTTCCGGTAATGTCGGAAGCCTCCATATGGTGAAATTATGGCATTCGCAATAACCCAGGGATTTACACATTAAGCAACCCGGGATGCCACTTTTATAATTAAAGTCCCGGGAGTGGGAGGATTTTAAACAATAAGACTAGCCAGGTATATCAGACCGGGAGACGGGAATCCCCGGACCTGTAAGAAAGAAAACCACAATCAGCCTCCAGAAAATACAAAAGGTATGCAGCAAGCGTACACAGGCACACACAAACAATCACTAAACATTAAATACACAAGGTATACTGGCATCACATACATATATATATATCTAAATATACAGAAATCAATATGCAGCCCTCTATACTCCCAACGGGCATTATCAAAAGTGCACCAGCACAGTAATGAATCAGTGCAACCAATTATAGAGGAAATACTTCCAAATTGGCCACATCACCATAGGGACAATATACTTTATATGCATGAAAACATGTCCTAGAACCATCTGATAACGGACATAAAAGCACCGCGCAGCACAGAAAATAAAAGTAAAAAGCAAACTTGCCAAACAGAGCTCAGCAGACCCCAGACCGCAGGCGGACAACTCCAGAGCGAGGAAGATGAAGGGTGGGCCGGCAAAGCGCACGAAGCGCTCCGGTCCCGCCCCCCCGCTCACGGCAGCACAGCGCGGGCCGCAAAGAAACACGGCCCCGCCCCTAGAAGACGAGCACCGCGGCCGCACGTACGAGCAAGGGGGGTGCCAGAAACAGGCACCCCGCCCGCAAAAACACACTCCCCACGCCACACAGAATGCACACGGAGCCCCCGCAGCCCGGGGACATATTCACCAGACCACAGCGCCGACCTATTTAGCTGCCTACAAAAAACGCACACATCATCCTGGTCATAGACACCCCACAAACGCCACCCCCCCCCCCCACGCTAAGGGAGAAGGGACCAAGCTGGAGAAGGCAGGCTAAAGGGGGGACCGGGACAAGGCATCCCAAATCCAGATCCCCGGCCGGGTAACCGCATTGCCCCACGCGTGGGGACGAGCGGAGGAGATAAGCTCCTAGGCACCATGAGGTGCCGTCTACCATTGCCCAGCCAGCAGCCTAGGCTGGGAGGCTTCCAATATCTTAACTAAGTAAACAAAACAAGAAGCTGGGCAGAAATAGACCATGGGGGGATGCCGGGGTTTGACCCCGGCTACCTGCAAGCAGGAGGCTTCTTTCTTATGTCTTGTCGCATCTTGCAGAGAGAAAACACTGGGTGTTAAGTGGGAGGTCCCAGGTATATGTAAGGCCGGAAGGGGCTCGTTTTTCAAGACTTCTCTCTGCAACGTCACCTCCTGCTGTAGGATAACCCTATCGTCAGAATTAAAGGGGAAGCGGGGTGTGTGACACACTGAGAATATACCATTTTGTGAATACTCACCTGTAAAATGGTATTATAAGTATGTCACACACCCCGCTTCAGATAGTCATTACACTTGGGACATCCAATAGCAGTGTCCATAAAGGGCGGGGATCCAAAACAAGGCAAAAATGCACAAACTTAAACCACTGTAGCTTGCAGAACTTTGCGGCCAAAAACAGCATCCGCTGAGGCCCTCACATCAACCTTGTAAAACGTGGAAAAAGTGTGAACAGAAGACCAAGTAGCAGCCTTACAAACTTGCTCAACAGAGGCCTGATGCTGGAAGGCCCAGGACGCCCCAACGGCACGAGTAGAATGAGCAGTAACACAAAAAAGGGGAACCTTCCCCTTGGCCTGGCGAATCCATTTACTAATGGAAGACTTGGCGGGAGCCAAACCTTTTCTAGTCCCGGAGGGCACCACAAAAAGGGCGTTAGTCCTACGAAAAGAAGAAGTAGCCACCAAATAGTACTTCACACAGCGAACCACATCCAGAGAATGCAAAACCCTCTCCTTGTCATTGCTGAGCTTAGGACACAAGTAGGGTAGAACAATGTCCTGATTAAGATAGAAGGCAGAAACCACCTTAGGAAGGAAATCTGGCTTGAAGCGGAAAACAACCTTGTCCTGATGCCTCTCTAAGTAAGGAGCCTTAATGGACAAAGCCGCCAACTCCGATACACGCCGAACGGAAGTGATGGCAACCAGAAACGCAACCTTCTGAGTAAGCGTAGAAAGAGCAATATACTGCAAAGGTTCAAAAGGAGGACCCTGAAAAGCAGAAAGAACCAAATTCAAATCCCAAACTGGGAGCAAAGGCTTCCTAGGAGGCCGCACATGCGTAACCCCCTGGAAAAAGGTCTTAACCAGAGGATGAAGAGCAAAACACCTTTGAAAGAAAACCGCCAGGGCAGAAACATGCCCTTACAGCGTACTAAGCTGCAAACCCAGGTCCAGACCATGTTGCAGAAATTCCAAAACCCTAGGGATAGAAAACACCCTGCAAGGCAAGGCCCGGACCTCACACCAATCAATATAAGACCTCCAAATCCTATAATAGATGGCAGAGGAAGACTTCTTTCTAGCCCTAACCAGAGTCTGAATGACAGCATCAGAAAGACCTTCCTCCTTCAAGATGGAGGATTCAGCAGCCACGCTGTCAAAGCCAGTGTTGGTAAATTGGGGTAGAATAGTGGACCCTGAGTGAGCAGATCCGGCAGAAGGGGCAGAGCTAACTGATCCACTGCCAACCTTACCACGTCTGCGAACCAAACCTGTCTTGGCCATTTTGGAGCCACCAGGATTGCTGACGAGCCCTCTAGGGCCAGCTTGCGCACCACTTTGCCCACCATGGGAAACGGAGGGAACAGGTACAAAAACCCCAGATCCCTCCAGTTCAGAGACATGGCATCTGCTGCCAGAGCCAGCGGATCCCGCAAGAGAGACACAAACGCCGGAAGCTTTTGATTGTGACGAGAGGCAAAAAGGTCCACCTCCGGAGTCCCCAACCGGTGGCAAAGCGACCGAAAAAGCTTGGGGCTGAGCGACCATTCCCCCCGGCAAGATGAGCCCCTGCTCAGGGAGTCCGCCTCCGTGTTCTCCACTCCTGGAATGTACACCGCTGAGATGCATGGGACATTGCTCTCTGCCCAAGCCAGGATCAAAGACACTTCCCTGAGGGCACGCCTGCTGCGAGTCCCTCCCTGGTGATTGATGTAGGCGACCGCCGTCCGATTGTCCGACCGAACTTGAACCGGTAAGCCCTGTAACTGATGAGTCAAGTGAGCCAGAACCAACCTGATGGCTCTCAGCTCCAGAACATTGATGGGATCGTGAGCCTCCTGAGGCCCCCACAGTCCCTGAAACTGAAGATCCTTCCAAAATCCCCCCAACCTGACAGGCTGGCATCCGTGGTGACCGTCTCCCAACGAGGGGTCAGAAAGGATCTGCCCCTCACCAGATTGCTCATTTCCAGCCACCACCGAAGGGAATGCCGGACCCGGGGGGACATCAGAAAAGACTGATCCAATGACAGCGGGGACCCGTCCCAGGCCGCCAAGAGATGGAGCTGGAGCGTCCCTGTGTGAAACTGGGCAAAGGGAACCGCCTCAAATGAAGCCACCATCAATCCCACCAGTCGCATCCCCAGCCGGATGGACGGGCGAGGGATGGATAGGAGAAGCTGAGTCAATTCCTGAATCAAAAGAACCTTGGGCCAAGGGGAGGAACACCCTGGACTGAGAAGTATCCAGAGACATTCCCAGGAACGCCACCACCCTGGAGGGAGAGAGGCAGGACTCGGGATAGTTGATCACCCAGCCCAATCTCTCCAGGGTGGCTACCACAGTCCTGGTATCTAGCTTCGCCTGGCTGAGAGAGGATGCCATAATAAGAAGATTGTCCAGATAAGGCACGATGCAAATTCCCTGGCCATCACCCCCGCTAGCACCTTGGTGAAAACCCTTGGAGCCGAGATAAGGCCAAACTGAAGGGCCACAAACTGAAAATGCCGATCTTCCACCACAAATCTGAGAAATCTCTGATGCGCCGGGAAGATTGGAACATGCAGATAAGCATCCTTGATGTCTATGGACGTCATGAAGTTCTCCTGCCGAAGTGAATTTATGGCAGAGCGCAGAGTTTCCATGTGGAACATCCTGGGACGGATAAACCTGTTGAGAAACTTCAGATCCAGGATGGGACGAACGGAGTCATCCTTCTTGAGCACCGTAAACAGATTGGAATAGTATCCCAGGTCCCGGTCCGAGGGAGGCACCGGGCAGATGACAGCCATGTCCAGGAGATCTTTTACTGCCGCCCGGAGCCCCTGCGCGGCCAGAGGATCCAAGGGCACGCGAGACCTGAAGAATCTGGGAGGAGGCCGGATCTCGAACTCCAGCTTGTAACCGGAAGACACCACTTCCCGAATCCATCTGTCCGAGACCTCCTGGTCCCAGACCTGGGAGAAGTGTCACAGCCGTCCCCCCACCCGCGGGGGTGAGGGCGCTCCCTCATTGCTGAGCCAGCTTAGCAGCGGCTTTGGGCTTGGAGCCCCAGCTGTGACCGGGATGGGCACGTTCTCTTCCCCTGTTCCAGGAATCACCTCTGGAGGGGAAGACAGCCGCTCCCCGTCCAGCTCTGGCCCCGCAAAAGGAAGGGGTAAATGAAGAGACTTTTTGGACACAAAATCAGCCGCCCACTGGCGCAACCAAACCGACTGCCGAATAGCCACCAGCAAGGCCGAAGTTCTACTACACATCACCATGGTGTCATTCAGGGCAGCTAGCACAAATAACAAAAACAATTCGCACCGCTTAAGGGCAGTGAACTCATCACTAGCCGGCTCAAGCCTGGCTGTAGACAACAGGTCCCTGACAACCGACCTAGAAGCCACTATTAAAAGCGTAGAAGCACAAACAGGCTGCAAGGCCGACCCGACACTGGCAAAACCGTGACAAGCCATCTGGTCAATGCGTTTGTCCTCACCGTCCTTGAGAGTAGAACAGTCAGGAGAATGCAAGACAGAGGTGCTAGACAACCCCAAAACAGGGGCGTCCACCTCGGGAGGGGACGACCAGCGCTTCACCGCATCCACTGGAAAGGGATATTTCTTATCCCAACCCGGAGTGACACCTGGAAGCCGAGTAGGCCTCTCCCATTCCTTAAGAATAATGCAGTCAAAATGCCTTTGATTAGGGAATTCTAAGCACGGCTTAGCCTCCTCAAAGAACTCCCCCTTCTGCGGAAGAGTCACTTCAGGAGGAGAGATTGCCAAAACCTCAAACATATGAGCCAGGACCTTAGGGGTATCCAAAGAATCCCCCTGACCCAGCGCCAACAAACTGCTGATCGTCAGAACCATCCGACTCCTCAAAAAGCTCCCCTTCCTCTAGCGGGGGGTAATCAGACCAGTCCAGTGAGTCAAACTCCTCAAAATCAGAAGCCAGGGTGGCTGGGGACAAGTGCTTTCTCTTAGCCGGGACCTTTCTGGCCACAGCGCTAGAAAATAATTTTTCAAGATTGGACAATCTGGCACACACCTCAGATTGCGACTCCCCACTCGTGACAACATCACACGGGGTATGGATCAGGCGGGGAGGGGTAGGAGAAGGGACCGGCGGCGCAGAACCAGACGCAGGGGATCCGGACTGCGGCGTAATAGTCTGCCGTGCACATGGTATGCAAAGGAAAACATCATCCCCTGTAAGGGATGCCCCACACCCCAAACACTGCCGGGGTTGCCCCGAGGGGAGCCCGAACCCGGTAACCTGGGAAGCCTCCATATGGTGATTTTATTGGTAGTCGCAATACCCAAGGGAATTACGCAAAATAAGCGACCCGGGATGCCCCTTCTGTGTCCCGAGTGGGAGGATTTATGGGAAGTTCTAAAATTAAACCAGGGACCCTAGGACCGGGAGGACCCTTTAGGGAGGCCACTCACAGAGGGAGATGGCGTCCGTCCTGCCAGAGGCGAGACCCCGAGAAGCAGAGGGAGAAGAAGGGCAGGCCGGCGCGGTTCGCCCCCCTCCCCTGACAACAACGCCGTTCCCGGCCAGTGGCCGGGCTCCGCAGCGGCGCCAAGAGCACGAGGGGCGGGCCGTAGGCGATCGCGCCGAGCGCCCGACCCCGGCCCCCTACCAACCGCACCTGAGGGGAAGACGCTCCCCCGCCGAAGCTGCCACAACGGGCGGCGCCGCGGCACAGCCAGCGCCGGCCGAGAGACCGTTAAAGCTGCACCCAGTGAATCACACAGACACACACACACAATGAAAAGTACTGTGACAAACACACAATAAAGACAATCCCCCTAAGGGAGAAAGGCTCCCCCCCCCCTCTAAGGAGCAAGGGCAATCCGGGAGAGGGGGAATCCACGCTGGAAGGGCAAGGGACGGGGCATCCCAAACCGGGATCACCAACCCAGCAAAACCGCCTACTCCTTAGTATGGGGTCTCACGGTGGAGCGTAGCTCCTAAGCACCATTAAGTGCTGTCTACCCTTGCCCGGACGAGCAGCCTAGGCTGGGAGGCAAGGTGAAATACAAAGAGAGGGGGTCCAGGCAGAAATAGACTAACAAGCGGGCCGGGAGTCACCCCGGCTACCTGCAAGGAGGAGACATCCATCTTCTGACTTGCTCGCCGTCTGCAGAGATGAAAGACTGGGAATGAGTGGGAGGTACCAGGTATTTATGGACCGGGAGGGGGCTCCCTTTTTTTCATGAGATCTCTGCAAGATCGCCCTCTACAGGTCGGTATAACCCAAGTGTAATGACTATCTGAAGCGGGATATATATATATATATATATATATATATATATGTCACAAAAATGATTTAACACATTGTTAAATGTGTTTCACACAGTGGGACATCCCAAATTTGATTGCCCCTGCGGAAAGAACCAATCACCAGGATAGTGAAAATCCTGACTGGTCCACTTTAACATCCATATAAATATGATAGATGCCGAGGCTGGGAGCTACTCATCAACCCCAAGTGAAAGAAATCTTACCAAGCTTGTCGTTTTCTTCTCCTGGTAGTCAGAGCAAGAACCCTTGGCTGGAAATGTATTGACACGGGGTGTATTAGTCACCCCTTCTTCTGAGAGAGATCAATTGATCCATACACTATACTACTGTCAGATTGCTCAATCCCCTAATGATCAGATTACCAGCTGAGCTAATTAGCCAACAGCAGCGCTCTCAATAGCAGGGTGCATGTCTTAAAGCGGGTCTCCACCCTGAATAAGAGCCTATGTTTTTTTTTGTTTTTTTTTA
Source organism: Gastrophryne carolinensis (assembly GCA_027917425.1). Classification (NCBI taxonomy): domain Eukaryota; kingdom Metazoa; phylum Chordata; class Amphibia; order Anura; family Microhylidae; genus Gastrophryne; species Gastrophryne carolinensis. The sequence goes on from CM051235.1 coordinate 466,176,840, forward strand.
AGTTTTTATTTTGCTTTTGAAAATAAACTGACAAGACATTACAATACACTACTATGTCATACAATACAATTCAGTTGAACAACTTATCCACTCCAGACACACATTCATACACCATTCATACCTGAGACTCGGGAAGGGAAAGAGACCACCGGCAATATTAACAGACCTGCTCTGACAGCCACCAGTATGTATAGACATGCCTAGGGAGGAGGCACCACCACGTAGCCCTGTAAACCATGATTCCCAAAGTAAGGGGGGGTCATCTCCTGCCAACTACGCCAATCCAGGTGAAACTCCATCCAGCCCGATCATCTGTACACCCATCTTCAATTCCCATCCCGGGTTGGCAAAGGGCCTTACGGAGTATCACTCACACCCCTCAAGTATCATCTGCCACCGTCTCCGTGCACTGCAACCAAGGCTCCCAGACCCTATCGAACTTTTGGGGAATCCCACGAGCAGCATAGGTTAATTTATACATGGCCAGTTTCTGGTTTATGAGCTTCTTCCAGGCCAACAGGGATGGGGTTGCCGGGTGCTTCCAACTCAGCAAAATACACTTCTTTGCATAATGTAATAAAAAATACCATTTTGTGAGTACTCACCTGAAAAATGGATATTGTTGGTGTGCCACACACCCCGCTTCACTTATAAATATTCTTCACTTAATGGGTTACCTCACCGCCAGGTGACGTAGTGCAGAGAGGAAGTCTTGTAACGAGCCCCCTTCCGGCCTATATATACCTGGTACCTCCCTTCAAACACCAGTATATTAAAAAAGCAGAAAGACAAGGTACCAGTATTCCACCGGTAACCTCAAAATCAATTTTGATATAAATAAAAAGGCTTCACCATATAAAAGCTTCGGAAATACCGAAAAGGGTGGGAGTGAAGCGGGGTGTGTGGCAGACCAACAATATCCATTTTTCAGGTGAGTACTCACAAAATGGTATTATTCTTGGTGTGCCACACACCCCGCTTCACTTCTAAATATTCTTCACTTAATGGGACATCCAAAAGCAGTGTCCACAAGGGATGGGCATCTCAAGGCCAGGTGAAGCATAACTTAAATGACTGCAGTCTGCAGAACTTTGCGGCCAAAAACAGCATCCACTGAGGCTCGCACATCAACCTTGTAAAAAAAGTATGAACAGAAGACCAAGTGGCGGCACGGGTGAGGGCAGCCCCTCATTGCTGAGTGGGCTTATCAGCAGGTTTGGGCTTGGAGCCCCAGGACTGAGCGGGCCGGCCACGGCCCCTCCCCCGAGTCCAACCTGCACCTCTGGTAGCGGGAAAGGAAGCACCCCTGCCCGCTCTGAATCCTCGAAAGGAAGGCCTACCGGAACCTGCCCCCCTAAAGGGGCCACAAGGCCTCTTGCGTTGTGGCATCTTACCACCCTTTGCGACTGAATCAATTTTCTCCCCAAACAGACGCAACCCCAAAAAGGGGAGAGCTGTGAGCACCTTTTTAGACGCCGCGTCCGCCGACCACTGACGCAGCCATACCGACCTGCGAATAGCCACCAGCGTAGCCGCTGCCTTGCTACTCATAGCCAGCGCATCGTCCTGAGCGGATAGGACATAAGACACAAAAGATTCACACTGCTTAAGCGCAGTAAACCGTTTACAAGCGGGATTGAGATCCTCATATAGCCCCTGAATTAAGGACTTAATCGCCAATAGAAGAAGGGCTGAAGCACACACCGGGCGCAACACTGACCCGGAGTAAATAAAACCATGGCGCGCATATTGGTCAATCCGACGATCTTCCCCATCTTTAGGGACAGTGGTCTCCGCAGACTGTACCATAGTCGTGCTGGAGAGCCCTAGCACAGGGGTATCGACGTCAGGAGGGACAGACCAAAGCTTTACCAACTCTGGCGGGAAAGGCTCCTTAAACAACTGACCCTTTGGCAGGGTGGCAGCCTCAGGCGGATCTAAATTCAAAATTTTGAACATTTGAGCCAGAATGGAGGGGGTGTCAACAACAACCCCCTCCGAACAATCGCCAATCACATCAGCCTCAAGCTGATCTGCAGGCTCATCTGACTCCAACAGGAATTCATCCTCGTCCGGGGATCCATCGGACCATTCCACAGGCTCACATAACTCGTCCTGTGGAGCCTCCGTTTTGCAGCGGCCTTTAACCCTGCTTTAGCGGGCACTACTTTCCGGGGGCTGGCCTGTGCCGCCACCTCGGAATGCGAATCCCCACTTTTGACAGTGTCATGCGGGGTCCGGAACAGGGAGGGAGAGGTAGGAGATGATGAAGGATGCAATGGGCCCGCAGCCGAAGCAACGGACTGGCGCGCAATAGTCTGCTTTGCACAAGGGATGCAAATAAAGACATCATCAGCTGGGAGTAGAGCCCCACAACCTACGCACCCCCCGAAAGGCTCAGCAGAACCGTTTCCGGCAATAACGGAAGCCTCCATATGGTGATTTATGGTATTCGCAATATTTGGGTCTTTAAGGCATAAGCCAACCCGGGATGCCCCCTTATTTGTAAATGTCCCGGAAGGGAGGATTTTTTTTTTTTTTTTTTTTTTTAAATTAAGGTCCCCTTTAATAATATATATATATATATATATATATATATATATATATATATATATATAGATTTATGTATATATACATTTATAAATATCCAAATTAATAGACAAGGACTAGCCAGGCAAAATAGAGCCGGAGGGCCACCATAAACAGGGATCCCGGGATCTGTAAGGCAAGAGAAACCACAATCAGATCCTCACATGTGTGCAACAATCCTATATGCATGGCACCAAAGTGCCTTTAAAAATGAGCAACAGCCATGCCCCCTAATAAAAAATAACTCCCCACCATATCCATTACAAGAAGATATGCAATTCCCACTCAACGGCCCCACCAGGTGGGGCCGCTTACCTGGACCAAGCGAGAGCAGCAGCCGGAGGGCGAGACAGCAGCCAGGAGCCGCAGCACAGAAGAACCAAGTGCGGCCGCGCGCCCACGTGACTTCCCCCTTTGAAGGGAAGTGAAGCTGGGGCCGCCGCATGACGCCGCCGCCGGCGCCGCGCCCCCCGTCGCCGGGACCCGCCCCCCAACGCTGATCAGTGCGCCCAATTCAGCTGGGGATTACACCAGATGGGCCACTACACGTGCGCCCAGGCAGCGGAGGGGGGGAAAACAACAAAGACCGCATAGCGCAGCCTATGCAAAAATAAAACACATACAGTGCCAGCGGGGAAGGGGGGAGGCGGGAGGGGGCCACTTAAGCAATAGTCTGCTTTGCACAAGCGGCAAGCCACCTACCCAGCGCGGTCTGCCATCCAAGTAGACCTAAACCAAAGTGAACAAAGAGCGCACACATGCTGAAGTAAGCTCAATGCATAACATGAACACACACACATGTTGTAATAAAGTTATACTAGTGAAAAACACAAACTTAATGCACACCCTCAAACACCCCCCCCCCAGTGAAGGGAGAAGGGACCGTAATGGGAGAGAAAGGGGCTACGGGGACCCTCGGGACAGGGGCATCCCATTTCCGGATCACCATGCCGGATAGCCGCATTGCCCCACGCATGAGGTCGAGCGGTAGGAGATAAGCTCCTAGGCACTTAAAGTGCCGTCTACCATTTGCCCAGCGAGCAGCCTAGGCTGGGAGGCTTCCATTCCACCATTAAGGTATAAACACTCAAACCGGGCAGAAATAGACCAAAAGGGGGGTGCCGGGGTAAGAACCCCGGCCTACCTGTAAGCAGGAGACTTCAATCTTCTGTCTTGTCGTCAAGCAGAGAGAAAAATACTGGTGATTGAAGGGAGGTACCAGGTATATATAGGCCGGAAGGGGGCTCGTTACAAGACTTCCTCTCTGCACTACGTCACCTGGCGGTGAGTTAACCTATTAAGTGAAGAATATTTAGAAGTGAAGCGGGGTGTGTGGCACACCAAGAATATCTCAGTAATACCCTCCCTGAACTTAGTTCTGTGATTGGTTCCGTCACCCCCAGGAGACACAATGCCATCGAGCCCCTTACTTGGAACCTCACTACTTTTCCTACTACCCTCATTACTGAAGTCCAGTAGCAATCCAGTACCACACAAGACCATACCGCATGCTCCCACGTGGCACTACCATTCCCACATCGCGGGCACAGATCACTATCCAGCAGTCCCATCCTGTGCAGCTGAACCGGTGTGATATACGCCTGATGGATCCATTTGGTCTGTATAAACCTCTCTGGCCTCCACCACGATGTGTGAATATTATCCCATACTTCTTCCCAGTCCTCTCTATCCAGACCGTGATCCAGCCTCTGCCACTTCGCTATCACTGCCTCCCGGGGGGAAACAGAGGTGCCCTGCAATGCCCTATATATTAGTCGAGGTGGGCTTCTCTAGACTGCTCTGCCTAGCCACGCTCTCTATTAGTGCTTCCGCAATCATCGGGCCCTCGCCAGGGAATTGGGTTCTTAGTGCATGTCTAAGTTGTAGGTACCGAAAAAAATCTCTTGGGGACAACTGGAACCTCCCACACACCTGCTCAAATGACATAAGGATCCCAGAACAGTAGAACTGGCTCAGCAAGTGGGCACCGCGCCTCTCCCAGAAACTTGTATCCTGTACAGTCAGCAGCTCTGATAGCTTATGATTGTTCCACAAAGGGTACCCCGGTGGCGAGAGAGGACAACCCTGTCTAGTGCCCCTACTCAGAGGGAACGGGTCAGAGTAGACACCATTAGCTCGCACCCTGGCCATCGGCCCCCGGTACAACAACTTCACATATTTAATAAAGGCGTTCGGAAGCCTGAATCTAGCCAGGACCTCCCACAAATAGGGCCACTTGACTCAGTCAAAGGCCTTCTCATTATCCAATGAGACGACCACCCTGCTACCCAAGTTCTCGTGAGTAATTTGAAGATTGGAAAACAGTCTACGAAGGTTTATATGCGTGGTACGTCCCGGCATGAAACCAGATTGATCCGGTCCAATTAATTGGAGTATAACCTTGTTCAATCTGGTTGCCAGTATTTTCGCCAAAACCTTTGCATCCTGATTCAACAACGATATGGGCCTGTACGATGCACACAAGTCCAGCGGTTTGCCCTCCTTATGTATCAGAAATATGTGTGCCTCCGAGAAGGAGTCCGGGAGGCAACCCATCTCCCCCGCCCCCTTCAATACCTCCTGCAACTTTGGAGCAACAATCTCACTAAATTGCTTAAACCATTCGGATGGCAGCCCATCCGGCCCAGGAACCTTCCTATTGGGAATAGAGCCAATCGCACGTCTTGACTTCCTCCAGAGTGATGGGGCCACCCAGGGACTCACTATCCTCCGGGGATAAAACTGGGAGGTTAATGTCATTAAGATATCCAGCTAACTCCCCTGCAGTATAGTTCACCCTGGATAAATACAATTCCGCATAGTACGAATGGAATTGACCCACTATATCTTCCCCTGTTGTCACTGATCCATTCCCTACAGAAATAGCGGCAATAGTATGAGGCACTTGTTCCGCCCTGGCCAGATACGCCAGGGCTTTCCCATTCTTGTCCCCTTTATCAAAGACGTTGCTCTGTTTGACTAGTAGGGATTTTTTGGCTGTGTCAGACAGAAGAAGATTATATTCTCTCTTTAGGACCCTAAAGTTGAGTAAACCTCCTGGTCCTCTGTAGCCGCATATTCCACCTCCGCCGTGGCCTTTTTTTTTTTCAAGGTTGGCTATTTCCTTACCCCTCTCGATCCTGTCCGCCTTGATGGCACTGATGGCACTACCCCTGGCTACCGCCTTGAAGGCATCCCAAGCTATCTCTCTACTAGTTTTTCCCGAATTACATTCCCAGTAAGATTCCATTGCTCCTCTCATACTCTCCCTGACCCCTGCATGATCCAGCCAAAGGGGGCTAAGGGCCCAGCCCACTAAGCTCCTTCCCACATTGGACAGCCTAATTGTCAGAAGTAGAGGAAAGTGATCAGAAATACCCCTGGAGAGGTAGTCGCAGGCCCGACTCTAGGGAGGAGCTGCGGTGAAACCATGGCCAGGCCAGGTTCTAGAGAAGATTCTGTGCGTAGCCGAGTGACAAGAATACAACCTGACCCCAGAGTGGCTCCACCAAACCCAGTGTTTCTACTCATGTTGCCAGTCTGGTCTTGGGGCCCCCTCATCCCCCCCATCTTATCCAGGGTCCTATCCATCACCAGATTAAAATCCCCGATCAATATCAGTGGGTCAGGCGGGTAGTCCATCACCTTCCCCACAATACGCTGCAACAGCTGCATGTCCACTGGAGGAGGAATATACAGGCCCACCATAATTACATCTACATCAAACATCTTGGCGTGTAGCAGTACAAAGCAACCGTCTGGATCCACATAAATAGAGTGCAGCGTAAATGGAGTAATTTTAGATACTAATACGGAGACCCCACTGGAATAGGACGAGAACAAGGAGTGATAGGCGTGCAAGATCCATGGGCACCTCAGAGCCAAGACTCGTTGGCCCACCAGATGGGTTTTTTGCAGCACAACCACCTGGGGTTTGTATCTCTTAATGTATTGGAACGCTTGACCTTATTGTTGAGCCCGCAGGCATTCCATGAAAGAATCCTACACTCCATCACCCTCGTTAGTGTAATGGGACTCCCCCCTTCAAGGAGGATCTACCCCCCGCCCCTTACCCGGTGACGTCCCCTCCCCCGAGCCTCGCTCTACCGAAAAGCCATCCACACAGACAAAGGACAAATAACACAAATTAATTTTACAACATAACATTACTCCTCCCTTCCACCAATCCCAACTTCCCCACCCACACCCACCCGGCTCTACCATCCCAAACTTTGGTGAGCTTCGTCTCCCCCCCCCCCCAAACAACAAAAACGTCTAAAGCAACTTAGGTGATAGGGAGTTGCCGATTGGAAAGCAAGGTCTCACTCAGCAGGGCCCACAAATCAGGATGTCTTCCTCCCAATCACTGACCAGCACACCACCCGTCGTGGGCTCCAAGGGTTATAAAGGGAGGGTCTAAGGGCTAGGGGGGGTCACAGGACAAAATAATAAGGGGGGGGAAGGGTTGCAAGCAAAGGAAAAACTTCAGGGGAAGGGAGGTAGGGGAAACCATGGGAACCCAGGGCTACAAATGGCAGCACCCGCCAGCATCGGACTAAATTCACCACCCGGACGGGAGCAGCTTAACTTACAACAGTCAAAAAACGCTCAAACCAATAAACAAGACCCTCTCAGGGCCATCCGGACCGCCAGCCGAAGCCAGCAGGGACCCAACCAAACTAGCGGCAGTGCAAGTCCCTGGCAGAGAACCAGACAAGCGGGTATTGTTATACATCACCGACTCTTTCAGCCGAGCCGTGGACAGGATGGTATCCCCGATCCCTGTAGTGGAGCACTTTGAAGATAAAAGGTCGCGGAGGTGCCCCGGGTGGGAGAGGTTTCATGGGGATCCTGTGTGCCCTCTCCACAGTAAAGAATTTTGTCAGGCCCACTGGCGCCAATAATTCCTGAATGAGAGTCTCTATAAACTGCTCCAGGGAGGACCCCTCTGACTTCTCCAGAAGGCCCAGTATTCTAACATTGTTCCTCCGATTTCGATTTTCAGAGTCTTCAGCCATCTCAGTCAGTGTAGCCACCTGTCTCCTTAGGGCAGCCACCTCCCCAACTTGGGTGGACATTCTATCCTCTACTTCTCCAACTCGTCTTTCCACCTCTCCCGTTCGATCACGGATTTTGTCCAGGTCGTGGCGGAAGTAGTTAAATTGCTCTTGCAAGCTGTCGAATTTAGTGGTTAGGATATTCTGGCACGAGGAGATGGCCGCCATGATAGCCACAGTATCAGGATTAGAGGATGGCTCCTGCCCTGCCCCACTCAGGGTCTCCATCGTTTGGGTGCTGCAGGACGCGAACATAGATTTACGCTTTTTATTGCCACCCATAGGTGGCTCCAGCAGGATGGTAGTGGCGCTGTTGTCTGCACAGCACTATCAGTCCCAGCAGACTTAGTTGACAATCGGAGGGGGGAGGGTGGCACTGGTAGATGGGATCAATGACTGGGGGACTGCAGCACACTGTTGTTGCCAGAGCTCCCAGCACACTTTGAGCAGCCTGGGGATTATCGCTTCCCCTCCAGACCGAGAGCTCTAACCCCAGCCCTAAGATGGAGAACGATCAGGGCTCACAGAGGTCCCGCCCCTCCGCCCAGATAAAATGGCATCGGCGCCTACCTCCCAATCTTCACTCCGCTGGGCCGTACCTCTCGCCCCAGCGCCCGCCCGTCGCAGCGGGCCGGCGTCTCTTACAGTGCGGCCCCAGCAATCACACACACCGCAGCAGCCGCTCGGCCGTCGGCTTGTCAGTTCTGGCCAGCTCTCTGTATCCTCCTCACTCCCCGCAGGCAGCACGGGGGGAGCGCAGTAGAAACGCCGGCTCAGTCCACGCCGGCGGGTCCAGCAGCCCAGGGGTCCGGGAATCTCACTCAGGATGGGGTAAATCAGAGAAATTTTCGGGAGCCCAGCTTACATGCGACTTCTCAGGCCGCCATCTTAGCCACACCCCCCGAGAGCCTATGTTATATGTTTCCTACACCCTGTACATACAGATTGCCCACCCTAAAAATTATCCTACCTGCATCTACTGCATGTTATGAGCCTTTAAACATTCAAGATGGCGGCTCATGGAGCATCAGGCAGCCTGCAAACAGGAAGTGTCTTCTGACTGTGTTACTCTGCATCCTGGGATTGCTGTCATTTCCATGACCCCAGCTCTGCTCTGTCTGTGCAAAGCACAGCTATAACCCCACCCCCTGCACTTTGTCCCACTCTCCTCAGTATGCAATGATTCTGAGGCAAGATGGCGCGCCCGTATCCTAGAGTTCTGAACAGAGTTGCAGCCCAGTGGGGGACAGAATAGTAAGTAAGTGACTACGTAAAATGTATTAATTGTAGATGCTGGGGAAAAGTTTTTTAAGGGTTTGGGATTTTCATTAAATTATGCTGAAGGTCCGGTTTAACATCTCATGCAACACAAACTATGAAGCAGCAAGTGGTTATTAGTAAAGAATACAGCTGACCAGAAATGTTTTAAAGTGGACCAACACCCATCGTGATCTGTGATCTATAAGATTCCCGGGTCGATCCAGTCCTTGCCCACGGGACATCCATAATCGGTGCCGATGCCCCACTGTGTGAAACCCCCCAGGACGCCCGCTGCACTTATCTGATTGCCGGTCCAACGGCGCATGCGTGGGCATGGCTGCATCTCGCACTTCTCTCTAGCAGGGCGTTTGCCCGTGCGGGCGCGCTCCCTGTTAGAGGGAAGCGCGAGATGCAGCCGCCAGCGTGCTCGGAGCCGCTGCGTAAGACGTCTCATTGACGCGCACACCACAGCGGCTCCGAGCACGCTGATTGGATGAGCGGCCGCGCATGCGCCGTAGGAGTGGGGTGAGGTGAGTTGTAACTTATGATCTGGGGGGTTTCACATAGCCGGGCACCCCTGGGAAGTGGACCAAAACCCAGGTCAAAATCCTGGGTGTTGGTCCACTTTAACCTGTCTGATCACTGCATCTCTAAACTGTTCCCAAAGCATTAGTCACAGATTTATACTCTGCCAGCTCTGTTGTTGCTCCCCATAAACTTGTATGGAATTCAAGTCTGCAGCAGAGTTTGAAGTGGACCAACAGTCAAAAGTGACTTATATGATAACAAGGGTGGGATGGAACAGGACGTGCTGTATACATATAATACCAATTCTACAGGTGAGTAATCACAGAATTGTATTATTCTAAGTATACAGCACGTCCTGTTCCAGAATATTTCTTACTCTTGGGACATCCAATAGCAGTGTCTGTAAGGTAGGGTGGGATCCCAAAAAAGTAACAGCGGGCAGTTTAAACCACTGCCGCCTGCAGAACTTTGCGACCAAAAGCAGCATCAGCTGAGGCCCTAACATCAACCTTGTAAAACTTAGAAAAAGTATGAACATGAGACCAAGTAGCGGCCTTGCAAACTTGTTCAACAGAAGCCTGGTGCTGAAAAGCCCAAGATGCACCAATATCATGAGTAGAATGAGCAGTAAGGCGGAAGGGAGGCTCCTTCCCCTTAGCAGAATAGGCCTGTACCACAGCCTAACGGATCCACTTGCTGATAGTGGACTTAGCTGGAGCCAGACCCTTCTTAGGTCCAGACGGGAGCACAAAAAGAGCATCAGTCTATCTGAAGGATTAAGTAGGCACCAAATAGAACTTCAGAGCCCTAACCACATCCAGAGAGTGTAAAACCCGCTCCTTAGGGTTACTAGGATTAGGGCATAGAGAAGACAAAACAATGTCCTGTCCTGAGATGAAAATCAGACACAACCTTAGGCAAAAAATCTGGCTTAAAACTAAACACTACCTTGTCCTGGTGTCTCTCAAAGTAAGGGGGCTTGATGGAAAGTGCCGCCAACTCAGAAACACGCCTAAAAGACTACCTTAAGCATCAAAATAGACAAAGGGTCACACAAAGGCTCAAAGGGAGACCCCCTGCAAGGCAGATAAGACCAAATTCAAATCCCAGACTGGTAACATAGGCTTACGTGGAGGACGCACGTGAGTAACCCGGTGGAAGAAAGTCTTGACCAGACGATGGTGAGCAAAGGATCTTTGGAAGAAAATGGCCAAAGCAGAAACATGACCTTTAAGGGTACTAATTTTAAGACCCAAATCCAAACCATGTTGCAGAAATTACAGAATCCTAGGGATAGAAAACACCCGACAGGGAAGCGACTGACTCGCACCAGTCAATGCAAGCATGCCATACCCTATAGGAGATGGATGACAAGGTCTTCTTCCTAGCCCGAATCATGGTATTAACAGCAGAGGCAGGCAGCCCCTTTTCCATTAAGATGGAGGTTTCAGCAGCCAGGCCGTCAAAGCCAGCGTTTGTAAATTGGGATGGCGTAGCTGTCCCTGAGTGAGCAGGTCTGGATCCCTGGGCAGGGCATACTGATCTACTGCCAACTGCACGATGTCTGCGAACCACACCCTTCTTGGCCAACAGGGGGCCACCAGAATGGTTGGCATCCCTTCCTGGGCAATCTTGCGCAGTACCCTGCCCAGCAGAGGAAAAGGAGGGAACACAGAGGAGCTGAAAGCTCTTCCAAGACATTGCTAGTACATCCATGGCCAAGGCCAGAGAATCCTGTGACAGAGAGACAAAGACTGGAAGCTTGTGATTGTGATGGGACGCAAACAGATCCACATCTGGCTGACCCCAGCGGTGGCACAGGGAGCAAAACACCCTGCTGCTGAGGGATCACTCTCCCAGACGAGAGGTCCCCCTGCTCAGGGAGTCTGCCTCCAGATACTTCACCCCCGGGATGTACACAGCTGAGATGCAGGGAACATTCTTCTCCGCCCAAGACAGTATCAGGGACACTTCCCTGAGGGCCCTCTTGCTCTGGGTCCCTCCCTGATGATTGATGTAGGCAATCGCCGTCTGGTTGTTGAGCGGATCTGAACCGCCCGTCCTCGAAAGTGTGGAGTCAATTGGGCGAGAACCAACCTTATCGCCCTCAGTTCCAGAATGTTGATAGGGGTGTGGGCCTCCTGAGGGCCCCACTGACCCTGGAATTTTAGGGATTTGCAGAAGCCCCCCAACCTGTCAGACTGGCATCTGTGGTGACTGTCTCCCAGCACGGGGCCAAAAAGGATCTGCCCACCAACAGGTTTCTTGAGTCCAGCCACCACGAGAGAGACCGTCCCGGCCAGAGGGGACAGAACTAACACCTGATCCAGGGAATGAGGGTCCCGATCCCATACCGACAAGATGTGAAGTTGAAGAGATCTCATGTGAAACTGAGTGTATGGAACCGCCTCGAAGCAAGACACCATCAGGCCCACCAGCTGCATCCCCTGCCAGATGGAGAGATGAGGGCAAGACATAAGAAGACTGGCTTGGGCTTGAAGACTCTCCACCTTCTGCTGAGGGAGAAAAATCTTGACTTGAGATGTATCCAGAGTCATGCCCAGAAAGGACCGCATCATTGACGGTGACAGGAAAGACTTGGGGTGGTTGATCACCCAGCCGAAGGACTCCAGTGTGGACACCACCAGCTAGGTATCCAGCTCGGCCTGCTGGAAGGACTGAGACGCGATGAGAATGTCGTCCAAGTAAGGAAAGATGCGAATGCCCTGAGATCTCAGCAGAGCCATTACGACCGCCAGCACCTTGGTGAATACCCTGGGAGCCGAGGTGATACTGAAAGGTAAGGCCACAAATTGGTAGTGCTGATCCTCCAGAGCGAACCTGAGGAATCTCTGATGACCTGGAAAGATTGGTACATGAAGGTAAGCGTGCTTGATGTCTACAGAGGTCATGAAGTCGCCCGGTCATAGTCAATTGACAGCTTAGCGCAGGGTCTCCATGCGAAACCTGACAAATTTGTTGAGGCACTTTAAATCCAGGATTGGTCTGATGGACCCGTCTTTTTTGGGAACACCAACAGTAGGGGTGCACCACATCAATAAATCAACTGTGCTACACTGTGTCAAAGCACCGAAGCGGCACGGGCGGCCGCGTGCGCAGGTGTCCCACCTGCTAGTCCCACTCTCCTCTACACGTGTTTGGACGTGGATGTCCGGAGCATGGTTATTATATTTTTCATGAACTTTATGTGTTTTGTGTATTTTCTGTTGATAATGTATTTGGCTGCTGATTTTTTTATATGCACAGGTGTTAATGATCAGTTGTTATCACACAGAGTTTTCAATAATTCTTTGTTAGGCATTTTTTCCTTTTCTTTTTCTCTCTTAATTATATTTGTGTGGATTATTGTATAGGATCAGTGGAATGTTTGTTCATTTATGCACCAGCACTGATGCATGTTTGTCACTTTATTGCATTTTATTGATTTGGGTTAGGGATTTTTTAGAACCCTATTAGGGTTTTTGTGCCGGCACAAAATATCAGGAATTATTACTTGTAGTCCTCACACTAGGTATATTGAGGAGATTTCCCAGCTATTGTATGCTCTTTATTGTTGACACTGGAAGGATTGTGGGAACATGCAGAGTTTTTAATGTGATTGTATGTTGTCTTGCTGTTACAAATAAATTATGTATTAACCGTATCAGATTATTAGCATATTTTTGGTGCTCCTGGTAATGTGGTGGAGCGGGAATCTTTTTTCCCCTTAGCCATTTGTTTCTTCAGGATTTTTGGGAACAGTGAAAAGATTGGAATAGTAGCCTCAGCCCCTTTCCCTCAAAGGCACCTGGCAGATGACCCCCAACTCCAGAAGGTTTTGGACAGCAAAGCACAGACCCTGAGCTGACAGGGGGTTTTGAGCAATCCGGGGTTTGATGAATCTTGGGGGTGGCCAGGCTGCAAACTATCTTGTAACTGAAGGACACTACCTCCTGAATCCACTGGTCTGAGACGTGAAGCCTCCAGACGTGAGCAAAGAGCCGAAGCCGTCCCCCCACCCGGGTGGGTGAGGGCGCCCCTTCATGCCTGAGGGGACTTGGGTGAGGATTTTGGCTTGGGACCCCAGGAGAGGCCAGGACGGCCACGTCCTCTGCCCCTTCCCCAGTGATCTCCGCGGGCCCCAGTAAAGGAGACTCCTCGGCCAGTTCTGGAACCACGGAAGGATGGGAGAAAGGCACCCATCCCCCGAAAGAACCGGGTCGGCCTCCTACGTTGAGGTAACCTACCGCCCCTGGCAAACAAATCCAAGCGTTCAAAGAGGCGCAGACCCTTGAAAGGGAAACTAGTGAGAGCCTTCTTAGCAGCATTAGCAGCTACCCACTGACGTAGCCAGACAGAGCGGCGTATAGCCACCAACAGGGCAGAAGTCCTACCACACATACTAATGGCATCATCCATGGCAGAAAGAATATATGCAATAAATCCCTCACAAAGCAGAAGAGATCTATACTCTTCTCTACCCGCATCCTCAGATGTCCCGTCCAAGAGACACTTAAGCACCCCTTTAATGGCAATAGCCGTGATAGCAGAGGCACAAACCGGGCGCAGCACCGTCCCCACACAGGCAAAGGCATGACAGGCCAGTTGGTCCAAGCACCGGTCCTCACCATCCCGCAGGGTAGTAGTATCAGGAGAATGCATGACAGATGTATTGGACAACCCGAGAACGGGCGCATCCACCTCGGGAGGACATGACCAACGCTTAACAACATCAGCAGGAATGGGATACCTCTTGTCCCAACTCTTGAGCACCCCTGGCAGCTTGCTAGGCTGTTCCCATTCCTTGAGCACTAGATTATAGTGAGACTGCTCAGGGAACTCCCAGCATGGCTTAACCATATGAAAAAGCTCACCCTGCTGCTGCGGAGCCCCTCCCGGAGGAGGAAATACATAGCACTTCAAAAATGTGACTCAGCAATCTGTCAGTGTCATCAGGGAACCACGGGTCTTCCCCAAAGGGAGTCCCAGTACCACCGTAAAACTTAGGTTGTTCCTCAGAGGATTCAGAATCAAAAAATGATTCCCCCTCCTCAAGGGGGTAGGGACCTGAGAGTGAGTAAGCGCCCTCATCTTCTACAGGGAAAAGGGAAATCGCGGGTGATAAATGCCGCTTCTTGGCAGAAGCCTTACGCGTAGCAGACCCAGCAAGATGTTTTTCAATGCTGGCCACCCGTGCAGCTAAATCAGGTTGAGACTCCCCGCTAGTATGCCCCTCGGTGGGGGTCAGATGTAAGCATAGGGGGGTAGGTGAGGCCAGAGGGAGCGCACCTCCAGGCCCAGTAATAGATAGCCCAAGACTGCATCGCAAGTACCTGCTGGGGACAGGGTACACAAACCCTGACATCATCACTTCTGGGGGATACCTCACACACAACACATAGCCGGGCTTGTTCCGAAGGAACCCCAGGCCCATTATCCCCAGAAGCCTCCATATGGTGATTTGAATGGCACAACAGGCCAGTAAGGATTAACGCTAAAGAGCTACCCGGGATGTCACAAGAACCAGCTAGGGAAGTGGGAGATAGTGAGGGGAGATGGCCGGGAGAAACCACAGTGCCGCAGTTTTAACCCGCCTGAAAGACAAAAAAACGTTCTCATAAAAATACAGCAGAAAGGAATATCCTGAGAAAAAAAAACACCCTACCGGGGTTACTCACAGACCGCAGGGAGCCAGCAGCACACGCAGCTAAGGACAGGCAAAATGGCGTCCGCAGACCTCGAGGAGCGGGTCGTGGAGACGTGATGTGAAAATAGTCATCCACAGAGCCGCCCCCCCCCCCCCCCAAAGAGCGCGAAACGCACCCACGGGATCCGGCAGTCAATAGCAGCCCCGCAGCTCTGAGGTAAATGACACCGTACAAGGCGACAGTAACAGTACAAGTTAAAACATAAAATACAGTTTTATACCACTAGTTTAGCCTGGCAGAAACCCATGGAGAAGGGGGGTCATTCCAAAAGGCTCACCATCAGCCTAAACTGCCAACCCTATCAGAGCAGGGACTGCAGTAGGAGCATAGCTCCTCAGCACCCAACTGGTGCTTACTGACCTACCTTCACCCGAACCTTGTCAGCCGAGTCTGGGAGGCAGCAATATGGAACGGGTGGGAATAGTCCTGCAGGGCCGCAGGCATATAAGCCCCGCTCACCTGCGCCACATAGAGAGCTATCTTCTATCTTCGCAGCCCAGACTGCAGAAAAGAACTGGGGAATTTCTGGGAGGTCCCTGAGTTATATAGGGCCGGGAGGAGCCACAAGCTGTTTTCTGCAGTCCAGAGCCATCTTGTGGATGTATTACCCCAAGAGTAAGGAATATTCTGGAACAGGACGTGCTGTATACTTAGAATAGAGGGACAGTTGGGAGCTATTCTTCAAGATCATAGGTCATCTGCCACATTATTCCAAATCCGGTGTGATCTAAACCTATGAACATATATTGCATAGACTACAGTATAATTACTATGTTTCAATGGTCAGTTACTGTAATCACATCTAACCTCAGGCAGTTGGAAGCAGCTAGAAAAGCATGTTGGGAGTCCAGCATAGAAGATAGGGCTGGCAGCACACAGACATGTTTATTGGGAAGGAAATAAGAGGAGCTTTTTTAATGTGCTAATGTGAGGAGTCATTTCATCTAAGCAAGCTACAGGATACATTCTCCTGACACTGTGAAAAGAAACCCTGCACACAATACAAAACAAATTAGTGATTCCAGCCATTCACAAGCATGCTGTTTACAACCTGCAGATAATTTACCCTCAATAGCAATCACCTCAGCTAGGCTTTTTTGTATTTTTGGTCTATGTGAATTCTAAACACACCTCATTATCATTCATTAGGTGAAATCCATAACAATATGGTATCCTAGCAACCAAGTCCTTTCTGAAAGAGCCCCTTCTGGCATTTACAGATAGCAGGAAATAAAGCCGCTTTACAGGGCATGGAAATACGAGCGCTAACTTTCAAATGCTGTCTGACGAAAACTATCCGCTAAAAAGCTACTCTGAAAATAATTCACTTTTAAATATCATGAGTTAATCTAGGATTTATTTCTGGAACAAGTCATCCAAGAGATAATGGTTAATTTAACTTCAAAATTGAAACCCATGTCAGCACTGGAAATCCACCTGCACTACCCACATTAGCAGAGGGCATGACAATTAACCTAACTGGTTGTTTGGCCCAATGAGAGGGCTCTGTAGGCCTCCCCCACCGCCTGGGCCATCGGCAGATGCCCGACCTTGCCGGGTGGTAGCACCTGGCTTGGTTGCAGGCCTTGTAGCACTTATATAGCAAGGAATAATGTTTGATTTTTAAAATCTACGATTCCTGCAGTCAAAGTGGTAACACTAGAGAATTTATTGTAGATAGCGCCTGCCTAATCCCCCCCCCCCCCCGATTAGGTTTTTTAATTGCCTACAGGAGTCAGTTGAACTACTAAAACTGGTACTGTATATTTCTGATATACAAGGAAGACAAGACAACTTCCTCATTAAGGTGAAAGGGAGAAACGTCCTTAGGCAAAAAAATCAGGTTTAAAGCGAAAAACCCCCTTATCCTTATGCCGCTCAAAGTAGGGAGGCTTCATACAAAGACCAAGAAACACAAACACACGTGGTTACTTGTGTAACCCACAAGTAACCACGTGTGTTTGTGTTTCTTGGTCTAAGTATATTTTGGGTTAGTGGGACGCGTTTACAATAATGGCAGTTCTCATGGTAGTATCATCCGGAGTCTCCCTGTGTTTTAATACTTTGTATAGGCTTCATACAAAGCGCGGCCAGCAATGACACGCAACGCACCGAGGTGATCGCTACCAAAAAGACCACTTTGAGAGTCAAAATAGACAATGTAGCATCGCACAAAGGCTCGAAGGGAGCACCCTGAAGAGCAGAAAGTACCAAATTCAAGTCCCACACCAGTGTTACTGACTTACGCGGTGGACGGACATGGGTGACTCCCTGGAATAAAGTCTTGATCAACCTATAATTGCCAATGGATCTCTGGAAAAAGATGGCTAAGGCCAAGACCTGGCTCTTGAGGGTGCTCAGCTGGAGACCCAAGTCTAAGATGTGTTGTAATCCTAGAAATAGAGAATGTGAGGAAAGGGAGACTCTTGGACTCGCACCAAGCAATGTAGAGTGCCAAACTCTGTAGTATATCATGGAAGAAGACTTCTTCCATGCCTGTATCATGGTATGCACAACTGTGGCCGACAGCCCCTTCTCCGTCAGGATTGAGGTTTCAATAGCCAGGCCGTCAAAGCCAGCGTCTGTAAATTGGGGTGCCGCAGCAACCCCTGAGTGAGAAGCCCTGGGTCGTCGGACATGATGTAGCGATCCACTGACATCTGAACTATGTCCGCCAACCAACTCCTTCTCGGCCAGCGAGGAGCCACCAGGATGGTTGGTACCCCTTCCTGGGCTATCTTGCGCAACACTCGGCCCAGGAGTGGAAACGGAGGGAAAGCATAAAGGAGCCTGAACTCCAGGGAACAGGTCCACGTCCGGCTGACCCGAACGGAGACACAGAGCGTGAAAGGTCTTGTTGCCGAGAGACCATTCCCCCAGGCGTGAGGCGCTCCTGCTCAGGGAGTCTGCCTCCTGGTTTTCTACCCCGGGGATGTAAACTGTCGAGATGCTGGGAACATTCTCCTCTACCCAAGTCAGAATCTGGGTCACCTCCTTGAGGGCTCGCTTGCTCCGAGTCCCGCCCTGGTGATTGACGTAAGCGACAACCGTCTGATTGTCCGAGCGAACCTGGATCGCACAACCCCTTAAATGGGGAGTCAAGCGAAGAGGCACCAAACGTGTTGCTCTCAACTCCAAGAGATTGATAGGCAAGTGGGCCTTCTGCCGCCCCCACTGACCCTGGAACTTCTGCGTTTGCCAAAATCCTACCCAGCCGGTCAGACTGGCATCCGTGGTAACTATCTCCCACCGGGGAGTCAGAAAGGACTTGCCCACCAATAGGTTACTAGAGTCCAGCCACCACAAGAGGGACTGCCTGCCCAGGGGGGACAGTGAAAATTCCTGTTCCAGCAACTCCTGCATCCGGTCCCAGACGGTCAACAGGTTCAACTGAAGAGGTCTCATGTGAAATTGGGTGAAGGGCACTGCCTCGAAGCATGACACCATTAGGCCCACCAATTTCATCCCCAGACGTATCGATGGCCGCTGACAAGACAGCAAGGCCTGCACCTGCGTCTGGAGGCCCAAAACCTTCTGCTGTGGCAGAGAGACCTGGACCTGAGAGGTGTCTATCGTCATGCCCAGGAAGGACCTCACTGTTGAGGGAGTGATAGAAGACTTTGGGTAACTGACTACCCAGCCGAAAGCCTCGAGAGTGGACCGTCTGGATACCGCTCTCGGCCTGCTGAAGAGACTGAGCCGCAATCAGCAAGCCATCCAGATAGGGCAACAGTCGAATGCCTTGGTTCCTCAGGATAGCCATGATGCCCGCCAGCACCTTGGTGAAGACACGGGGGGCTGAGGATATCCCGAATGGCAGTGCCACAAACTGGTAATGCTGATCCTCCAGAGCAAACCTCAGGAACTTCTGATGCCCCTGGAAGATCGGGATGTGCAGATAAGCATCCCTGATGTCCACCGTGGCCGAAGTGAGCTCACCGCTGACCGTAAAGTTTCCATGCGGAAAGGTCTGACTCTGACAAACCTGTTGAGACCATTCAGGTCCAGGATAGGCCTCAACGTTCCGTCCTTCTTGGGAACCGTGAACAGGTTGGAGTAGAAACCTTGACCCTGTTCCTGACGAGGTACAGGACAAATCACACCTAACCGCAGGAGTTGTTGCACGGCCATTCTCAGGCCCTGTGCCTTCAATGGGTTCTGGGATATCCGAGACAGAAGAAATCTTGTGGGCGGCCTGACTGCCAGCTCTATTTTATAACCGGAGGACACCTCCTGAATCCACCGATCCGAGACAAGCAGCGTCATCGTTGTGCGGCCCGCTGCTCGAGGGCAAGACCTTAAGTCTTGCATGGATTTCATTGCCTTTGTTGTCTCTGCCATGGACGATTGACAAGCCGTCTCCAGATATGAGCAAATAGCAGAAGCCGTCCCCCCACCAGGATGGGTGAGGGCGCCTCCTCATGCCTGAGGGGACTTGGCAGGGGGCTTGGACTTGGCTCCCCAAGCGGGATTGGGTCGGTCACGGGACCTAACTCTACCCCAGGTATCTCTGCAGCCACCTGAAAATGAAGAGCCCCTTCCTCCTCGAAAGAAGCGATAGGCAGATGAGCTCCGAAAGGGACGCGCAGGCTTCCATCTCTGAGGGAGTCTACCATCCTTGACCAGGAGGTCCAGACGCTCCCCGAACAACCTGTGCCCCATGAAGGGGATACTAGTAAGCGACTTTTTGGCCGTGGCATCAGCCAACCATTGCTGCAACCAGAGCGAGCGGTGAAGTGCAACAAGCAAGGCCGAAATCCTGGCACCAAGCCGGACACCATCGTCCATGGCAGAGACAACAAAGGCAATGAAATCCATGCAAGACTTAAGGACTTTATACTCCTCCACTCGCTTGCGAGTCTTAGCACTATCCACAAGGCGTCTCACCTTCTTTCTGATGGCCAGGGATACAATAGCCGCGGCACACACAGGACGAAACAAGGCACCATCAAAGGTGAACGCATGGCAGACCAGCTGCTCCATGCACTTGTCAGCTGGATCACGTAAGGAAGCGGTATCAGGTGAAGGCATAACAGAAGTGGTGGACAACCCCCACACAAGGGGAATCCACCTTGGGAGGAAGAGACCATAGCCGGACCAGCTCCTCAGGGAAGGGCTACCTCCTATCCAGGCCCTTAGGCACCAACAGTAGCTTGTTAGGCCTTTCCCATTACTTGAAAATCATATTAGAAAAATGGACCTGCTCTGGAAAGACTTGCCTCTGTATTTCAGGCCTAAACAAATCACCTTGGTTCCTCTTAGCCGCTCTAGGAGGGACATTGTGTAAAGTCTCAAAAACTGAGGCAAGCAATTTCTCCGTATCAGGGAGCCACGCATCCTCATCAGAGGAGGAGCCAGACAAACCGTCCTCGCCAGCAGAATAATCTGCAGTGGACCATGAATCCTCTGGCAACTCACCTTCCTCCACAGAGCCCAAACTGTCAAAAAGATCATCATCATTATCTGAGTAAACGGGCTCGATGTGCCGTTTCTTACTCGAGGCCTTCTTAGGTGCAGTTTGCTAGATTTGTCTCTCGAGGCTGGCCACCCTAAATGCCAAATCAACATGGGACCCCCTGCTGGCTTCCCCCTCGCTGGGGGCTGAGTGCAGCATCGGGGGTTCTGGAGAGGCTGCAGGCAATGAAGGGCTAGGGGCAGGTACGCCCGCCCGGTCATGGTCCAAAATGACGCTCCTGGCGCAAGTGGTACAAACAGTGCTGAATACGCCCAGAGGGCTTGGGCTGCACAAGGGGCAGAGCTTCATCTGCCCAGATGGGGCCCCTAGCTCACTATCCCCAGATGCCTCCATTATGGTGATTAGAAAAAAATTTTGTAATGCAGGTTACAAGGCACTGACGGCCCAAACCTAAATGATCCCTCTTATATGATACCTCTTCTATGATCCCTCTTAATATGAGAGAGAGGGGGGCGGGGGAATGGGAGGAACCACAACCCTCAATCACTGGGCCCACCTAAACAGAGACAAAAAAACAGGGCCATCAGTATCCCACAAGCACATGCATAAAATTACAATAATCCATAATAAGAGGGACTCACAACACCGACAGTAGCAGATGCAGCAATGGAGGGGTCCCAGGCAAAGAAGGCAGCAGCAGCACAAGATGGCGCAGAGGAGCCGACCCCACTACGCAGCAGCTTCAGCGCGACCCTCGAGCGGCGGGCCGCGCGACGATGACGCGAAAAGCCTCATCGTGCGGCCCGCTCCCCGGCGTCCAGATCAACGGTGGGGAACAACGGCCGCCATAGCCTCAGGGTGGGCCGCAGCAGGGCCCCAACACACAGACTGTGAGGCGCGCACTACGCGCCCACACACCTCCGCCGCCTGTCAGGCCAAAAAACGCGCGAGCGGCGTCCCGTCCCCTACAGAGTATGAGCCTGTCAAGATGGAGGGGAGAGGGAAGCTGGCAGCCAGACTCGAGGGAGCGAGGGAGGTAGGTACGCACACAGCAAAAAGTAAAGTCACACAAACAGCGGCAAAATAAAGCTTGTGGGACAGGGAGGGATATGAGACTTCTAGTCAATGTGGTTCCCCCCCTAGTAGGCTCACCATCAGCCTATGCCCGGCTACCCATTAATCAGGGTCTGCGGCCCAGAGCCTAGCGTGCCAAAAAATGCCTGACCCCGGACTTCTCCCTACCGTCACAATTCCGAGTCTGCCGCGGCTGGGAGGCAAGAGTGGGTCTCACGGGACCATGGTAATAGGGGCCGCAGCGGCCGATGGCCTAGGAGGCCCCGCACAGCTGCCACAATTCCATGAGAGAATATCCAACGATCTTCAGCAGCCAGACTACAAGATGAACACTGGGAAACGATAAAGAGACACCTGCCGGGAGGAGCGACAGCTTTGATCTTGCAGTTGAGCGCCCCCTGGGGGCGGAATACCCACATGTCATCACTTTGGGACAACCTGGACTGGATATAGGGAAAATGGATATTAAAGTGGACCAACACCCAGGATTTTGACTATCCTGGGTCTTGGTCCACTTCGGTGGGGCACCCCCGATCGGGGTGCCCCGCTGTGTGAAACCCCCCGAACCCCCCGAACTCACCTCTCCCCGAGCCGGCGGACAAGCCGCGGACAAGCGGCTCCTCCGCCGCCGCCTCCCGCGCATCCCTCTTGACGCGCGCGTGCCCGCGCCGGCCATTCACAGACGGCCGGCGCGGGCGCACGTCTAGAGGGGCGCGAGGGAGGCGGCGGCGGCCGGCCGCCGCCGAAACTGAGGTAAGGAGTTTGGGGTGTTTGGGGGGGTTTCACCCCGCGGGACATCCCGATCTCGGATGTACCGCGGGGAGGGAGGTGATCGGCCCGGGAATCTTATAGATTCCCGGGCCGATCACCGGTGGGTGTTGGTCCACTTTAATGACTAGAATACGGAGCCTGCATCAACGCATCCTCTGCAGCGTGCATGCTCCCGTCTGTTTGAATTGCTGGGGTGGAAGTGTACACATGCCACAGAGGAAGCTGCAGCTTGCGCGCTCCTCATTCACAACAATGAGAGCAGTTTGTCGACTGACGTAGTTACGCAATCCCCTGTGGGGTACTGCGCATGTGCCGTTGGAGTAGGGAAAGGAGTGTTTACGGGTGCCCCAAAGGGGGTACCATACAGCAAGGCATCCCAATTTGGGATGCCCTGGGGGGGCAGCAGACAGCCCTGGAACCTTTTTTAGATTCCAGGGCTGGGCCAAGTGAGTTTTGTTTAGCTTTAAGCATTATGATTATACCAGGCTCATACTTTTTACTTTTGAAGTGTTTACAAAAAGTTTCCAAAGGAACCAAAGATGACTTGGCCTGCGTATTTTCCTGTATAGAAATTTCCCTTCACTGAAGGAGCACAGGGTCTTTTGACAGCATCCTGTTCAGGAAGTGAAAGTCTTGTTTATCACGAATTACTGAAAGAAGGTACAGGAAAAACGCCATGCCTGCACATCAGAGATTTAACTAAAAGCGGAGAATGTCTATGCTAATTAAAGCGGTCCTTTATTCTGAATAAGAGTCTATCTTATATGTTTCCCACACCCTGTACATACAGATTGCTCACAATAAAAATCATCCTACCTGCATCTACTGCATTTTATGAGCCTTTAAACATTCAAGATAGCGGCTCATGGGACATCAGGCAGCCTGCAAACAGGAAGTGCCTTCTGACTGTGCTGCTCTGCATTCTGGGTTTGCTGACCTTTTCCTGACCCCAGCTCGGCTCTGTCTGAGCAAAGCACAGCTATAACCTGCCCCTCTGTACTTTATCCCACTCTCCTCTACTAAGTGTGATACTTCTGAGTCAAGATGGCGGCACCCGTATCCTAAAGTCCTGAACAGAGTTGCAGCCCAGTGGGCGAAAGAATAATAAGTGACTAAAAACTTAAAATATATTAATTTTATATGCTGGGGAATCGTTTTTTAAGGGTTTGGGCTTTTCAATAAATCATGGTGAAGGTCCGGTTTAAAGAATGAAACCAAGCAGTGGGAAGGAGAATGTGTTTCACAGATAATGTGTACTCTTTGTAAAAAGACCAAGTTTTCAACTCCGTATACTCCACGTTACATTTCGGAAAGCAATATTGTTTTGCCTATTGCACATGCAAGACAATGGTACAACTGACCAGAAGTCCTGCATTCACATTATTTTACGTAGACTTTCTACAATCCAGTGGAGTTTGGCATTGACAGGAAAACAGTGACTGATCCACCTCAGAATACCAGAATCTTGTGACTGGTGGAGATGGCAAAAGAAAATGAAAGTGAGAGGGGATGAAATGGAACCATTGAGGCAGTCTAACTGTCTGGGGCTCCGGGTCTATCTCTCCCTCATCCACGCTCTGACTCCTGGTCTGAACGGGACTTGGCAAGGAATCCTAGTACTGTGAGAGATTTTTCTTAACATTTCAATGATGCATTACCTAATTGTCTGCGCTTGTTGATGGACAGCAAACCCTTCCTTGATTTGGAGTGTGGTGCGGCCCATGTGGGAGGGTTTTCAACAATGCTGTTGATTTTGTAACCAGAGCAAAGAGACTGAACGGGACCTACACTGCATCAGGTACCTGCCAGGCAATTGCTTTAAACGTTTGACTGCTCAATCCCTTTATTGATGGTTTAAAAACCAAAACTGTAAAGAGTCAACTGGTCTGCACATTCACAGAGCTTTTAGGGGTTTAGGGTTTAGCATTTAGGTGGGCCAAGCATAACATGTCCACCCCCACCCATATACAAAAGCAATGGTTCTCCATCAGACAGAAACACTTGATGCCATAGCCCAAGGGTGTGAACAGTGAGCATATAAAGCCCAGTTTGGCTGCCAAGGTATCTGCTACTATAGGGACATCCCAAATCAGGATGCTCTGTACATAGGGAATGCGTTATTAGAAGTCTTAGACTTTAGGTCTGTAAGCTCGCAAGGGCAGGGCTCTCTTTCCTATTGTATCTTGTATTCAGAATATTCACTGTAAAACTCTAACACTGCATTTATAATAGTCTATGTACTGTATGTTGCTACCCTGTCTGTAATTACTACTTTGTACAGCGCTACAGAAGATGATGGCACTATATAAATAAATAATAATAATAAGTCTACTGAATATATAAGTCTACTAAATAAATAATAATAATAAGTCTAATGTTGCTACCCTGTCTGTAATTACTACTTTGTACAGCGCTACAGAAGATGATGGCACTATATAAATAAATAATAATAATAAGTCTACTTTAAACCTTGTATTAAAAGTGGGCCTATCACCAGGATTTTCACTATCCTGGAGATCGGTCCTTGTTCCTGCAGCATCTCAATTTAGGGTGCCCCCCCCCCCGATGACGCACACAACTCATGTTTCCTCCATTCCCAAATCACTTTCACGTTCACGTTTTCATCCAAGTGCTTCACTATGCACGGCATAAAACATGGTCTTGAACTGAGCGTAAATATAATTAGCAGAGGCATCCCCAGTTTCCCTGAGCCGATTCCCTTACTGGAAAGGTAAGATTCTGAGCACCTACCTGGGGGCGGCGTCTTAACAGCCTGGAGTGTCCATTTAAAGTGGACCAAAACCTAGCTGGATTCTCGGGCCGATCCATTCCCTCCCTGCGGGGCATGCCCCACTGTGTGAAACCGCCCAGGTCGCCCACTACACTTACCTTAATCCCGGTCCAACGGCGCATGTGAGGGCCGCATCCCCACTATCCCTCTAGCAGGGCGTGTGCTTGACTAAATGTCTGAGGGCATATGCATATGGTAGCAGGATATGCTGTGAGGCTAGAAGCCTAATATAGAAGAAAAAAATTCACACCATCAAAGGTCAGAGGGGTCCATAGACAACAATTTCGAGGGTTGTTTGTGGCACACAGACTTACTCTTTGATTACATATGCTCATGATTTTAAAAGCAGTTGTCAGCCATTCCATTGCGTATAGTCAACAACCACAGCACAAGAAGATGAATGGAATGCAAACATCTAAGTGATATTGTAAGCAAAACACTAAAATGAATTCACTTTCACCTCCCACAATGAGCGGCATAAACACAATTTAATAAGCACCGCTTTCCTTCAATTCTTGCACACATCCTCCACAACCACAGCGTGACGGAAAAAACACTGAGATGTAAACTATCAGCTGAGGTCAGGAATCCTCGCATACTCCCATTTCTGTTCCTTGTGGACACTTATTTCTGTATATATTTTCTTACAGTTGCAACTCAGTCCTGCCAAGATATTTCAGGCTGGGATTATGGCATACTTACCCCCCGAAAGTGCTAGGGAGTGAAAATAAAATGAACCCAACATACTTTATGTCATTGGTGTGCCTTACATAATCAACTCTTCCTAGAGGTTGCACAAACTTGCAGAAGCTTCACCACGACCAGTAGGAGGAATGCGGTACTGCAGTGTGCAGTACTGGTTTTCGGCCCCCGTCATACAGAGATTTAGGAAAAAGTCCTAATAAATGTATTCTCAGCTATGGGTTTCTGGAAAAAGATAGATTAAGCAGATATTTGTCCTTTTAGTAAGTAATTAATTGAAGACCCTCATCAAGACCTTTCCGCAAAAAAAAAATGGATTCGCACCAAGCAATAAAATGCTTGCCAGACTCAAACTCAGGCCAGGAAGAAGCCTTCATCAATGATCTACTATAGTCTGGATGATTCTGGCAGAAAATAAACCCCAAGGAGGTTTCAATAGCCAGGCCGTCAAAGCCAGAACTCGTGAATTGGGGTGCCTTAGAGGCCACTGTGTGAGACAATCTGGACCGTTGGTTAACCTCCAGAGGTCGCCCTCTGACATCCTTACTAGGTCTGAGAATCAGCTTCTCCTTGGCCACTGAGGACTCCCTTGTGATCTTTTTTAGCACTCGACCCAGGAGTGGCATCAGAGGGAATGCATAAAGCAGCTTGAATGCTGACCACTGAAGAGTCAGGACAGCTGTTGCTATTGCTAGAGGATCCCTGGACCAGGACACAAACATCGGAACCTTTCAATTGTGCCGCGAAGCAAAGAGATCTACGTCTGGAATCCCCCAGCGCATGCATAGGGATTGAAAGGCCCTCTGACTGAGAGGCCACTACCCCTGATTCTGGACCGCTCTGCTGAGATGATCGGCCTGCAAGTTGTCTCCTCCTGGTATGTGTACTGCCGAGAAGCATGGAACCTGTTTCTCGGCCCAAAGTAAGATCCGGCTCACTTCCTTGGGCACTTTTCTGCTTCGGATGCCCCCCTGAATCCGGACGGGATGCCCCCTCAGGTGGGATGCCCAATGTCAGACACAATATGATATTTATGGGGAGTCCACTGTCCCTGGTTCGTTTTTGTGACCCCATGAAACCCCCCTAACCAGTTAGACTGGCATCCATGGTGATAATCTTCCACTGTACTGGAAGTAAGATTTGCCTATCTGAAGGGGCTGAGGACTTCAGGGCCACCAGGTTAGGGAAAAAGGTGATCCAGAGTCTGTGGGTCTTGACCCCAGACCAAGAGCAATTCCATCTGCAGGGGTCTTGTGTGAAACTGTGCAAAAGGCACTGCCTCGAAACAAGATACCATCAAGCCCAATAGACGCATTCCTTGACAAATCGTCAGGTCAGGACAAGACAAGAGCTCCTGTACCCTGGGCTAAAGTAAAAGTCTCTTCTGTTCCAGAAGAAACCCTTTTGCCTGATAAGTGTCTAATGACATTCCCAGAAAATAAATAACTCTTAAAGGAATGATATTCGACTTTGGTTAACCCTTCTAGTGCCAGCTACGCGAGTCTCACATAGCAGCCTCTACTCCACTTAAGTGCCAGCTACGTGAGACTCATGTAGCTGACTTTAAACCCCCACAGTAAAAAAAAAAAAATATAAATATATACTGTTGGGGCGTGGGAGTCGTTGCCGGTAAAAACAGTCCTCACTCAAGTCTTGGCAAAAATAGGCTTAGGTTTATTTCGAGCAAAAACAGAAAACAAATGAACAAAAAACAAAATTCATGAAAATAAGGGGTTAAGTTATAGCTACCGTAGGACCAAGTAGCACCCCAGCTCTCAGCTCATCCTGACTGAACTGAACTGAAAATCCCTCCACCTATATACAGGTGCACTTATCTACCAATTACCAGTTTCCAACAGCCCTTTATTCTTAAAGGAATATACATCTGGTTTTTAAACAGAAATATTACATATAAATCATACATTAAACCACATGAAACAAAGCAACAAAGCATGTCTCCTTTAAAAATAAAAAGGAGTTTATAATCTATATACATATTACATTATACACAGGAACATAAACACACTAGGTTTGGCTGCAGCTTTGCCTCACCTGGCAGTAATTAGCAGCATCCTATATAAACCCAGCACACCCTCTGCTCTGGTTTGGTCTCTGCAGGTAAGTAGCTGGTCATGCTGTGTGTGTGTTGGAGGGGAATAGTGAACTAGTTTATCTGTGAAAGGATAGTGGACAGAGATGAAGATTTGCTGGCCAGCAGATAGAAAAGAGAGAGAAAGATACATACAGACAGACAGACCTGCTCACTATTAACCCCTCAACATACCCCCCAACTCAAGTGGAAGCTTGTCCTTCCACAGAACACATCTCCTGGACCTGGGTACCGAATCGGGACAGGTGATCTGCATTCTTATGCTGACTTCCCGGTTTGTATTGGACCAAGAATCTGTATGGTTGTAGGCTTAAGTACCATCTTGTCAGGCGGGCATTGTTACCTTTCATTGTGTTCAACCAAAATAAAGGATGATGGTCAGAGATTAACACAAATTCTTTCCCCAATAGATAATAACGTAAAGACTCTACGGCCCACTTGATAGCTAAACATTCTTTTTCTATAGTAGAATATTTCTCCTCTCTGGGAAACAATTTTCTACTAATGTACAGAATTGGGTGTTCCTCTCCATTCTGAAACTGACATAGAACAGCTCCGATACCTCTTTCTGACGCATCCACCTGGACTAGAAATGGCAGAGAAAAGTTTGAATTTCTTAATACCGGAGCAGAACAAAGCTTCTCTTTTAGTTTATTAAATGAATTTTCACATTCAGGAGTCCATTCCACAAGGTTTCTCTTGGTTTTCTTGGTAAGATCACTTAGTGGAGCTGCCAAATTTGAAAAATTTGGAATAAATCGGCGGTAATAGCCAGCCAGTCCTAAAAATGATCTTACCTCTTTTTTTGTTTTTGGGATTGGGGCATCCATCACTGCTGCGACCTTGGACATTTCTGGTTTAATTTTCCCACCACCTATAACATAGCCAAGATAAGATGTTTCTCTCTGAGCTATTGTACATTTTGTGGGATTGATTGTCAGCCCGGCTTTTGCTATGGCAGAGATTACATTGCCTAAATGCAACAGATGAGACTTCCAATCAGAACTAAAGACAATGACATCGTCCAGATACGCCGCACAGTATGAGCTATGTGGTTTTATGACTGTATCTATTAACCTCTGAAATGTAGCAGGGGCATTGTGTAAACCAAAAGGCATACGTGTGAACTGAAACAAACCTTGTAGGGTGGCAAAAGCTGTTTTTTCACGGGAATCTTCTGCAAGTGGTATTTGCCAATAGCCTTTAGTCAGATCAAATGTGGAAATGTATTGGGCATCACCCAGCCTAGTGATCAAGTCTTCTATATGGGGCATAGGGTAAGTATCAAATTTAGAGATCTGATTGAGTTTTCTAAAATCAATACAAAATCTCATTTCTCCATTTTTCTTGGGTACAATCACAATGGGAGAACACCAGGGGCTAGAAGATGGCTCAATGACTCCTAATTTTAGCATGTTTTGGATCTCTATGTCTATCACTGGTTTGAGTTTTTCTGGTACTCTGTAGGGTTTTTGGCGTATTGGTTTTACATCACCAGTGTCAATGACATGCTGGACTAAGTTAGTATGCCCTGGTGTAGTAACAAATGTGTGTTTATATTTCTGAATTAATAGATCTACATCTCTATTTTGTTTTTCAGAAAGTGCTCCACCTCTTTTAATCTTAGAGATTTGTGAAGAACTAGGAGACAATACAGAGTAGGCCTGCTCGAGTATATTTGGGTGACATTCTGACAGGATAGTACAGGCCACATTTGGTCCATCAACCCATTTTTTAAGCAGATTGGCATGGAAAATTTTCTTCTTTTGAATTCTGCCTGGCATAGAAATCTCATAATCTACAGGACCAGTTTGGCGTAAGACTTCAAATGGTCCCTGCCATTTTGCTAGCAATTTGTTATCAGAGGTTGGCAGTAACAGCAAAACCTTATCACCTGGCAAAAAAGATTTTTGCTTGGCAGATTTGTCATACCAGCGTTTCATGCGTGACTGTGCCTCTGAAACGTTGATTTTCACAAAATCAGCTAATTCCGCCAGTCTGTCCCGCATAGAAACTACATAATCCACCAGGTTTTTTTGGTTTGGGCTAGGTTCTTCCCAGTGTTCCTTTATTACATCCAGTGGTCCTCTTGGTCTTCTCCCATAGAGTAACTCAAATGGAGAGAAGCCAGTGGCTGCTTGTGGAACCTCCCTGTATGCAAATAACACATATGGAAGCAGTTCATCCCATTGCTTTGGATACTGTACCACAAATTTACACAGCATCTTTTTAAGAGTTTGGTTAAAACGTTCCACCAAGCCATCAGTTTGGGGGTGATAAGGGGTGGTCCTCACAGCCTCAATACCAAGGAGCTGATGGATTTGCTTCATTAAACTGGACTGAAAGTTTGAACCTTGGTCTGTGAGAATTGTATGAGGAATACCCATCTGACTAAAGAACTTAATCAGTTCTTCTGCAATTCTTTTTGTGGTGATAGTTCTTAAAGGGATAGCCTCTGGATACCGGGTCATATAATCACTTAGTACAAGAACATATTGGTTACCTTTTTTACTTTTTTCAAGAGGACCAATGATATCCAAAGCTATCCTTTCAAAAGGGGTATCAACAACGGGGATGGGAAGCAATTTACATTTTTTGTCACCTGGAGCAATATATTGGCATTCTGGACATGATTCACAAAACATTGCCACATCTGCATGTATTTTAGGCCAAAAGAACCGGTTCAGTATTCTTGACAGAGTTTTATTTCTACCCAAATGTCCAGAGAGTGGAATACTGTGAGCAATATTCATAATTGACTCTCTGTACTCAGAGGGTACCACAATTTGCCACACTTGCTCTGCTGT
This sequence comes from Gastrophryne carolinensis, assembly GCA_027917425.1. NCBI lineage: Eukaryota > Metazoa > Chordata > Amphibia > Anura > Microhylidae > Gastrophryne > Gastrophryne carolinensis. The sequence continues at coordinate 466,207,653 of CM051235.1, forward strand.
TTGTGGGTGCTGGCAAACCCTATACAGGATCTTATTTTTTAATGTGTAATAGGGATACTGTTTGGGTTCTTCTGTGTCCTCTTTCACCTGAGAGAACGGTAAGGCAAGGGTGTTATCTTGTCTTTGTTTAACAGACATATCCTCCCAATTTAAAGGTTGATTAGGTCCTTTTTCCAAGAGACAATGTTCAGACCGCCATTTTTCACGGGCAAGTCGCTTTCCTCTCTTAGAAAGATGACTTTTACCATTACCATCGAATACATCACCATCAAATGGAAACACGTCACCTAGAGGTTGTACAGTAGATAGTGTTTTAACTTGTGACCTAGTTGTTATTGCCGAAATCAAACTGCTATTTTTGATCATAGTACCGAATCCAGGTATGTCCTGACCCAAGACTACCGAATATGGCAGCGTAGGTACTACCCCCATTTCTACTGACACTTGCATATCATCTATTTGCACAGGTATAATAGCCTTAGGGTACACCTTTTTATCACCATGCACACATGTCAATAGCAAATGACCTGTTATATTAGCAGAGTCCACCAAGTCTGATCTAATCAGAGACTGCTGACTCCCGGTATCAATTAAAGCAGTCACCATTTGGGAGTTCACAGTAACAGGCTGCAAATATTCTTTCACAAGTCCCGCACAATTTGCAGATCCTTTTACTTTTCTACTGGTTACCATGACACAGTCCTTAGCATAATGTCCAGTTTTACCACAGGAAAAACAAGTAATCTCCTTATGCTGGCCTTTATACTTAACAGTCCCAGCCCTTTGCTTATCAGTAACAGTAGTAAAAGGAATAGGTCTTACCACACTTGGTTTCTGCATCAGTCCTTTCCTTGCAAGCAAAAAGTTTTCAGCGAGTGTCACTGCTTGCTCACCATCATCAGGCTGATGTTCCTTGACCCAGATTTTCATAGGTGCAGGTAGAACATCCAAGAATTGCTCCATAATGATAGTCTCCATCACCTGTTGAACCGTCTTGCCCTCCGGAGCCATCCACTTGGTGCCCAATTCCGCCAGCTGGGTGTAGGCCTCTCTTGGCCCTTCCCTGTCCTGGTATCTGTAGGTCCGGAATTTTTGGCGAAATGTCTCTCCATGTATATTGTAGCGTCTCAGAATTGCAGCTTTAACTTTTTGGTAGTTTCCTGCATCCTCAGTGCGCATTTGGCTATAGGCCTGCAAAGCTTTGCTGGTGAGGAATGGTGCAAGATGAAGAACCCACTGATCCTCAGGCCACTTATTTGCTTGAGCCACTCTTTCAAACACTTTAAGAAATGACTCTATATCATCAGTCTCTGATAGCTTAGTAAGCTTTAAATTTGTAGTAGGAGGTATATTGCGCTGCATGGCTTGCAGCACCTGTAAGAACTGTTCATCTCTCCTTACCCTTTCCTTTTCTTGTTGCTGCAGCTCAATTTTACGCTGCTCCTCCTCTTTTTCTCTCCTCCATTGCTCACGCTCATAAGCATACTTTTCCTCCTCTTTTCTACGCTGGTCACTTAGCTCTTGGCGGTGAACCAACCACACAAGGAGTTCCTCTATATTTTTTGGAGTAGTTACACTCACCGGTGGATCCGTACCGCTCCCAGCTGCAGCGCCCTCCTCTGGAATCTTAGCTTTAGATTCTTCAATCTGGGTGTCTTCCATTTTGGATTTAGGGACCACTGGTTGGCGTCTTTCTGCAGGTCTGGGTGGTTGTATAGATCCCTTGGTTCGCTGAGATTGCCTTGGAGAAGAAGTTGTTATAAATCTCCTGGCATGACCTCTTCCGGCCATGGACTGAGTTTGACAGCTGCGCTTATGAGTCCAGTGCAGACAGCAAGCGCCCCACTTCTGACACCATATGTTGGGGCGTGGGAGTCGTTGCCGGTAAAAACAGTCCTCACTCAAGTCTTGGCAAAAATAGGCTTAGGTTTATTTCGAGCAAAAACAGAAAACAAATGAACAAAAAACAAAATTCATGAAAATAAGGGGTTAAGTTATAGCTACCGTAGGACCAAGTAGCACCCCAGCTCTCAGCTCATCCTGACTGAACTGAACTGAAAATCCCTCCACCTATATACAGGTGCACTTATCTACCAATTACCAGTTTCCAACAGCCCTTTATTCTTAAAGGAATATACATCTGGTTTTTAAACAGAAATATTACATATAAATCATACATTAAACCACATGAAACAAAGCAACAAAGCATGTCTCCTTTAAAAATAAAAAGGAGTTTATAATCTATATACATATTACATTATACACAGGAACATAAACACACTAGGTTTGGCTGCAGCTTTGCCTCACCTGGCAGTAATTAGCAGCATCCTATATAAACCCAGCACACCCTCTGCTCTGGTTTGGTCTCTGCAGGTAAGTAGCTGGTCATGCTGTGTGTGTGTTGGAGGGGAATAGTGAACTAGTTTATCTGTGAAAGGATAGTGGACAGAGATGAAGATTTGCTGGCCAGCAGATAGAAAAGAGAGAGAAAGATACATACAGACAGACAGACCTGCTCACTATTAACCCCTCAACATATACTGATGTAAATATAAGTAAAATACTCACCTGACCCCTCGTTGGATCCGGCCGGGACTCCTCTTTCATTTGGTGCCATCCGATCCCCCGTGGGAGCTTGGATGGCTCCAGGAGAGCCCCCGGAATCGCGTCCGAGAGGGCAGAAATCGCCCTCCCCCCCCACTTCCTGGATCGGGTCTGCTAGCCCCGCCCTCCTGTGATGTCACCAGCAGCCGGCCTCTTAATAACGGCACCCGAGACTCAGAATCAGTCTGCTCGGGTGCTTGGAGGAGAGAGGTGGGGAGGTGGAGAGGGCTGTGACCTCCAAACACCTGAGCAGATTGTCGGCTGTCATCGGAGATCGCCGGGGGACAGAGGATCGGAGGTGAGTAAAGTTTAAAAAAAAATAAAGAATTTTTTTTATTCTTTGTGTCTGTCTTTTTTTCTCAAAACATCCTTCGGGCAGCATACGCCTGAGACCTCCGGGCTCCTCCCACCAAGGGGAACACGTGACCACCAGCCAAATAAATTCTCGACTCCTCCTACTCTTCCCCAGTTGTTTTCGTGTTCCTCCGTGAGTATAGGAACCAGAACACTAGCTCCTGGACCGATTGGTTTAGGTGAGTATCTTCCGGGGCTATGGGCCTATTTTAGCAGGGGGTCCATTTCTCGGTCCCGAAGGTCTTTCTATATACCTGGGGCCAGGGATACCCTATGGGATTTTAGACCAGATCCCATTCTTTGTTTAATCAAAGGGGGGTAAGCTATATGTTTTACCCTCTTACTGAAGATGACTTTCTGGAGAAAGCCGGGGTGGCTGGACCCCATTACAGGATCAGGGCAGTGGACATTCTTTTAAAAGAATTCTTTTGTGGTTGGCAGTGGGAGAAGTGATCCCTGGGATTTTTTTCCCTAGGGATTTTCTCTATCACTTTCTGATATTATTATGGCGCATCTGGTTATTTCCCAGGATGTGTTTGGTTTCTGGTTTCATCACAGTTTTATTATGCTATTTATGCAATTTTTAATAATCTTTAAAAAATTTGGGCTATACCTTTAAGGAGGCGGGGAAGAAAGGAGAATAATGCGGTCTCTACTTTCTTCCTCGCCTGTCACTAGCTCTAAGGCTGCACCGTTTTATTATGCTATTTATGCAATTTTTAATAATATTTAAAAAATCTGGGCTATACCTTTAAGAGGCAGGGAAGAAAAGAGAATGATGTAGTCTCTACTTTCTTCCTCGTCTGTCACTAGCTCAAAGGCTGCAGTACCAATTTTTGGTCGGTATCGGTAGTAGGTGATATTCCTCTACTACTACTTCTTCCGCGTTCGTCCTCGGGAGCGCCACGTTCCTCTCACCGCTGCCGCACCGCCGTCACCAGGGGGGGATACTGGGATTCATTCCTCGGGAGTGGCATGTCTTCCTCCTTCTGCGGGCGAGTGATTTTCGCGCACGCGGGCCAGCGATTTATGCCTGCCTGACAAGAAATGGAACCTAAGCTTCTTCCTCCCGGCTGCGAACGTCACATCCCGGCGGCCGGGGGGATTTTCCTGCTTCCCAAAAACACGTGCTTTGCCTTAAAGGGCCAGCACAGTGCTTTGGATATATGTATAATGGCCTCCCCTTCCTGGAGAAGTGTGTGAAGGGTTAAATGTTTAATTGTGGGATTTGCTCCTGCCCTATTTTAGGCGGACTCAGGATGCATTTCTCTTTGTGCCTCATAACCAGAAACATGGCAGACCAGATGGATGAGTTTCCCATTCAACATACTGATAATGATACCACAGATTTACCTCTTGTGGATCAGGAAGCATTTATTTTTATGCCGGCTGCCGAATCTGGGAGGAGGCGGCCCTGCTCTGCCCCGGTAAGTCAATTTCCTTATACTTTTAAGGGCAGGTTTCTATTTTAGAGGGTCATAGCTCATCCCCCTATTTTTTGCTTGTGTTTTTTAGTCTAAGACCCCGGACAAAGCTTCTAAAAGAGTACCTAAAGCCTATAAGATGTCCGTTATGTGATACAAAGCTTTCAGATTCCTACAAAAAACCTCTTTGCCAAGTTTGCACAGACAAGGTGGTCAATAAAGAGCATAATGAGGATCTGATGCGGATGATCAGGGAACTAAAGGATCAGATTTCCTCCTCATCCTAGATAAGAAAATGGATTCTCTGCTCAAGAAGGCCTGGCAAGTGGAATCTAATGTCCTACGACCTATTTTGGCATCCAATTGTGTGATCAGAAACTTAGGTTTCTGGCTTCTACAATTAAAGGACTGTCTTCTGGAAAGAACTAGTCTGGAAAAATTACTGAAGGCCTTACCTATCCTTTTTTCAGCTACGGCTTTTGTTACTGACGCTATGGCTGAATCAATCAGATTTCGGGCACAAAATCTGGCTGTGACCAATTCCGTCCGCAGGACTCTGGCTGAGAACCTGGTCAGGGGATATTGGTTCAAAAATGAGACTTTGTGCTATGCCTTTTAGAGGAGAGTGTCTGTTTGGTTCGGACCTGAGTATGGTTTTGGATATGACAGCGGATAGAAACAAGTGTTTTCCGCCTCGTCCCCAAAACGCCCGTTGGCAGAAAGTTTTACCCCAGGAATACTTTTAGGCGCTCCTTTCTTAACAGGGATGCCCCTAAAAAGTCCAGGGGTGGTGCTTCCTCTTCCGCTAGGAAATTTTAGAGGTTCCACCTTGTTTGGAACCTATCAGGCAAAACCCAAGAAGCAATGACGCCGACCCTTGCATTGGCGCCAGACTAAAGGGGTTTTGCAGAAGCTGGCAAAACCTTTTGAATTGCCCTTTCATTGTAAGAGGTATTACGGAGGGCTTTCACATAATTTTTTCTCAGAATCCTCCAAGATTTTTGATTGAGAGAAGCAGTTTACGGCAGTATTTTGGACATGAGGTCAAGGGGAGTTATTATTCCAGTTCCTCGCAATCAGAAGGGGAAGGGGTTTTACTCCAGCATTTTTCTAGTAAAAAAGGCCTCAGGAGGGTTCAGATTCATACTGAACCTAAAGAAACTCAATGTTTACGTCCAATACAGGCATTTCCGTATGGAAACGATCTTTTCAGTAAAGAACATGCTTCTCAGAGGTGCCTTCATGGTTACTTGATGCTTACTGGCAGATTCCAATGAGTCCTCTGGCCCAATCTTTTATGAGATTTGCAATAAAAGACGGAGACCAGACTTGGCATTTTCAATTTGTTTGTCTTCCCTTCGGCCTGGCCTCAGCTCCGAGAATTTTCACAAAGGTTCTGGCAGAACCTATGGCCTATCTAAGACAGAAAGGAATAGGGATAGTCACCTATTTGGATGACCTGCTTCTTTTTGCCCAATCAAAGGACAAGTTGTTGGGAAATTTAAATTACACCCTAAAGCTGTTATCTCACCTGGGTTGGGTTGTGAATTTCAACAAGTCAACCTTGGTGCCCTCTCAAGTAATGACTTACTTGGGGTTCAAAATCAATTCGGTCCATCAGGTCCTGATTCTGCCTCCTCAAAAGATTCTGACTCTACGGGAAGCAGTTTGTCTACTCTGCATTGGACCAACGCCTACCATAAGACAGGCAATGAGGGTATTGGGACTTTTGACTTCAACATTCCCGGTGGTGAGATGGGGACAGCTACACTCCAGATTCCTTCAAATGCACATTTTAAGGAACTGGGACAGAACTCAAGATGGACTGGAACTACCTTTACCAATTTCAGGGGAAGTGAAATGCTCCCTGAATTGGTGGTTGGAAGAAAAACGATTTTCAGAGGGTCTTCCTTGGATGGATCCCAAAGAAGTGATAGTGACAACATTGCAAAATCTGGACTGTACAAGGAAAATGGTCCAAGGGCCTGAGTCAATCCTCTTCAAATCTAAGAGAATTAGTAGCAATAAAGGAAGCCTTATTGGCATTGAGCCCTCATCTAATAGGGAAAAATGTACAGATCAGATCGGACAACGCTTCCTCGGTGGCCTACATAAATCATCAAGGGGGTACGAGATCCTTAAAATTGATGACAGTGGCAGCAGAAATCTTATGTTGGTCAGAAGAAAATCTGGGGTCCCTAACAGCGGTTCACCTGAAAGGGTCCTTGAATCAAGTAGCGAATAGTCGATCGCAGATAAAGGAATCAGAATGGTCTCTGGATCTGAATGTATTCAGACAAATTTGCAAGCTGAGAGGTTTACCAAAAGTAGATCTGTTCGCTTCAGCGAAGAATCACAAGATCAACAAGTACTTCTCATTGAATCCGACGGATCAGGCATTAGGAGTGGATGCCTTGGCACAGAAGTCGGAATTCAATCTGGCCTATGAATTTCCCCGGTTCGATTGATTTCGTTTGTACTAAAGATGATCAGGGAACCAGCTACAGTTCTCCTGGTAGCACCTTGGTGGCCCAAGAGACCTTGGTTTTCAACCTTGGTAGAGCTGTCAGTTCAGGATCCATGGATGATTCCAGTGAACACACAGTTGCTGTCCCAGGGCCCAGTATTCTGCCTGAACCCGCAATGGTGGAAGCTGACGGTGTGGACCCTGAGATCTCCATACTTCAGAAGAAGGGATATTCAGAACGAGTCATAGAGACTCTAATTTCAAGCAGGAAGATTGTAACCAGAAAAATTTATCTTAAAGTCTGGAAGACTATTGAACCTTGGAGGATTGAAAATAGGAAATTTTCATTCAAGATACCCGTAATTTTGGATTTCTTGCAAGTGGAGTTGACTTGGAGTTGACTTGGGACTCAGTGTTAATACTCTAAAGGTGCAGTTGGCAGCCTTATCGTTTTTTCTGGATAGAAGATTATCATCTATTTCAGTTATTCCACACAGAACTCAGGAGATTGTTATTCCATCTATCAACCAGGAAGACTCTGAACTTAGGGCTCTGGATGTGAGATCTCATCTTTTACGATATCTCCAACAGACTAAGGATTTCAGGAAAGCGGACAGCTTATTTATCTCCTTCGCAGGACCTAGAAAGGGTCTAAGAGTATCCAAAACAACGCTGGCAAGATGGATGAAGAATACCATCAGAATGGCTTACCAAGATATGAATATGCCAAGTGGAGTTACGGCTCATTCTACAAGAAGTGTATCTACGTCTTGGGCAGAGCAAGCAGGGGTTTCCATGGAACAGATTTGTAAAGCTGCCACCTGGACTTCAGCTAAGACTTTTGCAAGACATTACCGTTTGGATCTTGTTACTCAGAAGGACCAGTCTTTTGGCCGAAGTGTCCTTCGTTCAGTTCTTCCCACCCAATGAGGTAGTCCTCGCCTATATCTCTCAGGCGTATGCTGCCCGAAGGATGTTTTGAGAAAACTTAAGTGAGGTACCTGGTAACTTTTTTTCTAAAAATCCGGAAGGGCAGCATACGCCGGCTTCCCTCCCCCGTTTTCAATAAGGTGTTGGATTATGCATTTTATTGTTTGAAGTTGTTGGTCTGTTCGTTTTCTCTGTCAGGAACCGCTTACCTGATCCCCGTTCCAGCGACGTCTCCAGGCGGCCAGCTGCTGCTGTCACTGTGCGGCGGCCGCGCCGAACGGCGTCGGCTCGAGCATCGTCGGCTCGAGCGGCGCCCAGCTCAGCCACGCCCCCCGCTTCCTCCTCCAGGAGACATGCTCGCGCGCGGCCACGAGCACGTGTCTGTTATGCCCTCCGGCGGCGCTGTGCGGCGCGCACCCGCAGGAGGATCAATTAAAGGGTTAATGAATCCTAGGGGATTGAGGGCTTCGCCCTCTTCTGCTCTGCAGCCAATTACCCTTGGAATCCTATGTGCTCCAATCAGTACTCTGCTTCCCTCAGACCTGTTCCTATAAAGGCAATTCCCTCTCAGTTGTGAATTGCCTGTGATAGCGCTCAGAACCCTGTGTTACCTACTCCTGTGAAGTCTAGCCTGTTGCCGATTTGATTGTACGACCATTCTCGATCCTGAATCCTTGTTGCCGACCTCTGCCTGAATTGACGCCTCTCGATCCTGAATCCTTGTTGCCGACCTTTGCCTGAACTGACGCTTCTAGATCCTGATCCCCAGTTGCTGACCTCTGCCTGAACCCCGACTACGTCTTGCCTGACCCCTGGTGCCGCTACGATCTCTGCCTTCCCGTTATCGACCTATTGCCTGTCTCTGGACTTCCGTCACTCACGCTCTTGCTATTGGTTCTCCAGTCCTCCCACATATAAGCTTACATCCTTTGAGCCATTAAGTCCTGGGGGCAACCGATCCCGGGTAGGCGTATCTTGCATCCCGGCAAGCGGGGGCTCCTACAGGTGAAGCTGGCTGTGGAGATTGGGGGTTGTGAGCTTATTAAGAGGGCTGGAGTTACCCCGAGCGTGACATTATCACAGGCCCAAAAAATGGATGACCTGGTACAGCAGGTGCAAGCTATGGCCACAGCGATCAACCAACTCGCTCAAAGAGTGGCCACTCAGGAATCTCGTCAAGTGCCAACTTCCGCTGTACCACCTCATTTCTCTGAACCTAAGATTCCACTGCCTGAGAAATTTTTTGGAGAACGAGCAAAATTTTCCAATTTCAAGAATGCCTGCGAACTATATTTTAAGTTAAGACCTATCTCCTCTGGCACAGAGGTCCAACGAGTAGGCCTAGTCATTTCCTTGCTTCAAGGAGACCCACAGTCCTGGGCCTTTAGTTTACCGTCCCATGACATTGTTCTACAATCAGTGACTGCCTTCTTCAATGCTATGGGCGTTTTATACGCCGATCCAGATATACAGTCTACCGCAGAGAATAGGCTTCGGGCCTTAAAACAAGGACGGAATTCGGCTGAAGACTACTGTGCTGAATTCCGCCGCTGGGCTATCGAAGCTAGGTGGAACGATCCAGCTTTGTGTAGTCAGTTCAGGGTGGGACTGTCGGATAGCATCAAGGATGCCTTAGTCAATTTTCCCCCGCCAGCGGACCTAGATCAATTAATGCAGGTCTCCATTAAAATAGACCGACGTCTTAGAGAAAGGGCCAGGGAGAGAGTCGGGGCTCCCACGTCCTTTAGACCAGTCCAGAGTCATAGATCCCCGGTTCCCCGTGGAGAAAATACCTCATCATCCTCCCAGGAAGAACCTATGCAATTAGGGAGAACCCGCTTATCCCAAGAGGAGAAACAGCGTAGGCGATCCGAGGGGTTATGCCTGTATTGCGGGAATTCTGGTCATTTTGCAGGGTCCTGTCCCAACAAGGGGAAACCGGCGGAAAACTTCCGCACCCAGACCAGGTAGAGAGTACTGATCTGGGTGAGTCAGTTTGTAACTCTCGCCAGAATAAGATGCTTGTACCTATTGATTTGTTTTGGGGGTCCTCTAAGCAGACAGTTTCCGCCTTCATAGACAGTGGTGCGGCTGGAAACTTTTTGGACAGGAGCATGATCTCCACCTTAGGGATCCCTGTAGTTCCTCTTGAAAGATCCCTACAAGTTTTAGCTATCAATGGAAAGGCAATCCAGGGAGGTCCTATAAATACCAAGACCCCACCTCTCAGACTAATTGTCGGCTCTTCTCACTCTGAATTCTTAGAATTCTTTATTTTTGATTGTCCGGAAACTCCGGTGGTTTTGGGATACCCCTGGTTGCAACTCCATAACCCGGTGTTAGATTGGCGGGCTGGGGAGTTGGTCAAGTGGAGTGACCACTGTAAAAGTCACTGTTTTAATACAGGCCTCAGAAGCGTTCAAGTCTTACCACAGGAATTACCTCAGCCATACGCTGATTGGATCGATGTATTCTCTGAACGCTCTGCTGATACTCTTCCTCCACATCGGTCCTATGACTGCCCCATTGACTTGCTGCCTGGCACAATTCCCCCGAGGGGAAAGATTTATAACCTTACCCTGCCCGAGGAGCAAGCAATGAGGGAGTATATTACCGAAAATCTTAGGAAAGGATTTATCCGTCCCTCTACCTCGCCTGCTGGGGCCGGGTTCTTTTTTGTAGAGAAAAAAAGATGGTGGCTTGAGACCGTGCATAGATTATCGAGCCTTGAATAAGATCACTGTAAAAAAACGATACCCCTTACCCTTGATTGGGGATCTGTTCAATCAAGTCACAGGAGCTCGAATTTTCTCCAAATTGGATTTGAGAGGGGCTTACAATCTGATTCGCATCCGACAGGGGGACGAGTGGAAAACTGCATTTAATGTGAAGGATGGGCACTATGAGTACCTGGTCATGCCCTTCGGTCTTTGTAATGCGCCAGCCGTTTTCCAAGATTTTGTTAATGATATATTCAGGGAATATCTCGGTAGATTTGTAGTCATCTACTTGGATGATATTCTCATTTTTTCTAATTCTTTACCGGAGCACAGACACCATGTTAAGTTGGTGCTACAAAAATTAAGAGAGAACAACTTATTTGCTAAACTGTCTAAGTGTGTGTTTGAAGTCACTACAGTTCCCTTCCTAGGGTATGTTATTACCAACCAGGGTTTGGAGATGGACGCGGGGAAGGTTTCAGCAGTTCAGGATTGGGTCCAACCCAAAACTTTAAAGGAATTGCAACGTTTTCTAGGTTTTGCAAATTTTTATCGGCGTTTCATAAAAGGCTTTTCCCATGTTGTTGCACCCCTTACCAACCTTACCCGCAAGGGGGCTTTTACTGCTAACTGGTCCCCCTCTGCCTGTGAGGCCTTTCTAACCTTGAAACGGGCCTTTACTTCGGCACCTGTCTTAGTGCATCCAGATATTCATAAAGCTTTTATTATTGAAGTGGATGCTTCTGAGCTGGGAGTGGGTGCAGTTTTGTCACAATATTCTGGTAACCCTGAGCGTCTCCATCCATGCGCTTATTTTTCGCGTAAATTCAGTACCGCGGAACAAAATTATGATGTTGGCAATAGGGAACTATTAGCTATTAAACTGGCATTTGATGAATGGCGACACTGGTTGGAGGGTTCATTACATCCTATAACTGTGTATACTGATCATAAAAATCTCGAATACATAGGTTCTGCCAAGAGGCTGAACTCTCGTCAGGCACGTTGGGCATTATTCTTCTCGCGTTTCAATTTTATTATTACTTTCAAGCCGGGTGTAAAAAATACTAAAGCTGATGCTCTATCTCGCATGTTCGGTGAATGTAAGGATCGGGGTGATTCTGGTGAACCAATTTTACCCACAGGTTGTGTGGTGGGGGCGTTACTTCCTGATCTCTCCAATACCTTGGCGCCGTTTCAAGATGAATCTCCTAGTGATGTACCCTTGGGGTGCCAGTTTGTTCCGCCGCACCTGCGTTCGGATGTAATTCGCGAATTTCACGATGCCAAAACTGCTGGTCATTTGGGTAACCGTAAGACGTCTATGCTTGCCCGTCGTCATGTATGGTGGCCTACCATGAGACGCGATATCACTGTCTTTATCGACGCTTGTGCTATTTGTGCTCGAAGTAAAGGAGTTCACAAGGCTCCTAGTGGCAGTTTGGTTCCTCTTGAAATTCCTGCTGAGCCATGGACCCATATTTCTATGGATTTTATTGTAGATTTGCCTCTCTCACATGGTAATACTGTCATTTGGGTGGTCGTAGATCGTTTCAGTAAGATGGCACATTTCGTTCCTTTGGCCAAACTTCCTTCTGCACCTGAGCTTTCGCGGCTGTTTACTTCGCATATTTTTCGTATTCATGGTATTCCGTCCAATATAGTCTCTGATCGGGGTGTTCAATTTACTTCCCGTTTTTGGAAACACTTCTGTTCGCGGTTGGGAATACAGATCTCTCTTTCTTCTGCCTACCATCCCCAGACTAATGGGCAGACAGAAAGAACTAATCAAACTTTGGAACAATACTTAAGGTGTTATGTTTCTGATGCCCAAGAACAATGGGCGGAATTTATTGATTTCGCCGAGTTTGCTTACAATAACGCGCCTAGTGAGAGTACCAAGGTATCTCCTTTTTATTGTAACTTAGGGAAAAATCCTAGAGCTTCTTCCCTTTCAGGGTCACCTTCCAATCTGCCGGCGTTGGAGGAGTGGCTTCAAGAACGGAAGAATATCTGGACACACGTTCAGGAGATTCTTAAGACCACTGGTTTGAGGTATAAGAAATTTGCCGACCGCCGCAGATCACAGGAACCTACTCTTCGAGTAGGCGATCTAGTTTGGGTCTCCACTAAAAATATTGCGCTCCGTCAGCCATCTAACAAATTAGGTCCAAAATTTATTGGTCCTTTTCCAATCGTCAAGAAGTTGAATAATGTGTCTTTTAAAGTTCAACTCCCGCCAACTATGAAAATACCTAATTCCTTTCACGTTTCACTGTTAAAACCGGCGAAGAATGCTCCTCTTGCTGGTCCTGCACCAATTCTTCTTAATAATGAGCCAGAGTATGAAGTGAATAAGATCTTGGATTCACATAAAGTGCGTAATTCTTTACAGTATTTGGTGGATTGGGTTGGCTATGGTCCGGAGGAAAGATGCTGGGTGGCAGCGAGGAATGTTCATGCCAAGGCTCTTGTAAGAAGGTTCCATCGTGACAATCCAGGGAAACCGGGTGAGGGTCCGGAGGCCCCTCGTGAAGGGGGGGGTAGTGTCAGGAACCGCTTACCTGATCCCCGTTCCAGCGACGTCTCCAGGCGGCCAGCTGCTGCTGTCACTGTGCGGCGGCCGCGCCGAACGGCGTCGGCTCGAGCATCGTCGGCTCGAGCGGCGCCCAGCTCAGCCACGCCCCCCGCTTCCTCCTCCAGGAGACGTGCTCGCGCGCGGCCACGAGCACGTGTCTGTTATGCCCTCCGGCGGCGCTGTGCGGCGCGCACCCGCAGGAGGATCAATTAAAGGGTTAATGAATCCTAGGGGATTGAGGGCTTCGCCCTCTTCTGCTCTGCAGCCAATTACCCTTGGAATCCTATGTGCTCCAATCAGTACTCTGCTTCCCTCAGACCTGTTCCTATAAAGGCAATTCCCTCTCAGTTGTGAATTGCCTGTGATAGCGCTCAGAACCCTGTGTTACCTACTCCTGTGAAGTCTAGCCTGTTGCCGATTTGATTGTACGACCATTCTCGATCCTGAATCCTTGTTGCCGACCTCTGCCTGAATTGACGCCTCTCGATCCTGAATCCTTGTTGCCGACCTTTGCCTGAACTGACGCTTCTAGATCCTGATCCCCAGTTGCTGACCTCTGCCTGAACCCCGACTACGTCTTGCCTGACCCCTGGTGCCGCTACGATCTCTGCCTTCCCGTTATCGACCTATTGCCTGTCTCTGGACTTCCGTCACTCACGCTCTTGCTATTGGTTCTCCAGTCCTCCCACATATAAGCTTACATCCTTTGAGCCATTAAGTCCTGGGGGCAACCGATCCCGGGTAGGCGTATCTTGCGTCCCGGCAAGCGGGGGCTCCTACAGGTGAAGCTGGCTGTGGAGATTGGGGGTTGTGAGCTTATTAAGAGGGCTGGAGTTACCCCGAGCGTGACATTCTCTCTTTCAGATCTCTACAACAACTGGGGAAGAGTAGGAGGTAACCAAGAATAATGATAACAAGGGAGGGGTGAAACAGGATGTGCTGTATACTACAAAATCAATTCTACAGGTGAGTACTAACAGAATTGTATTTTTCCAAGTATACAGCACGTCCTGTTTCACCAAATTCTTTACACTTGGGACGTCCAAAAGCAGTGTCCGTAAAGTAGGGTGGGATCCCCAAAGAACAACGGCGGGCAGTTAAAACCACTGCCGCCGGAAGAACTTTGCGGCCCAAAGCAGCATTAGGTGAGGCCCTAACATCAACCTTGTAAAACCTGGAAAAAGTATGAACAGAAGACCAAGTTGCGGCCTTACAATCTTGTTCCACAGAAGTCTGGTGCTAAAAGGCCCAAGAGGCACCAATAGCACGAGTGGAATGAGCAGTAAGGCGGAAGGGAGGTTCCTTCCCCTTAGCAGAATAGGCTTGCACCACCGCCTGACGAATCCACTTGCTGATAGTGGACTTAGCAGGAGGCAAACCCTTCCTAGGACCAGAAGGAAGAACAAAAAGAGCATCAGTCTTCCTGAAAGATTCAGTAGCTACCAAGTAAAACTTCAGAACCCTGACCACATCTAAAGAATGCAGAGTCCTCTCCTTGGAATCAGCAGGATTAGGACACAAGGAAGGCAACACAATGTCCTGATTGAGATGAAAAGTAGACACAACCTCAGGCAAGAAATCTGGCTTAAACCGAAACACCACCTTGTCCTGGTGTCGCTCAAAATAAGGAGGCTTGATGGAAAGCGCTGCCAACTCAGAAACACGCCTGACAGAAGTGATAGCCACCAAAGAGGCCACCTTAAGAGTCAAAATGGGCTATGTTACCCAAACTGGTAACATAGGTTTACATGGTGGACGCACATGAGAAACCCCCTGGAAAAAAGTGTTAACCAAACGGTGACTGGCAAAAGATCTTTGGAAAAAAATTGCCAGAGCTGAAACATGACCCTTGAGGGTACTAAGTTGAAGGCCCAAATCCAAACCATGTTGCAAGAATTCCAGAATCCTGGGAATAGAAAACACCCAACAGGGAAGAGATTTAGACTCACACCAGGCAATGTAAGCATGCCAGACCCTGTAGTAGATAAAGGACGAGGACTTCTTCCTAGCCCTAATCATGGTTAACAACAGAGGCAGTCAAACCGTTTTCCATCAAGATGGAGGTTTCAGCAGCCAAGCCGTCAAAGCCAACGTTTGTAAATTGGGATGGCACAGCTGCCCCTGAGTGAGCAAATCTGGATCCTTGGGCAGGACGTACTGATCTACTGCCAACTGCACGATGTCTGCGAACCACACCCTTCTTGGCCAACAGGGGGCCACCAGAATGGTTGGCACCCCTTCCTGGGCTATCTTGCGCAGCACCCTGCCCAACAGAGGAAACGGAGGGGACACAGAGGAGCCAAAACCCCTTCCAAGGCATTGCCAGCACATCTGTGGCAAAGGCCAAAGGATCCTGTGACAGAGAGACAAAGAATGGAAGTTTGTGATTGTGACGTGAAGCAAACAGGTCCACATCCGGCAGACCCCAGCGGTGGAACAGGGAGTGAAACACCCTTACGCTGAGGGACCACTCCCACAGCGGAGACATCCCCCTGCTCAAAGAATCTGCCTCCAGGTTCTCCACCCTCCGCCCAGGACAGTATCAGGGACACTTCCTTGAGGGCTCGCTTGCTCCAAGTCCCTCCCTGATGATTGATGTAGGCGACCACCGTCTGGTTGTCCGATCGGATCTGAACCGCCCGACCCCGAAGGTGTGGGGTCAACTGGAAAAGAACCAACCTTATCGCCCGCAGTTCCAGAATGTTGATGGGGGCATGGGCCTCCTGGGGCCCCACTGACCCTGGAACTTCAGAGACTTCCAAAAACCCCCCCAACTTCTCAGACTGTCATCTGTGGAGACAGTCTCCCAGCACGGGGGCAAAAAGTTCCTGCCCAGTAGGAGATTCCAGCCACCACGAGAGGGATTGACTGACTGACCGGAGGGGACAGAACAAATGTCTGATCCAGGGACACAGGGTCCCGATCCCAAACTGACAAGAGGTGCAACTGAAGAGGTCTCATGTGAAACTGAGCATAGGTAACCGCCTCGAAGCATGACACCATCGGGCCCACCAGCTGCATCCCGTGCCGAATGGAGGCGTGAGGGCAAGAAAGTAGAGACCGTGCCAGCGTCTGCAGGCTCTCCACCTTCTGCTGAGGCAGAAAAACCTTGACCTGAGATGTATCCAGAGTCATGCCCAGAAAGGACCTCACCAAGGACAGAGACAGAGAAGATTAGGGATAGTTAATCACCCAACCGAAGGACTCGAGTGACCACCATCTGGGTATCCAGCTCGGCTTGATGAAAGGACTGAGACGCAATGAGAATGTCATCCAGATAAGGAAGGATGCGAATGCCCTGAGATTTCAACAGAGCCATCACCTCCGCCAGCACCTTGGTGAAGACCCGAGGAGCCGAGGTAAGACAGAACGGTAGGGCCACAGATTGGTAGTGCTGATTCTCCAGAGCGAACCTGAGAAGTCTCTGATGACCTGGAAAGATAGGAACATGAAGGTAAGCATCTTTGATGTCCACAGAAGTCATGAAATCGTCTGGGCGCAAGGTACTGACCGCCAAGCGCAGAGCCTCCATGCGAAAATTGCTTGAACCTGACAAATTTGTTGAGGCGTTTAAAATCCAGGATAGGCCTAAGGGACCCATCCTTTTTGGGAACAGTGAACAGATTGGAATAGAAACCTCTCCCCTTTCCTAAAGGGCACCAGGCAAATGACCCCCAAATCCAAAAGGTTTTGGACCGGAAGCCGCAAGCCCTGAGCTGACAAGGGATCTTGAACCATCTGGGATTTGATGAATCTTGGGGGCGGCCAGGATGCAAACTCGGAGGACACCACCTACTGAATCCACCGGTCTGAGACGCCCAGTCTCCAAACGTGAGCAAAGAGCCGCAACCGCCCCCCCCCCCACCCGGATGGGTGAGGGCGCCTCCTCATGCCAGAGGGGGCTTGGGGGAAGATTTGGACTTGGGACCCCATGAGAGACCGGGGCAACCACGGCCTCTACCCCCGCCCCAAGGGTCTCTACGTGCCCCCGCAAATGATGCACAACGACCGGACCTGGGAGCACGGAAGGAGGGGAGGGAAGAACCAGCCCCCCGAAAGGGCCGCGGCTGCCACCTGCGTTGAGGCAGCCTACCATCATCCTTAGCAAACAGATCCAGACGCTCCCCAAAGAGCCATAGCCCAGTAAAGCGGAAGCCAGTGAGAGCCTTCTTAGCAGCATTATCAGCCGCCCACTGACGCAGCCAAACAGAGCGGCGTATAGCCACCAAAAGGCCAGAAGTCTTACCACACATCCTGACCGCATCATCCATAGCAGAAAGAATAAATGCCACAAATTCATAGCAAAGCAGGAGGGATCTATATTCCTCCCCCCTATTGGCATCCGAGGCATTATCCAGAAGGCACTTGAGTAGCCCTTTATTAGCAAGAGCCATGATGGCAGAAGCGCACACACGGCGCAGTGCAGTCCCTGCACAAGCAAATGCGTGACAGGCCAGCTGATCAACACGCCGGTCCTCACCATCCCTCAGAGTAGAAGTGTCAGGGGAATGCATGACCAAGGTATTACGACAACCCAACCACGGGAGCATCCACCTTTTAGCCGGGACAGGAGGTATAATACACAGTACTTCAAAAATTTTAGCCAACAGCCTGCCAGTATCCTCTGGAGACCATGGGTCTTCTCCAAAAGGAGACCCAGTACCACCATAAACGTTCTGCTGCTCCTCAGAGGAATCAGAGAAAAGTTCCCCCTCTTCTAGGGGGTACAGGCCAGGGAAAAAAAACTGTCCCTCATCCTCCTCAGGAAAAAGGGAAACAGCGGGAGTAAAATGCCGCTTCTTGCCAGAAGCCTTACGAGGGACCGGCCCAGCCATATGCCTTTCCAGGCTGGCCACCTGCAAATCCAAGTCATAGTTTGATTCCCCACTAGCATATCCCTCACTAGGGGTCAAATGCAGGCGCGGGGGGGGGGGGGGTAGGTGATTTAGAAGGGGGCGCAGAGCTGGGCAGCGTAGCAGGCAAACCAGACTGCAGCGCAAGTACCTTCTGGGCGCAGGGCACACATACCCTGACACTGTCACTCACAGTGGATACCCCACACGCGGCACACAGCTGGGCTTGTCCCGAAGGAACCCCAAGCACATTATCCCCGGAAGCCTCCATATGGTGATTAGAGTGGGCACACTGGCAAGTATAGGGTTAAGGCTAACAAGAGCCACCCGGGATGCCCCAAAACCCTGCTAGGGAAGGTGGGAGAAGGAAGGGAAGAGGGCCGGGAGAAACCACAGACACGTTTATCCCGCCTGAAAGACATAAGAAAACCACACACAACATTCCCATAATGTGGTGACAAGAGCACAATACAACCCCGAAGGGGACTCACAGACAAGAAGCTGACCGCACATCCAGGCAGGCAAGCAGCACGCCGCAGTACCGCAGGTCAGGAGAAGACAAACTCCAACCAAAATGGCACCCGCATGGACCTTAAGGGGCGGGCCGCGGAGGTATGACGCAAAAAACGTCATCCACGTGACCCGCCCCCCCCCGAAGACCACGAATCCCGCTCCACGTGACCTCCCAGCGCCAATGACAGCGCAGTAAAACATGAGGAAAATGTCGCCGCCAGCCGCGGAGCGCCATACAAAACGGCGCAGCAGCGACCATGGACAAACAAGTAAAAGGCAGATAAAATACAATGTGAAACAACACCGCCTAAAGCCCCCCCCCCCCCCCCCGGAGAGCTTCCCAGGGAGAGAGTGAGGCGGGGAAGAGCAACGGTAGGCGCACCCAAGGCATGCTTAGCTAGGGAGGGGGGGCAGAGGAGGGGGGGCAAGGGAAGGCCCACAATAAGGCAGGAAGGGGCATCCTTCAAGGCTCACCATAAGCCTGAACCGCCTACCCTTGTAGGTACAGGGATTGCGTGTGTGTGGTGTGTTTTTTTTACACTTAACCCCTTGTGAACTGGTAAGGGGTCCAAGAGATCCCTATGCCAGTTCACAAGGCTGGGGGCTGGCAAGTCACCTGCGGCTAGCGGGTGATTTGCCATTAACCCCCGGCACCCCATTACCTGCCTCCCCAAAGCCCGGGGGGGGGGGCAGAAGAGCCTGTGGCCATGGGCTATGTGGGCTTGTAGCCTGCAGGGCCAGGGGCCACAAAAGCTGGCCCCTGCGCCCTGTTCCTACAAGCCCTGCATAGCTGGTCCCGGGCTGGTTATTTCGGGTAAGGGGGACCCCATGTCATTTTTGGGGGGATTTTTAAGGGTTTTTAACCCTTAAAAATCAACCCCCCCCTCTCATTTTTTTTCTCGATTTAACCCTTTGTAGTGTGGATGGTAGTTGTATTTTATTTGTAAATGTTATAAACTACTTGTTTCAGTTTGGGGGGTCTCCTGGGCAGGAACGGGGGGCTACCGATAAATATGTGGTACCGTTCTAATCGGTAGAAATGGGGCACTCTCATGCAATATGGTTTTCTTTAATAAAATAATTTTTTTATTTAAAATAAAGGAGACCATTTTCTAAAAACATTTGTATTTATTTTTTTTTACTTAATATTGTAAAAAACAGAATAAAATTTACAAACAAGACATTTCATGTTAAAGCCTAAACTCTTCTGCAAAAAAATGAAAAGGGTTGAAAGTAGCTATGCATGTTGGGTATTGTTCTGTTCGGGGGACCTTGCGCTTTCAGACTTAGCTTGTTTTTTCTTGTTTGCATATTTATATTTTAGGAAAAGGTGTTTTTTATTCAGCTTTTTTATACATTTTTTAGGGAAACCCTGCGCAACCAAAGAATTTTTTGAGGGATTCATTCCAGAAAGATGAGCCCACTACAACAAGCTGGGTACGCTTAGAAAGCTAAACATGTGTTTAGATTTAAACATCTGTATTCAGGGAATATATGGTTTATGGGGGATATTCCAAATGTAAAGGGATGTTTTGTTTGAAAAATCGCAAGGTGCGCACTTTGTCTGCAGAGCTGAAATTTTCAAGTAAAATTGCCGTTACGCACATGCTTTACTTTGGGGTGTTTGGCAACTCTTCCCTTGACAGTAGCTATGCATGTTGGGCATTGTTCTGTTCGGGGGGCCTTGCTTTTTCAGATTAAACTTGTTTTTTCTTATTTGTATATAGTTTTTTTTTTTTTTTTTTTTTTTTTTTTTTTAGGAAAATGTGGCTTTGATTCTGCCTTTTTATCCTTTTTTTAGGGGAACTCCTTGCAACCAAAGATTACATTGAGGGATTACTTCCAGAAAACTGTGGCCACATCAACAAGCCTGGTACACCTAGAAAGCTTGAGGTGTGTACTTCCAAAGAATATATAGTTTGTTGGGGGTATTTCAAATGTGGGAGAAAAAATACCATTTTGTGAGTACTCACCTGAAAAATGGATATTGTCAGTGTGTCACACACCCCGCTTCCCCTTTAATTCTTATGATCGGGTTACTCCACCAGCAGGTGGCGACGTTGCAGAGAGAAGTCTTGAAAACGAGCCCCCTTCCGGCCTATATATACCTGGGACCTCCCACTTAACACCCAGTGATTTTAAAAGCAGAAAGACAAGGTATCAGGAAATCCAATGGTAACCTCAAAATAAGAAAAGCTTCACCATATAAAGGATCCAGGATACCAAAAAGAGCGGGTGAAGCGGGGTGTGTGACACACTGACAATATCCATTTTTCAGGTGAGTACTCACAAAATGGTATTATTCTCAGTGTGTCACACACCCCGCTTCCCCTTTAATTCTTACGATCGGGACATCCAAAATCAGTGTCCACAAGGGATGGGTATCCGAAGGCAAAATGAAGCATAACTTAAATGACTGCAGTCTGCAGAACTTTGCGGCCAAACATAGCATCCGCTGAGGCCCGCACATCAACTTTGTAAAACTTAGAAAAAGTATGAACAGAAGACCAAGTAGCAGCCTTACAAACTTGTTCAACAGAAGCTTGGTGCTGAAAAGCCCAAGACGCTCCAACGGCGCGAGTAGAATGAGCAGTGATACGAAAAGGGGGAACTTTCCCCTTAGCAGAATAGGCCCCAATAACGGCCTGACGTATCCATTTGCTAATGGAAGATTTGGCCGGTGCCAAACCCTTCTTAAGCCCACAGGGCGCAACAAAAAAGGCATCCGTCTTACGAAAAGGGACCGCTTCCTAGCCCTAATCAGGGTCTGAACGACCGCCTCAGACAAACCTTCCTCTTTCAAGATGAAGGTTTCAGCAGCCAGGCCGTCAAAGCCAGTGTTTGTAAATTGGGGTAAAGTAGATGACCCTGGGATAGCAGGTCCCGCATCAAGGGAAGCCGGCACTGGTCCACGGCCATCCTTACGATGTCTGCGTACCAAACCCTTCTTGGCCACCTTGGAGCCACCAGAATCGCTGGTGCCCCTTCTAGAACCAGTTTGCGAACTACCTTGCCCAGCATGGAGACCGGTGGAAACAGGTACAGAAAACCCAAGTCCTTCCACGCCAGAAACAAGGCATCCACTGCCAAGGCCAGGGGATCCTGGGAAAGAGACACAAACGCTGGAAGCTTGTGATTGTGCCTCGAGGCAAAGAGATCCACCTCCGGAGTCCCCCACTTGCGGCAAAGATCCAGAAAGACCTCGGGGTTGAGAGACCACTCACCGTGGCGAGAGGACCCCCTGCTCAGGGAATCCGCATCCGTATTCTCCCCCCCCCCCCCCCCGGAATGTACACTGCCGAAAGGCAAGGAACATTGCTCTCCGCCCATCGCAGGATCAGAGAGACCTCCCTGAGGGCACTCCTGCTGCAAGTCCGTCCTTGGTGATTTATGTAGGCCACTGCCGTTCGGTTGTCCGAACGCACCTGAACCGGAAGACCCCGTAACTGTGGGGTCAACCGAGCCAGAACCAGACGAATGGCTCTGAGCTCCAATACATTGATGGGGGTGTGAGCCTCCCGGGGGCCCCACACCCCGCTGAACTGATGACTCTTCCAATAACCTCCCCAGCCCAACAGGCTGGCATCCGTGGTAACCGTCTCCCAATAAGGAGCCAGAAAGGATCTGCCCTCCACCAGATTGCTTGAGTCCAGCCACCACCGAAATGACTGCCAAACTCTGGGAAACACATTGAAAGGTTGATCCAATGACTGTGGGCTCCTGTCCCAATACGTCAACAGGAGAAGTTGAAGAGATCTCATGTGAAACTGTGCAAACGGCACCGCCTCGAAGGAGGACACCATCAGACCCACCAGTTTCATCCTCGAATAGAGGGACAAGGACTGTCCAGAAGAAGACGATCAGGTCCTGAATCCCCTGCACCTTGGCCTGGGGCAGAAAAACTCTGGCCAGACTGGTATCCAGATTCATGCCCAGAAATGAAATCACTCGAGACGGGGAGAGAGAAGACTTGGTGCGGTTGATCACCCACCCGAACCTCTCCAGGGTCGACAACACCAGATGGGTGTCCAGCTCTGCCTGCTGAAGGGAAGAAGCTGAAATTAACAGATCGTCCAGATAAGGCACAATGCGAATGCCCTGCGATCTGAGCAGAGCCATTACACCCACCAAAACCTTGGTGAAGACCCTCGGTGCCGAGGTCAGAGCAAAGGGAAGGGCTACGAATTGATAATGTTGATCCTTTATCGCAAACCGGCGGAATCTCTGATGCGCCTGAAAGATCGGAACATGCAGATATGCATCCTTGATGTCTATGGATGTCATAAAATCCCCTTGGCGAAGGGAAATGATAGCCGAGCGCAGAGTCTCCATGCGGAACCTTTTGGCTCTGATAAACCTGTTTAGAACCATGAGATCTAGAATGGGTCTCACCGAACCCTCCTTTTTGGGTACCGTGAAAAGGTTGGAGTAGTAACCCCTGCGTCTCTCCGACTGAGGCACCGGGCAAATAACTCCTATGTCCCGTAGGTTTCTTACTGCTAACAGGAGCCTCTGCGCAGCCTGAGGGTCCGAGGGCACCCGAGACCTTAAGAACCTTGGAGGCGGCCAGTACTCAAACTCCAGTTTGTACCCGGAGGAGACCACTTCCAGGATCCAATTGTCTGTGATCTCCTGAGCCCAGACCTGGAAGAAGAGCCGCAGCCGTCCCCCCACCCGTGCGGGTAAGGGCGCCCCTTCATTGCTGAACCGGCTTACCGGCGGGCTTAGGCTTGGAACCCCAGGAAGCCCCTGTCCCAGGACGAGCCCCTGACACCAGAGACAGGCAGACGCCTAGTTGCTCTGGCCCCACGAAAGGACGGGGTGAAAGAACCACCCCCCCCCCCCCCCGAAAGGGACGGCGCTGTTTCTTCCGCTGAGGCGACTTACCTCCCTTAGCAACAGCATCCAATCTATCACCAAACAGCCGCGTACCCATGAAGGGAAGAGCTGTAAGGGACTTCTTAGCCCCAAAATCCGCTGTCCACTGACGCAGCCAGACCAACCCGCGCATGGCCACCAATAGAGCCGAAGTCCTGCTACACATGACAATGGAATCCTCCATAGCAGACAACACAAAATCCATGAATAGTTCACACCGCTTAAGAGTAGCGAACTCGTCGCTAGCCGGATCAAACTAACAGTCATTAAGCCAGTCCCTAATAAGAGACCTGGAAGCAAGCGACACTAGAGCAGATGAACAAGCTGGCCGCAGGGCCGATCCCACACAGGCAAAGGCATGACAGGCCATCTGATCCAGGCGCCTATGCTCGCCATCCTTAAGGGAGGTAGCGTCAGGGGTGTTTAACACAGAAGAATTGGTCAAGCCCAAGACAGGCGCATCGACCTCAGGGGGAGAGGACCACCGCTTGACCGCCTCCACAGGGAAGGGATACTTCTTGTCCCATTCCTGGGGAGCACCCGGCAGCCGACAGGGCCTTTCCCATTCTTTCTGGATCAGAGCCTCAAAATGATCCTGCGTAGGGAATTCTAGACGGGGCTTACGCACCCCAAAATATTCCCCCTTCTTTAAAGGAGGCGCCTCCGGGCGATCAATATCCAACACCTCCAGCATATGCGACAAAACAGCAGCCGTATCTACGGCATCCCCAGGCGCTGGCCCCACAAGAGCATCACCAGACTGTACAAAATCAGACTGTCTCCTCAAACACTTCCCCCTCCTCTAAAGGGGAATAATAAGACAAATCCATAGAGTCGTCGTCCGCATCCCACACGGGCTGGGCCGACGACAAATGTCTCTTTTTAGCTTGGGCCTTCTTGCCCACCGCGCTAACAATAAACTTTTCAATGCTGGCCAACCTGGCACCAACATCCGACTGCGACTCCCCGCTGGCACCAATGTCACTCGGGGTACGGATCAAGCGGGGAGGGGAAGGCGATGAAGCGGGAGGAGCCGACCCAGAAGTCTGGGAACCAGACTTCTGCGTTATGGCCTTATGAGCGCATGGAGTACAGATCGGTACATCCTCTCCCGTAAGGGATGCCCCACACCCCACGCATGGGCGAGCTTGCCCCAATGAGAGCCCGAGCCCAGTGTCCTGCGGAGCCTCCATATGGTGATTTTTTAGTGGTCAGTCGCAAGACCGAAGGGAATTACGCTTAAGCAACCCGGGATGCCCCTTAAAAGTCCCGGTGGGAGGATTTAGAGGAGAGTAATTTTTTAAAATAGGGACCAGGAGGAACCCCTTAATATGCACAATATGAAGCAATCTGCAACACACAATAGGCATATAATTACTATTAAGGCATATGCATTAATAAAATCACAAGCATACCACACATACTATATACATATAAATATACAGGTATACTGCAATAAATGGTAAAAATATACACCACCAGGGGTCCACCCCACCAGAGAGTGACCCCCAACGCACAAAGAAACGGGCCATCAGGCCCCTACCTGACCCCCAAGAGCAGCACGGCAGCACAGGAGATCTTCAAGATGGCCCCTGACCAGGAGGAAACCAGACCAAGGGAGAAGAAGAAGGGGGGCGTGCCAGCGTCGAAGGCGCGCTATCCAGGCCACGTCCCCCTCCCTGCAGCGCGGATCTGGCCAGAGGGAGGCCTGCACAAATCACGCCGACGAGGGGGCGGGGCTACCGCGGCGGGGCGCCCGGCCACGCCCCCTTCTCCACCCAGACACACAGCCTGAGTGACTTCGCTCAGGCTGAAGGAAGCCATATTGCACCAATTCATCGAGGGATCACTTCCAGATGAGCCACATCAACCAACAACAAAGTGTGAAACACCTAAACACAAACACACATCCATTAGATTAAAACTAATAAAAAAAGATGCCAGCTTAGGAGGCGCCAGCCCCCCCCCCCCCCCCCCCGAGGGAGTAAGAGACTCGGAGGGGAAAAGGGGGAACCTCGGCCCATAATAAGGCCGTATTCAGCAGGGACTGGGGGCATCCCATACCAGGATCACCACAACCTGGTTGTATCGCCTGCCCCAATTTGAGGTCTCACGGTGGAGCAAAGGCTCCCAATGCACCCACTGGGTGCTCCTACCCTTGCCAGGACCCGCAGCCTAAGCTGGGAGGCTCAATGGGGGACAATTTGGAAAGAATCCTGGCAGCAATAGGGATAAAAAAGGGGCGCCGGGCGCGAGCCCAGCTTACCTGCAAGAGAGAGAAGTCTTCATCTTCTGTCCTGTCCGCCTGCAGAGAAGACACTGGGGAATTGGTGGGAAGTCCCAGGTGGTTATGGACCGGGAGGGGCTTTTTTTTTTTGCATTCATCTCTGCAGAAGTTCGCCCTCTACTGGAGAACAGCCCGACTGTCAAGACATATTGAAGCGGAGTGTATGTCACACTTGGAATATGGCGCCTGCATATACCTCGAGGGGCGGGCCGCGGAGAAGTGATGCGGAAAACATCATCCGCAAGGCCCCGAAGAGCACGAAAACCCGCCCCCCGTGACAAGGCCAGCCAATGACGGCGCAGCAGCCCCTGAGGCGATGTAGCCGCCATCCGCGGAGCGGAGTACAAGCGCGCGGCGGCGGCAATAGCAACCAGTGCAACCAATACAAAAGTCTTAGCAAAAACAAAACACATAGTAATATATATATATATATATATATATATATATATATATATATATATATATATATATATATACATACACACCACCCCCCCGGAGATCTACCCAGGGGGAGCGAAGGGGAAGCAGCGGACCTAAGAGGAGCCTAACTGAGGGGACAGGGGGCGAGGGGCCCAACAGCCGCGGCAGGGGCCTATACCGCCTACCCTTTGGCGGGGGACTGCTGTAGGAGCTCCTTAGCACCTAGCAGCGGTGCTGCCTACCATCATCCGACCAGCGCAGCCTATGCTGGGAGGCAGTGAAAAGGAACGGGTGGGAATAGTCCTACAGGGCCGCAGGCTAATAAGCCCCGCTCACCTGCGAGTAGAAAGAGCCATCTTCTAGTCATCTCAGCCCAGACTGCAGAGAAGAACTGGGGATTTTGTGGGAGGTCCCTGGTATATATGAGGCCGGGAGGAGCCACCTTTCTGTTTCTGCAGTCCAGCCCCATCTACTGGATGTATAACCCAAGAGTAAGGAATATCTTCTGGAACAGGAGGTGCTGTATACTTAGAATAAACTCACAGTGGTGCCTTAATGAATGGGCAGCGGCAGCACAAGCGCAACTCTCCCCGAGACCAAATCCAGAGTCTGGACGGCAGCAGTGGCTGCGGGACACGAGCTGCAGCAATCCCCACTCATTGCAGTCGAAGCTTGCGGAGAGGTGGCGGCAGTCCACAGGCTGCACAATCGTGGAGCCAGATGCGGAGCACGGGCTGGAGAGCAGAGGCTTCTCCACCAGAGAAAAAGGGGAGCTTACCCCTACCACCCTGATTCACATAAACAGCATAGCTGAGGAGGAATAATGGGTCCATCAGATCAGTGGGATATAGGGGCCTGGATACAGACAAGGTTAATTCCCTGGTTAATTGCTTCCTAGGTAAAAAATCCTATAAAATATAAAATAAATCCAAGAAACCTTTGCAATCCAGTCCAACTGCAACAGTGAAACTGGATTGTGGAGGTTCAGCCGGAAGTATTTAGAGGCCAGGAGGAGCCACACTTTTCACTCCATGCCCTTTGGCCGAGAGTTAACCCATTTGTGACTGAAGGCAGGGTTTGGGCTTGCTTTAAATTGAAACACTGAAACGAAATTTCCATAAGGGTAATAAAATCAACAAAACCAAGAGAATTAGTGTAGATTCTGATAATCTTCATCTTGCAATTAATGGAGGAAGTCATTTCCAAAGATAAAAATTGCCATAAGTCAGGACCTTCCTCCATGCAAAGCTCCAACAAATGTATAGCTGAAAGCTTATCTGTAGACATTCAAATCAAATTAAAAGAAAACACGCACACACTTGATCCAGTGGTGACACATACCACCAGTGGTACGCAAAGCGTTCAGAAACAGTAATGGGGTGCAGGGCTGTCAGTGGGAATGGGGCCAAGTACTGCACATTAGCTACCAAGTGCAGCCAATGGCATCTTGATGCATGGGAACTGTTTGCTGCCGGACCAGCTGCTCAATCCTCCAATAGGAGACCAAACCGAAGTATGGAAGCAAACAGAATGTGCTCCAGAGGACAAAATATATATATATTTGTCACCATTTCCAGAGCACATGTAAACAGCAAGGAGACAGTCTACCGACTGCCAAAAGTTTGTAAAGCATAGGTTTAGTCTAAAAAATACAGTTTAATTGTCTTATTACTGAGCTGTCCTCTTTATGCTAGCCACAATACTGCTCATAAGTTTTAAAGAATATAAAACTAGTCATTATGACAATCATCAAGCAAAAATAAATTCTATAAATATTCTGTCCTCTAAAAACAGAAAGCACGTAAATAAGGCCTGCTCAACCTGTCATTTAAATGAGTCAGCAATGAGCTTTCTTTGGGGAAGATTCATGAAGCATCAATGGAAGAAAAGGCCCTGAGCTTATTGCCGTG
Organism: Gastrophryne carolinensis; assembly: GCA_027917425.1. Taxonomy (NCBI): domain Eukaryota; kingdom Metazoa; phylum Chordata; class Amphibia; order Anura; family Microhylidae; genus Gastrophryne; species Gastrophryne carolinensis. The sequence continues at coordinate 466,235,591 of CM051235.1, forward strand.
TCAGAATTATAACCAAACACAAAAATCTGCAGCACCAGAAGGGTAAAATAAGTGTGCGGTATTCTGGTAGGATAAGGCAATACAGAAACAAAAGGTGTGGATAGCCCAAAACTCTCAACAACCATACCAGAGACAAACTCCCACACCAGCATTTAGTTACAAAAACCATATAATACCGTATTTGCCGGCGTGTAAGACGACTGGGCGTATAAGACGACCCCCCAACATTTCCACTCAAAATATAGAGTTGATTGAATATAGAGTAAAAATACCATTTTGTGAATACTCACCAGTAAAATGGTTATTATTGGTGTGTCACACACACCCCGCTTCCTGTAGTAATAACGTTCGGGTAAACCATCGCCAGATGTCATTGCAGAGAGAGAGATCTTGAAACTGGCCCCTCCCAGTCTATATATACCTGGGACCTCCCACTTAATCCCCAGTGTAATTGAAAAGCAGTAAGACAAGGTACCAGAAAAATTAACCCTCAATAAACTTATAGCTTCACCAAATAGAGAAAACCAGGATACTAAAAAGGGCGGGTGAAGCGGGGTGTGTGTGACACACCAATAATATCCATTTTACTGGTGAGTATTCACAAAATGGTATTATTCTTTGTGTGTCACACACACACCCCGCTTCCTGTAGTAATAACGTTCGGGACATCCAAAAGCAGTGTCCCTAAAGGGTGGGTATCCAGCAGGAAGATGAAGCATAACTCAAACCACTGCAGTTTGCAGAACCTTGCGGCCAAACACAGCATCCGCTGAGCCTCGCACATCAACCTTGTAAAACTTTGTAAAAGTATGAACCGAAGACCAAGTAGCCGCCTTACAAACTTGTTCAACAGAAGCCTGGTGCTGAAAAGCCCAGGAGGCACCAATAGCACGAGTAGAATGAGCAGTGATAAGGAAGGGAGGAACTTTTCCCTTAGCCGTATAGGCGCCAATAATGGCTTGACGAATCCATTTACTAATGGAAGATTTAGCTGGGGCCAAACCCTTCCTAGGCCCACACGGTAGAACGAAAAAGGCATCAGTCTTACGGAAAGAAGACGTAGCACGCAAATAAAAATGAACACAGCGAACAACATCCAAACAGTGCAAAACCTTCTCCTTGTCATTCTTGGGTTTAGGACACAAGGAGGGAAGAACAATGTCCTGATTCAGATGGAATGCAGAAACAACCTTAGGAAGAAAATCCGATTTGAACCGAAATACCACCTTATCTTGATGTTTCTCAAGGTAGGGCGCCTGAATGGACAAGGCCGCCAACTCAGAGACGCGCCGAACCGAAGTGATAGCCACAAGAAAGACTACCTTCTGAGTCAAAGTGGAAAGAGCAATATCCGACAAAGGCTCAAAAGGAGGAGCCTGGAGAGCAGACAGAACCAAATTCAGATCCCAAACAGGTAGCAACGCCTTCCTAGGAGGCCGCAGATGCGTAACCCCCTGGAAAAAAGTCTTGACCAACGGATGAAGTGCAAAAGCCTTCTGAAAGAAAATAGACAAGGCAGAAACTTGCCCCTTTAAGGTACTAAGCTGGAGACCAGCATCCAATCTAGATTGAAGAAAATCCAGAATTCTGGAAACAGAAAAGACTCTGCAGGGCAAAGATCTAGCCTCACACCAATCGATGTAAGAACGCCAGGTTCTATAATAGATAGCAGAGGAAGACCTTTTTCGAGCACAGATAAGAGTCTAACTGAATCAGAAAGACCCTCCTCCTTTAAGATGGAGGTTTCAGCAGCCAAGCCGTCAAAGCCAGCGTTGGCTGAGTGAGAAGATCCGGCCGCAGAGGAAGCTCGAACTGATCCACTGCCATCCGAACGACGTCCGTGAACCACATTCTTCTTGGCCACCTTGGAGCCACGAGAATGGCGGGGACCTTTTCCAGAATCAACTTTATTAACACTCTTCCTAGCAAGGGAATCGGAGGGAACAGATACAGGAACCCCAGTTTCCCCCAGCTCAGAGACATGGCATCCACCGCCAGAGCCAGAGCATCCCGAGACATTGATACAAAAGTCGGAAGTTTGTAATTGTGACGAGAGGCAGTCCACCTCCGGTGTTCCCCACCGAAGACACAGAGCCTGAAAAACCCGAGGATGGAGAGACCATTCCCCCAGACGGGAGGAGCATCTGCTTAGAAGGTCCGCTTCTGTGTTTTCCACCCCCGGAATGTAAACCGCCGACAGGCAAGGAACATGAGCCTCCGCCCAGGTCAGAATCAGGGAAACCTCTCTGAGAGCTCCCAGACTGCGAGTCCCTCCCTGATGATTGATGTAGGCAACCGCCGCCCTGTTGTCTGAACGCACCTGAACCGGAAGGCCCCGGACATGGTGAGTCAGAAGAGAAAGAACCAGACGGATAGCTCTCAGCTCCAGAATATTGATGGGCAAGTGAGCCTCTCGAGGACCCGACTGCCCCTGGAACTGAAGATCCTTCCAGAATCCCCCCCAACCCGAAAGGCTGGCGTCCGTGGTGACAGTCTCCCATAGAGGAGTCAGAAAGGACTTGCCTTTCAGGAGATTGTTCGAAACCAACCACCACTGAAGAGACTGCTGGACCCGGGAGGACAACTGGAAGGGTTGGTCCAATGAAAGTGGCCCAAGACGCCAACAGATGCATCTGAAGCGTCCGAGTGTGAAACTGAGCAAAGGGAACTGCCTAGAAGGAGGCTACCATCAACCCCACCAGCCTCATCCCCAGACGGATGGACGGTTGAGGATTGGATAGAAGAAGCCGAACCAAATCCTGAATCAAAAGTATCTTCGACTGAGGTAGAAAAAACACTGTGCTGATAAGAGTCTATTGTCATCCCCAAGAAGGACGCCACCCTGGCTGGAGTCAGGGAGGACTTGGGATAGTTGATTACCCAACCGAAGCATCCAGCGTAGAAACCACCATGCTGGTGTCCTTCTCCCGCTTGATTGAAGGAAGGAGCCATGATGAGAAGGTCGTCCAGGTAAGGCAAAATTCGAATGCCTTGAGTTCTGAGAATGGCCATCACCCCTGCTAGAACCTTGGTGAACACCCTTGGCGACGAGGTAAGACCAAACGGAAGCGCCACAAATTAAAAATGCCGATCCTCTACCATGAAGCGCAGAAAACGCTGATGGACCGGGCAGACGGGAACATGCAGATAAGCATCCTTTATGTCTATGGACGTCATGAAGTCCCCCTGCCGAAGAGAAGTGATGGCCGAGCGCAGAGTTTCCATGCGAAACTTCCGTGGACGAATGAACCTGTTGAGGAACTTCAGATCCAGGATAGGGCGCACCGATCCGTCCCTCTTGGGCACCGTGAAAAGATTGGAATAGAAACCGAGACCCAATTCCAAAGTTGGCACCGGATGGATGACCGCCATATCTAGAAGATTCCCTACCGACACTCGGAGTTCTTGGGCGACCAAAGGATCGGTAGGTATTCGGGACCTGAGAAACCTTGAGGGAGGACGGGACTGGAACTCCAGTTTGTAACCGGACGACACCACCTCCCGAATCCATCTGTCCGGGACCGCCTGGACCCAAGTCTGGGAGAAGTGTCGCAACCGTCCCCCCACCCTCACGGGTGAGGGTGCCCCCTCATTGCTGAGCAGGCTTGGGCGTGGACTTAGGCTTAGAGCCCCACGAATGACCGGAGTGGCCGCGGCCTCGCCCCCGGTTCCAGCTTGTGCCCCTGGTAGCAGGAAGGGAGGCCCCTCTGCCTGCCCTGGCACCCCGAAAGGAAGGATTGAAAGAAGAGGTTCCTCGAAAAAGACGCCGCGGCTTCCTGCACTGAGGCAACCTGCCTCCCTTGGTGACTGAATCCAACTTGTCACCAAACAGGCGTAAACCCAGAAAAGGAAGAGCTGTAAGTGATCTTTTTGCACCAACGTCCGCCGTCCATTGACGGAGCCACACTGACCGCCGAATAGCAACCAAAAGAGCAGATGTCCTGCCACACATGGCCATAGCATCATCCTGGGCGGCCAGAACAAAAGAAGCAAAAGACACACACAATTGGAGAGGTAAACTCCTCACAATCCGGATCAAGATCCGCGTACAAATTTTTGATCAAGGCTTTAAGAGCCAATAGGACAATGGAAGAAGCGCATACCGGACGCAAGGTCGAACCGGCACTGATGAAACCATGACGAGCCAGTTGATCGATTCTACGATCCTCAACATCCTTAATTGTAGTAGTGTCTGGTGAATGCAGCACTGAAGAATTAGAGAGCCCCAAAACCGGTGCATCAACGTCTGGGGGTACCGTCCAAAGTTTAACCAATTCCTCCGAAAAAGGAAGCCTCCTGTCCCAATTAGCCGGGGAGCCAACAAGGCGGGTCGGCTGTTCCCATTCCTTAAGCACAACCCTTTCAAAATGTAGCTGACCAGGGAATGCTAAACGCAGCTTAGGCATCTCAAATAGCTCACCCTTAGGCGGAGGGACCGCCGCCGGTGGATCCAGGGACAAAATTTCAAAAACCTTGGAAAGGATAGGAGTATCATCCAAATCTTCCAAAATTTCCCCTTCTTCAGGCAAAGGACAATCTGACCAGTCTAACACCTCCGCTGCCTCCAAGGCAGGAGTCAGAGAAGGAGAATCAATGTGTTTCCTTTTAGCCGTAGCCTTATGAGCTACTTGTGCAGACAACAACTTCTCGAGAGTGGCCACTCGAGCACACAATTCAGATTGCGAATCCCCAGCTGTGACAACATCACCCTGGGTCCGGAATAAAAGTGGAGGAGCAGGAGACGACTGAGGTTGCGAAGAGCCAGGAGCCGGAGTACCAGACTGGCGCGCAATATTCTGCTGTGCGCAAGGAACGCACAAAATGACATCATCCCCTGGGAGTGGAACTCCACAACGCCAACACTGCCTAGATTGCCCCGAAGAGCCATTTCCGGTATCATTGGAAGCCTCCATTCGGTGAAAGTTTTTGGGAATTCGCAAAGCCCAGGGATTTATGCTATAAGCTACCCGGGATGCCCCTTATTCATTAATTAGAGTCCCGGGAGTGGGAGGATTTTTTGTAACCCAAAATAAGACTAGCCAGGTATATCAGACTGGGAGACCCATGCAGCAGGGGTATCCCAAATCTGGAAAGACAGAGAAAACACTGTAAAAATTCATAAATAGACCGCACATGCACACAGAGAAAAAATACAATATTATCTAATAAAAAAAACAAATATATATATATATATATATGTTAAAATAAATATGGTCACATACAGTTGAATCATGCTGCTACCTGAGTAAAGGATCAAGCATGAGAAACAATGCATAATGAAAAGAAAACCACAATGGCTTATTATAACTGTACAAAAAACCTCCATTCTATACCAATATGGACCACAGCATAAAGTCCCCTGATGGGAATAAAGATTCATAGAATGCGATATAGAAGACAAGGAACTATAATAAAAGACCTTTATTTTTTTTTAAATGACCGCAGCAGAAGAGGCAGCAGGAACAGAGCACAGAAATCACCTCAGAGGCCGGTGCAAGCGCTCCCCCAGCTGATAGAAGACAGGCAGGCAGAGAGCGCGCGCGAATCGCTCTTACTCCGCCCCGCCAGCCAATCACCGCCGAGCGCGGCCCCGCCCCTTAGCACAGGTTTACCTCAGAGAGGTAAAAAATGGCGGCAGCGCCATTCAGAAAAGAAAAAACCAAAAACCGGACCCAGTCTGAGCTGGGAACGCCGCACACAGACACACACACAGATTAAAGACGCACACACACAGACACAAACACGCGCGCACCGACGCCCACATATATCAGTACCAAAATTACCTCAGGATAAAAAGAGTAGCATAAGGCAGAAAAGACCCCTCACCTCCCCCCCCCCCTAACGGACTTCCCCACCAAAAAGGGAAGGCCCCGAGAAGGAGAGAAGAGATATGGGGACAACGGGACGGGGCATCCCAAAATCCGGGTCACCAACCGGATAACCACTCTGCCCCAATAATGGAGACTAGTGGAGGAGATAAGCTCCTAGGCACCACCAGGTGCCGGCTACCATTACCCAGTCAGCAGCCGAGGCTGGGAGGCTTCCGATAATTACAAAATACAAGTAAACAAGAACTGGGCAGAAATAGACCAGGGGGGGTGCCGGGGTGTAACCCCGGCTACCTGCAAGCAGGAGACCTCTTTCTTCTGTCTTGACGCATCTTGCAGAGAAAGAACACTGGGGATTAAGTGGGAGGTCCCAGGTATATATAGACTGGGAGGGGCCAGTTTCAAGATCTCGCTCTCTGCAATGACATCTGGAGATGGTTTACCCGAACGTTATTACTACAGGAAGCGGGGTGTGTGTGACACACAAAGAATAGAACATCAGATTTTATTTCAACATGTTAATTCCCTTCCCCAGAGTCCCTGGGTGGCTTCTTACAGTCATACTTTCTGGCTTAATACAGGCATGGGGGCATCCCTCAGTACAGGCATGGGGGCATCCCTCAGTACAGGCATGGGGGCATCCCTCAGTACAGGCATGGGGGCATCCCTCAGTACAGGCATGGGGGCATCCCTCAGTACAGGCATGGGGGCATCCCTCAGTACCTCGAGGGCATCCCTCGGTGGGCGTGCCCCAGATGGCCGGCGTCCATTGTTTTCATTGGACGGCGGCCATCTGGGACACGCCCACCGACGACCAGCACGCAACAGCCAGGAAGTGAAGTAAGCATGTGTGTGTGTGTGTGTGTTAGTGTGTGTGTGTTAGTGTGTATGAGAGCGGCGGCACCCGGCGTATAAGACGACCCCCCCCCACTGGAAGGCATGTTTTACAGGGGGAAAAAAGTCGTCTTATACGCCGGCAAATACGGTATTTTATTATATTTGGGCAACCACATAAGGCAATATTAAAAAATTCAGTTAAAACACATTTACACACATACATGACACTACATTGTGTGTGGGACACTGCACTGTTCAATCATATGCTATTCAAACATGTATAATAATCATGTGTGTAAATAAGCGTGCTATTACTCCATAAACAAATCATCCCAAAAGTGCATGCGCAAAAAATACATATATTAGAAACATTAAGTTAAGGGTGCCAATAATTTTCTCTAGCCCATTTTTGGAGTTTGGAGTGACATTATGTCCAATTTGCTTTTTTTCCTCCCTTTTGGTTTAGTTCAAATACACACAAAGGGAATAAACGTGTTACTGCAATCCTTTTCTGTGAGAAATACTTCATTTTCTTGAAAAGTTTCAGGGGTGCCAACATTTATGGCCATGACTGTATGTTGAGTATATTGTGCTACATAATGATCCTGTACATGTGCTACATAATGATCCTGTACTTAACCCCCTATTGTATATCTTGAATATGTAAAATTCAATAAAAATATTAAAATATAAAAGTACAATCCGATTACTTGTAGGAAGGGCAGTGCCACCCAAACGTTTAGTTACCTACTTGCCTAGTGTCATCAACCCCTGCTGGAGGAGCATAATGCGTGGTAAATAACATTCCCATTTTGGGCCATTTAGCAACAGCAGAGCTCTGAAAGAATTGCATTAACTCCTTGGCTCATTCTTGAGATCAGAAACAGTGGGCACCTAGATAAATTAGTATATAACCATTTGTAAAGCTTGGGCAGGTTGAAGTTGGTTATACTCTCTAAGCTGGGGTCTAATCATCTTGTACATTTTATCACACTGATGTAGTCTGGGTAGTATGATAGGTGGTATTAGCATCTGCAAGAATAAAAGGGCAACTATTTAAATTAGATCAGATGCCTTAATTTTTGCTGTCCCCTTATCAGTTTTGATGCCTCATTGTGTAAAACCCAGTAGAATCATTATATACTTACTTAGACTCCGCGGCACATGCGGAGTACTGGAATACTGGATCCCCCCTGTGCACACAAACCCCCCAAGACGCCCGTAATCTTTATGTTATCCATAACTCACCCCCCGGAATCCAGCACTGATTGGCTGCCCCGAGCTCACGTGGGAAGGCCATTCGGCGGTCAAAACGTCACTGCCCACATGAGCGCCAGGCAGCCAATCACAGTGCAGGATTCCTGCCGGAGGAGCAAGGTAAAGGTAAGAATTACAGGCATCTTGGGGGGGGGGTTACATGTGGGGGGGGGGGCTACAGTAATCCGAATGCCCCTCCACCCAGTCTGTCACATAGCAGTGGCCACCAACACCCTTGCAGCAGAGGGTGTTGGTCCACTTTTATTTTGATTTACAGAGATTGTTTATGTTTAATTGTTCTCAATACATTACACTATAAATAAAGATTTGCAACTGGGACATTTCATTCATGTGTTCCTTTTTTTGGCCCATAAACTGTAACAAAAAAGGGACAACACTCATCCTTTTCACTATCCCAGGTACTAATCATCTCCATCAGGGTATTCAGATTTGTGTATCCATAGGGATTGAAATAAAACTAACCTTTTCAGCAATCCCACACTACATGCACGGGTTGTCAATCAGCAGATCGCACTCCATTCAGCTAATCTGTAAACTGACATCAGTAAAACTAAGCTGCTGGACGCTCCCCCCCCCCCCCATGTCAGCCATTCAGAAATGCCTGGAACGGGTTCGTGCCCCAGGCTGAGAAGAGAGACCTGAGAGAGAACCTGAGAGGAGGAGGTTTCACACAGCAGGGCATCCCAAATCACGATTTCAAGACTTCAGGAAGGCCAATATTCCTCGCCAATAAACATAATGGGAAACAAAGATAAGAGAGAGCACTTACCTTAATTGTTTTGCATAGTTCTGTTCGATTTCTAGCCTTTCTTTCACAAATTTTGCATATCTGTCCAGGAAGTCTAAACCCCATTGTGTGTGTTTCTCTAAATTATCGAACTGGTCCTGTATAGGAATAAAATGAAAACAAATCAGCAAAAATAGAACAAACAAATCTAAGGGACACATGTTTAATAAGTAAAAGCTTGTCATAACAAGACACTTCTGGGCAGACAGCAGAATTCATGAACAATAAGCATAAAAATCCACAAAAATCTGGGGGATACAATTTTGTGCGTTCAGCAATACAAAAATGAAACAGGTGGGTTTTAACACATTGTTCTGTGCTTTGTATAAGTACATATTGGACAAATCATGTAAAGACCCTCTTTTCGATCTTTTCCAAACCAAAAACTGGATATTTGCAAAGCTAGACAGGGTCACTAGGCCTATGGGCATTAAGCAAAAAGAATATCTAACACCAAAAATGTTTTGCTACGGCTATAAGAACATATTTTGTTTTCTTGAATAACCATGGGGTGGGGGTGTTGGGGGGTTACAATTACATAATTGGTTTTTATTATAGTCTGTATTCTCATTGGTACTCTTGGTTACTCTGGGAAGTGGTTTAATGGCCTCGGCTTCTCCAAAATACAATACGGTGCTGACTCCATCCCTGCTGTACTTGTATTTTATTGTAAGCTTGTGGCAAGGAAGGAGAACAAATTGAACACAGACCACTATATGAAAACCTCCCTACTTTCTAAGCTTTCTGCGCTTGTTTTGTTTGTTCTCTTTTGCATATGCACCTGGAAAAAGTAGAACTTACGCAAGCTTAGTAATGATAACAATTGTAAATACTTAAACCGGACCTTCAGCACCATTTAATGAAAAGCCCAAATCCTTAAAAAAAACTATTCGGCAGCATTTAAAAGTAATATATTCTTTTTAAGTCGCTTACATATTATTCTTTCCCCCACTGGGCTGCAGCTCTGTTCAGGACTCTAGGATATGGACACCGCCATCTTGCCTCAGAAGCATCACATACTGAGGGGGGCAAAAGTGCAGAAGGGCCGAGTTATAGCTGTGCTTTGCACAGACAGAGCCAAGATGGGGTCAGGAAAAAGGACGAATGCAGAGCAGCACAGTCAGAAGACAATTCCTATTTGCTGGCAGCCTCAAACTCCACAGGCCGCCATCTTAGATATTTAAAAGCTCAGAAAAAGCAGTAGAAACAGGTAGGATGATTTTTAATGTAAACAATCTGTATGTACAGGGGGGACCCTTATTTAGAGAGAAGGTCCGGTTTAAGTATATGTAGACGGTTGTATCATTGAAGCCAATTAGTCTCAGGATACACAAACAGATTTGGTTTGACTAATGTTTTCAGTAATATGTAAACTGGCCATAAACTAATAAGTCCTAAACTAGCTTATTTTATGTTATATAAATTATAATACTAAAATGAGTCTACACCCTGGACCAAAGAATGGGCCCATTTGTACACAAATGTCCCTAAAAATGTGAAATGGGCACCATTAACCCATCTCTCCTTGCTCTAATGACATCTCCACTGGTCATTTGGGTTATTTATTTATATCATAAACCTGTTCCCATGATGCCTCAAATTAGCTACAGTTACAATTCCAATTTTTTTAAAAGATATTATAGAATACCATTGTAAAAGATAAATCCTGGCAATTGGTTCCTTGGAATTTAGTGCCCTGGGCCCTTGCCTTGGCAGAAAATGAAATGGCTAACAGGGGGCTGCCAAGGTAGAAGCAAGCTGGAGCAGAGGGGAAGGGGGGCAGGCCAGAGAGGGCGTTTAGGGACATAGTCAACAAAAGAGAAGAAATAAGAATCGGGGGATTACCTAGAATCTGGATAAGTGGGAAACAAGTAACAAAAATGCTAAACTGCTTAGAAAAAAGGCTAATTATGCCACAAGTTTTAACTATGAAACAACATCCAATTCGAATTCCAAAAGTATATAAACATACACAAGATCAAGGAGCTTTTCTTTCTTTTCTTTTCATACAGTACATCTTCCTTTACATTATTTCCTGCAGCTTTTCAGAAAAATCAAGGCTAATAAATGGAGACTCTACAGAGCCTGCAGCCCTTTGTAATTTATGGATTGTCTTTCTGCAGCAGGATAAACATCAAGTGAATGAGCGGGCAGAAGCACATGCGATACGGAGAGTTCCGGAAACCCTGTCTGGATTTTAATAAAATGGCAGAGGAAGATTCTGTAGAATTTGTGGCATCGCCCGACTTAAGCACTGGATTCCCGGGTGCAGGTGAGTGTCTTTTGTTAATGTATTTATTAGCCATGCTTCAGCACTAATAGAAGGTGGCAGGGTGGGGGTATTTTATCATTGTTAAACCAGGGCTGAGGTGGCCCTTTAAGTGCAATGTTACAAAGGGATTTACAGAGCTCAAAAAATAAATAAATAAAAAAATGGTACTGCCCTTGTGAACAGGTCACTCAGAGAACTCTGCTTATCTGACCAGGAGAAACCTATTTTGTCAGGTTTTTGGAGTTCAGCCTTATTGTTTTCCGCTTTTGGAATGTAAAATAAACATTTGTGTTAGGATTGTGACCCCAGACCTGTGATTTACTTTTCAGCATTCTGTTTCTACATTTCTTATATTCCAGTGTTTCTGTCATCCTAAACTGGGAGCAGCTTTCCTCGCCTTGAGTAAAAACGACTACAAGTCCCAGAATTATTCCGCCTTGGCAGCTTTTGATAAATCAAGCAGCAGCAATGACCTCCACAGGTGAGAATGCTGCCAGTAACCCTTTAGCTACTGGAACACTAGATTGTGATTCACTAAAAAAACTGTATTACAGCAGGAGTCGTCAAACTTCTGACTTCAATCAGCTGATTAGCAAGCCAGAGTCAGGAAGTCGCTGCTATGTACACAAAACACACCACTTTGGTGTACACTGCCAAGATTAACACATTGTTGCTAGAGACAACAGTTTTTGCAGAGTTGCAAACAAATATTGTAAAAGATTTACAGATAAGCTCAGCTTCTCAGGATTCTTCGCTTGTATCTGCCCTCTTATTCTGCTGCTACTGCTGGCATTGCTAAACATTTAGTCATCTACTATCCCTGCAAAAATAGATTCTTAGAATGTATGCAAACATACCTGGTGAAATTAATTGTATTCTGATCACTAATGATGGATGACCTTGGCTTTGATTCAGTAAGAGTTGAGAAAAATTCTCATGGTGGTAAAAAAAAAAAAATCACTGAGATTATGAGAGGAGGAAAAGCATGAGGATGTCACAGTTACTGAATCATCAGAAATGAAGATATTGAAAGTCAATGGCACTTTTTACTACACTGTAAAAAGGAGTAAATTAATTCTCTACTTTCCATAGGAGTAAAAAAGTGCCATTGACTTTCAATGTTTTCCTAGCTGGGGATTCATCAACAGTGAAATTCGGTTCAAAATGCTAATCTGGTTGGCTAAGGCTTGGGGGACAGGTTTAATACATTCTTCTGAAATTCAACTTCTTCAGTTTGGCAGGGTTACAGTATTGTGTTCCAGCAGCAAAAGGGTTACTGGCAGAGATGTCACCTGAACAGGTCATTATGCTGCTTCATCTTAGCCAAAGCTGCTGATTAGCTCACCTGTTACAGGATTTCTGGAACTTTTAGTGCATTCTTTTTAGTCAAGGAGATTAAAACCACTACCACTCCGGGGTACGTGGCCAGATGGGAAAAAGAGCTGGACAGGTCCTTCTCTGAAGAGGACCTTGCCAAAATATTTAGTTTGACGCATAAATCAACGCTGGAGGGGGCGGCACAGGAGAGGGGCTTCAAAATCATATCAAGATGGTACAGATGCCCATCTGACATCAATAAATACGCACCCCAGACCTCGAGCAATTGCTGGCGGTGCCTGGTGGAGGAGGGGACCATGACCCATATCTGGTGGGGGTGCCCGACCATCACCTCCTTTTGGGATGGGGTCCTCAGCATATACGCAGAGGTGACGGGCATCCGTGTGACAAACTCACCCCAACTAGCCCTCCTCTCCTTAGCGGAGGACTCTATATCGCAATACAAAAAAGGACTCCTCAGGCACTTCCTAACGGCAGCGCGGGCTGTTATACCCAGACACTGGAAGACCCGGGGGCCCCCCCCCCCTGGCAGAATGGGTCGTGGAGCTGGAGCGCATTAGACGCATGGAAGAACTCATTCTTAGTGATAAGGGTCTGGCAGAAAAGTACACCGCGACTTGGGCTTGCTGGACTGACCTTCGAGACTCAGACCGTTTCCAGACAATAATCCGCTGACCCTAGTGGCGGAGACAACCAATCACTCGACCATATCTTGGCAGTTACGAGGTAGGGTCATGGTGGCAAATCAGAAATCATATATTTGGTTCAACCAAGGACACCTCCTTCCCCCCTCTTCCCTTCCCGTCTTCCCTCCCACTCTCCTACCTTCCCCACTCCCTTCTAACTCCTCTTCTCTTCTCTTCTTCACCCTTCTCTCTCCCATGCTTCTGGGTAATCTTTTATTATTCGTTCTAGCGTTCTGACTTCTGCTACGCTTAGTTACATTCTCTTCAATAAACAGAAGCAGCGCGTTAGCAGCGAATAGCTATGTAGACATAAATGAAACGCTATGACAATGGATGGAGTGGATGTAATATTTAATTGAAAGATACACTGTTGTTTTCATTGCTTTCTTTTTGTTTTTTTTCTTTCCGCTTTTTGTTATGTCTTCCGGTCTGTTGTAAGACACCCTGCGTGTGTCTATGTTCTTTCTTTATTCGATCTTCTTCAATAAAAACAGATTAAACTAAAACCACTACCACTCCAGCAAAACAGAGTCCCAGGAATATAAAAAATTTGAAAACAGCATGTTGATAAGTAAATTGCAGGTAAGAAGGCACACTCCTAATGCTAATGATTATTTTACATCCCAAAAGAAGAAAAAAATAAGGCAGAACACCAAAACAAATGACCAAAAAAAGGAATTTAAGAAAATTGGAAACCGCATGCTGATAAATCATAAGTATGGGGGGGTACAATTCTAAACACAAATGTTTATTTTGTCTTGTGCTCATCGACTAAAATGAGATCAGTCACAACATCTTAGTTACATCAATATTGACAGCAAAATATTGCCCAACTGTGCTTAAATAAATGCATCTCATGATGATGTGAAAAAGCACTTAGCTTCACTGACCTATTTATCAATAAGCAATGAATTGAAGGACTTGTAAAACAATGCGAACACATTACTGCGTTGGAATTCTTCTGGTGTAATTAAGGAACTTATGCAATTTTAATTCAAGTTCAATATGGTGCATTAATCACAAGTTATACTTGGCAGCAGCACAAAAAGCAGCGAAAATGGTCCCACCGGCTGCAGCTCACTTCCTCTGCCACAGAATCAAATGTATAGCAGAAAACATCTGGCTGGCTACGCACGGCATGAAAGACAATATTATACAGTCACTCCAGCCCAGCCCTCCAGCTCAACCAATTTCACAGTTGAACTGCAGCAGCGACAGCGCAGGGCCTCCCTGTACTATACATGGGACAGCTGTGTACAGCACAATATCACATAAGAGGTGATCAGGGGGATCAGAGCTTGTGCAGTCCAATCTGGTGTCTCCCATTTCATCTCTTTGTGTTCAAGAATGTGAAAGATGCAATGGCCTTTGTATGTGAGGCAGCGAGAACACTGCAGGAAATGTACAGCTCACCAAGCTGAGGAATACTCTTTGTAGACAGGTTAAACGACAAACCAGATTACATGTGAACGGTTACCCTGCTGCCGCTGCAACCCTGTCACCTGAAGGTTTAGACACTCCTTTGTGGTATCAGCTTGAAAAAGGCAAGAAATATATTATATATATTTAAATATATAGTTCTACACCTTCATGAAGACGAGAGTCCAGTTCCGCATAAACACTAAACCCACCTACTCCTGCTGCTCCAAGCACCAAAAATGAAACGCAGTATGACGGGGGACCAGGAAAATACTGTTTTGTGAGTACTCACCTTTAAAACGGATATTATAAGTGTGACATACACTCCGCTTCATCTCTTCATGACATTTGGGTTATTCTCCAGTAGAGGGCGAACTTCTGCAGAGATGAATGCAAAAAAGGAGCTCCTCCCAGTCCATAAATACCTGGGACCTCCCACCAATTCCCCAGTGTAAGATAGCAGCAAGGGGACGAGGAAGAACCAAATATAACAATACTAACAACCAAGAAACAATGGTTCACCATATAAAGGATCCGGAATACCAAAAAGGGTGGGTGAAGCGGAGTGTATGTCACACTTATAATATCCGTTTTAAAGGTGAGTACTCACAAAACGGTATTATTCCAAGTGTGACATACACTCCGCTTATACTCTTCATGACATTTGGGACATCCAATAGCAGTGTCCGTCATGGGTGGGAACCATAAACAGTAAAGAATGCACCAACTTAAACCACTGCAGCTTGCAGAACCTTGCGGCCAAAAATGGCATCCGCTGAAGCCCACACATCAACCTTGTAAAACTTGGAAAAAGTATGAACGGAAGACCAAGTAGCAGCCTTATAAACTTGCTCAACAGAGGCCTGGTGCTGAAAAGGCCAGGATGCACCAACAGCACGAGTAGAGTGAGCAGTGACCCTAAAAGGGGGGAGTCCTCCCCTTAGCAGAATAGGCCCCAACAATGGCCTGACGAATCCATTTGCTAATGGTAGACTTGGCGGGCGCCAAACTTTTCCTGGGCCCGCAGGGTACCACGAAAAAGGCATCCGTCTTGCGGAAAGAAGAAGTAGTCACCAAATAGTACTTAACACAGCGAACCACATCCAAATTGTGCAAAACCCTCTCCTTGTCATTGCTAGGCTTAGGACACAAGGAAGGGAGAATAATATCCTGATTGAGATGGAAGGCAGAAACCACCTTAGGAAGAAAATCTGGCTTTAAGCGAAAGACCACCTTGTCCTGGTGTCTTTCAAAGTAAGGGGCCTGAATCGACAGAGCCACCAACTCAGAGACATGCCGAACAGAGGTAATAGCCACCAAGAAGGCAACCTTCTGAGTGAAAACAGAAAGAGCAATATCCTGTAACAGCTCAAAAGGAGGACCCTGGAGAGCCGAAAGAACCAAATTCAAATCCCAAACAGGAACCATAACCTTCCAAGGGGGTCGAACATGAGTCACCCCCTGGAAAAAAGTCTAAACCAGCGGGTGTAAGGCAAAAGATCTTTGGAAGAAAACAGAGCAGAGACCTGCCCTTTCAAGGTACTAAGCTGGAACCCAAGATCCAGACCGTGCTGAAGAAACTCCAAAATCCTAGGGATCGAAAACACCCTGCAAGGCCCTAGCCTCACACCAGTCAATTTAGGACCACCAAGTCCTATAGTAAATGCCAGAAGAGGACCGCTTCCTAGCTCTAATCAAGGTCTAAACAACAGCCTCAGACAAACCTTCCTCCTTCAGAATGAAGGTTTCAGCAGCCAAGCCGTCAAAGCCAGCGTTGGTAAATTGGGATAAAGTAGTTGACCCTGAGATAACAGATCCAGAAACATGGGAAGCCGGTACTGATCCCCCGGCAGCCTTACACCATCTGCATACCAAACCCTTCTTGGCCACCTTGGAGCCACCAGAATTGCTGGTGCCCCTTCCAAAGCCAGTTTGCAAACTACCTTGCCCAGCATGGAGAAGGGAGGAAACAAGTACAGAAACCCCAGATCCTTCCAAGCAAGGGACAAGGCATCCACTGCCAGAGCTAGAGGATCCTGCGATAGAGACACAAAGGCCGGGAGTTTGTGATTGTGCCGTAAGGCAAAGAGATCCACCTCCGGAGTCCCCCACTTGCGACAAAGAGACCGAAAAACCCCAGGGTTGAGAGACCACTCTCCTTGGCGAGAGGACCCCTGCTCAGGGAGTCCGCCTCCGTGTTCTCCACTCCTTGTCCCTCCTTGGTGATTGATGTAGGCTACCGCCGTCCGATTGTCTGATCGAATCTGAACCGGAAGACCCTGTAAGTGCGACGTCAGTCGTGACAGGACAAGCCGGATGGCTCTGAGCTCTAAGACATTGATGGGGTTGTGAGCCTCCTGAGGACCCCACACCCCGCTGAACTGATGACTTTTCCAGAAACCTCCCCAGCCCGACAGGCTGGCATCCGTGGTAACCGTCTCCCAGCGAGGAACCAGAAAGGACCTGCCCCTCAACAGGTTGCTCGACTCCAGCCACCACCGAAGGGACTGCTGAACCCTGGGAGACATCCTGAACGGTTGATCCAATGACAGCGGACACCTGTCCCAATGCGTCAATAGATGAAGTTGAAGAGATCTCATGTGAAACTGCGCAAACGGGACCGCCTCGAAGGAGGCCACCATCAATCCCACCAGTTTCATCCCCTGTCGAATAGAGGGGCAAGGATTGGCCAGAAGAAGGCGGATCAGATCCTGAATCCCCTGCACCTTGGTCTGGGGTAGAAACACTCTGGCCTGAATGGTATCCAGATTCATGCCCAGGAATGAAATCACCCATGATGGCGAGAGAGGACTTGGGGTGGTTGATCACCCACCCGAACCTCTCCAGGGTCGACACCACCTGGTGGTGGTCCAGCTCCGCCTGACGGAGGGAAGAAGCTGAAATCAATAGGTCGTCCAGATACGGCACAATGCGAATTCCCTGAGCTCTGAATAGGGCCATTATGCCCGCCAGAACCTTGGTGAAGACCCTCGGCGCTGAGGTCAACCCGAAGGGCTACAAACTGAAAATGTTGATCGTCCACTGCGAACCTGAGGAATCTCTGATGCACTGGAAAAATTGGAACATGCAAATACGCATCCTTGATGTCTATGGATGTCATGAAATCCCCCTTGACGAAGGGGATTGATGGCCGAGCGCAGAGTCTCCATGCGGAACTTCTTGGTTCTGATGAATCTGTTGAGGTCCTTGAGGTCCAGAATGGGTCTTACAGAACCTTCTTTTTTGGGGACCGTGAAAAGATTGGAGTAGAAACCCCTGCCTCTCTCAGACGGAGGCACCTGGCATACAACTCCCATGTCCAGAAGGTTTTTCACTGCTAACAGGAGCCCCTGTGCAGCCTGAGGGTCCAAGGGCACCCGAGACCTTAAAAATCTTGGAGGAGGTCAGCACTCGAACTCCAGTTTGTACCCGGAGGAGACCACTTCCAAGATCCAATTGTCTGTGACCTCCCGGGCCCAGACCTGGAAGAAGAGACGCAGCCGTCCCCCCACCCGTGAGGGTGAGGGCGCCCCTTCATTGCTGAGCTGGTTTACCCGCAGGCTTGGGCTTGGAACCCCAGGCAGGAGCGGGACGGGCCCGACCTCTGCCCCTGTTCCAGGAAGAGCCTCTGGCACCCGAGAAGGCCAAACCTCTGCCAGCTCTGGCACCTCGAAAGGAAGGATTGAAAGAACCTTCCCCCCCCAAAGGGACGGCGCTGTTCCTTCCGCTGAGGTAACTTACCTCCCTTTGCCACAGCATCCAACTTATCTCCAAACAGCCGCGTACCCAAGAAGGGAAGAGCTGTGAGCGATTTCTTGGCCACAAAGTCCGCCGTCCACTGACGGAGCCATACCGATCAGTGCATGGCCACCAATAAGGCTGAAGTCCTACTACACATAACAATAGTGTCTTCCATAGCAGCCAAGACAAAATCCATGAACAATTCAAATCTTTTAAGCGTAGTGAACTGAGCGCTGGCCGGATCAAGGCGAGTGTCATTTAACCAGTCCCTAATCAGAGACCTAGCAGCCACTGACACTAGCGCAGATGCACAAACAGGCCGCAAGGCCGAGCCAACACTGGCAAAGGCATGGCATGCCATCTGATCAAGGCGCCTATCCTCACCATCCTTTAGGGAAGTGGCGTCTGGGGTGTGAAGCACGGAGGAGTTGGCCAACCCCAAAACTGGCGCATCGACCTCGGGAGGAGAAGCCCAGCGCTTAATCGCTTCCATCGGGAAAGGATACTTCGTATCCCATCCCTGAGGAACACCCGGAAGCCGACTAGGTTTCTCCCATTCCCTAAGGATCAGTGCATCAAAATGACCCTGGGTAGGTAACTCCAAACGAGGCTTGTGGGCCCCAAAAAAATCCCCCTTCTTGAGAGGGGGCGCCTCAGGCGGCGCAATATCCAAAACCTCCAAGAGATGTGACAAAACCGTGGCCGTGTCAACAGCAACCCCCAGCGCCTGCCCAACATCAGCCTCTGACTCCTCATACAATTCCCCCTCCCCTAACGGGGAATAATCCGACATATCAAATGAATCATCATCAATATCCCAAGTCGCCCGGACCGACGACAAATATCTCTTTTTAGCCTGGGCCTTCTTGCCCACCGCGCTAAAAATAAATTTCTTGATGCTGGCCAACCTAGCACAAACATCGGAATGCGACTCCCCGCTGGCACCAATGTCACTTGAGGTACGGATAAGGCGGGGAGGGGAAGGCGATGAAGCAGGGGGGCGCCGACCCAGAAGGCTGGGCACCCGACTGCCGCGATATGGCCTTATGTGCACATGGCATACAAATAAGCACAGTCTCACTCGTAAGGGATGCCCCACAACCCACACATGGCCAGGATTGTCCCAGAGGGAGCCCGAGGCCGGTATCCTGAGGACCCTCCATATGGTGATTCTTGTGGTCAGTCGCAAGACCGCAGGGAATTTAAGCAATAAGCAACCCAGGATGCCCCTTAAAAGTCCCAGTGGGAGGATTTGTGGTGATCTATTTTAAGACTAGGGACCCCAGGACCAGGAGGATCCCCTTATCATGCACATATACAATGCAATCTGTAACACACAAGGAAGGCATCATAAGTCACAATCGCCTCAATATAAATATATATATATATATATATATATATATATATATCTCTATCTATCTATCTATCTACATATATACCTATATACACACATTCGAGAAAAAAAGGAGCCCCCCCCTGCTAAATAGCTAAGCTAAGGAAGTGGCCAACAGGCCCTTTCCGGCCAGGAGCATGCAGGATCAGCCACAGCAGCACCAAGATGGCCCCCGGAGAAGAGCCTCATGAGAAGAGGAGGAAGAGAAGGGGGGCGGGCCAGTGCAGAACATGTGCTCGCCAGGCCACGCCCCCTCCCAGCAACGCGGATCCCAGCCATGGGCTGGCCCGCAGCATCGCGCCAAACGAGGGGGCGGGGCTACCCCGGCCGCGCTGAGAGCCTGGCTCCACCCCCTCCCCGAACAAAGCCTGAGGGGGAGAAGCTCCCCAGGCTGAATGAAGGAGGCCAGTACAGTTATGGCCCCATGTACAAGGCAAACACCTGTCAGCACCAACACAAGTGAAAACACACACACACATAAGACCAAAAAATCAACCGAGTATAAAGGCCAGCCAGCCAGCCCCCCCCCCCAGAGACGGACCCGGAAGGGGGGAATCACAGCAAGAATCTGGCCATAAGAATGAAAGGGACAGGGCACCCCACACCGGGGTCACCAAACCCGGGCAACCGCCTACCCCTTGTAATGGGGTCTCACGGTGGAGCAAGGCTCCTTGCACACCCATAAGGTGCTACCTACCCTCACCAGGACCCGCAGCCAAGGCTGGGAGGCTCAAATAGGGATAATTTAGGAAAGGTCCTGGCAGCAATAGGGACAAAAATGGCCTGGCTTACCTGCAAGTAAGAGAAGTCTTCATCTTCTATCTTGCTCGCCTTCCTGCAGATTAGAAACTGGGGAATTGGTGGGAGGTCCCAGGTATTTATGGACTGGGAGGAGCTCCTTTTTTTGCATTCATCTCTGCAGAAGTTCGCCCTCTACTGGAGAATAACCCAAATGTCATAAAGAGTTGAAGCGGAGTGTATGTAACACTTGGAATATTGACACTGCAGCACTTTTTCGATGACCAGACTACCATGGCTTATACCTTTAGTCACTGAAACAGCACTGAACTTACCAAACAGCAGCTGACTGGTAGACCTTTCTGAAGGAGGCCTGATTCTGATGCATTTGGAAAAATGCCTGATTGGCTGCACCCCAGAGATGGAGACCTGCACCGATCAACTTTGGAGTGTTTGTATGCAAAGCATTATTTTGCGCACCCCAAGTAAACAGACTTTCAACTTTTAGGATATCAAACTGTGATCTGACTTGTAGTTTAACAGAACTCTATAAGTTCACTGTTGGGGTCTCCCAGTATAAACAGGGCAGGACACGCCAAACACTTGATATTCACTATAAACTTCTTTATCCAAGTTGCCTTCCCTTGGGGAAAAAAACACACACACTCCTGTCAAAAAGAGTCCAAGTCAATCTAACAAGAACATTCACACACTGGTGAGCCTCACAAACAGATCATGTAAAAAAAAAAGGACAGATACTCAAGCTCAAGGGCGGCAGCAGTGAAACCAGAACAACTACACAGCACAGCCCCCACTGTGGGC
Source organism: Gastrophryne carolinensis (assembly GCA_027917425.1). Lineage (NCBI taxonomy): Eukaryota > Metazoa > Chordata > Amphibia > Anura > Microhylidae > Gastrophryne > Gastrophryne carolinensis. Next base: position 466,256,730 of record CM051235.1, read on the forward strand.
ATCTGACACCAAGGAGAGGTGTGTTTTTTAAACCACATTAAGATGTTCACAGAGGAAGGGTAGGTATGAACAGATTGAGTGACAGCAAGTGTTGAAAAGCTGGTTAATCACTGGGGCCTGTGGTTATCTTGGGCGATATGGTTGCCTACTTTTAAGTGACCCCATACCCCTGTTAGGTGCCCAGAGCGATTATTAAAGATTTGTGTCAATAGAAATAGATTTTGAATGCTTCTGAATGAAGCATCTTATTTTATAACAGTTCAATCGAAAGCTACTTTAAAGTGGACCAAAAAAGGGAAATTTGTGTACTCCTCTGTAAACCTCCATTCCGGGGCACCAGTAACAATGCATGGGTTAATCTCAGCCATAGGCAGGGACTGTAAGATAGGAAAAAAATAGCTCCTCCCAGCCTAGATAGGACAGGCTGTGGCATGATCATTAAAAAGCAGTCGTGCCCCCGAATGGTACACAAATTTCCCTTTTCTCATCTCTTCCATTCCGGGGCACCACCAGTAGCACCACGTGGGATGTCCCAAAGCAGCAAGCCACCGCTCTTTCTGCAACATGGGAAGGCTTAGACGCCAGAAAACTGTGTGGAGGTCTGGTCCAGAACTGGATCTTGTATCTGGAAGAAACAACCTCCTAGACCCAGGCATCCGATATCCGCTGTCTTCACACCAGAGTGTAGTGCAAAAGCTGCCCCCCCCCCCCCGATCGGGTGAGGGCGTCCCCATAAACTCAGAGCACTTAGCCATGGGGGAAACCTAGATCCCAAGACAATCGCTTACCCAAAAAATCATTGTGGAGTTGAAAGTCTGTAGAACCTCTGAATTTCCAGAAGGGACGGAAATTCGTCGAAATGCGAAGTGAGGTCCTTAGTTTCCGATTCTGTTGAAGCCTAGTCTACTTATCACCCATGGCCTTCTGAACCAGGTCATACAAAGGCTCAGCAAAAAACGACCCCCCCCCCAAAAAGGACTAGAGAGGTGCAGAACCTCCAATATTACCCCAATAAGCTCCTCAATCAAATCTGTCAGGTGACCCAGAGGGTTCCCCGGCGTGTGGCTTCTGATTCCTCTCTGCTGCCGAACGACACCTCCCCCTTTGACCGGCCAGAACTAGATCCTAAGGAGGAACCCCATCTTTGGGCAGACCCTGGGACACAAACGGACCCCCCCCCCCCCCCCCCCCCCCGAGAGGGTATCCCACTCTGACGAGTCAGAGCATGAAGCCACAGGGGAAATTGGACAATCTGACTGAGGTGCAGAATCTGCCAGCTGCATAAGGCAGCACAGGACAGTAGTGCATCCAGCGCACAGGGGTTCCTCATCCGAGGTCAAGCGTGCTTGGCACATGGGACACATGGCACCACTCTCCGTTGAAATACAAAGCCCTCCGACATGGTAAAATGGATGACCGCTAAGCAATACAGCTGGAGCGCTGGTCCCCACACCCTTCTGGTGTCGACTACTGGTCAAACCTGCCTGCACTAGCAGAAAAGCTAAAGGAATCAGTACAAGTCAAAAGACCTTGCCCACCAAGGGAGCCCTACCTGACCAAGGACAACTGTGGGGCGACAGCAACGATGGGTCCGATGCTCAGCCCAGGAGAACAGGGAGGCAGTGCAGGAGCTGCCAAGCGACGATCTGGGGATGTAGCTGGGACCTCCAGGCACTGCACAAGATGGTGCAGCCTTGTGCCATTAGTGTGGAAACGGAGGGCCAAGCTGCGGACCTCACAAATGTGGCGTCCTGCCCCCTCCTCCCATCCTCCACTGTAAGGCCCGAAGCGACGCCCCCCGCTGGCATCGCAGACGTGGCTGGCCCCTTGGTGGGTTAGTCAATAGGCAGTCCATATTGCCGCTGGCCACGCCCCTCTCACGGTGAGGCCGTCTCCCGATCCAAACGCTATAGTAATCACCAACACGCTGACACCAGGAATCCTGGCCACCTAGCTCAGGCCCCACCCTGCAGCCATGGGGAAGACAGACTGAGTCTCTCGCAGGGTGTCATGGAGACATGGGGGTAGATGACCCGGGGGGGGGGGGGGGTAGAGGGACTGGGGCTCAGTGGGAGACACACAGCAGGGCCACCACGAACTGTAACTAAAAAAAAAAAAAAAAAAAAAAAAACCCAGACATCTTCACAGTCCCTTCCAACTGCAAAAGAAAAGAGGAGATAATGCCAAAGCCTGCCCTATATAGGACTGGAGGAGCTAGTTTTATTTTTTTTTTTTGCAGTCCCCGCCTACAGCTGAGATTAACCCACACGTTGCTACTGGTGGTGCTCCAGAATGTAAGAGATGAGAAATATGGGTAATTAACCTGTGTTTGTTATTTGTCTAGGAGATAGAACGACTGTGGTTATTTGGCATAACCAAAAGAATTCTCAATATTTATTGACTCTGGAACCACAGACAAATGTGTCCAGTGCCCAAACATTCTTAAAGCGGATCAAAATCCCCCAAAACAGCTCAATATATTTTGCTCCCCCACCCCAGATACATTACCGCTTGGATGTTTTCTGCCCTCATTGCTGCTTGGTATTCCTGTTATAGGGATTTTAATTTTCCTCTGGTATACGATTTGTATGCCATTGGTTTCTGACAGGATACCATTATTCTAAATTACCTGATTTAGGACACCCTCCTCCCAATATCATGCTGGGAGTAATTAGAGCCTACTGAAATTGGTGCTAGAAGACAGATAGGAGCCAGAAGAAATTCCCCTTAAATTTCCCTCAATTTTTCTTTGAAGCCAAAATTCATTTCCAGGACACTAAGGGGAGTTCATACATGGTTTGCTTTTTTTTTTTTTTTAAATTTAACCTAGCATAAGACGTTGTTGGTTCTCTTTAAGTGAGCATCTACTCTTCTCATACCTCTGCCTAAATGCACCACATACTTCCTCCACCATCCCTGGTTCAGCCTTACTCAACCACTCTTTTGTTTCAAAGCAATTCTGCCTTGAACAGAGTTTAGGTAGGGTCACTGGCCCCACTACTCACTTATCCAGTCAAATGTATATAAATAGTATTTCAAGTGTTTCGCTTTTTCGATTACTCAAATTTTAAATTGCACACCATTTCTTTAATGCAAACATGGCAATAACTGGCAAACTCCATTTGCAATAAAGAATGCTGGAAATTTAAGGTTAAAAGCTAAAAATGTCAACAATTTTGCAAATCTCGCCTTCTCCAGCAACTATCTACAATAATCATCATTGTTAGTGGAGCCATGTTGGGAGTTTCGGTTACCAGCACATTCCAATTTTATTTCCAAAAGTAAGCCGACATGTAACAAATTTAAAACAGATGGCGTTTCCCTCTCTTCTGGAAAGGATTACTATTCTTCTCTTGCACCTCGGGGAAAGGCATTGTTACAGTGAAACATGTTCACGCCAGATCAGGCCAAGAAGTTTTATATTACATAGGCCAACGTAATAGATGTTTCGACAACAAACCCATATGACATACAAGTAAATGCCTTCCATACAGGAAAGCCCACAAATGCGCTCCAAGGAAGCAACCTAAGGCCTTTGCTCAGTAGCAATCCTCGGGTTGACAGAATGAGCCGAAGCAGCCATTCCTCACAGGTCAAAAATGACATCTGGTCTTATATGGCTTTTCAACCAATAAAAAAGTGTTGGGGCACCCTATATTTTTGGACATCCTGGTCGATCTTATTGGAAGGTTTTTTTTTGTGGCACAGAATGGGCTCCTTTGTCAGGGTGAGGCTCTCCAACCACGTAACACCCATCATCAGAGTATCAGCAAGTTTGTAGAAATTGCCTAATAAAAGTTTGGCCTCATCTTCAGTTTGTACAGTGACCCATTCATTTGTCAGGATTAAATATGAGGAAGCAGAGTTTTTGAAAGAAAAATAAATCCCATTAAACTGGACCAACAGCCTGGCACAGTTGGAAAAGAAAGGTAGCGGCCATTTTGAAGCTTCCTGTCCCAGCATCTCAGTCATGCAGCTGCCTGGATTCAATTCGCATAACTGACAATACGCAGTAACAGGAAGCCCAGCAGCACTTCCTGTCTGCAGGTGGCCTGCAAATGCAAGAGCCACCATTTTGATTCTAAAATTCACTACAGAGAAAGTTAGAAAAAGGTAAATGAATTTTTATGTGCGGCAAACTAAATTGCCCCGAGGAGGGATGCATATGAGCACTGTTTGTTGTATTGGTCAAGTTTAAGTCATTTTTGACAGTTGGTCTGCTTTAAAGCTGTAATAAAACCCTTTACATTAAAGCACCCGAGGATCTGCTGCCAGGGCCTAGGGGTAGGGCTTTGGCACACACATGCCTATAAGCACCAGTGAAATGTGAAATTGCACGACCAAGAGCAAAGCTAAATCTCCACATTATTGGGGACCTGATTAAAGTGTAATCCCAAAAATGTAAGTCCTAGTACCTCCCCAGTACGCGACCTTTGGTTTGAGGCTAAGAAGATCACTCCCGATTCCCATCCCGCTTGCTAACGATCCTGCCCCTCACTGCGGCTTAAAGAATGTGGACCTACAGGGTCTCTGCAGTGGTGCCTCTAAGCCTCCTCTCGTGTGAACCCAAATTTACTTCCTTTCAGCTATGTCCTGTATCCTTGGCTGGAAAACAGACCTTAGGTGTTTATAGGAGTTGCGTTAAAGCCACAGAGGTGCGGAGAAGGGTACTCATGCAGGTAGTCCCTTGTCTGCAGCACTGAATCATAGGAACACATGAGAGGTAAAAAAGGGAGAGAAAATTACTTGGGAAATAGGACATTTCCTTTCCATTGGACGGCGCCCTCTCCGTCCTCTAAGACCAAGGGGGTTTCTATACTGGTACACAGAGCCCTGGCGTTTTCTGTGATCTCAGAGGTTATTGATGAAGAGGGGCGCTATGTTTTTCTTAAGGGCAGGCTCCCGTCCGGGAGGGTTCTTACACTGGCTAATATGTATGCTCCCAATAGGTTACAACACCAATTTATTGTCTCCACTATTAACAAATTGCAAGCCTTCCGGGAGGGTTCTCTGGTTGTAGGGGGGGGACCTGAACTGCGCACTGCATCCATTGGTGGACACCTCTAATGCAAGTTCTACCATTGCCTACAGGTCTTTGAAGCAGATTAGAACTGCTTTACAAAGTGTACAGGTGGTTGACACCTGGAGGTTTGCGCACCCTGATGGCAGGGATTATACTTACTTTTCCCCCATTCACTCAAAATATTCGAGGATTGACTACCTGTTCCTATCCCAAAGAGATCTGGAATGGATAGCAGCGGTGGAGATTGGGACCATTACGTTTGCAGACCATGCCCCGGTGGTCCTTAGGCTTCTGCTGCCGGGAAGGTCTCACAAGGAGTGGAATTGGAGAATGAACACTAGCATCCTGAAGGACGCTGTTAGGGCGGAAAGGGTTAAGCAACAGATTACTCAGTATTTTCGGGAAAATGTGGTGGAGGACATGGATCCTCTCACAATTTGGGAGGCACACAAGTGCACAGTGCGAGGATTTCTCATACAAGTGGGAGCAAGATTAAAGAGGGAGAGGTTGGCTAAAGTAGAGGGGCTTACCCAAAGAGTCTCTGTTCTGGAATCTCAACATAAGAAGACGCTGTTAGAAAAGCATTTGAAGGAGTTTGTGGAGAAAAGGAATGAGCTAAGAGCTGCCCTGTTAGGGGCTGGCAAGAGGGCATTTGCGTTTACATTTCGCAATGGACTTTATTATGAACAAGGCAATAAACCTGGTCGGCTTCTGGCTGGAGCCCTTAACCCGAAGGGCCTTAAGGCCCGGGTTGATGGGATTAGGGATTCAGCGGGAACCTTGTACCAGACAGAGAGATATTGCTGAGCAGTTTAGGAGTTACTATTCAGCATTGTACAATCTTCCAGGCAGACCCTCGGGGGGGGGGGGGGGGGGACGCAAAACTCAGATGGAGGAGTATTGTAGACTGGCCAAGATGCCCCAACTTACTAAGGAAGCAATTGATCACCTGGAGGGCCCGATTTCTGTTGAGGAGTGTCTATTAGCACTCAAGGAGACTAGGCCAGGAAAAGCCCCGGGACCTGATGGTTTTCCCAGTCAGTACTATAGGGCATTTGCTCCCCAGCTGCTCCCACATATGGTACGGGCTTTTGAAGGTGCGGCTAAGACTGGGGTACTCCCTTCGGACTCCCTGGAGGCCCGTACAGTGGTTATCCCGAAGGCGGGAAAGGATGACACCCAGTGCCAGAATTACAGGCCTATATCCCTGTTAAATGTGGATATTAAATTGTATGCCAAGGTGTTAGCGAGAAGGTTGGCGGGGTTCTTACCAGAGCTGGTTCAACAAGATCAGGTGGGCTTTATTGGTGGTAGGGAAGCGCGTGACAATACGGTGAAAGCCTTAAATGTTCATTGGTGGGCCACCTCCCACAGGCTGAGGGTTATGATGCTATCCACGGACGCCAAAAAGGCATTTGATAGGGTTGACTGGGAGTGGATTGGTGCAGTCTTAGAGCATATCGGCCTGGGGGAGATGGCTCGGAACAGGATTCTGGCCTTGTACTCTAATCCACGAGCTAGGGTTAGGGTTAACAATGTGACTTCGGATGGGTTCTTGATTCATAACGGGACTAGGCAGGGCTGCCCCGTCTCCGTTGATTTTTGCTCTTACGCTGGAGCCTTTCCTGAGGAGGGTGGGTTTGAACCCTGATGTTAGAGGGGTTCAGATAGGGGGGAAGGAACAAAAAGTGGCCGCTTACGCGGACGATATGTTGTTTTTTCTCTCGTCCCCATGGGTTTCGGTTCCCTGCCTGCTGAAGGAGCTGGAGAATTTTGGGAGAATGTCTAATTTGAAAATAAACTACTCGAAATCAGTGGCTTTGAATGTCTCGCTCCCTGAGCGGGAGATGGAGAACCTGGAGAAGTCTTTCTCGTTCAGGTGGGAGAAGAGCAGTATCACGTATTTGGGGATCCAATTACCTAAGGAGCTGTCGCAGTTATTTCGGCTGAATTTTGCCCCTCTTGTCAACAAGTTAAAGGCGGACCTGAATAGGTGGAAATGTCTGAAGTTATCATGGTTCGGGAAGCTAGCTGTTTTGAAGATGAATGTTCTTCCAAGGTTATTGTACTTGATCCAATGCATTCCAATAAAACTTCCTAGTTCGTTCGTCCTGGATGTCAGGAGAACTTTCACGGGGTTCCTTTGGGCGGGCAAGCCTCCAAGAGCAAAAAGGACCACTATTATTTTGCAGAGGACCAGAGGTGGTTTGGGTCTACCCTGCATCGATACTTATGTGAAAGCATCACACTTGGCAAGGATTATTGACTGGCAGGTGAATGGTTCCCAAAAGGAGTGGGTCTCCATTGAAGAGGAGGTCTGTGGAGGTAGTTTGGGACAGCTGTGGACCTTTAGCAGGGGTGGCATTCCGGACAGGGTTAGATCCCATCCTCTCATTGGCACTACGTTGGAGGTGTTTTGGCAGATCTGTAAAGGCTGTGCCGCGATTTCGTCGGTTCCTGGACCTCTCTTATCGATCCATAACAATCCGGACTTTCCTCCTGGCCAGGAGAGATCCTTCTTGAACCACTGTAGGAGGCTGTATCCGCTGAGAGCTGCCCACTTGTTTTCGCAAGGAGTATTTAGGCGGAAGCAGGAACTGCAAGATGACCTTGGAGGGCAACTTTCTCATTTGGAGTATCTGCAGGTGAGGCATTTCGTTCAGGCTAAGAACATGAAGGGAAAAGTGGATAGGGAACTCTCAGTGTTTGAAAAAGCGTGTTTGGGGGAGGGCCCTAGGAACCACCTTTTGTCATGGGCTTATGGTTTGTTGCTGGAAGGGGGACCTGCTCCGGGGAGACCTTGGGAAGGTAAATGGGAGAAAGATTTGAACCTGGAGTTGACGGAGGAAGAATGGGGGAGGATATACCAGAGGGCATATAAGGGATTGGCTAATTCCTCTACTCAGGAGACAAATTATAAGCTAATTACTAGGTGGTACAGGACCCCGAAAGTGCTACATAAAATGTTTCCTGCTGTGTCTGATACCTGCTGGAGGTGTAACCATAGGGGAGCGGATGTGTTGCATATATGGTGGTCGTGCCCTTGTATAGTCCCTTTTTGGAAGGAAATTCATAGTATGATTGAGAAGATTGTGGGCCTCTCTCCGGACTGGGATCCTGCCTTTTACCTGTTGAACTGGCAAAGGGGAGGGAGGGGTTTGCAAGATCTTGGCCCTCTGGGTATTCATTTCACTAATGCTGCTCATAGGATAATACCTGGGAGATGGAGATCGTCGGCCATCCCAACAGTTAAAGATTGGTTTCTCCAATTGAATCAGGTCGAGGAAATGGAAGAAATCTTGCATCTCAGGCAGGATAGGGCTGAAGCTTACAGAAAGACTTGGACAGTTTGGTCTGTTTTCAAGTCCTCTCCTGAGTATAGGGCGGTAATGGGTCTTACCTAAACATGGAATCGCACCCGCGGGACTCCTCTCTGTTTTGGGCGGCATGGGGCGGGCTGGGCTCTCGTGGGGTCCCGTCCTGGCCCCCCCCCCGCTCCCCCGGGGGCCCATCTTTGGTTCGCTTGCTCTAGTCATTTTCCCTTTCGCCTCTCTTTACTGTTTTCTTTCCCTTTCTGTTGCTTTTACTTTCCCTCTGTAATAATGCTAGGATTGCTCTATTAGTTTCTAGGGGTCTGTAGGGTTCTTTTCCTTATCCCCTCTCTGTTTCTGTTATTCTCTCCTTCTCCCCTCTGTTTGGGTTTTAAAGTGGGATGGATGGATAAAACGTTGAGGCCATGGTGGCGAGACATTGAAGGCGCAGGGGTCTTAGGCTGGAGCCAACTTTTGCAATTGGTTCAGGGAACCCATGGCGGGAGCTCCAGACAGGCAGCAGTATTGCTCTTAGAGGTGGACTGTGAAGAGTTGGGGTATGGGAGAGGAGCGGAGTATTCTGTAGTGGTGCACCTACAGGGTGAGCGCTGGGGAAAATGTATACTGCATCCCGGACCTAGTAGGTTGCTGACTTGATTGCATGAACAAATGTCTGTACACCATGTCTTGTGCCTCTGAAAAATTCTCAATAAAGAAATAAAAAAAAAAAAAAAAGGAGAGAAAAGGAAATACTGCATTCTACACCTTGGACCTTTTCTGGCAAGATTAAAAAAAAAAAGTGTTCTGGCCCAATTCTTCTATGCAACTCCAAAAGTAAGACCATTCCAGATGAACTTTCCGGTTTGCAAATATAGCCACTTATAATGGAGACCAGCAATGCCATGCCTACCAACTTTTCAGGGTGGGAAATAGGGACATTTGTTAAATTAGGCCAAAGCCCCTCATTGAGAGATGGATAGGAAATAGGCTCTAACGGTTAAAACAATATAAACACTTTGAATAGGCAAATAAATAATTTATTGATGCAGATCTGCAAGTAACACCTCAAAGAAGGACATTTGAGAACAATGAGGGACATGACATGGACTCAAAAGAGGGACAGTCCCTCTAAATCAGGGACGTAAGAGAAAATAAAATACCACTTAAAAAAGGGGTGGGCAAGTTATGAGCCCATCGTTGCCTATTTAAAACTGGCTGAATGGAGCTGAGGCACAGATGTACTATTATCAAGCATTTAGAAGATCTTCAGTTAAGAACTTGTTTTTGTTTCACACTGCCAGGTCTAAGAGCAGACATACTGATGAATTCTTCCAGATCTTCCAGATGTGCAAACATCTAATGAAGTCATGCCTCTTGGGTGTAAAATAAATCGATTAATGAAAGCCAAAAAATAACTTCCAAGGCTTGCATTTCCTGCATTGCAATGGCAAAAGAAGCACCTGGGATCACTATCCACCTCCATGAAATACTTATATAGTCATGGTAGTTGAAGAGTTTCTTGGCATGGAAGTACTGGGACCCTAAACGGACCAGGTTTTGCATTTGTGCATGTGTTCTAGTTGCACACAGCTCCGATTGTCTTACACAGAATATATACTGTCCTATTCCCTCTTTGATGCCAGTAGAACACATCTTCCCAAACACCCTGCTAATCGGATGTTTCCACTGACCCCTCCCGCCCCAAATCTTGGGATGTTGTGGTCGGGAACTCTGTGTGCAGCTGCAGGGTTGTGTGACCATCCCCAGGTCAGCAATGATGCACTATTGGGAATAAAAGCATATAAACACATATTGGGGAACTATGTAACTCCCAATTTGAGATGTCCCACAGTGTAGAACCCTGTGGTTTACCCAGAAACTAACCTTTATCCCACAACTTTGTCTAGCTGCACTCTGCAGCCCCCCGCAGCCCCACCCAAGCTCTTTCTGACCTCCCAGCATTTCAGACCACCAAAAGACAGGCTGGACTGAAAAATCCAGGTTTGACTGAAAAGATGGTGATCACCTCTTGTAATGAAGTGCCAATGACACCCACACCAGAAACCATGCATTATAATAACCTCCTGGGTTCCTGCTGACTGCAGTTAATGCATGACCCTTAGCAAGGGGGTGTACTGCCAAGTGATAGGAGGACCTTTTGGGTGGGGGAGGTATCCCTAGAATACATGCATAAAACTGCAAAAAGTTGAAGTTCCATAGGGGATAGCAGTTTATTCTCTGTTCAGATTTCTACAGCTTCAAGAACTCTTGACAGTTTCTACCAAGTGTGGCTGGTAGGTGCAGCCTCTTCTGCCCTTTCAGGGAGTGGAATTTGGTAATAGGTTTGATTCAAATACTGGTATTCACCATTTTGTACACCACGCCTGCTCCCAGCACTGCCATATGGAGTAGGCCTGCTGTATAGTATGAAGCAGAAGGTAGAACAGCACTTAAAGTGGACCAACACCCAGGATTTTCACTATCCTGGGTTTTGGTCCACTTCCGTGGGGCACCCCGATCGGGGATGCCCCACTGCGTGAAACCCCCCAGAATGGCAGAACAAAAAACTCACCTCACCCCGCTCCTACGGCGCATGCGCGGGCCTCGTCCAATCAGCGCGCTCAGAGCCGCTGTGGTATGCATGTACAAGGGAAGGACAACCACAGCGGCTCCGAGCACGCTGGCGGCCGCATCTCGCGCTTCCCTCTAACAGGGAGCGCGCCCGCGCCGGCTATTCACAAACGGCGGGCGCGCCCCCTGCTAGAGAGAAGTGCGAGATGCGGCCATGTCCCGCGAATGCGCCGTTGGAACGAGGGTAAGGTAAGGTGAATGGGGCGTCCTGGGGGGTTTCACACATCGGGGCATCCCGATTTCGGATGCCCCACAGGGAGGGATCTGATCGGCCCAGGAATCTTATAGATTCCCTGGCCGATCAGCCGGGGTGTTGGTCCACTTTAATGATAGATGACAGACAGACGTCAGCCTCCCACACCATTATCGCACACCCATCCTCTCATAAAAGCCGAGAACGCAAGATATTTTAAATTCAGATCCATGGTGATTTAGAGGAACGAAATGATAAATACAAGTGTCAGAAGGTGTGAAAGTGAAGGGAAAAAACAATGCTGTAATGAGCAGAAAATAGAATAAAGTCACATGGAATTGCTAAGCCATCTTGTACCACCTTTGCTTAAGTACACAGAATGCATGGTCAGAGAACAGTTACACGCCACACAGGGGTTAACTTCCGTTCATTCATATATTTTGACACTGGGTCAGCCAGCACATGGCCTGCATGTGTTTACTAGGAATGGTGGTGTAATCGCTATCAGATCTGCATGCCAGAGAAGTATAGCGAGACATAAATGAAATATTTGAGCAGCAAGCAAAGACAGGCTTCCCACAATAAGTGAGCTGCATCCTCCACTTCATGCCACCAGGAGGACCTGGCCTGTGATGTCAGCTAGCAGGACTGCCAAGCATTTCCACTTGAACAATGGTATGAGTTCACGTGAGATAAACAACCCCCTACACATATACAACTTCAAGGAGATTAGTCAGCTGATGGAATTCCTCTCAGTTGCACACAGCAGCAACCTAACACACATTTCAAGCAACTCTCTCCCACCCGGGATTAGAGCAAAACTATACAGCACTATTGTTGAGGTAACTTGTGATGTCATCACAGCCAGAGGTGATGTAACTGGCACTGTGCAAGTAGACTTTCTGAAAGAGAATGGCTTGAGAGTCTTCAATGCTGGGTTTACACGAGCAGATCAATTGGCTGCTCGCTCAGCGACCGACCGACCATAAAAAACTTCTGCAATTGAGCAACCATGTTCAGGCGTAGAAGATTTGTTGGTCAGTCAGGTGTGTCAGGAAACCGCAGGTCACGTGATCCAACTATCAACCAGGGACCTCCGGACACACAGACCTCGTTCCCAAGAAACCCCTGTCCGAGTCCTCCTATCAGGAATACCAGGCCCGAAGCCTGCAGGCACACAGATTCTTGGCTTAAAAGGAGCAGTATCGCGAAATTTGCATTAAAAAAGATAAATAATTAAATAGCCACACAATAGCTTCTAACAGGTGTATAAATAATCTGGCGATCGAAAAAGGAAAAAATATATGCCTTTCTTTTAAATTGTATAATGACAATGGCTCAGTCCATTTGCTGAATAGGGGGATCTGCTGGGTTGTATTTAGTGAGCTGCTTCATTTAGCCCACTGGTCTCCTAGCAACACTTTACCTCAGAGGCTGACACTGTAATCAGTGGTAAAGGCTGTGTGTGTGAGGTGCTGCTTTTGTTATGAGACCAGGTGACTCAAATGTGTAAAATCTATACAAAATAAACTAAACTGACTGAAAACGACTGAAATTCTTCTTTGAATATCTGTGCAGGAAAACCTAAAGGTATTAAAGTGGAACAAAACCCTGAGTTGCCGACCCTGAAGTCTATAAGATCCGGTCATTGACCTTGCCCCTTGGGCATCCTAAATCGGGATGCCCCACTATGTGAAACGACCCCTGGATAATCACAGATCCCCCCATTTTTCTGGCGCGCTCAAGCAGATAGTCATTTAGACAGGCCGGGCGGCCAGGAAGGTTACTGCTCAGGCTCCCCATCTGCGTGCAAACAGAGCTGATTGGATGAGAGCCCAAGCATGTGCTGTGGGACAGGGAAAGGTACGTTTTCACAGGTGAACTTGGGGATTTCACATATCAGGGCATCCCAAGTCGGGATGCCCCTAGGGGCACAAAACAAAACTCCAGGTAGTGAAAATCCTGGGTTGCGCTTTGCTCAAAACATACAAAGCTGAAAGAAAGATCATATGGAAAAATGTGTTGAGAAAAGAGAGAGAAATTGGTAAACTGAAAGATTCTGCAGCAGGGCCAACATGAAGGGAAAACTGTCAAAATCAGCTAAATGACTTCTATAGCTTTTCTCTCTGTTTTAGATATATAAGTTCTGGCCAGGCAATGTTGCAATGTTATCTTATGCTGGACGTCTGCCAGCAGTGAACAGCTGATACTTTGATACATTGTTGCACCCCTCTCCTCAGCATGGAACAGGCCAGAGTGTCGGGCTCCGACACACAGAAGACATAAACATGAGCTATTAGTCTCCAGCTGCTCAACATAGACATCATTTTTTCTAAATTTGTAATTCTTACTCCAACACTTACCTACATTCAAAGTACCATTTAAATATAAGTCACCAAGAAAAATTCGCGATACTGCTCCTTTAAGGCAAACAGATTGCTCAAGTTAAATATAGATTATAGATCCCCGGGCCGATCAGCCTGGGTGTTGGTCCACTTTAATGATAGATGACAGACAGACGTCAGCCTCCCACACCATTATCGCACACCCATCCTCTCATAAAAGCCGAGAACGCAAGATATTTTTAATTCAGATCCATGGTGATTTAGAGGAACGAAATGATAAATACAAGTGTCAGAAGGTGTGAAAGTGAAGGGAAAAAACAATGCTGTAATGAGCAGAAAATAGAATAAAGTCACATGGAATTGCTAAGCCATCTTGTACCACCTTTGCTTTAGTACACAGAATGCATGGTCAGAGAACAGTTACACACCACACGGGTTAAATTCCGTTCATTCATACATTTTGACACTGGGTCAGCCAGCACATGGCCTGCATGTGTTTACTAGGAATGGTGGTGTAATCGCTATCAGATCTGCATGCCAGAGAAGTATAGCGAGACATAAATGAAATATTTGAGCAGCAAGCAAAGACAGGCTTCCCACAATAGGTGAGCTGCATCCTCCACTTCATGCCACCAGGAGGACCTGGCCTGTGATGTCAGCTAGCAGGACTGCCAAGCATTTCCACTTGAACAATGGCATGAGTTCACGTGAGAAACAACCCACTACACATATACAACTTCAAGATTAGTCAGCTGATGGAATTCCTCTCAGTTGCACACAGCAGCAACCTGACACACATTTCAAGCAACTCTCTCCCACCCGGGATTAGAGCAAAACTATACAGCACTATTGTTGAGGTAACTTGTGATGTCATCACAGCCAGAGGTGATGTAACTGGCACTGTGCAAGTGGAATTTCTGAAAGAGTATGGCTTGAGAGTCTTCAATGCTGGGTTTACACGAGCAGATCACTTGGCTGTTCGCTCAGCGACCGACCATAAAAAACTTCTGCAGTTGAGCAACCATGTTCAGGCATAGAAGATTTGTTGGTCAGTCAGGTGTGTCAGGAAACCGCAGGTCACATGATCCAACTATCAACCAGGGACCTCCGGACACACAGACCTCGTTCCCAATAAACCCCTGTCCGAGTCCTCCTATCAGGAATACCAGGCCTGAAGACTGCAGGCACACATATTCTTGGCTTAAGGCAAACAGATTGCTCAAGTTAAGTTTAAGTTTAATGCTATAAGCACACTAGGCAGTGATAACAAACATTTGGCTATGATGGAATATGAGATGATACAAATGCTGTTCTGAGAAGGTTACAGGTTATAGTGAGTTACACAGAGAGACAATGGTCAGTTACCTTAATATGCAGTTGCAGAGTAATGGTGATGGGGAGCTCCCACAAGAGGTAAGTGAAGAGCTTACAGATGATTTAGACACCTCCAGCCCGCCGCAGCGAGACCCCTCCAGAGAAGTGACGAAAGCCTGGCCCAGGGTTACCCCTTTACTGTGGTGAGACCCTTTCACTCCCCTCCCTTCTGTGGGACGGATTGTCACCACCCACTGTCCTGGAGCGTGCTTTAGCCCCTAAAACCCTTTAGGGGTTATAACTTTGGGCAGGGGGGGTCGTATGGCTTTGGGTACGGCACCAAAAGATTGGGCTGGATGCCGGGCATCAAACGAGTCCAGAAATGGGGTCCCTAAGTGGGTCAGAATCTTAGATCTCCATTTTCCTGGTTTTCCTTCATTGCCGAGCCCGGAGTAACTTACCTCCGGGTGCGGTTTTGTGAGCCGGTTCTGATTCTGTACCTGGCTTGGTGCTGGGACACATGGTGGCGCCGCTATGGGCCGATTTGTGTTGGTGCCGCTTGTCCGCGGCTCCCATCTTTGATGTGACAAATTCACAGCCAGGGGTCCAGCTAGCTGCAGACCCACTAGAGTCTCACCAGGCTGGAGGTGTGAGAATTGCCAGTGGGGAGTCTGATCTGCCCTGCTTAACCTGTAAATGCTAATTCCTCTTCCTGTGGAGATTAGACCTGTGCATATTGATGACTAAAAGCTTTAACCGGGGGGGGGGAACGCCAGACTTGTACATGTGAGTTTTCTGCCCTTAAGCTGGATCATTCCTTCACAAGGTGCTAGTACTAGAACAATTGCTAATGCGATCTCTCGTTCTCTTAGCAAAACACATTGTTTGAGGGCGACTGTTTACTAACTCCAACCATCAAGCGATGAACAAGACATTTTTAGTCAGCCAAAATGATACGGTGGATGACTGATTAACCAATTCTTGTTCATCGCTTGATCACAGCAGCTGTTTCCATGGAGCAATTATTGCTTAATTGCGACGCTTTGATAATCACTTCCTGTAAACGGGCCCTCAGACTCTAGGGCTAGTGGCCCCAATGTGTGAAACCCCCCCGATCGCCGCAGCCAACTCACCTCACCGCGGTCCTACAATGCATGCACGGCCTCTCCTCTAAGCAGCGCGCTCTGAGCAGCTGAGCTATGGGCGTCTAAGCGTCATCTAAGCTCAGTGCCGCAGAGCACGCTGGCGGCCATAACAGGGTGCGTGCCGCGGCCCGCGCCATTGGACCGGGAAAGAAGGTGAGTTTATGGGCGACCTGGGGGGTTTTACACAGCGGGGCATCCGGATTTTGGTTGCCCTGCGGGGAGGGGATGGATCGGCCTGGGAATCTCCACTTTAAAGTTCCCTTTAACAACCACCCCTCACCCCTGGGGAATTCCAACCTAGAATTCCCCCATAGTAAGTCCAAAATCAGAAATGCAGTTCTTCATGATGCAAGACAGAAACCATATAACCCACACCAAGACAATTATTAGAGAAACTTCTCTTACATATTTAACAAGTGAACCTCGTCCTATGGAAAAAAATACAATTCTGTGAAACTCACCAGTACAATTGAAATATAATAAAATAATTTTGAATATATCCAGTCCTGGTCATCCCAGAAGTAACTACATGTGGGTGTTCCACAGCTAGGTGGCGCTCGACTGCAAGATCAAAAGCTGTCGCTCCTCCCGTCCCCCTATAAAAGCAGGTGTCTCACTATGATTTCCCAGTGGTTAAACAGCAGTAAGAAAAAGACAGGCCGGGAGGCCAAGAAACCATGTTACTTCACATAGCTTCAGCATGTACTCTCTCCAACAAAGAACTTAAGCACAACGGTCCAATATAAAAAATCAGGCAAACAAGAGATAATGAAACAAGGGCGGGGTGGGACGACCTGGATATATTCAAAAACAATTCTACAGGTGAGTATCACAGAATTGTATTTTTCAGTATATCCAGTCCAGGTCGTCCCAGAAGTAATTACATGTGGGACATCCAAAAGCAGTGTCCATTAGGGCGGGATCCCCAGTGAGGAACGGCATGTAGTTCATTTCACTACCGCCTGAAGCACCTTTCGGCCAAAGACAGCATCAGCTGAGGCCCTAACATCAACCTTGTAAAACTTGGTAAAGGTATGAACTGAACACCAAGTGGCGGCCGAACAAACCTGTTCAACAGATGCCTGGTGCTGAAAATCCCAGGAGGCACCAATAGCTCTAGTAGAATGAGCGGTAATACGAAAAGGGGGTTCCTTCCCCTTGGCAGAATATGCTTCCACCACCGCCTGTCTGATCCACTTACTGAGAGTGGACTTGGCTGGTGGCAAACCTTTCCTAGAGCCCTCTGTTAGGACAAAGAGCAAATCCGATTTCCTGAAGGATTCAGTCGCAACCAGGTAATACTTAATGGCTCTGACCACATCCAAGGCATGGAGGATCCTTTCCTTAGCATTAGTCGGCCCTGGACACAAGGAAGGCAAGACCACTTCCTCATTAAGATGAAAGGGAGGCACGACCTTAGTCAAAAAAAAAGGTTTAAAACGAAAAACCACCTGATCCTTATGCAGCTCAAAATAAGAAGGCTTCATACAAAGCGCAACCAGCTCTGACACGCAACACACTGAGGTGATCGCTACCAAAAAGACCACCTTGAGGGTCAAAATAGGCAATGCAGCATCGCACAAAGGCTCAAAGGGAGGCCCCTGGAGAGCAGAAAGTACCAAATTCAAGTCCCACACCGGTAATACAGGCTTACGTGGTGGACGTAGGCGGGTGACACCCTGGAAAAAGGTCTTGATCAATCTATGATTGGCAAAGGATCTCTGGAAAAAGATGGCCAAGGCAGAGACCTGGCCCTTGAGGGTGGTCAGCTGGAGACCCAAGTCTAAACCGTGTTGTAAAAACTCCAAGATCCTAGAGATAGAGAAAGTGCAACAAGGGAGACTCTCGGATTCACACCAAGCAATGTAGGCATGCGAAACCCTGTAATATTTAAATATTTGGGCGGGCACCACTATTCTAATAAGACTAATGAAAAAATAAATAG
Source organism: Gastrophryne carolinensis (assembly GCA_027917425.1). Classification (NCBI taxonomy): domain Eukaryota; kingdom Metazoa; phylum Chordata; class Amphibia; order Anura; family Microhylidae; genus Gastrophryne; species Gastrophryne carolinensis. The sequence goes on from CM051235.1 coordinate 466,274,637, forward strand.
AAAGAGGTGCTCCGATGGTCCCACCTTTTAAACTAGACATGCACAACAATAACCCTTATTGTGGACCATAAACGGGCACAACGACCTTCATATAATCAAAAAGGTTACTTTATTTGTAATATGTTACAAGCCAAACCAAAAAATCTAAAAACATATTGACGCCGACTCATTTAAAACCAATTGTCTACCCTGAACTATAAATAACATCAATATTATACAATAAAGGGTTAAATATCACAGGCGGTGTCTCGTCTCTACCTCTTAATAATACAATACACATGAAGGTATCACAAAGTGACCTCCATATTCTCTATCTAAAGTGCACACCAATATATCTTGATAAACAATAGGGGGGATATACTGTATGCTTATATACAATCCTATAATAATCTTTATAAAGTGCGAGTGCTATAATTTAGAGGTGAAAGAAATAAATTATAAATGAAAAATCTAAAAATCCAAAGGTGACATGATGCAACAACTGAAAAACAATATCAAACCTAAATGTTCAAGCTACCACAATAAAAACAGTGAATATAAATCCCTACAAAGAGGTTTAGATTAATCAAACAAGCACAGCATGCACATAAATAGCAGCATAAAGGGGAGACAATAAGAGAGATACCGCCTTTAGGATGAAGTGAAGTTCAGGTTTGAGTGTCCCTGCCAAACCTGAACTTCACTTCATCCTAAAGGCGGTATCTCTCTTATTGTCTCCCCTTTATGCTGCTATTTAAGTGCATGCTGTGCACATATGTGCATTTATGTGCATGCTGTGCATGGCGCCCACCTCCTGCTTCCTCACAGCAATCAGACGATAAGATGGAGGCCGACCTCCAAGCAGCCAAGCCGCAGGGCAGCCCACAGAGTGGGCACACACCCCGCGCCGGGGACTAGGCCTGGGGCTTCAGGAGAGGCCGCCGAGCAGCGCCGACCCCCCCCCCCCCCCTCACAGCGTAATGCGCCAAAGATGGAGGGGAGAGGGAGCAGGAAGAGACAACTCGAGGGAGCGAGGGAAGTAAATATGGCCAGCGCTGAACAAGTAAAGTGCAATCTCACACACACACACACACACACACACATATCTAAGATAATAAAGCTTGTGGGGCAGAGGGAAAAACAAGGGCATAAGTGATTCCTCCCCCCAATAGGCTCACCATCAGCCTATGGCCGGCTACCCTTTAGACAGGGTCTGCGGCCCAGAGCCTAGCTCTGTAAAAACGCCTGACCCCGGCGTTCTCCCTACCGTCACATTCCCGATCAGCCAAGGCCGGGAGGCAGTAGTGGGTCCACAGGATCAGTGGGAATAGGGTCCGCAGTGGCAGACGGGCTAGGAGGCCCCGCTCAGCTGCAATATCCAAGAGAGAGTATCCAATGATCTTCAGCAGCAGACTGCAAGATGAACACTGGGAAATCATAGTGAGACACCTGCTTTTATAGGGGGCCAAGAGAAGAGACAGCTTTTGATCTTGCAGTCGAGCGCCACCTAGCGGTGGAATACCTACATGTAATTACTTCTGGGATGACCTGGACTGGATATAGTGAAAAAAACATGTGCCAGCCACACCTCCTCCAATAGTAGACTTGCTTCATTGCAGTTAGCTATTTCCTGTTCTCCATCATAGGAGGATCAGCATTTTAACTTTAACTGCAGAGGCATCCCAAATAAGGGGCCAGGTTAATTTTGCCTATAGGTTTACTTTTACGCATTTTTATCTTTTACATCTCCAAACATATACCAAACTTTTGAGGAATGCACTCAGTTTTGTTTTTCTCTCATATGCAGAGGTAAATAGATTGGCAGACATTGCAATAATTTCAAATAGCTTGCGTTGTAAATGTGTCACAGAATTTTTCTACATTGCCTTTAAAGAGGACCAAACCCCAAATTTTTAACTAGCATCTCCTGAATTGCCCCCCCCCCCCCAAGACAACCTTTTTGGCAATTTTCACTGCTCCTACGTCACTCTAATCCCAGATAATGGCACCTGTTTTAGCTGTAAAGCTCCTCCTACTCCATGCATTGCCACTGTTGTGTGTGGCAATGAGGTCATTGCCAAGCCGTACCAATGACTGATCACCTGCCATCTAACAGAAAAAGAAAAAGTGTTCCAGGACTATTCAAAAAGCGAGAGTATTTGTTTCTAGTTCTACACCCTAAGAAGGGAGTGGGCTTTGGCCAAATGTATTTTACAAGTTGAGTGGGTTTTGGTCCGCTTTAAATAAACTTAATTCAATAAACCATAAGAAGTCCATAATCATTTTGGCAATGTAAAAGCAAGTCCTGTTACACAATCCTGGAATCAGCAGATACAACCTTCTTTATGGTGCGTCGGAATTAATCACTCTTGCATAACTTTGTGAAATGGGTGGCACATAAGAGGTAATGTGATGGACTAGTTTTAAATCTATTTTTAATAGCCAGGAAGCATTCAGTACAGAAAGAAGCATTAGCTACTAAACACGTGTCCTGTAGGGTATCTGCTGAAGAAAAAACACCAACAGAGTTGGGTCGGTGGAATGCTGGTTGGAAAAGTTAGAAAATAATAAGACCATTACAGTAGCCAGGCCACTATTATAATCGAAAGCTGGTCAGCAACAGTCTGTGGGTGTAAGTGGCACTATACAAGCACTGTGCATGTCCTGAAGGCAGTCCCAACAGGGAAACCGGGACCCAGCAAAAGAAGCTCACCACAAACAAAGATAGGCAGCAGAAAAAGCTACACAATGGATCCTATTCATTTGGTAGCATAATTTTGTCTTTAAAGCCAACCTCCAGTCTAAAATCCCACAGAGGCCCCCGAGTGCTGCCCCCCCCCCCCCCGACTAGGGTTGCCACCTGGTCAGCATTTTTTTTTTTTACTTTACTAGCCACTGGCCTGTCAGTGCCCAAGCCAGTGGCCAGTAAAGCAATAAAAAAAAAAAAATCCTGAACAGGTGGCAAACCCTCCACCCAAACTTACCTGGAATCCCAACATGGGATGTCAAGCCCTAAATGACCATGGAAATGGCAAAAATTAGGCATTAGTCCTCATCCACTCGATGACCTGTGTCCCAGGACATTTCCAGAGGTTGCTGGAAAATGTGGATGCCAAAGGATTGAAGCACAGAATGATAACGAGGAGTGTTTAGTTATTAGGTCTGCTATAAATAATAATATAAATAATATGTCAGATCTGTGAAAATACCAAATGTCGTCAAGTGTGAAACATAATACACATGTAACATGTCAATGTTACATTTTCCACTTTAAATGATATTCACAGGTAAATGTATTACAGCCTTCATGATCCCTCCCTACCAGCATGAAAAGGCTCCCTAGCTTCCCCAAATCTCCACTAAAAGAGCCGGCTACTTCCTGTCTGAAAGGAAACATTACTACTACAGCCTACATGAGAAAAGTGTGAAGACCGATTATGTGCATACCCCACCACCACAAAGTTGAGTTCTTTGCAGACAATTGTCAGCATGGAGAAAGTATGTCTGTAAGGTCACAAGGGATTTAGATAGATTTCTGTCACTTCCCACATGGTTTAAACCGGACGTTCAGCATGATTTAATGAAAAGCCCAAAAGCTTAAAAAACTAGCATGTGAAATTAATATATATATATATTTTTTTTTTTAGTCACTTATTCTTTCCCCCACTGGGCTGCAACTCTGTTCAGGACTCTAGGATACGGGCGCTGCTAGCACACATACTATATAGTTGTGCTTTGCACAGGCAGAGCAGAGCTGGGATCAGGAAAAGGTCAGCAATCTCAGAATGCAGAGCGGCACAGTCAGAAGACACTACCAGTTTGCCGCTTTAAGAGAGTGGGGTACAACAGATCAATAGAATTGAAAACACATCAAATTGCAGATAGAAAATGTGTTAAACTGAGTCACTGCCCGTAGCACTGTGCCCTAAATGTAAAACACGCAAAATAGGAATGTAAACCGGTATCTCAGGCGTACTTTACAGTCTAGAAGGTTTGTTCATCAGATAAACTGCATTCATTTTATAGTTTTCCTTTGACTCTGTACATTTAATAACATTAAACAAAATCCACTATTTAGTCCACAGCACTAAACAACAAATGCTCGAGTGGGGTCTTATCCTATCTGGCTATTATTAATGCACCCTGGCTAGAGGTAGAAGGTCCAGACAGTGAGATAAGGTAGAAGCATGTGCAGTCGCCAGCTCACCAAGTCCAATCATGGAACAGGGAGCGGCTAAGAGCAAGTGATCTCATTAGCTGACACCAGCCACCGGCATTCACGACCTGCTCTGCTGGGTGTGTCCAGGTAAATGATTTCACGTCTACGAGAGCAATCTGCTCACATCATTTTCCCCTTACATAATTACTTTTTCCTTCACATACATTTACAGCCAACCAGCTGCTCAGATATTTTTACAAAGCAATTCACATCAGGGCAAACAATGTCTAGGTAATTTTGGAAATGACTAGGTAATGAATCCAGATGAAATTATGTAAAGGAACACATCTATCTTTAAACAAACAGCACAGCGATAGCTGGAAATGTATTGACCTCCACAAAACATGGGGCTCAGACTTCTGCAACATTGGCTTTTCTGTTAACCTTATGAATTGGGACCACAGATAGCAAAATTAATATTAAACCTTGTGTCACTACCATCATTCTACAGGCACGTAAAAAGAGAAATTTGGTTAGCTTATGGGGGTGGGGGCTTGGTTGTTGGTGAATTCGCATACTTAGATCACATGGTTATTTTCCCAATCAATAGTCATGTTTAGGAGCAGATAAACCATTAACCGCACATGGCGCACCTTCATGTGTGCTCCTCCTTACTATGGGGAAAATTGTTTTATACAGGGAGTGTAAGGCACCATAGACCACACCACCTGCATATTGTTATTATTCCTTCTTTAACAAATCTGAACCAGTTTTAAAAAATACCATTTTGTGAGTACTCACCTGAAAAATGGATATTGTCAGTGTGTCACACACCCCGCTTCCCCTTTAATTCTTACGATCGGGACATCCAAAAGCAGTGTCCACAAGGGATGGGTATCCGAAGGCAAAATGAAGCATAACTTAAATAACTGCAGTCTGCAGAACTTTGCGGCCAAACACAGCATCCGCTGAGGCCCGCACATCAACCTTGTAAAACTTAGAAGTGTGAACAGAAGACCAAGTAGCAGCCTTACAAACTTGTTCAACAGAAGCTTGGTGCTGAAAAGCCCAAGATGCTCCAACGGCGCGAGTAGAATGAGCAGTGACACGAAAAGGGGGAACTTTCCCCTTAGCAGAATAGGCCGCAATAACGGCCTGACATACGTATCCATTTGCTAATGGAGGATTTGGCCGGCGCCAAACCCTTCCTAGGCCCACAGGGCACAACAAAAAAGGCATCAGTTTTACGAAAAGGAGAGGTAATAATCAAATAGTACTTAACACAGCGTACTATATCCAAACAATGCAAAACACTCTCCTTGTCATTCTTAGGCTTAGGACACAGGGAGGGAACAACAATATCCTGATTCAAATGAAAAGCAGAAACAACCTTAGGAAGAAAGTCCGGTTTGAACCGAAAGACCACTTTGTCCTGATGCCTCTCAAAGTAGGGCGCCTGAATAGACAAGGCCGCCAACTCCGAGACACGCCGAACCGAAGTGATAGCTACCAGGAAGACAATCTTCTGAGTCAAGGTAGACAAAGCAATATTCTGCAAGGGCTCAAAGGGAGGAGCCTGAAGAGCAGAAATAACCAAAGTCCCAAACAGGGAGTAACGGTTTCCTGGGAGGCCGCACATGCGTAACCCCCTGGAAAAAAGTTTTAACTAAAGGATGAAGCGCAAAACGCTTCTGAAAAAAGATAGACAAGGCAGAAACCTGCCCTTTCAAAGTACTCAGCTGAAGACCAGAGTCCAGCCCTGATTGCAAAAACTCCAGAATCCTGGAGACTGAAAAGACCCTACAAGGAAAAGATCTAACCTCACACCAAGCGATATAGGCTTTCCAAGTCCTATAGTAGGTGATAGAAGAAGACCTCTTCCGAGCACCGATCAGAGTCTTAACAACCGAGTCAGAAAGACCCTCCTCCTTCAAAATGAAGGTCTCAGCAGCCAAGCCGTCAAACCCAGCGTTGGTAAATTGGGATAAGACAGCCGACCCTAAGTGAGCAGATCGGGCCGAAGAGGCAGAATGAACAGATACACTGCCAGCCGAACGATGTCTGCGCACCATACTCGCCTTGGCCACCTTGGGGCCACGAGAATGGCGGACATCTTTTCCAGAGCCAGCTTCCATACCACCCAGCCTAGCATGGGTATCGGAGGAAACAGGTACAGAAACCCCAGATCCCCCCAGCTCAGGGACATGACGTCCACCGCCCGAGCCAGAGGATCCTGGGAGAGCGACACGAAGTTCGGGAGCCTGCAATTGTGACGAGAGGCAAACAGGTCCACCTCCGGAGTCCCCCACCGGAGCGGAATGCAGACTGCTGAGAGACAAGAACATGTGCCTCCGCCCAGGTCAGGATCAGGGACACCTCTCTGAGGGCACCCAGTCTGCGAGTCCCTCCCTGATGATTGATGTAAGCAACCACCGTTCGATTGTCCGAGCGAACCTGAACCAGAAGGGCCAGAACATGTTGAGACAAAAGAGCAAGAACCAGACGGATGGCTCTTAGATCCAGAACATTGATGGGCAAGTGGACCCCTCGATGTCCCTACTGCCCCTGAAACTGAAGAACCAACGGCCGTGGTCGCCAGTCCCGGGATGCCAACAGGTGAAACTGAAGCGTCCTCGTGAGAAACTGAGGGAGAAACACCTTGTGTTGACCGGAATCCAACCGCATTCCCAGAAAGGACACCACCTTGGCCGGAGCGAGGGAGGACTTGGGAAGGTTGAGGAACTACAGATCCAGGACGGGGCGAACCGAACCGACCCGTCCCTCTTGGGGACTGTGAAAAGTTTGGAGTAAAAAACGAGGCCCATCTCTAAGCGTGGCACCGGCCGGATGACCGCCATTTCCAGAAGATTCCTTACCGACGCCAGGAGCTCCTGCGCGGCCAAAGGATCGGTGAGCACCAGAGACCGGAAAAACCGTGAAGGAGGGCGAGACTCGAACTCCAGCTTGTAACCAAACCACACCATCTCCCGGACCTATCTGTCCGGAAACTCCTGGTCCCAAACCAGGGAGAAGTGTCGCAATCGCCCCCCCACCCGCACGGGTGAGGGCAGCCCCTCATTGCTGAGCAGGCTTACCAGTAGGCTTGGGCTTGGCGCCCCAGGATTGACCGGGACGGCCACGGCCCCTCCCCCGGGTCCGACCTACACCCCCGGTAGCGGGAATGGAAGCCCCTCTGCCCGCTCTGGCTCCCCGAAAGGAGGGACTAAAGGAACTCGCACCCCGAAGGGAGCGACGAGGCCTCTTGCGTTGAGGCAACTTACCATCCTTGGTAACTGTATCCAACTTATCGCCAAACAGGTGCAAACCTAAGAAAGGTAGTGCTGTATGCGCCCTCTTAGAGTTAAGGTCCGCCGTCCACTGGTGCAGCCACACTGACCGACGAATAGCAACCAGCAGTGCCGCTGCCCTGCTACTCGACGCAAAAGCATCGTCCTGGGCGGTCAAGACAAAAGAAATAAACGACTCACACTGCTTGAGAGAACTAAACTCATCACAAGCGAGATCAAGACCTGCGTACAGATCCCTAATAATGGACCTAACTGCCAACAGAAGAAGCGCCGAAGCACAAACTGGCCGCAGTGTCGATCCGGCACTGATGAAACCATGGCAAGCCAACTGATCAATCCGACAATCCTCACCATCTTTAATGGTAGTGGTGTCAGAGGAGTGCAACACAGCCGAGCTAGACAGCCCTAACACAGGGGTATCGACGTCAGGGGGCACTGACCAAAGCTTCACCAAGTCCTCAGGAAAGCGATAACGCTTATCCCAATTAGGAGGAGTTCCAGCCAGGCGCGCGGGTTGTTCCCATTCCTTAAGGACAACCCTCTCAAAGTGCTGTTGCCTGGGAAACACCAAACGCGGCTGGGGCACATCAAACAACTCACCCTTTGGCGGAGGGACCACCGCGGGCGGATCCAAATCCAAAACTTTAAACATTTGAGCCAAAATGGAAGGAGTGTCAAGGGACACCCCCACAGCCTGATCACCAGCAGTGTCAACCAAAAGCTGGTCTGCAAGCTCATCCGACTCCTCAAGGAGTTCCCCCTCCTCATCAGGGAGACAATCAGACCAATCCAAAAATTCAGGTACCTCACCCTCCGAAGCAGGCACTGCCGGAGAAAGGTGCTTCCGCTTTGCCGTAGCCTTCTGAGCTACAGTAGCGGAAATTATCTTCTCGAGGTTGGCCAACCGCGCATGCACCCCGGAATGCGAATCCCCCTTCTTGACAATGTCACGCGGGGTCCGGAATAAGGAAGGGGGGGTAGGAGATGACGGAAGTTGCGGGGAACCAGACGCCAGAGCGACGGACTGGAGCGCAATATTCTGCCTTGCACATGGAACGCATAATATGACATCATCGCCTGGGAGCGGAGCCCCACAACCCCCACACAGCCTGGATAGCCCCGAAGAGCCATTTCCGGTAACGTTGGAAGCCTCCATATGGTGAAATTATGGTATTCGCAACAACCCAGGGTTTTACGCATTAAGCAACCCGGGATGCCCCTTTGTAATTAAAGTCCCAGGAGTGGAAGGATTTTTTTTTTTTTTTAAGCCTAGGAAAATCCCAATTTAGAGACTAAGACTAGCCAGGTATAACAGACCGGGAGAGCCACTGCAATGAGGGGATCCCAGAATCTGTGGGGGAAAAGAGACCACAGTCAGTCCCCCAACCAGTATGCACCACATTCATACATAAGCAAACAAGGCAAAACATATATGAACAGCTTAAACATCATGAATAAAAAATATACATGACACATGCTATTTAAGGCTAACAAAGCCAGAGAGTGCATCAATAAATAATAAAAGCATATACATGCATATATATACCCATATACATACATACAGACATTAAACCCATAACACAAAGCAAAGTGCCCTCAGGAAAACGCTAGGCATGGCAGGCTAATACAGAGTACAAGGACGGCCCCACGTGCGCGATGGTGGGGACCGTTTACCTTAACAGCTAAAGCCGCACTGGACCACTTCCCCCACCGGCTCCAGCACACCTGTCTCTGATGAGACAGAGGAAGTGAGGCGGGCCCGGACACAGCGCGCCCCAGCCACGCCCCCTGATCACCGAGCGAGGCCGCAGAGAGCGCGGCCCCACCCCTCCAGTGATGCGGCTCGCCCAATGGCGAGACCGCAAGCAAAAAGGGGGGAAATTTAAAAGTGAAAAAAAGAGAAGGCCCCAGCAGCCCAGGCCACGCACCGCCAACGCGGCGCTGACCCTGCCAAAGCACTTCTCATACACAAACACACACAAGTAAAGCACCTCATGCAAACAAGCACCGCCCCCCCCCCAAGCGAAGGGAGAAGGGACCGAGCGGGAGAAGGTGGCCAAGGGGAACATCGGGACAGGGGCATCCCAAATCCGGATCACCATGCCGGATAGCCGCATTGCCCCACGCGTGGGGTCGAGCGGAGGAGATAAGCTCCTAGGCACCTAAAGTGCCATCTACCTTTGCCCAGCCAGCAGCCTAGGCAGGGAGGCTTCCGTTATCTAGGCATAAAACACACAATAGACTGGGCAGAAATAGACCAAAAGGGGGTGCCGGGTTTGACCCCGGCTACCTGCAAGCAGGAGACTTCTTTCTTCTGTCTTGTCGCCTCATGCAGAGAGAAAATACTGGGTGTTAAGTGAGAGGTCCCAGGTATATATAGGCCGGAAGGGGCTCGTTTTCATGACTTCTCTCCGCAACGTCGCCACCTGCTGGTGGAGTAACCCGATCGTAAGAATTAAAGGGGAAGCGGGGTGTGTGACACACTGAGAATAAATGCTACAATATGTAGCTTACAGTTATTTGGGTATTTCAAACTTCTCAGGTTTCTTATAATAGAGACCAGCCTCCAATGCTTATGCCTTTATTTTATGGAGCCCAATATTTTGAATGGTTTTTCTTAAAAACTCTCCAAAAGGTTAACTGTACCATAAAAAAAGAGCCCAAAAACATGAAAACGCAATTTCATTACAATAAAGCCACAGTAACTTTTGTCTCAACTACTATGGAGTCTGGCAGACATATGATCCTAGAGCTTAAAGACTTTTTCAGTGGGAGTCCCTGTTTCTACAGCGGTCACCTCTACCCATAAAGGTGAGATCCTGGCCCTGAAAGTAAAACTAATGCCCTTATTCATCAAGCGATAGCGCCAGGTAGTGTCTGACGAGCGCCAGGTAGCGGCAGCTAACGGCGACTACCGACTCAAGTACGCCCGCGGCGGTCACAATGACGCATTTATCAAGCTAAATGAGGCTAGCGCCGGCGAGAGCGACGGCTAGCGCGGCATTCATCATGAAGCCGCCTGGACTGAACAGCGCCGCTGCAAATTCCCTCACAGCGCCAGGTATGAGCTGTCGCTCCCTGGCGATGTCCAATGCATTTCAATGGTGCAAGCTATAATTAATCATAATTAATTTGGATTAATTTTTTAATTTTTTTTTTTACTGTCAAAAAATCGGAGAACACTTCTGCAATGTTAGAAATTATTTTTAAGTCAAAAAAATAAAAAAAAAAAAAAACTGCAGAATTGATCTAACAGGTCTGAGATTAATGTATTCATATAACAAAATGATTCTTAAAACATGTATAATGTTACATTCAAAAAATATGGTTGTTTAGGGGTTAAAAACTATTTAATACAGATCGCCGCCAGCGCTCTGGGGTTTAAACAAGGAATGGACAGCGACAGCACATTCGGAGCGTGAGTTTTTGATGAATATGAAGCTAGCCGTTCGCTCTGGCCATTCGTTGTCAGTCGCTCACATACAACGCTGGACCTGTGAAACAGCGACCCCCCAGCCAGTATTCAACATTACCGCACACCGACTGAGTCGCTGTCATCAAGCTAATGCCGGCCAAGCACAGCGAATACTGTCTGGCGCTGAAAAAATCACGCTACAGTCGCTCATCTGTCGCTACCTGGCGCTATTGATGAATCGGCCTCCAAGAATAGCACCTGCTGACACTGACTGTTGTCTGTTACATTTTCTCTAACAGCAAAATGATAGTCAATTAAATGAACTGCATTCATAGCACAGTAAAAAGTAGCAGCTGTTCAATATGGTAGCATGACCTGGCTATACTAGCTCCATAGCTCCTTAAAGTGGACCAACACCTAGGGGGGGATCGGTCTGGGAATCTATAAGATTCCCGAGTCGATCAGATCCCTCCCCGCGGGGCATCCGAAATCGGGATTTCGTGCGCCACAGACAATGTGAAAGCATTGAGGGGCCTTATGTGAAACCTGGAAAATTGGTTGCCTACCAGCCAGCAATAAAGATCTACACGAACAAGCGATTCAGTGGTACAATGTATAGTGGACACTTTAATGGGGATCAATTTTTCAAATTAAAATGGGAAAAAATGGAAATAAAAATCACATCTTACAGCCCTGCCCACAAGCCATAGAAGCATAGCAAACTAATAGTGGTCCAGCCTAACTTGTAATGGTCAGTGCTTTCTTATAGGGCTGTATTTTGAAAGCAAGACACCACTGTGAGCTTTCAGATAGTGGCACGCAAAGGCTCCCTATAGAAGCCTGAGCACTTGAAGCCTTGGCCTCCAAAAAGTCAGCTTCTGGGGCAATAGAGGAGAATATTTAAAGTTTTAGGGTAACCACCAACATCATAATAAAATGTAAATTATGTAAAATGATGTAACTGTCTGCCACTGCACACTATGGCCTATGACAACAGCAACCTGCATTTCTGCTACACAGCTATTACTGAAAAGCAATAGGGGTCACCATATTGTCCATCTCAGGTTTCAGTGTATTTCATTACCCATCAACTCAACAGATGTATACAAGTCTACAGCGCTGATATAGGAAGGAAACACATGCAGGGGAAACTCTCCATGCAATCCATGCTATAGATGCTATAGATGAGTGATGCAAAGCCTTTATCTAGAGCTCTGGCTAAAGGTTAAGCATTTTCTAGTCTAAAACGAACAGATTTTTGTTACTAAGGTTTAACATATGTGGAGGAGAGCAGAAGGAAAAAAAATGACATCTGTACACGTCTGAGGTTTATAAGAAACATTGTTTAAGTACACTTTAGCAATAAGCAGAAGGGGGGCATAGGTACCTATTCCATGCTGAGTATTTGTTCCACCGACAGAAAGCCACAACGCAAACACTACAACGCCAGCACCTCCTTCAATAGAAAGGGCAGCTACAGTTGCGTGTGTTGACACCTCTTACAATATCAAGTGTTGCTGTTGTGTGCGCTACAGCTTATGTTCCCTCCCAGACAAAAAAAACTGCAAAAAAAGATTTAAAGCGAAAAAAACACATCAGCAGTCACTCTGGAGTCTAAAAGATTCCATGGCTGTGGATGCTGGCTTTCCCCCATGTGAACCTCCCAAAACGCTGCTATTTACTTACCTCTTCCTCATTCCAACGGCGTATATGTGGGCTCTTGTTCAATGAGAGCCGTCTTCCGTTGTTGTCAATGGGGAGCGTGTCAGCACATCCCCGGCAACGTGTGCTCCCACACCAGCCATTCAGATAGGCTGGGATGGGAGCGTGCATGCTGCCTAGGAATGCAGCAGGGCACTCCTGATTGAAGTCAAGGAGAGCCGTTTGCAGCGTCATGGCAGACGGCTCTCATTGGATGAGAGCCCGCACATGCGCCACTGGAATAAGGGAGAGATGAGCGAATAGCGGCATTCTGTGGGGTTTCACACAGCAGGGCATCCCAAATCAGGATGTCTCAGGGGAACAAAACAAAACCAGAGAGTTAAATTCACAGGTTTTGTTCTGCTTTACTGGATCACTTAGGAAATAGGGGGATTGTGGAAAAGGGGGGGGGGGGGTCTTTAAAATGCTCCCGAGCGATCCATATGGTACAAGTCATCTTTAGTCCTACAGAATACCCCCTGGGTGGGAATTTCTGTCTCTTATCATACTGTAGATTTTTGATAACAATAAACATTTTTGAAGACCGGCTCCGTGCACAGGTGACGGCATCTCTTAGTCTTCCTGCTGAATTGTGTATAGTGTAGTGTTGGGTTGTGTATATATAGGATTGTATATAGAATTGTAATGCTGAATTGCTAGGCCTGTTTCTTTTTTAATTAGTTATTTTATTTATTTATTGTAACCTTGTATATATTGTATGAATGATTGATTTTACAAAGTTACAATCCTCTTTAAATGATCCTATTTCCAGTGAGGACAGATCTTCCCCATCAGGACTCCAAATAGCAAAGACTGCACAGATCAGGGAAACACATTCACGAAAGTTCAATACGAGTAGTCAACCCTTCTATGCCACCCACCCTTTCCCTGTTTATCCAAGAATAAAATATAGTTACCTGTTCATAGAATCCACATAGATCCAGGCTAAGCTAGTGGGTCACATGGATTCCAGCCACATCACAACAAAAAAACATTTAATTGCATTGGAACCACATGACCTTTGTGATACAAACATGTCCAGAGGAAGAGAGAAGTATAGGTCACATGGCTTGGAACTATGGGGGATTGGGCGACAGCCAAGTATAATCAATACACAAGCCAGTGTACCATTATTTCGGCGTGTGTGGACATGCTGGAGTGCTACGGAGACCAAAAACATTTCCTGGATTAAGACTTTACTAGGGCTCCAATCCCCCCACAGCACATGCAATGAAATGTGCCACTTGCTGACAAAAGTAGATGATAGATGGGGAGACCACAACGCCCAAACTGGCTGCTATGACATGGAGCATAGTTGCCATCATATTCAGGTTTGACCAGAGATCCAGAAAACACACAGTAGTCTAGGAAGAGCAGCTACTTTTAGGCACATGTAGCTTCCAGGCATTTCCAATAGTTGCCATTGCTTGGTGTTTTTATGTGCGGGTTATGATGTCTACATGATGTGACGGCAACACATAATGCAAACGGCATTTACAAACTTACAATGCTTTATATGCACACAATAGGATATGATGGGCAAAATTATTTGTGGCATGCGAGTACTGTGCTATATTGCAATAAGCTACATTTGAACAAAGCCGAAATGAAAAGAGAACCTCAGGAGAAATGTATTGATCAATTCAAAAGAATGTCCCAGCACCATTCTGAGCTTCCAGAACTGTTGGAGGATGCACCGCAGATTAGCTGGGCCACTCACAATATATTAAAGAAAAACTCACTAGACATGGGAGTCATAAATAAATTCATAAATAAGCATACTTTCATTCAGACTGTATGGCGCGTAAGCAGCAGGGGAAAGGAGCCAGCTGCTGCTCAGCAGCATCCTTCTACCTCTGGAATCTATTTTGTGATTAATGGCGATACTAGTAAATCATTAAACAGTGACAACACTGAAATTGTATCTGGACAATATAAACTACCTTGTCTCTAACCACTGCCATTAAAGTGACTGGATGTTTACACATACCATTGCGGGCATACCATTGTATGTAGAGGGCACCAGGGGACTGCTTTTTCTTAGTAGGAGCAGTCAGGAAAAACAAGCTGAGGATCTAGCAAATGAAGGAGCCAGATGATTGATATTTGTGTAAATGAGTAAGTCACTAATGGCATGCCCTTTCAGAATTCCAACCAGGAGCCATTCGAATTGGCTTAATTATCATATGTAAAACTGTATAAAAGGGAGTGTGTCATTAGCATTGCAACAAGCACCATCTAAAACCCCATTCTGGAGTTTTCTAGTATCTAGAAAAGTTTCTATGCGAGACACCACCCATATTTTGACTATACTGGGTTTTGGTCTTTGCCCCCTGGGCACCCTGATCGGGGATGCCCCGCTGTGTGATACAACCCAGGTTGCTCAATCTCAATCACCCTTCCTGGGCCCTTTTGTCCAGTCAGCGCGCTGGCGGCCGCATCCCCTGCTACCCTTTAACAGGGAGCGTACCAGTGCTGACCATATGTGCGGGCACACGCCCTGTTAAAGGGATAGAAGGGATGCAGCCGCTGCTCGCGCATGCACTGTTGGATCAGCACATATCTGGATATAATAAATTAGCAAAGCCAAAATTCATCACAAAAAATGCAAAGGACAAGTGTAACTATAGCTATCAGTCCCCTTTCTTTTAAAGCCCCAACAGAACTGATCATTGACCTCAATGGGTAATCAACAAAAACCATGGGATACGTTTTGGAAATCAAGAAAGCAAAAAAGGAGAATAGCACAGACCATTATGTGCGATTTACTTACCGATTGTTGGGCTGCAATCCACATTCTTTCCAGACAGGTGCAGGGGGGCCAACATACATACGCCAACAAATGTACCTCTGGCCTGTCTGTTTAGTGCACCCATTGACTGCTTGCTCAAACAAGAACTAGACAAGGCGGGAGCTTGTTTGATCTCTGGGCTGTTTCATGTGGAGACATCAGCCACAGCAGTGGTCCATTGATGGCACGCTCCATATATTGTGAATGATGCACAGGGGGCTCTATAGACAAGGAGAGCAGCCTTTTCATATAAGATGTCATTATCCAGACAGGTCACAGCATATATTTACAGATCACCAAGCCTGGTCATAATTATGCTCCTTGGCGCATCTTTCAACAGACTTCCAATTTCAAATGGCAAAAAGTACGAAAAAAAAAGGCATGATACCAGTTTCAACATTTTTACCTTTAAACAAAAAGTAAAAAGATTTGCAGCTCCTTTTTTCCCCAGACCCATCAGTTTTTAGTGCCCCGGTGTTTATAGGTCACCATTGCCACATGGAAAGTCTCTGTCTGTGAACATGTTGTTCTTCATTCTCACCAAATTACAAACCACAGTAGGCTCAATTATCTACAAATTTGTTTGGCTCCGGAGACCTAGAAGTAGAGGCGCTGTAAATCCTGCAACGCTGTGAAGTACTATCTTCAGGGCTACCAAAGCAAGACAATGAAGCCCCTAGAAGCACCAGAATAGGAGCAAGCCACTCATTTTATGTTTGATATAATGGCATAAAAGAGACCAAAACATCCCTAGTTTAATGCCGCTAGGCAAAAGCGAAAGTATTTACATGATAGCACATACAGACCAAGAACTGCAGGCTAGACCCATTATTTTTACTGAGTAGACAGAGCCATGAAAACAATTTCTTTTAGTCTGTATGCTATCCCAAGCACTCAGAACAGCCACTGGGCATGCAATATTTGGCTATAGCTTATGATATTTTACACATCCATCGTCTTCTATCATAAGGCTACGAGGGAAGCAAGGCATTCCAATACAAGAGACATTGCTGCGATGGGGAGTATTTTAAAGACATCTTCATAAACATTCTATTGCTGCTTTTTAAAAACAAAATCATGTGCATAGAGACGCGCGCACACACAATGAACAGCAGTTTTTATCTAGCTTGCCTCTAGGTTAAGCAATAATAGCTGCTGAATTATCCACAGGAATGCAACTACCTGCTGTACCACACACAGTTCAAGGTTGGAATGCAAGGCAGCTAATACTGCACAGAAAATTAACGGTGTGATCAGAACTAAGCAGAAATTATTATTCTGAGCAACAGAACAGTGATCAGTGCCATACACCTGTCTCACAGAAAGCTTTACTTTACAGCTACAATATTACAGGGGTATCAGACCTCAAAAAATCAAAGTTTAGTAAATTGCTTGCCCTGGGCTTAACCCCGTGCAGATAATGTGGAATAACAGGCATAATGCATGGGAGTGACCATTTTGTCA
This sequence comes from Gastrophryne carolinensis, assembly GCA_027917425.1. Lineage (NCBI taxonomy): Eukaryota > Metazoa > Chordata > Amphibia > Anura > Microhylidae > Gastrophryne > Gastrophryne carolinensis. Next base: position 466,291,454 of record CM051235.1, read on the forward strand.
CAATTTTGACAGGTCTGCTCAACAAATTGACATACATTGATGCAAAAAGGGTTGATTTAGCATCATGAGAAAACGTATGCCGTTTTTTTCACCCTATAAGATGCATTTATTTTTCCCCAAAAGTGAGAGGGAGACTGCAACGCAACTTGAGAATAATGATTCATTCAGAACAGAGAAGGCAAACCTGGAATGGACTTGGCGCAGGTAGCGCAGCACACAAACATGTCATGGCACCCATTCTCAGACACTGGATCCAGGAGCAAATGGGAATTTCCTATTGGAGCACCATCCAAGGGTGAACCGAAAGTCATACACCTCCAGCATGCCCCACCTCCACCAATAGGAGACATGCTTCATTGCACTTCACAGCTATTTCTTGCCCCATATCAGGTTATTGTTAAAAGGGAAATAAAGATATTGTGATTGTGGCCCGCTTTAAAGCGGACCTTCAGCGTCATTTAATGAAAAGCCCAAACCCTTAAAAAAAACGATTCCCCAGCATCTAAAATGAATATATTTTACATTTTTAAAATCAAAGTTTAGTAAATTGCTTGCCCTGGGCTTAACCCCGTGCAGATGATGTGGAATAACAGGCATATCCAATGTTACCTAATGCATGGGAGTGACCATCTTGTCACAATTTTGACAGGTCTGCTCAACAAATTGACATACATTGATGCAAAAAGGGTTGATTTAGCATCATGAGAAAATGTATGCCGTTTTTTTTCACCCTATAAGATGCATTTATTTGTCCCCAAAAGTGAGAGGGAATGTCTGCGCGCCGCAAATTCAGAGCAAGCCTGCCCCGGCCCCCAATGACGCTGGCAGGAGTCGCAGTCCACGCCCACCCAGAAGCAGGAAACAGCTCTCTCCGAACCCACAGCAGGCAGCGGCAGCTACGGAGGGGGTGGGCAGTGGCAGGAATGCCGGCAAATGTAAGCTTTCTTTGCTTGTTTTTGGAGCATGCCGCACTCCATGCCTGTAAGTGGGATGCCCTCCACACTGCCTGTATTTGAAATGCCCACCACACTGCCAGGATTTGAGATGCCCACCACACTGCCAGGATTTGAGATGCCCACCACACTGCCAGGATTTGAGATGCCCACCACACTGCCAGGATTTGAGATGCCCACCACACTGCCAGGATTTGAGATGCCCACCACACTGCCAGGATTTGAGATGCCCACCACACTGCCAGGATTTGAGATGCCCACCACACTGCCAGGATTTGAGATGCCCACCACACTGCCAGGATTTGAGATGCCCACCACACTGCCAGGATTTGAAATGCCCTCCACACTGCCAGGATTTGAGATGCCCACCACACTGCCAGGATTTGAGATGCCCACCACACTGCCAGGATTTGAGATGCCCACCACACTGCCAGGATTTGAGATGCCCACCACACTGCCAGGATTTGAGATGCCCACCACACTGCCAGGATTTGAGATGCCCTCCACACTGCCAGGATTTGAGATGCCCTCCACACTGCCAGGATTTGAGATGCCCTCCACACTGCCAGGATTTGAGATGCCCTCCACACTGCCAGGATTTGAGATGCCCTCCACACTGCCAGGATTTGAGATGCCCTCCACACTGCCAGGATTTGAGATGCCCACCACACTGCCAGGATTTGAGATGCCCACCACACTGCCTGTATTTGAAATGCCCTCCACACTGCCAGGATTTGAGATGCCCACCACACTGCCAGGATTTGAGATGCCCACCACACTGCCAGGATTTGAGATGCCCTCCACACTGCCTGCATTTCAGATGCCCTCCACACTGCCTGCATTTCAGATGCCCTCCACACTGCCTGCATTTCAGATGCCCTCCACACTGCCTGCATTTCAGATGCCCTCCACACTGCCTGCATTTGAGATGCCCTCCACACTGCCTGCATTTGAGATGCCCTCCACACTGCCTGCATTTGGGATGCCCTCCACGCTGCCTGTATTTGAGATGCCCTCCACGCTGCCTGTATTTGGGATGCCCCCCACGCTGCCTGTATTTGAGATGCCCTCCACACTGCCTGTATTTGGGATGCCCCCCACACTGCCTGTATTTGGGATGCCCTCCACACTGCCTGTAATGTGGGGTCGGTTATGGGGTGATGGGGAGGATTCTGCACACTGTCTGTAATAGGGTGATTGGAAGGTAGGTATTTTAGCACACCATTTGGCTCAGAATATTTTTTTTCTTATTTTTCTCCTAAAAAAAAAAAAAAAAAGCACTATTTTAAACTTTTCAAGAATTTTTTAAACCATTCTTACAGCTAAAATGGTGCTGAATTGCTTGAATGAAATTACATTTTAAAATGTTTTTCCTTACTTTTCTCCACTGTGATGAATCAACCCTATAGTTACATTCATCCCTTCCATCATCTGTTGATTCAGTGTGTGAGAGTGTGTTTAACATGGCAAGCTCCAGAGAAGCTTGCATTGTGTGGAGAAACAATATCACAGGCACAATGTGGCCATGCTGCATCAATGCTACATCAATGCAGCCGCCTAAAGAAGGATTTCATCTCCTAATATTCAGCTAAAATCTCTTTATAGCTGGTTCGGCTGATCATAAGGAAGCTCCCAGCTCAACTTCAATGTGTCTGTGTGCTAGCAATGGCTCTCCCCCATCCCCACATGCATGCTCATGTAATCAGGGTTCACAGATGTGATCCAAGATAGCAAACAGTTCTAGGAGGGCAGCTATTCATAACATCTGCATGGGGTTAACCGGACTACCGCGCAACTTTTGACGAATGTCCCCGCGGCATTAATTGCACATTATGGAATGGAATCTTTCTCCTCGGTCTCCCACAGAAAGCCAGCGCTTGGTTACATTTGGATCACATTCAGGGTACCCCTTGCTCTTGGAACCACACCCATTTTTTTAAACAAAATGTGTGTTTCAGATTACACCCTCTCAAACAGCATATGCCACTGATCAGCAAAGGGGAGAATTAGGGGAGCAAATGACTAAACTTTATCTTCTTGACTGGAGGTCCACTTTAAACGTCCCTGTCTAGGATTAAACAAAAAGAAGCCTATTTCATACCTCACAGCTAGGCTCCTCTAGGTTAGCAGATCTGGGGAAGGAGTCGCTTGACATGCACACACAATTAGATGGAGACTGCAACGCAACTTGAGAATAATGATTCATTCAGAACAGGGAAGGCAAACCTGGAATCGACTTGGCGCAGGTAGCGCAGCACACGAACATGTCATGGCACCCATTCTCAGACACAGGTGTTCTGCCAGTGGATCCAGGAGCAAATGTGAATTTCCTATTGGAGCACCATCCAAGGGTGAACCGAAAGTCATACACCTCTGGCATGCCCCACCTCCACCAATAGGAGACATGCTTCATTGCACTTCACAGCTATTTCTTGCCCCATATTAGGTTATTGTTAAAAGGGAATTAAAGATATTGCGATTGTGGCCCGCTTTAAAAGCGGACCTTCAGCGTCATTTAATGAAAAGCCTAAACCCTTAAAAAAACGATTCCCCAGCATCTAAAATGAATATATTTTACATTTTGAATCACTTATTTTTTATTCTTTTCCCTACTGGGCTGCCACTCTGTTCAGCACTTTAGGATACGGGTGCTGCCATCTTGGCTTAGTAGCATCACATACTGAGGAGAGGAGAGGGGTCAAAAGTACAGGGGGGCTTTGCACAGACAGAGCAGAGCTGGGGTCACGAAAAGGTCAGCAATCCCAGAATACAGTGCGGCACAGTCAGAAGAAACTTCCTGACTGCAGGCAGCCTGATACCCCATGGGCTGCCATCTTGGATGTTTAAAGGCTCAGAAGTTGCAGTAGATGCAGGTAGGATTATTTTTAATGTGAGCAATCTGTATGTACAGGGTGTGGGAAACATAAGATACGCTCTCATTCAGGGTGAAGGTCCGGTTTAACTGCATAAATGGGTATGCCATTTTAACTTTTGATTGCAGACTTAACTTACATTTCAGATAAAAAGAATTACATTTATCTAGGCATAGTATCCCCCCCCCCCAAAAAAAAATGTAACTATATATACAGGATAAGCCAGAAAGATTATGTACACCTAAAAAGAAATAAAACAATTAAAAAAAAAAAGGAGGGCCATCTTAGCAGCTTCCCACAATAACAGCATCATCTAGGGAAAAAAGGCAGTGAAAACATGCTGTTTCTATTAGAAAAGGCATATTTCTCCCTCCCTCTTCAGCTGGAAGTACTAAAATATGACATGTCCTACAGAATGAACAAGTTCCATGTCTGCCAAGGCACTACATGCTGGATATGCGTAACCTCACAATGGACAACTGAGGTAAGGTGATAGGAATTCCAGGCTGCGGACATTTAGATCTCAACACACAAAGCTGAACACACATTACATTTCCTTCTAAAGATACTAAGGGCCAAAATGTGGAATCTATTGTAGAAAATGGCAGCAAAGGAGAAACCATTTCAACACACAACCCTTTTACTACGGAATTTTGGTTGGTAGAACAACATGCAGACGTAAAAGACAACACATTGACAAATAGGCTCCGATTCATCCTTAGTGACAGATAATGAACTCTTAGCACATGTAGCTTGCAAGCCTTCTAAATTAAAAGGTTGCAAACAAAGTGGTAAGGATTGACTGACTTGACTTTACTTCTGCTTTACAGAACTCCAATTATGCATGGGGGGGGGGGGGCACTCGGTATATTCATTTTTTTTCTAATGAGGGGGAATCTGTGTGCCTTGTGTATTCATTTTAGGGACTTAGAGAGGGAAGTTCTTAATGCAAACTTCACCAAGTGCAGCAAAACACTTCTTTTAGATTCAAGGGCCACCGCACAGGGTTTTGATCTGCTTTAAGATTTGATGCTTTCAAGTACTTCTATGTTGTTGGCATAGCTACATGGTTTCAATCAATTACTTTGCGACTTGCAACCAAATCCTAATTATGAAGGGCTCCAAGTAAGGAAGGCTGGGAAATCCTGACAAAGAATAGGTAAAAAAAGCAAAAAGCGATTGTGCCTGACAAGCGCCATCGCCCACACCCAGTGTTATAAAGCTGGTCAGCAAAGTGGGCGTGCTGCAGGGTGTAGAGCAATGATGTCCACAGACACCATCTTGTGGGTGGGGAGATTGGCTCTAGATCTCCACTTTTGTTAGGTTTTACAAGCAGATGCACTGGACAAAAAGACAATTCTGTGAGTACTCCCCTGTAGAATTGCTTTTGCCATGCATGGCACGGCCTGCTTCACGAAGTCATTACATCTGGGTATTCCGCCACAAGGTGGTGCAGTGCACTGCAGAAGAGTTGTGGCTCCTCCTGGTACCATATAAAAGAGCAATTACCATAGACTTATCCAGTGTTGACAAGCAGTTATTCAAGAGACCGGGAGATAATAAAGGTAAAAAAGTTAACAAAACCCCAACTAACTTGGAACAATCACCATACAGAGGCAACCAAGAACAACAATAACAAGGGTGGGGTGAAGCAGGCCGTGCCATGCATGGCAAAACCAATTCTACAGGTGAGTACTCACAGAATTGCCTTTTTCCCAATGCATGGCACGGCCTGCTTCACGAAGTAATTACATCTGGGACATCCAAAAGCAGTGTCCATAAAGTAGGGTGGGATCCCCAAAGAGTAACAACAGGCAATTTAAACCACTACCGCCTGAAGTACCTTGCGGCCAAAAGCAGCATCAGCTGAGGCCCTAACATCAACCGTGTAAAACTTAGAAAAAGTATAAACAGAAGACCAAGTTGCGGCCTTACAAACTTGTCCAACAGAAGCTTTGTGCTGAAAGGCCCAAGACGCACCAATAGCCCGAGTGGAATGAGCAGTAATCCTAAAAGGAGGTTCCTTCCCTTGAGCAGAATAGACTTGTACCACCGCCTGACGGAAAAAAGTCTTAACCAACCGGTGATTCGCAAAGGACCTTTGGAAAAAAATTGCCAGAGTGGACACCTGTCCCTTGAGGGTACTAATTTGAAGGCCCGAATCCAAACCATGTTGCAAAAATTCCAGAATCCTGGGGATAGAAAACACCCGACAAGGAAAAGACTTGGACTCACACCAGGCAATGTAAGCATGCCAGACCCTGTAGTAGATAAAGGACGAGGACTTCTTCCTAGCCCTAATCATGGTATCAACAACAGAAGCTGGCAAACCCTTATCCATCAAGATGGAAGTTTCAGCAGCCAAGCCGTTAAAGCCAGCGATTGTAAATTGGGATGGCACAGTTGTCCCTGAGTGAGCAGATCTGGATCCTTGGGCAGGGCATACTGATCTACTGCCAACTGCACGTCGTCTGCGAACCACACCCTCCTTGGCCAAAAGGGGGCCACCAGAATGGCTGGTACCCCTTCCTGGGCTATCTTGCGCAGCACCCTGCCCAGCAGAGGGAACTGAGCCACAACTCTTCTGCAGTGCACTGCGCCACCTTGTGGTGGAATACCCAGATGTAATGACTTCGTGAAGCAGGCCGTGCCATGCAATGGGAAAAAGGGGAGTACAGATTTTTGTTAAATAATATTATATTTATATATAATATATATTATAATAGCACATATGTCCAATGCACACAAAGGAATTAGTCATCCGCTTTTAACATATCTGTGCAACACAAATTTACCAAACTAGTGACCACCACCAGAAAGTAGCATAAACATGTGCCCGTAGCGGTGGCCAGCGGTGATGAATCACCAGGGGACAGAGAAAGGTAAGATTTCTCAGGTATAATAGGGGTTAATGCATATTTTTTTGAAAAAGGGAAATTTGTGTACTCACCGGTAAGTTTCTTTTCTTATCCTCTTCCATTAAGGGCACCACCAGTAGCAACGCATGGGTTAATCTCGGTTGTATGCAGAGACTGCAAGGTAGAAAAAAAAAAGCTCTTCCCGGCCTATATAGGGCAGGCTGTGGCACAATCTCCTTAGTTAATTAAAAAGCAGTTCAGCCACAGCCCCAGGAGGAGAGAGCGCTAACCTGCACATAATGCGCGCAACTAGAAAACAGTGCAACAAAACTAAAACCGAGTAGAAGGCAACCACCACCAACGCAGTCGTAACACAGCAGAAGGGCAGGTGCGGTGACCTAGAATGGAAGAAGACAAGAAAGGAAATTTACCTGTGAATACACAAATTTCTCGTTTCTCCCCTCTTCCATCACGAGGCACCACCAGTGGCAACGTGTGGGATATCTCAAAGCAGTACCCTCAATAAGGGTGGGATCATGCAAGAACAGCCAACTGCATCAACCTAACCAAGAACAATGGCACCGCAGCAGCATCGGCAGGTGCCCCGACCTCAAGTCTGTAAAAAACGCTGTGAAGGAGAGACGACCAGGTCGCCTCCTTGCAGACCTGTTCCACCGATGTCTGGAGTTGAAAAGCTCAAGACGCGGCAACTGCCGTGATGGAGTGAGAGGTGACCTGGAGGCGTAGGCTTGTATGACCACTTGTCTGCTCCATCTACGAAGAGTGGACCTGGCAGCCGCAAGGCGCCTCCTTGTTCCCCCTGGTATCATGAACAAGACATCCGTCTAACATAATTCTCAAGTAGCGGCCGAGTAATAGTTTAATGCCCTGACCACATCGAGGGAATGCAGGAGTCCTGTGCCAGGCGACACATGGGCACAAGGAGATCAGCACTATCTCCTGATTAAGATGCGAGAGACCACCTTGGGAAAAAATCCTGCTTCACATGAAAACAATTTGTCTTCATGCAGCACCAAAAAGAGTGATCTAATCGACAACGCTGTCAGCTGCAAAACTTCCCGGATGGAGGTGATCGCCACAAGAAAAGCCACCTTCTATGTGAGCGTTGTAAGACAAGCCTCCACCATGGGATCAAAGGGGGGGGGGGGGGGGGGCCTGAAGTTCTGACCAGATTGAGATCCTAGGGCAGGACTATCAAACGTTACGAGGCAGAACATGCGCAGCACCCGGCATGAAAGTGCGGATTAACCTATGATCTACGAACGTCCATTGGAAAAAAAATGGACAAGGCCGAGACCTAGCCCTTAAAGTGGACCAACACCCGATGCTGATCGGCCCGGGAATCTATAAGAAATAGATGTGAAACCCCCGAAATCCCTACCTGCTCCTCGATCCAGCGGCGCATGCACGAGCCGCCGCCGCTCGCGCATCCCTCTAGCAGGGCGCGCACCCGCGCCGGCCATTTGTGAATGGCCGGCGCGGGCGCGTTCCCTGTTAGAGTGACGCGCGGGAGCCGGCGGCGGGCGCGTTTGCTTGTCCGTCAGCGGGGATTGGCTGCAGCGGTCACGTAGGAGCGGGAACAGGTGAGTTTTTGGGGCTTTCTGGGGGGTTTCACACAGCGGGGAACCCCCGATCGGGGTGCCCCACCGAAGTGGACCAAAACCCAGGATAGTCAAAATCCTGGGTGTTGGTCCACTTTAAGGGTGCTGGGCTGTAGGCCAGCGTGCAGGCCTTGCTAAGTAACTCCAAAATTTTGGGTACCAAGAACCTTCTACAGGAGGGGCCCTTAGATTCGAATCCAGACATGAAGGCCCTCCAAATACTGTAGTAAAATCTAGAGGGTAACTGTTATGTGCTGGAATCAAGGCCCGGGGTGCCGCAGAGGACCCTGTTGCATCTGGGATTGGCCGGCGCGGGGACGCGAGATGTGGCTGCCAGCGTGCTCGGAGCCACTGAGCTTTGAGGCGCATAGCTCAGCAGCTCCGAGTGCGCTGATTGGACGCATGCGCAATAGGAGCGGGGTGAGGAGAGTTGTAACTAGCGATCAGGGTGCCCCGGGGAAGTGGACCAAACCCAGTACAGTCAAAATCCTGGGTGTTGGTCCACTTTAATACCTGACCTAGAAGTGGCAGTAGCAGGAATGCGTAGAGCAGGCTGTACCCTGAGCAGGTAATGACCAGCGCGTCGACCGCCATGGCCAGGGGATCTTGCACCCTGGACACGAACCTCCGACACTCCCGACTGGTCGCAGAGGGCTTGAAACACGTCCTGGTGAAGGGACCATTCCCCCTTGGTTCAGGGTATCCCCGCTCAAATAATCAGACTGCAGATTTTCCACCCCCGAAATGTGAACCGCAGAGATGCATGGAATGTAAATTTCTGCCCACATAATGATGCAACTCGCTTCCTGGAAGCCGTAATATTGTCTGACTGCACCCTAACTAGAAGGCCCTGGAGCTGGGCAGACCAATGCTTGAGAACCAGCAGAATTGCCCTCAGTTTCAACACATTGATTGGAAGACTGCACGCCCGCTGGTCCCAGAGACCCTGAACTGTCTGGTTGTCCATGTTCATCTGTCAGCAATGACCTCGCTGCTTCCTGAAGAGCTGTGCACCTCAGACCGGAAGAATGACCCCTGCTCATCTAGTATCCAATGTCATACCTAGATAGGTCGTCACCATGGAGGGAACCACCTGGGACTTGGGGTAGTTGATCACCCACTCGAAAAGTTCCAGCGTGGACAGGACCGTCCGAACATCCTGTAGTGCCTCTGTCAGAGATGGGGCTTGGATGTGCAGGTCGTCCAGGTATGGGGTGATGTGCACACCCTGCTTCCGCAGGAGTGCCATCACCACCGCCAAGACTTTCGTGAACACTCACGGGGCAGTGGACAGTCAGAAAATTCAGTGCCACAAATTGAAAATGTCACCCATTGCAAAGCGCAGGTATTGTTGGTGACCAGGGTAGATCGGAACATGCAGATAAGCATCCTTTATGCCCACCATGGCCAGAAAATCCCTGTTACAGCGAAATCACGACCTTCCTTTCCATGCGGAACTTCCCCACCCAAACTTAACAGTTCAGATTCCGGAGATCCAGGATTGGACGAACATACCCATCCTTCTTTGGGATGATGAACAGTATTGAGTAGAAGTGACAGCCCCACTCTGAGGGGGGCACAGGCACCACAACTCCATGGTCCCGCAAGAGCTATTTCGCGTCGGACACATGTCACCACTCTCCATTAAAATATAAAACCCTGGTGGCCTCTGATGCCTCAGACATGTTAAAATGGCTGATCTAACTACTAAGCAATACAGCTGCAGTGCTGGTCCCCACACCCTCCTGCCTGTCGACTACTGGTCAGACCTGCCTGCACTACCGGAAAAGCAACCTCCCTGCAGCTGAGATCAACCCAACGGCCAAGGATGCAGCAGCTTCCAGACTCTCACCCTGCAACAAGAACAATTTCATATTCCTAAAGGAATAAATACAAGTCAAAAGGCTTTGCCCCCAGAGGGAGCCCTACCTGACCAGGAAAGACTGAGACGGCAGCCGCGCTGGATCAGATACTCAGCCTAGGAAAACAGGGAGGCAGTGCAGGTGCTGCCAAGCAACGATGCGAGGATTCAGCAGGGGCCTCCGGACACCGCAAAAGTTGGTGCTGCCTCATGCGGTTAGTGAGAAGGAGGGAGGGGCTGTGGACTTCGAAAATACGGCTGCCCCCGCCTCCCATCCTCCACTGTAAGCCCCAAGCAAGCCAAAGCCACTGCCCAACCCCTTCCTGAGCTAGCCAATAGGTAGGATGAATGGCTGGTGGCCACGCCCCCCCCACAATGTGGCCACCTCCCCCACCAAACGCTGGTAGCAGAGCTCTAAATGAGCTCTGACCAGCATGTCTGCCAGCAGTAGTAATCACAAACACACTGACACCAGGGAGCCCGGCCACCCAGCAGCCAAAGGTGAAGGCAGAATGCGCCTTCACAAGGTACAGGGCAGAGGGACCAGGGCTCAGTAAGAGACAGACAGCAGGGCCAACATGCAGCAGGGGGGTCCTGATCCTCGGGCTCAGACCCGGCGGGCAAACCTTGGCACTCTTACCTGGACCCATTGCAACTGCAAGAAAAGAACTGAGGAGATCCTGTCACAGGCTGCCCTATATAGGCTGGGAGGAGCTAGTTTTTTTTTCTATCTTGCAATCCCCACCTAAAGCGGAGATTAACCCACGCGTTTCTACTGGTGGATGGAAGAGATGAGAAACATGGGTTTAAGGTTTAAGACCAACAAAGCACTGCATAGGCAAAAAGGATAGTGAGAGAGAAAAGGAGGTATACATTCCTGGAATGCATTTTATCATGTGATCACTTCAGTGCATGCAGCCAGAGAATAATACAACCATTTAATTTCACAACCTATATTAGTAGGCTTCTCTATGACAGCCTACAGAGTCGGCATTAAAGCTGCCTTTGCTGCACATAAGCACGAGACCTCCGGTGAATATCAAACAGATGTGTTGGTTGTTTCAGGAATCTGTAATAGTCTGGAAGGAAATGTAGACCTGACAAAGTAGACCGTTTCAAGGCATGAGTAATGTAGAATGGAATTTTCTTCTAAGCTCATACCAGCACTGTTTTGTCTTGTGATGTTAAGCCTTCTTACTAAGCGCAGCGTCACACTGACCAGGATGCCATTTTTAAGCTTAATTTATATTTAAAAAGACCTAGTCATCACCACTGTTTACAGTATTAGAGAAACTTTGACCAACATTGTTTAGTTTTAGGCTGAGCATAGTAGGGTTTTTTTTTTTACTTCTGTCTGAGATTCTGTTTTGTGTTCTTTGGAAGCACTTTTCCTCTTTTGGAGGTTGGGTTGATACAGATATTTTATGATGCTATAGGTTACTGGAGATAAAGTGGAAGAATACCATAGAGCCGGCATATGGAAAATAAAATGCTCATCCTCATGCCAACTGTTTCTGCTCCATATACTGGAAAATGCATTGCATATGATAATTTACACAAGATTTGTGTACATTTCTACTATTGCGGTAATAAGAAAAACTAAAATCCACCGGGGGAGAATGAGAATGAGATAAAAGGTATTCAGGAATATTTTTAAAATCTGACATCATAGTCCTGTGGTGTTCATTGGAGTCTATGAAAGAGGTCCAAATTGAAGTCATTGGACTATTAAAAATGTTTATTGCAGACTGGTATTGTCCGATCATTATTTAAACCTAAAAAAGGAATAAAAAAAACAAAAAATACAATTCTGTGATTACTCACCTGTAGAATTGGTATTATATGTATACAGCACGTCCTGCTCCAGAGAGTAATTCCTTACGTTTGGGTTATACATCCACAAGATGGCGCTGGACTTCAGAGACAGCAAAAAAGTGGCTCCTCCAGGCTCCTTATATTCCAGGGACCTCCCACAAAAACCCCAGTATTGACAAGCAGTTAGCAAGAAGCCGGGAGAATAACCATAATCAAACAATTTTAATCATGATAATCACCATACAGAAGCACTAAGAACAATGAAAAACAAGGGCGGGGTGGAGCAGGACGTGTTGTATACATATAATACCAATTCTACAGGTGAGTAATCACAGAATTGCATTATTCTAAGTATACAGCACGTCCTGCTCCAGAGATAGGTCCTTACGTTTGGGACATCCAATAGCAGTGCCCGTGAGGTAGGGTGGGATACCCAAAAACAACAACATGCAGATTAAACCACTGCCGCCTGCAGAACTTTGTGGCCAAAAGCAGCATCAGCTGAGGCCCTAACATCAACCTTGTAAAACTTAGAAAAAGGATGAACAAGACCAAGTAGCGGGCCTTGCAAACTTGTTCAACAGAAGCCTGGTGCTGAAAAGCCCAAGAGGCACCAATAGCATGAGTGGAATGAGCAGTAAGGCGGAAGGGAGGATCCTTCCCTTTAGCAGAATAGGCCTGAATCACAGCCTGACGGATCCACTTGCTGATGGTAGATTTAGCTGGAGCCAGACCCTTCTTAGGATCAGTCTTCCTGAAGGGTGCAGTAGCCACCAAATAGAACTTCAGGTTCCTAACCACATCCAAGGAATGTAGAGCCCTCTCCTTAGGGTTACTAGGATTAGGGAACAGAGAAGGCAGAACAAAGTCCTGATTGAGATGAAAAGCAGACACAACCTTAGGCAGAAAATCTGGTTTAAAGCGAAACACCACCTTGTCCTGGTGTCTCTCAAAGTAAGGGGGCTTGATGGAAAGCGCCGCCAACTCAGAAACACGCCTAACCGAAGTGATAGCCACCAAAAAGACTACCTTAAGCGTAAGAATGGACAAAGCAGCCTCATGCACAGGCTCAAAAGGAGACCCCTGCAATGCAGATATGACCAAGTTCAAGTCCCAGACTGGTAACATAGGCTTATGTGGGGGGTGCACATGAGTAACCCCCTGGAAAAAAGTGCTGACCAAATGATGCTGAGCAAAATATCTCTGAAAGAAAACAGCCAAGACAGACACATGACCCTTCAGAGTGCGGAGTTAAAGCCCCAGATCCAAACCATGTTGGAGGAATTCCAGAATCCTAGGAATAGAAAACACACAACAGGGAAGAGATTTAGCCTCAGTCAATGTAGGTATGCCAGACCCTATAGTAGATGGAAGAAGAGGACTTTTTCCTAGCCCTGATCATGGTGTTAACAACAGAGGCAGGCAGCCCCTTTTCCATTAAGATTGAGGTTTCAGCAGCCAGGCCGTTAAAGCCAGCGTTTGTAAATTGGGGTAGTGTAGCCGCCCCTGAGAGAGCAGGTCTGGATCCTTGGGCAGGGCGTACTGATCTACCACCAGCTGCACGATGTCTGCGAACCACACTCTTCTTGGCCAACAGGGGGCCACCAGGATTGCTGGCACCCCTTCCTGAGCTATCTTTCGCAGAACCCTGCCCAACAGGGGAAACGGGGGAAAGACATACAGTAGCTGAAAGCTCTACCAGGGCATTGTCAGAGCATCCACGGCAAAGGCCAGAGGCTCCTGGGACAGAGACACAAAGACTGGAAGCTTGTGATTGTGACAGGACGCAAACAGATCCACATCTGGCTGACCCCAACAGTGACAGAGAGCGAAACACCCTATTGCTGAGGGACCATTTCCCCAGGCGAGAAGTCCCCCTGCTCAGTCTGCCTCCAGATTCTCCACCCCCGGGATGTACACAGCTAAGATGCAGGGAACATTGTCCTCTGCCCAGGACAGGATCAGAGACACTTCCTTGAGGGCCCCCTTTCTCCGGGTCCCTCCCTGATGATTGATGTAAGCAAACGCCGTCTGGTTGTCCGAGCGGTTGAACCGCCCGACCCTGAAGGTGCAGGGTCAAGCGGGCTAGAACCAACCTGATCGCCCTCAGTTCCAGAATGTTGATAGGGGCGTGGGCCTCCTGAGGGCGCCACTGCCCCTGGAATGTTAGGGATCTCCAGAAGCCCCCCCAACCTGTCAGACTGGCATCTGTGGTGACTGTATCCCAGCAAGGGGCTAGAAAGGATCTGCCCGCTAACAGGTTCCTTGAGTCCAGCCACCAAGAGAGGGACCGTCTGGCTATGGGGGACAGAACCAAAACCTGATCCAGGGACACAGGGTCCCTGTCCCATACAGAAAAGAGGTGGAGTTGAAGAGGCCTCATGTGGAACTGAGCCTAAGGAACCGCCTCGAAGCAGGACACCATCAGGCCCACCAGCTGCATTCCCTGCCTGATGGAGGGATAAGGGGAGGACAGAAGGAGCTGAGCTTGTGCTTGCAGACTGCCCACCTTCTGCTGAGAAAGAAAGATCCTGGCCCGAGCTGTATCCAGATTCATGGACAGAAATGGCTTTACCAAAGAGGGGAACAGGGAGGATTTGGAGTGGTTTATCACCCAGCCGAATGACTCCAGTGTGGTCACCACCCGCTGAGTATCTAGCTCTGCCTGTTGGAAAGACGGAGAAGTGATAAGAATGTCATCCAAATAGGGAAGAATGCGAATGCCCTGAGCTCTCAGCAGAGCCATAATGCCCACCAGCATCTTGGTGAATACCCTGGGAGCTGAAGTAAGACCGAAGGGCAATGGCACAAACTGGTAATGCTGATCCTCCAGAGCGAACCTGAGGAATCTCCGATTGCTCACACTGTGTAATTTTTCATCAAAGCAGTGTCTATTTTTTATGTGTTTATATGGATTGTAATTGTTATGTATGTATATATTTTTTCAATGTAACTTTTGTACGGAGTGTAAAAAAAAAGTTTTTATGTGAAAACTTATTTAACAATAATAAAAGGTATTTTTTATTGTATCAATTATAACCATTGGTTTATTGAGGCGAGGTTGATCCTTAATGAGCCCTGTATTTTTTCTACTTGACTAGGGAGATGGTCTGCTATACCCTAGCATAAACTTTAATACAGGTATCAGGGGCCATTCTTTAACCAGCCATTATTTGCCCACCGTAGCATTAGAGGTGGGTGTCAATTTTACAACACAGGTCTGTTTAACTATTTGGTTTAAGTGGTGGGTTAGGCTATTTTGGGTAAAACCCCTGCATATGGGGTAGACCCGATTCTCCTTTTTCCCTCTGTAGTAAAAATAGGACCACGGCCACACAGGCCATGCCGGCACCCCCACATTCTCATTTCTCTCAACGATAGGGAATACATTAGGCATATACACGGATAGACAATTTTCTTCTCCAACAAATATTCTGGGAGGATATCACTATTCATTGGAACCAATCATGACTGACCTTACCAGCATTAACTGGCAAGATATGATTCAAGACCTGACACAATGTAGACTTGAAAGTAAAACAATGATAGAACATGAAGAGTGTATCCAATCCACTTTTAACTTCTTACACAATTTATTGTGTAAGAAGTCGAAACTGTGGTGGGACAGACTCTTTCCTCAACTAGGACAGATTTCGGAGGATTTAAAAAAAAAAATGGGAGGATACTTTACAAGCTTGTTCCCTAGCATTAATGAAATTATTCTTGGATCATCACAAATCTCAAATTCAAGCCATGGAGCATTTTATCCAAAATACAGTAGAGGACCTGAATAAACTTAAAAGACGATTATTTTCTCAGCAGAGATAAGAGCATAAAAGAATCTATAGAGAGAATAAATAAAGATTTAATTCAGAAAAAGGAACACAAACTACAGAGAGAGAAAATTGCATATAAAAATAAATATGCATACACGTGGCCAATTAACAATCCCAGGCCGACTAGGAGGGATCAGGGACCGAGGGTATATTCATCCTCTGAATCCTCATCCTCTAGGGAACGAACTAGTAACAAAGCAAGAGATTTTTTTCAGAATAAACAGCTCTACCCACGACCCAATAGGATCCCGCAATCAAAAGGTCCCTCGATGCGAGGGACAGTCTCAGACAGAGAGGACAGAGTCACTAGATCCAAGTCACGACAAAGCGAGGGCGAGGTTCCAATAAGAGAAATGACCAGTGAGAATCCACTAACAGAAAGGGATTTTTTTAGGCTCAATCGGAACCACAAAAGGAACCATAGGAGATGTTTCAACTGCCCCAAAAAAACACCCTACATGACGAACAGCTCAAAAAAGACACATGACATAAGATCGACATTAGCGTCACCCTTCAGAGATTCGGGAGCTGACATTCTCAATTTGTCAAGTTATATTCTTACGGAAAAACAGAATTATTAAAACTGGGTTTAAATTTCTGTCCAACAAGTCGCACCGATATTTTTGGGGTTATTAAAGATCTTCATTTATTTGTTTGGAAAATTATCTGTTGACAGCAATTCCAAAAACAACCTGACGTACAGACTACTACTGAAATTGCTAAACCATTAGATGATGAGGAAATAGCACAGGTCCTTTTCGACCTGGCTGCAGAAGCGACAGGCATAACCCCTATGATTAACCCCAAAAATACTGTGTTCAAGAAAAAGTCCACATATTTTCCCCCTTTGACCACCAATGCACATGTAGCAACCTTTGTGGACATAGTTTCCACGGAGATTGAAAACTTAAACACAAGAAAACCATGAATGTATCTCTGGAACTTCAAGCAGCACTTGAAGAACTAAAAAAGAAGCATGATGTGATAGTCAAACCGGCAGATAAAGAGGGTAATATAGTGGTTATGGACATAACATTTTATGTAAATATGTGGATGAATATTCTAACAAATGGGGAGTGGTATGCCAGGGCCCCCATGTCCAGGGTGCGGGAGGACACCGGAGCCTACCATCGATTGATCAGGGAGGCGGTGGAGAGAGGGGTGATCGACGGGGCGACTGGTTCCTATCTGGAGGTCCCATGCCCGACCATACCAACTTTTTATGCCCTACCCAAGGTGCATAAGTCTACCACGGTACTTCCTGGCGGACCAATAGTGTCGGGCGTGGGATCTCTAACGGATGTCGTTACGTCGATCACCACCTCCAACCTTTGGTCCACCAACTCCCGTTGTATCTTAAGGATACAGGACATCTTTTACGTATCCTCGATGGTATGGTCCTGGCTCCTGGGTCTCTCCTTGTAACCCTGGACGTGGAGGCCCTTTATTCGAGCATGTTTTTGGATGAATTAGCAATAGAACAACACGATCATAATATATTTCTGTTACGGTTATTACACTTCATCCTCACCCACAACCTCTTCCTCTTCGACCAACAGCTCTATCACCAGATACAGGGAACTGCGATGGGGACCACGTGTGCCCCCTCCTACGCAAACCTGTATCTGGGTGGTTGGGAGAGGAGTTTGTGGGGAGAGGAAGACTTTTCGGAGTACACGTGGTCACGTGGCACAGGTACATTGATGATATATTCATTATATGGACGGGACCTGAAAAGGACCTATTACAATTTGTCTCAAAATTGAATACTAACACCTTCAATTTATTTTAATCTTATTTTATTGAATTTTATGCACTTTACAATTCACAAATATACAAAACAAAGAAGGGCAAAAGAAAAAACCGGCAAAATAAAGTGTATCAAGGCCTCCAAAAGAGCACGCCAGCCACCTGTGGTGCCCAGTAACTCCCGTCCAGGTGTTCACCGCCCCTTCTCTCATGGACAACCATGTCAACCGGGTGGCAACCTCTGTTTGGCCAGACAGTCCCCAACGCCTGCAACCACCTACCCCTGGGGCATGTAGAGTTGACCAACCTGTACGGCATATCAGTGACAGGCGCTGCAGCCCAGAGGAGCAGCCAGGGGGAATCCCCATAGCGCCACCCCTCGAGGGCCCGTGCCCGACCGTACCCCTCGGCCTTCCTGACCTCTATCTAGTCTTCCGCCGAAAAGGGAAACAAAACTCACAACACGAAGGGGAATACACACACACATATACACACTGCACAGACACACTAAGGTTTTCCCCCCCTCTCCCCCCCCCCCCCCCACCGAAGGGGGAGCGGCAGGGGGGGAGCTGGAAAAGGAGAAGAAAGAAGAGAAAAGAATAAGAGTAAACCCCACACCAACGGGTACATCCAATCCCTAGGCCCCAAAACCCTCCACCTTCCCAGTGCCCCCCGCCCTATCCCCAGCCCTCCCTATTGTAGTTCCAAAATCCTCTTTTGTCCCTCGTCTGAGCCCTTGAAAATTACCCAAACAACCCACGTGTGTAAGAATGTCTCGTTCTCCCCCTTCAGATCTGCTGTTAGCTCCTCCATCCGCATAATATTATTGAGTTCCTCATACCACTCTAGCAAAGAGGGAGCCCTTGTATTCTTCCAGTATCTCGGGATCACAATCCTAGCCGCCGTCAGAAAATGTCTCGGAGCCCCTCTCCTCCCTGCTTCCTTACTACCAGGGACCATGGACAACAAAGTTATCTCAGGGGTGTTCGGAGTCGGGGTCCCATACACCTCGTCGTGCAAAAGAAGGACCTTAGACCACAAGCTATTTACACTGGGGCACTCCCACCAAATGTGTTGTAGTGTTCCCCGAGCCGCATTGCATCTCCAGCACGTGTCGGGCACAGAGGGAAAGATCTAGTGGACCCGTACTGGACTCCTATACCACCTGGAGATCAACTTAAAGTTTTTTTCCTGAGGTTTACAGGGTTTCGCCATTTTATGAGTAAGGTAGAACACCTTCTCCCACTCCTCCGCAAAAGGTCTTTCCAATCTCCCTCTCCCATTCTGCAACCAAGGCTTAACTTCCCGGACTCCCCCTCCCCCCTTATGATACTGTAGATAATAGAGATTACCCCTTTGGGCCGTTCTGCTGCTTTCAGCAAGTTCTGAGTACGGGCCCTCATTATCTCTCCTAGGTCCCCCAATGAGCCCAAGTAGTTCCGCAGCTGTTTCACCGCCAGCCAGGAAACCTCTGTATCCCCCCGAGCCACCAACTCCCCCCCCCCCCCCCCGAAGGCAGCCTGCCCTCAACCAACGTATGCCTCAATTTGGTTCAGGAAAACGCTTCCCAAACCAGGAACCTCGGTACCCCCCATTCCCGGTGGGAACGCCGGATTGCCAAACAGTGGCACAAGTGGGCCTGGTCTAGTGGCGATTTTCATGTTCCTGACACAATCTTCCCACGTCAGGAGGAGCTGGGCAGTCAGGAAGGGCAACTTTTCCTTTTGCAATACTTTCGAGTCTACCCAGGGAAGAGAAGCCATATGCCATGGCTGCATATCCTGCTCGATTGTGACCCATTGTTCAGACCCCTCCCCATGGTACCAATCCACCATCCTGGTCAGCACTGCTGCTCTGTGATAGTTTTCCATATCCGGTAGCCCGGCCCCTCCCCTCTCCTTTGGCCTAGTCAATTTGTGAAGGCTCAGTTTCGGATGTCCCCCACCCCACACGAACCTCATTATCTCTGACCTCAGCAGTCTGAAAAAGCGTTTATTGCCATGTACGGGCACCGCCTGGAAGACATACAACAACTTAGGCAAAACATCCATCTTTAATACATTTATCTTCCCCATCCAGGAGATGCCTTTCCTCCCATACTCCGCCAAGTCCGCTCTTGTTCTCACAAGTTAGGGGTCATAGTTCAATCTAAACCACAAGATAGGATCCGCTGAAATGAGGACCCCCAGATAGCTTAAGGCCTCCTCACACCACTTAAAGGAGAAGTTCCCCTTCAACGTCTGGACCAAGGTCTTCTCCTCTAAACTAACGTTCAGCATTTCTGATTTAGTCATGTTCACCTTGAAGTTGCTGACTCTGCTGAATCTATGAAACTCCTGCATGATCGACGGCAGGGAGATGTGAGGGGAGGTGATGTACAAGAGCAAGTCATCAGCATACAGTGCTAATTTATGTATTTTACCCCCAACTTCTATCCCTTTAATGTTGGGGTTCCTTCTCAGAGCTACCGCCAAGTGCTCCATCACCAGCACGAATAGCATGGGTGATAGGGGGCAGCCCTGCCTAGCCCCATTCCCCACCCGAAAAGCCGAAGACAACAACCCGTTTGTTCGAACCCTCGCTGTAGGACCTCTGTAGAGCGCCATTATCTTTCCCCTCAAAACCGGCCCCAATCCCGCCTGTCTAAGGGTGTGCTCTAGGAACCTCCAACTGACCCTATCAAACGCCTTCTCCGCGTCTACCGACAGAAGGCACATAGGGATTTTATTGAGTTTAGCATATGAATTTAAAAGGATGGTCTAAATTGTATTGTCCCGGGCTTCCCTTCCCGGGACAAACCCTACCTGGTCTGTGTGGGCCCAGGAAGGCAACAGCTTCCTTAAACGGTTAGCGATCACCTTGGAGTAGAGTTTCACATCTACGTTGATTAAAGAAATCGGCCTATAACTACTGCAACTAGCCCCCTCAATGTTGTATAACAGAGTAGAAATGCCTGAAAGCCTCCACAATGCCCCTGGGGTCATGTACTAGCTTCCCTCCCGAGTCTTTTATGGCCGGTATGTATGTTTGGCGTTGCCTGGGGTGCAAAAGTCTAGCTAAGGGACGTCCACATTTATTGCCATGTTCATAAAAAACCTATTTGCCAGTTCCCTCTGCCTGTTAGTCATTTTATTTAACAAGCTCAGGAGCTTACTTCTAGTCTCCGACAGTTCCATCATCACGGAAGAACTTGGGCTCTTTTTATGGGAGATCTCTAACCTGGATATGCAATCCAATAGCCCCTTCACCTGTGCCCCCATCTCCTTCAACCTGGATGCATGTTGAATGAGGATCCCCCTCAAGGTGCACTTCAAGGCCTCCCATTGCATGGGTAGCCCGGTCGAGTCGTTCTCATGGTTTCTCAAAAAGTCAGCGATTCCCTCAGTAACCGCCTTAGCACACAACTCGTCCCGCAGGAGACCCTCATTCAACCGCCACTGCCACGGCCGTTCCGCCAGCCCGGCCAGTTCCAACGACAAAAGCAAGGGGGCAAGATCTGACCAGAACCTAGTATCAACGGTCGTCACCGGGGACCACTGGAGTGCATTATGACTTATAAAAAGTAATCAATCCTACTATAAGAGGCATGGATGTTCGAATAGAAAGTAAAATTTTTAACCCCTGGATTACAAATCCGCCAGACGTCAATCAGCTGTCTATCATGAAGAAGCTTTTTAAAAGTTCTCAGCTTGGCATAGGACAAGGATGACCGCCCCGTTGAAGTGTCTACCAACTGCCATGTTGAAATTCCCCCCCCCCCCCCAGTAATACCACCCCCTCAGCAAAGTTCTCCAAGGCCGGAAGATCCCCCGAGCTGCCCTCACCTGATCTACATTTGGTAAGTAAACATTGGCCAGAGTGAGTAATTTCCCCCCCACTTGGGCCTTGACAAATATGTATCTCCCCTCAAGGTCTATCACCTTGTCTAGGAACACAAACTGTGCATTCCTATGGACCGCTATTGATACCCCCTTGGTTTTAGCCTCGGGGTTCGGGGCGTGAAACCAGTTAGGAAAATTTCTATCCTTACAATTTGGCACCTTACCCCCCTGGAAGTGAGTTTCCTGCAGGAAAAGAACTGGCATTTCTTCTTGTGTAAGGAATACAAGATCTGAGACCTGGAGGGACTGTTCAGGCCTTTCACATTAAATGAGCAAAACGTGATGCGGGGACGAAAGAATGAGAAGAAAAAAAAAAAGGGGGGGGGAGAAGGAAAACACGAGGTAAGGGGTAACACACTAAAAAACAGACGCTACAAACACACCTTTTACCGGCTCCTGCCCGGTATCCGGCAACACTAGGGAAGGCTAACCTCCCCAACCAAAACTATCCACTCTGGGAACAACTCCCAACAGAAAAACTGCTCACCCCTGACAAAGTAAACTCCGCAGGGGTGGTCAGTCACCTACTTGGGGAACTTTGGTTGAACACAGCCTTAGCGAGTACCGAACAGCCCAAATTAACCGTGAACTGTGAATACGTCAAATTCAACGCGGATTCATTGTACAGTAGCAACTGACAGCTTGTTTATTATATAATAAATTTACCCCAACCACCTGACTTCTGTCCTATATATTGATACATCTGTCGTGCCCCCAGAGACGAAAATGTATTTATTTATTTTTTTTCAAACAAAGGACACCTATGATCATGATCGGGGGGAGGGACGCAGCAGCCAGATCCTCCCAGAAAAAGCCAACCTAAAACAGGCGAACCCGGGATGCCACTTCAAATAGCGCCTCCCCACCCCACACCACGGTCATGCTCGGTCTAACCCCCCCCCCCCCGATTGCCCCCCCAGAACAAAGGTTAAAGTCCAGGTAATGGAACCTCCGCCCGCCCCCCCCCCCCAGAAGCAACAGCAGTGACTCCTCGAGCAGTCTCATGGAAAGCAAGGCGCCAATCCACCGTTCAGTTCAAATAAACTGGGGCCCCAATCAACATCAACCAATGGCTTTAAACGGTCACCGGAGCCACAACCACACCCGGAGGAGGGAGAAGGCCACCAGATTCAGACCCAGACCGGGTGACACCCAGCAGAAAACCATAGCTGGCCATGGTGCCCCTTTAGATCAAGGCAGCGTTAGATGGCCCTTCCCGCCGATGCACAACCCCATCACCACCCCACTCACTGGCGCCTTGTCAATCCGCCCCTCGCAGCCATGATCAGACTAATCCCGCCCCCTCCCCCCTCCCAAGTCGGGGCCTCCTCTCCCTCTTCGGCAAAGGCCGGAACGGGGGCGGCAGCTCCTCCGCCAGCCAATCAGGCACCGGGATTGCGTCCGTTGACAAAAAAATCAAACAACAAAGGTAGTTCCTCATGGGATCTCAAAGCGAATGAGGAGTCATTCTTCCTCACCTCAAATGAAAGGGATGCCCCCACTTGTAACTGGCTCCTGCGGTCTTGATTTTGTCGAGGAGCGGGCGCAAAATCCGCCTCATATGGAGTGTTCTTCTAGAAAAATCTGGCAAAATCGTGATCCTGGATCCGCTCCAATTGACCAGGCCCTTCTCCCAGGCCGCCTTCACGATTTCCTCTCTATCCTCGAACGACAATAATCGGCACAGCACGTCCCGAGGGGACCCCGGAAAGCCTACTCATGACTCTGTGAATCCGCTCGATTCGGAACGTAGCCTCCGGTGGACGTCCCAGCAGGGAGTTGAAGATCGACTGTGCCGCAGATCGCAGCCTATAACCCCCAACCTCTTCCGGGATCCCCCTCAGTTTAACGTGGTCTTCCCCTGTTTTCCAGGTCGTCAAGATGCAACTGCATATCCCTCTGCTGTCGACGGACCTCACGCTGCAAACCAGCCAATTCTGACAGTTCACGTGACATCTCGTCCCGATTCCTTTCCACGGCCACTACTCTCGCGTCTAACGTCGCCGTCTGTTGTTGAAGGTCCTCTATATCTTTTCTCACTGCCTTTTCAATGCGAAGTGCCATTGACTCTAAGTCCGCCTTGGAGGGGAGGGACAGCAGGTCCTCTTTAGTAGCCAGAGATTGCAGGAGACTTCTCAGCGCCATCCCTCCGAACTCCTCAACCGCCTGGGGCGAGCTTTCCCGATGAGGGGTTACGGCTGGGGACGTAAACCCCTCCGCCGTCCACGCCATTAAAGACCCGGCCGCCGATCCCGGCCTCTGCGCCAAAGAGAAGGAATTCGCAGAGCTCCCCCGACTGGGGCTGGGAAAGTCTGCACGTCTCAACTCTGCTACAGGCTCCGAGGGATTGAGCCTCATCTCCTGCACGCTGCCAGCACTGCTGCTGGACTCCAAGAACACATCCATGTCTGGGCTTGGGATGGGGGAGCAGTCCCTGCCCCCAACACGACTGGAGGGGACCACTCCAGAGCATTCCAGCCGCCCCTCCCCGCCTCCATACACCTTGCTGTGATTGTGCGGGACTGTGCTCACTGAGGGGCTCTGGGACTCCTTGTTCTCATGTTCCCCCCCCCCCCCCCACAGTCACGCACGCAGCCTGCGCTGTATGGCTACTCTCACTGCTGCTTCGGCTCGGCTCCGGCGCCATATGATCAGCCTCCAATCCCCCTCCTCTTTCCTCCTCACCTCGGGCTGACAGGCGGCTCTCTCCTCGGCCCCGCTGCTCCTCTGCTCTCAGCGCCAGCCAACAGTCGCCGCCGCAGCTCTCTATGCGGTGGTCAGAGGCATCCTTCCTCTCGGCCGGCTGCATCTCCATATGATCAGCCTCCAGCCCCCCTCCTCTCTCCTCCTCACCTCGGGCTGACAGGCGGCTCGCTCCTCGGCTCCGCCGCTCCTCCGCTCTCCCCGCCAGCCACCACCGCTGCTCTCTATGCGGTGGTCAGAGGCATCCTTCCTCTCGGCCGGCTGCATCTCCATATGATCAGCCTCCAGCCCCCCTCCTCTCTTCTCCTCACCTCGGCTGACAGGCGGCTCGCTCCTCGGCCCCGCTGCTCCTCCGCTCTCCCCGCCAGCCGACAGTCACCACCGCTGCTCTCTATGTGGTGGTCAGGGGCATCCTTCCTCTCGGCCGGCTTTATCTCCGGTACTTTCTGCTGCGGCATCGCAGCTGCCGCCATCTTGCCCGCCCCCGCCTGTTGCTTCAGTGCGGCCGGGGGGGCCAGGAATCTCCCGATCTCCGCCCGGGCCGCCACCGCCAACCTCCTCCCACTCTTCTGCTTCTTCTGGGACCCCATAATCCGCGGGTCCCACACGTCCACACTGCAAATCAGCCAACAGATTGTCTAGGGCCGGACGGAGCTCAGGACGGACGCTCCTCACACGGCCATGCTCAGACCACGCCCCCCCCCCCCCCCAACACCTTCAATTTAAAATTTACCTGCGATTATAGCCCAAAGACAGTTACCTTTCTAGATTTTTCGATTACTATTGACAATTCGGGACAAATCATAACTGATTTTTTCCGGAAAAAGACCGCAGCAAACACCATTTTGCGGGCAACTAGTGCCCACCCAGAGCACCTTCTTTCCAGCATCCCTTATGGGGAGTATTTACATGCCCGACGAAATTGTACCCTAGATTTAGATTTTGAAAGAGAAGCAGCCAATATAAAGACTCGTCTAAGAGACAGGGGTTATAAATCCCGTACCCTTAGAAAAACCTACAAAAGGGCTTTGGCTAGACCCCGATTGGAACTACTGTATAAACATAAACCTGACAGTAGTAAAACCCCACTATCCATGATTTGTACATTTACAGAACATCATGCAGAGATTACGGCAATTCTCTCCCGCCATTGGCATATTCTTACCAACGATCAAACTCTCACACCTCTTATTCCAAAACATCCCATTCTTAGATACAGACAAGCAAAAAATGTGAAGGATCATTTAGTCCATAGTCACTTCACAGATACCCTTAAAAAATCATGCTGCACTACGGTTGGTACATATCAGTGCCAAAGTTGTACGATGTGCAAATATGTATATACCACTAAAACACCGATTATTGGTGATAGACGACCTCTGAAACTGAGACATGTCAACTGTAAATCAAGTCACGTTATACATGTTCTGATATGTCCATGTAATCAATTTTACATAGGTAAAACCAACCGACAATTAAGGAAGCGTTTGTATGAACATACCTACAATATACGCACAGGCAATACCAAAACGCCCATAGGCAGACACTTCCTTATCCATCATAACAAAAATCCAGAGGGAATTCGGACAGTGGGACTAGACCGAATCCATACAAACATCAGAGGGGGGGATATAGAAAAGATCACTCTTCAGAGGGAAACGAAGTGGATTTATCACTTCAAAGCCCATCGCCCCCTTTTTTATAGATATAGTTTGTATGAATCAACTTTTTCCTTTTTGTAACATAACATCAGGTGGCTATTTTTGATTGCCAAATAAATGGGCCCTCATCATCATCGGATAAAGTGCATGTATGTGTTTTCTTTCATGTATCCCCTGTTTTCTCCCTGCTTTTTGTTTCCAGTGCAGGGCACCTGCTTCTTATAGAGGGTCAACTCCCACTAAGCAAATCTCTTACTAGTTTTAACATAAGTTGATCACCAAATCCCAGGTATTAATATTGGGCTAATTATTTTATATTTATATCTATTTTTGTCTGGCCAAATCATATAGTTCCGGGCTCCCGGGTGGCTCAGTTTGGATTCCGTTTCTGTGTGGGCTATACTGCAATATGCCATGCACAGCTGTCACTTCCTTATATGATTGCATTCAGATATAATTTTATTTTATTGATCTTCTGTGGCATTAAATTGTGAGGTTCTGTTGCGGTACCTTAATATAACTAATTTTACGCAGTTGGTAACTTCGACTCCTCACGTCCTATAGGGGATATACATATTTTTCCCCTTTACCCCCTGTTTTCTCGCTCTGTATGTAGTGGTCTCCATTAAGATGGCGACTATAGCTGTGGCATTTAGGCAAATAAGCGGCCGGGTGCCGCGTCACTTCCGTTCGGCTGGGACGCACATGCATTCCGGCCTAGTGTCTTCCGCATTGTGCGCCCCAGCTGCCGGAAGTGACGTTGGCGTCCTTTATACGTGTCCTCTCGGCCTCCACAGCCACATTCCAACGGTGGCGAGGGGGGATGGAGGACGCCATCACGCGGCGCATCAGCGTGCAGACTGTTTCCTGCTTATGCAGCTTACCCCGCATCTTCTAACATCGGCGGAGACGACACGCGAACGCGCCCTTCGGCACCCGGAGGTGCAGGGCCAGTGAATATACTATCAAGCATTCTATGCCAGGTACCTTACTTATACGGTGCAATTATATACTTTTTCTTTACCATTTAATAAGGATGGGCATTGCCCTATGGTCATTATATCCAACCCTTTACCTATATTCTGAGGGGCACTAGTGGAATAGCCCTTCACAATTCCGTAATTATGACGCCATTAAATAAGTACTTAAAGATTCCCTGGCACTATACTGCACCTAGCCCTAATAGCGGAATCTATCTCTGAGCGGCACTGGGTGAACCCGGGGGGAGTTAGCATTTTGATGGCTAGTGTAGCCATCTTTATACATCTAATCTTATGATTTTTCTAGCATCTTTTGGTGAAAACTCCGTAGAAGGGCACTATTTTTGCCTACATCAACTACCCATTTTAAACTCTGTGATTAAGGCTGTGAGCCATACGATGGTGTAAATTTTGCTTAATGAACAGAAGCAGCTGCCCTGCACTATCAGGTACAATATTATGTTTATACTGATGTCCTTATAAATAATGTTCATTTGATACCATAGTTGCTTAACAAAATATGTTTTTTTTGTGTATGCCATGCTGTATTTTCACAGATGCAGTGAAATTGAAATTGAGTTCCTAGCAGACACTGAGGAAGCTTATTACAGCGAAACTAGTATGCTCTGCAGGACAAGGTCAAACTAGTCTATCATTGCTCACACTGTGTAATTTTTCATCAAAGCAGTGTCTATTTTTTATGTGTTTATATGGATCGTAATTGTTATGTATGTATATATTTTTTCGATGTAACACACACTGGGTCTTTGCACTGAGTGTAAAAAAAAAGTTTTTTTGTGAAAACTTATTTAACAATAATAAAAGGTATTTTTTATTGTATCAATTATAACCATTGGCTTATTGAGGCGAGGTTGATCCTTAATGAGCCCTGTATTTTTTCTACTTGACTAGGGAGATGGTCTGCTATACCCTAGCATAAACTTTAATACAGGTATCAGGGGCCATTCTTTAACCAGCCATTATTTGCCCACCGTAGCATTAGAGGTGGGTGTCAATTTTACAACACAGGTCTGTTTAACTATTTGGTTTAAGTGGTGGGTTAGGCTATTTTGGGTAAAACCCCTGCATATGGGGTAGACCCGATTCTCCTTTTTCCCTTTGAATCTCTGATGACCTGGAAAGACTGGAACATGGAAGTAAGCATCCTTGATGTCCACAGAGGTCATGAAGTCCCCTGGGCGTAGTGAACTTACAGCTGAGCACAGAGTCTCCATGCGAAACCTCCTGGGTCTGACAAACTTGTTGAGAAGCTTTAAGTCCAGGATGGGTCTGACAGACCCATCTCTTTTGGGAATAGTGAAAAGGTTGGAATAGTAGCCCTTGCCCCTTTCCCCTAAGGGCACTTGGCAGATGACCCCCAGCTCCAGTAGATTCTGCACAGCAAGCAACAGGCCCTGAGCTGACAGGGGGTCTTGAGGCATCCGGGAACTGATGAATCTTGGGGGCGGCCAGGCTGCCAACTCTATCTTGTAACCGAAGGACACTACCTCCTGAATCCACCGGTCTGAGACATGAAGCCTCCAGACATGAGCAAAGAGCCGAAGCCGCCCCCCCCCACCCGGATGGGTGAGGGCGCCCCTTCATGCCTGAGGGAGCTTGGGGGAAGACTTAGATTTGGAACCCCAGGAGGGTCCAGGGCGGCCACGACCTCTGCCCCTGCCCTAGAAATCTCCCTGGGCCCCTGCAAATGACGCTCCCCTTCCCATTCTGGACCTACAGTAGGAGGGAAGAAAGGAACCTGAACCCCGAAAGGGCCGAGACTGTCTCCTGCGCTGGGGTAACCTGCCTCCCTTAGCAAACAGGTCCAGGCGATCCCCAAATAGACGCAGCCCTTTAAAAGGGGAACCCAGTGAGGGCCTTCTTGGCAGCGTTCTCAGCTGCCCACTGGCGCAGCCAAACCGAGCGGCGTATAGCCACCGCCAAAGGCAGAAGCCCTGCCACACATTCTAATGGTATCATCCAAGGCAGAGAGGACATATGCAACAAATTCCTCACAACGCAGAAGGGCACTATACTCTGCACTAGCTGCCTCATCAGGAGCCCCGTCTAAAATACTCCTGAGCAGAGTCCTGATAGCCACAGCAGTAATGGCAGAGGCAAAAACCGGGCGCAGCGCAGACCCGGCACAGGCAAAGGCATGGGAAGCCAGCTGATCAATGCGCCGGTCCTCACCCTCAGAGTAGCAGAATCAGGGGAATGCATGACAGAAGTGTTGGACAACCCCAGAATTGGTGCATCCACTTCAGGAGGGGACGACCAACGCTTAACCACTTCAGCAGGAAAAGGGTACCTCTTATCACAACTCTTAGGCACCCCAGGGAACCTGCTCGGTCGCTCCCACTCTTTGAGCACAAGATTATTAAAGTGAGTTTGCTCAGGAAACTCCAAACGTGGCTTAGCAGTGTGAAACAACTCCCCCTGCTGCCGAGGACCTGCGGCAAGAGGAGAAATGGAAAGTACTTCAAAAATGTGTGCCAAAAGCCTGTCAGTATCATCTGGAGCCCATGGGTCAGAGCCAGAATCAGCATAACCCTTAGGGTGCTCATCAGATGATTCTGAATCAGAAAACAATTCCCCCTCTTCCGGGGGGGGGGGGGGTAATAGCCAGCTAGGTCAAAAAATTCCTCAGTCTCCATAGGAAATAAGTTAACGCAGGTGCCGCCTCTTAGCTGAGGCCTTACGTGCCGTAGAGCCAGCAATCAGCTTCTTAATACTAGCCACCCTGGTAGACAAATTAGGCTGAGATTCCCCACTGGTATGTACCTCACTGGGAGTCAGATGTAAGCGTGGGGGAGTGGGCGAAGCCACACAGGGCGCAGGCCCAGCCACAGGCAACCCCAGATCGCAGCGCAAGCACCCGCTGGGCACAGGGTACACAGACCCGCACATTGTCATCACTAGTAGGGGACACCCCATACGCCACACACAGCCGGGCTTGTCCCGAAGGAACCCCAAGCACATTATCCTGAGAAGCCTCCATATGGTGATTATCGCGGTCACCGGCAATAGGGATTTACACAATAAAGTCACCCGGGATGCCCCAATAACCCGCTAGGGAAGTGGGAGTTAAAGGCAGAGTAGGCCTCTAATAGCAACTAAATAGAGGGGATAGGCCGGGAGAAACCACAATTAAGTTTGACCCGCCTGCAAGACATAAACAGAAAGTCCCGTAAGCCGTATGCATACACAACAACATAAAAAGATAAGCCAGCTCGCAGGGGCACTTACGGACCGCGGTAGGTAGAAGCCAGCCACGCAGCACAAGAAGGCAAAATGGCGCCTGCAGATACCTCGAGGGGCGACAGTGATGCGGAACGCGCCATCCGCAAGGCCCGCCCCCCGAAGAGCGCGAAGGCGCCCACGTGACCATGTCAGCCAATAATGGCGCAGCAGCGCCTGAGGTAAAGTCGCCGCCGACCGTGGAACGCCATACAAGCGCGTGCGGCGGCGGCGGCATTTTTAAAAGCAACCAGTGCAACCAACACACACGCGGCAACAAAAGCCAAGCTATACCACGGAAAAAATAAAAGTGAAGAATGCACCTACAACACACACGCACGCAACACCCCCCCCCCCCCTAGAAATACCAGGGAGAGCGAGGGAGGACAGCGGCCAACCTAACAGGAGCCCACAGATGGACAGGAGGCGAGGGGCGATAGCGCGGGAGGGGCATCCCATTAGGCTCACCATGGGTCTATACCGCCTACCCTTTGGTGGGGGATTGCAATCTGTGGGCAGAGTAGAATGGCCCCATACACCACACATGCAAAGCCAGCTGCCAGGGGGTGCAAGCAGTTGCAGTGTACTCAGATAGGACTAAAACACCCAGAAAGCTTTGCTACCACTGCTTCAAGAGACAGAAGTGGGTAGAGCAAGTTCTGGATTTTCAAGGGGAGTAGGAGGAGAGAAATGTTGGCTTTGAACTTTACAACAGTCTATAACCCTTTCAGTGCCAAGCACGTAGTTTCTACGTGCTCGCTTCCACTCCACTTAAGTGCCAAGCACGTAGAATCTACGTGCTTGACTTTCCCCCCTGCTAGCAAAAAAAATAAAAATCAAAAATACTCACCTGACCCCTCGTTGGATCCGGCCGGGTCTCCTCTTTAATTTGGTGCCATCCGATCCCCCGTGGGGGGTCGGATGGCTCCAGGAGAGCCCCCAGAATAGCCCCCCCCCCCCCGTTTGGCAGCAGCAGCTGCTAACTGTAAAAAAAAATAAATAAATAAAAATGACATTTACTTACCTGCAGTCGCGCTGCCTCCCTCCGGGTCTCCTCTTCACTGGGGGGGCCTCCGATCGCCCCCCCCCCCAGCCTCTTCAGCTTCAGGGGAGAGCCTGAAAGGGCTCTCCCCCTCCTCTCCCGACGGGCGCCGCAATCTTGCTGTTAAGCCCCGCCCCTTTGGGGCAGGGCTTATGACGTCACTCCCGGGCCTCTTGCTGCCTCTCCTCGGCTCAGCTGTCAGATGCCCTGGTGATCGCTGGGCAGAGCAGTGGAGGGGCAGTGGAGGGGCAGGGGATGCTCTGATCCCAATCGGGTGAGGTGAGTAAAGTGTTTTTTTTTTTTTTTTTTAATAAAGATATATTTAAAAAAATGTTGTGTCTGTCTTTTTTTTTTTTACTGTTAACCCTTTGTGAACTGGTAAGGGGTCCATGAGACCCCTTATACCAGTTCACAAGGCTAGGGACTGGCAAGTCACCTGCAACTAGCGGGTGGCTTGCCATTAACCCCCAGCCCCCCATTACCTGCCTCCCCAAAGGCCAGGGAGGGGCAGAAGAGCCCGGGCCCACACAGGGTATGTGGGCTCGTAGGCTGCAGGGTGGGGGGGCCACAAAAGCTGGCCCCCCTACTCTGTGCCTACAAGCCCCCATAGCTGGTCCCGGGCTGGTTATGACGGGTAAGGGGGACCCGACGTCATTTTTTTTTAATTTTAAGGGTTAGGGTTAGCCTAACCCTAACCCTTAAAATAAAAAAAAAAAATTGGTTCCCCCCCCTGGGAGGGGGACCTTACGTCATTTTTATTTTATTTTTAAGAGTTAGGGTTAGGGTTAAGCTAACCCTAACCCTAACTCTTAAAAATAAAATAAAAATGACGTAAGGTCCCCCTGCGTCATTTTATTTTTTTTTTTTTTTTAGGTTAGGCTAACCCTAACCCTTAAAAATAAAAATGATGTAGGGTCCCTACGTCATTTAGCCTAACCCTAACCCTTAAAATTCCCCAAAAAATACATATGGACCCTATGTCATTTTTTGGGGGATTTTTGAGGGTTAGGGTTAGCCTAACCCTAAACCCTTAAAATTACCCAAAAATGCCCCCCCCCTGGAAGGGGGGACCCTATATCATTTTTTTTTAACTAACCCCTTATGTTTATAGTGTGGATAGTATTTTATTTGTAAATGTAATAAATTGCTCTTTTCAGTTTGGGGGGTCTCCAGGGCAGGAATGGGGGGGCTACCGATACATATGTGGTACCGTTGTAATCGGGAGAAATGGGGCTATCACGTGCAATATGGTTTTCATTAAAAAAAAAAGGTTTTATTTAAAATAAAGGAGACAATTGTCTAAAAAATATATATTTTTTGTTTTTTTTTTTGTTTTTTTAAGCAGAAATATTCCAAAAACAGTAGAAAAATTACAAACAAGACATTTCATGTTAAAGCCTAAACTCTGCTGCAAAAAAATGTATATGTAATGTATATAATTTTTCTGGAAATTCCAGCAAAAATCACGGTTAATCATGCCGCAAAATGGAGAAAATTGACCTGTCAACAGAGGGTGACAAAACTTCAAGTAGGCTGACAATTAAAAGGGTTAATAGTAACTATGCATGTTGGGTATTGTTCTGCTCGAGGGGCCTTGCGCTTTCAGATTTAGCTTGTTTTTTCTTGTTTGCATATTGATATTTTAGGAAAACATGGTCTTTATTCTGCTTTTTTTATAATTGTTTTTAGGGAAACCCTGTGCAACCTAAGAATTCTTCAATGGATTACTTCCAGAAAGATGAGCCCACTACAACAAGCTCAGTACTCTTAGAAAGCTTAACATGTGTACTTTCAGGGAATATATGGTTTGTGGGGATATTCTAAATTTAAAGGGTTGTTTTGGTTGAAAAATGGCAAGATGCGCACTTTGTCTGCCGAGCTGAAATTTTTAAGCAAAATTACCGTTATGCGCATGCTTTACTTTGGGGTGTTTGGCAACTCTTCCCTTGACAGTACCTATGCATTTTGGGTATTGTTCTGTTCGGGGGATGTTGCTTTTTCAGATTTTACTTGTTTTTTTCTGTTTGCATATAGTTTTTTTTAGGAAAATGTGGCTTTGATTCTTCTTTTTTATTCTTTTTTAGGGAAACTCTGTGCAACCAAAGAATTGATTGAGGGATTACTTCCAGAAAATTGCGCCCATGTCAACAAACCTGGTACGCCTAGAAAGCCTGAGGTGTATACTTCCAGAGAATATATAGTTTGTGGGGGTATTTCAAATTTAAAGGGTTCTTTTTCTGGAAAGACAGCAAGGTGCGCTTAGCGCGGTGCATAGTTGTATTTTATCTGAAAATCTCCTAAAGCGCTGTTTCAGTTTGGGGGAGTCTCCTGGGCAGGAAAGGGTGTCTACCAATACATATGTGGTAACGCTGTGACAAACTTACATTTTTTATTTCAAAAAACACTATAAATTTTTTTTTTTTTTTTGCACATATTTCACCCAAAAGTATTGAGAACACACCTAAAAAATTACAAACAAGACATTTCATGTTAAAGCCCAGACTCTGCTGAAAAAAACAATATATCATTTTCCTGGGAAATCCCTGGAAATCCCTTCAAAAATCACATTTGAACATGGGGAGCGCAAAATAGTGCAAAATGGTCTGGCACCAAGGGTGACAAAAACTCCAGGTAGGCTGGCAGCGAAAGGGATAAAGAAGAAAAGTACAGTAATGTTATTGGGCTTTGGATCACAGAAATAATGGGAATAGGGCAAGTTTTTTATATATACAAATTATACATTTATTACCACATAATTGGAGCTGGTTTATTAGACACTTTTGTTTAATAGTATAGTTCCACTTTAAACCACCATTTTGCCAGTCGTTATACTTCCTAATATACCTTACACTTGTGAGTATCTAAAATATACATAGTTCTGGCAGATTAGTTTTAGCATTAACTAAACAATAGCATCATGGGAGATGCAGCACATAGCAACAAGGAACTTTTAGTTAATTATTAAGGGCAGTGGAACGATTCCTATGTAATTTTCAACAGGCTATTTATTGCCTACGCTTTATCAGCAGCTCTTTCTGATAAGACACTGATCAAATGATCCAATATGGCTGCTCCCATATTACAGCAGCAAAACTGGACTGTATGCTGGTGGGAGGTCATATTCTCAGGGTAGTTTATAGAACCACCCTTTTACTTATTGCCTCATAAACTGCAATACACAGAACCGTATATATTACATTACACACAAATGACTTAATTATATATAATCTATAAACCAGGCAACTCCAGCTTTAAAGTGGACCAAAACCCAGGACTTTGGCCCTTTCCCCTGGTGCCCCGCTGTGTGAAACCCAATGCCGATTCACCTCGTCCCGGTCCTACGGCGCATAAGCGGCCTCTCATCCAATCAGCGTGCTTGGAGCCGCTGACGTCACATTGTCTAAGCCTTCGTCTAATGCCAGCAGCTCTGAGCGCGCTGGCAGCCGCATCCCCCGCTTCCCTCTAGCATGGAGCGTGCCTGCGCCGGCCAATCACAAATGCACAGGCACGCACCCTGCTAGAGGGATAGCAAGGATCCGGCAGCGGCTTGCGAATGCACCGTTGGACCGGGAAGCAAGGTAAATTTATGGGGGTGACCTGGGGGTTTCACACAGAGGGTCATCCCGATTTTGGATGCCCCGGGGGGAGGGAATCGATCGGCCCGGGAATCTTCCACTTTAAAGATGGGGCATTAATGCCTAACTGAGCATATTATATGTGTATATTTTCCCCGAAATTGCATTAATGCCTGAGCATATTATATGTGTATATTTTCTTTACCACGCATCCTGAAGCCCCAACTACGTATAAATACCCCTATGAATGACAGTAGTAGCATTTTTTTCTGGGCATGCACAGCTGGCATTTGTAATAATTTGTTATATTTGCTGCTCATATGCTGTATCTTTTGCTTGATATCTCCCGAGAAGGAGCAGAGAAGATTCACGTCTTTTGCAGACATGGGAGTCTGCATCTTTTTGGAAACCATTTATACCTAGATGTGAGGTGTAAATGGAAAACTCTTTCTGCATATACAAATGGTGAGCAAGGAGCTACAATCTCTACAGAGATACAGAGCTTCCATTTTTTAGTCTGTATAACCTACAAAGCTTTCCAGTGACGCCCCTCTTCTACACATACAAACCGTCAAAACAGCCTTTATTTTGTAAGCTGCCTACAAAAAGGCTCTGATCTATCTGTAGAAGAGAGGTGTCGCTGGAAAGCTTTGTATGTTATACCTGCCATATATATGACTTACACAGCCTAAAAAGAAAGGCTCTGTATATCTGTGCTCACTGTTTGTATATGCAAAGGGGTGTTGCTGGAAATCTCTAAGAGGATAGGATTCTACAGTATTAACATATTACAAGAAGCTTAAGCCCTGCCCCATACAATTTCACTGTATTTGTAAATTTTATAATTAAGTAAAGACCATTGCTATATACTGCTACACACTTGCCAGGTCTGTACAAGATCCGCAATTGGAATTCGCCACCCAGCACAGGCGTAATACAAGAGAACACGAGGGGTTCGGCCTTGGAAGAATCATTAACCACTGGCAATTGGCATCAGGAACATGGATGGAAATATCTGACACAGCTATAGCTTCACGCCATTGCACAGGGAATTTCCTATCATAATGCTGATTACGAGACGGCGGCGTCCAAGTTGCCAGTAAAATTATGTGAAGAAATCTGCAATGAAATGTATGCGTTCCATCATCAGATAAGTGTACATGTCTTGTCCTGTCTTAACAAGCTACAGATACAC
This sequence comes from Gastrophryne carolinensis, assembly GCA_027917425.1. Lineage (NCBI taxonomy): Eukaryota > Metazoa > Chordata > Amphibia > Anura > Microhylidae > Gastrophryne > Gastrophryne carolinensis. The sequence goes on from CM051235.1 coordinate 466,327,298, forward strand.
TAACGAGGAGTTTTTTGCCTTCTAAGTGTATAATGCCATAGGATATTTACATGGAATAAACACCACATCTGATTTCCTGTCTTCAACAAGCAGAACTATGTTTACAATGTTTAGTTTTCATGAATATTATAAAAAGGCACGTGTGCCATTGCTAGTCACAGGAAAAGGATGAGTGCTATCTAAATGCTAGTAACATGAATGCATTTCTCCGCACAGACCTAATTGTAAACAAATATTAAAAACTTATTACATAACTGCTATTCAAAAACATGTCAAGTTGAACACATAGCTCCTAACTGATTGTTTCATTAACTAAATTCCCTTGTGTCCAATTTAGAAAATAGCTGGGACTACATTTTTATCCATTGTTTTCCTGACCAAAAGGTCGAGGCTCTACTTCAAAATAAAGCAAGGGGCTGCATTAGATGCCACTCCCACCATTAGCCCTGCTTTTCATTATATAGTGCTAAACCACAACCACATCTGCCAGCAGCCTGGGATGAAGTAGCCAGCCAGAAACCACATAGATTCTATGTGAACCAAATAGCTCAGCTACTTGGGCTTTGTATAAGGCTAGATACTAATTGTAGCACAAGAGTGTGATGGTGAAAACAGCAGGGAATACGTTCCATGGCCACAATGTTGAATGAACAGCAGCACAGCGGTTGTCATAAATAGAAGTGGTTCTGGTACCCAAAGCACCACACTCCTATTTTAAAGTCCCTGTCCAGGCTCCTAAAAAGGCAAAAGCTTAAAAGGCAGTTGCCTTCTTAGCTTGCACACTCAGCTCTGATGCCACAACCACAGTGCACCCCTTGCTTCTGGTCACATTCAGCCCTTGCCGAGTTGACACTAGGGGGCATCACCAATCAGTATGCCCTACCCATACAATCACTTTGACAGCCTGATCACTTACATTTTGCGAGCTGAGAGAGGGTGAACTCCTATTGAGAACGGGTTCTTCTGCACACAAATGTTACAGTCTACAGAGGTGCCTATATTCTCAATAGGCGCACTCCATACATAGGTCAACCAAAACAATCTTCCAATACCAGGGCTGTGGGTGAGCAGGTAATCTTGTTCCCTTCTGGCCCATTCAAATCGGAGGTCTTTGGGGAAAGTCCATGACATTTCAGTTGGATAAAGAAGACCACATAACCAGGGCTTGGAGGAGGCTTTATGACACTATGACCGACCTGCCAGCAGCTATGTAGTTGAATGACAATGCAGAAGTCAGTGTCTCTCCTCCGTTCCCTGTAGCAGGGCCCCAAAATGTGCCCTTCCTTTCCATTTTATTATTCCATGCAGAAAAAAGTGGTCACATGGCAAATCCTGCTCCTCGGCCCTTCCTTGTGTGTGCAAACCACAGGGGCCGTACTGCCAACTCTGACCACATTCATCACTCATGAAGGAATAGAACAGAGAATTACGGAAAAGAATTACGGAAAAGCCTATGGCTTAACTTAAAAAAAAAAAAAATCAGAATCTGATATTTTAAAATGCTTTTACATGCCAGGTTTCACTGCTCACATAGGGAAAAAGTTTAGGAAGGAATATGTGACAGGACATTCACTTACCCGGACTGGTCCACTTTACAGGGGCATCCCAATTTAGGATACTTGCGTGTGTATGAAGCCAGAAACATCTTAATAAAACATAATTTTTTTACTTTGTAAAGCTCACAATAATGACATGTGTAGCAAAGTCAAAAACATCTTTCATATTTACTTAAATTCTTGTTGGATAAGATGACACATCATGCGACAAGTTTCTGGTAAATAGCCCTTAAAGAACCAGTCCAGCCAGACTACTTGTTTTGAACCACCCCCCTCCCTGCCATCCTTACCTAGTGCTAAAGAAGGGTGGGGGGTAAAATAAAAAACACTTACATTGCCTATAATCCAGTGGAGCCATCTTTACTAAACTGAATGATGCTGATGGAGCGAAGCTCCCCGCATGCGGCCAACCAGCCATTCAAGTGAATCGGCAAATGACCAATCAGCCCCATGGATTACAGACGAGTTAAAGTTTTTTTTTTTTTTTAAACTCCCCCCCTCGCTTTAGCTCAGAGTAAGGGTGGCAGATTGAGGGTGGTTTCAAAACGGGCAGTCTGACTGGATGGGCCTTTAATCACGCATATCCTTGCAGGGTTTCCAAACAGGTGGTACTCGAGAGCCTCTCAAGTGGTACTTGACAAAGCTGTAGAATGACCTGTATAGATGCTGCCATCTATACCTCACTCAAGCATAGTTTGCCCCATTTTGTGTGCCATTCATATGCTTTTTACGGTTTTAATTATAGTTTTATACAACTGACAATGCTCATGCACCACACAGGTGGTACTTGTAATATTCAGGAAATGGAAAGTGGTACTTGATGAAAAAAGGTTGGGATCCCCTGCTCTAGACCCAGCGTTTTGGTCTGTTTTTAAGGCACTTTTTTATCTCAGCCATATGTCAACCATGAATACTTTACAGCGGTACTGTAACAACATCTTCAGCTCAATCAGCATTATGATCTTAAATACACACCTGCTATTCATATGTTCTCTAGCTAAATCATACACTGCACCATGGAGTTGCTGGGCATTCTGGTGCTCCGCCAGGAAGTTAACTCCCAAGCATATAGAATCTACATGCTCTCTTCTCCGACCATTTAGTATGTAAATTCTATGCACCTGTTTCCCCCAGTTTACAGCAAAAAAAAAAAAAAGCTCAACTGGGCCTGTGATCCAGCTCTAAAGGTTTTCCTCATTCCCCTGGGTTCATTTGATCCACTCTTCCCAGGGTCTTCAGCTAGGCAGAGTACGCTCACATAAACCTGTACAATCACCCTAAACCTGTAACCTAACTTGTAGTATGCAGATCAGACTATACAGCTTGAGGCCAGAAAAGGTCTAGTGGCAGTTTCCACGTCATTCAACAAGCAAAAGCAGACAATGCAACGGTTAGTTGTTTAAAAATCTAAAAAGTGCTTTTGTTCCCTGGAATCGAGATTATAGCTTGACACACATGATTTTGAGAATCTCATCATATAGTCACTATGACTGGCTAGAGAGTTTGAGAAATTGTCCATGAAAAACCAGTTACGCAAGTAAAACTTGGCGGGGAGAGAGAAAAAAAAAAAGAAACAGAGGTCACAGGAGTCCATAACGTAAAAAGCATCCAAACTTAATAATAGTAATTTCAGCTTACCAGTACAAAAACAAAAAAAATGACAATCAAGAATTTGATACTTCAACCTTTGAACAGGGGATGACAGGACACCTGACACACTGCCTGTATTACTGTATTTTTCGCCCTATGAAGACAAAGTCGGGGAACAGCACGTCTTATCGGACAAATACACAAAAAAAAAAAAACATTCCCAGCTCCCATCAACGTAAAAACACACACACACACACACACACACACACTACCAGCTTCCACTGGCCTCCACCTCAGCAGTTGTCCCTGTAGTCCTCGCCACTGGCAAATGGGTGGGGCATGGCCTGTGGCTCCTGCCAGGGTTCAATGCCGCTGGCAGGGGTCACAGACCACAACTACACAGAGGTGAGAACCGGCGGGAGCGTGAGGCTGCAGATAGTGGCGGCTATGGGGACCTGGAAGTGACGCCAGTAAGGAAACTGTCACGTTGATTTGCCAATGGTCCCCTCTATCACTCTTTACGGAAGCCCTAACATCTTTACATGTCAGTTCTATTTATCCCTCCAACTTTCCCCAAAGCAGATCAGGGGCCACATAATACGGCTCTGTGGGCCACATGTGGCCCCCAGGCCGCAGGTTTGGCACGTGGGCCATAAATGATGTAGATGTTATTGAGACAGTGTTAAAACCTCAATATTTAAAGTGATTCAGTAGCTAAATTAAAAATAAAAGTCGCTGGATCCGAGCCCCTGCATCATCCGGAACCAATAAATGGGACGGCTTTGATGGCGGGTTGAGATCGCGACCAGCCATCAGTCAAAGACCACCGCCACACCCTCTTCATTATTTGTAGTGAATGGAGAGGGGGTGGCTACGGCCCTGTGACTGATGGCCGGGGACATTACCCGGCCCCCAATTGCTTATGAATGGAGTTCAGGTCCAAGGACGATGAAGTACCAATTTGTTTGTTATTTATCTGCTAAATAACTTATCAGTAAAATGTATACCTGTGTACATTATGTACGGTCATGTTTTAAGAGGAGCAACCATGGTCCTAGAGTCTGTAGGAGTCTAAAGCCAGTATTCTTCCTATTTGTGGGGCACCCCCCCCTTAGTTTTCTTTGGGTGAATTACCAATTTGTTTCATCCCCAAAACTAAATTATAAAATTTGCTGTCCGTTGCCCTCAACTCTGCCCCGCCCTCATATGCTTCACTCTCATTGAAGTTTTAACTCAGCGGCTCTGAGTGCGCCGATTGGACGAGCGGCCATGCATGCACCGTAGGACCGGGATGAGGTGAGTTGATGTGGGCTATCTGTGGGAAAGGACCAAAACCCAGGATAGTCAAAATCCTGGGTTTTGGTCCATTTTAAGAATGCTTGCAGTAGAAAGAATCACAGCATACTGGAACAATGTCACAGCTGATAAAGTTTCACCCAATAGAACCAAGAACTTTTTTTCAGAAAGTTCATATTAGCTGTGACAACAGTGTTTCAGCCAGGATTACCCAATTAAACCATAAGCAAACCCTCAACTTCACAGTGGTGCACCTACTGAATTCACCCAGCATAGTGTATGTGGCTTCTACAGAACATAGACCATGGGCTATTCTGTGCTAATGTATGCATTCTGAAATACACAGCATATTTACAAAGCAGGCCAGAAGTCTTGCCACATATCAATCTACTAAACACAACCACAACGTTGGTGCCCAGAAACGAAATAGTTTTTGGCAGAAGCATGTAGTCTATCCCATGGAAAACTTTTCTTCCTGGTCTACCTCATTATGTGGGCTATCTACCAACAACTGGAAGAAAATCAGCCAGCACGTTATTTGCATAGTAAAGTTGAACTTCAGGCACAAAAAAAAAAAAAAAAGACTCTTTAGTTAAGTTGTCGATAAGTGTAGTGTGTGGAAGTGCACTGTTTAATCAGCCCACTTGTCTTGGGCTAACATTTTTTCACATAGAATCCAGCTAGACCTGCCTTACAGGAAAGAGACCAGTCAAGTCATGTGCTTGAATATTCTGCTGCTCTTCGATAATCTAACAAATCTGTAGGTAGAATTCATACCCCATATGCTTCATATGCACTTGTGTGCTTTCCTTGCCAGGCAGTAACTGCAAGTCAATAAGCGAAACATGTGGTATGATGTCATTTACAGATTTATCTGATGTTTGAGGAACAGCTATTCATACCATCCAAAGATATCCTTACATTTTGTATTTTATTACAAAACAAATCCCACCTGCCACCTCAGCACAACAGCAGTCAATACTTTGCAAAGCTGAAATCCACCCTAAAGCAAAGTTCAATGTAGTGGCAGACCCCCCACTTTTTGACTGCAATTGAAATAAAAGATATATTTGGAGAAGGAATGGGTGCAAAAAAATTATTTTTGTTGGTCACCACCTTTTAGTCCTGATCTTGCTCACAGAAAGTGAGGCTAGGGCCCAGCCTGTAAAGAAATACCAAAGTGGCTCTATCTGAAGTTCACATTCAAAAAGGGAAATGTTATGCCGAAAAGGAGCTTAACCAACCATTCCGAACCCTTAACCAACATAATCAATAACAAAGATGATCATATAGAATTTGCCACAGGAATTTAAAAATACAATTCTGTGAGTACTCACTTGTAAAATTGATTTTGTAGTATACAGCACGTCCTGTTTCACAAACGTTCTTTACGCTTGGGATATCCGCCACAAAATGGCGCAGTGGACATCAGAAGAGACTTGTGGCATCTCCCGGCCCTATAAAAGGACAGGAACCTCCCACAAATTCCCAGTGTTACAAAGCAGTTAGACAAGAAGCTGGGAGAATAAAAATGAAGGGACCCCAACCAACCATTTGAACAAATCACCATACAGAGGTAACCAAGCAAATGATAACAAGGGAGGGGTGAAACAGGACATGCTGTATACTACAAAATCAATTCTACAGGTGAGTACTCACGTCCAAGTATACAGCACGTCCTGTTTCACAAATATTCTTTACGCTTGGGACGTCCAAAAGCAGTGTCTGTAAAGTAGGGTGGGATCCCCAAGAACAACAGCGGGCAGTTTAAACCACTGCCGCCTGAAGAACTTTGCAGCCAAAAGCAGCATCAACTTTGTAAAACTTGGAAAAAGTATGAACAGAAGACTAAGTTGCGTCCTTACAAACTTGTTCAACAGAACCCTGGTGCTGAAAGGCCCAAGAGGTCCCAATAGCACGAGTGGAATGAGCAGTAAGGCGGAAGGGAGGTTCCTTCCCCTTAGCAGAATAGGCTTGCACCACCGCCTGACGAATCCACTTGCCGATAGTGGACTTAGCCGGAGGCAAACCCTTCCTAGGACCAGAAGGAAGAACAAAAAGAGCATCAGTCCTCCTGAAAGATTCAGTAGCTACCAAGTAAAATTTAAGAACCCTGACCACATCCAAAGAATGCAGAGTCCTCTCCTTGGAATTAGCAGGATTATGACACAAGGAAGGCAAGACAATGTCCTGACTGAGATGAAAAGCAGACACAACCTTAGGCAAGAAATCTGGTTTAAACCGAAACACCACCTTGTCCTGGTGTCGCTCAAAATAAGGAGGTTTGATGGAGAGCGACGCCAACTCAGAAACACGCCTGACAAAAGTAATGGCCACCAAAAAGGCTACCTTAAGAGTCAAAATGGGCAAAGCGGCCTCACGGAGAGGCTCAAAAGGACGACCCTGCAGAGCAGACAACACCAGATTCAAATCCCAAACTGGTAACATAGGTTTACATGGCGGACGCACATGAGAAACCCCCTGGAAAAAAGTCTTAACCAAACGGTTACTGGCAAAAGATCTTTGGAAAAAAATTGCCACAGTTGAAACATGACCTTTGAGGGTACTAAGTTGAAGGCCCAAATCCAAACCATGTTGCAAGAATTCCAGAATCCTGGGAACAGAAAACACCCTACAGGGAAGAGATTTGGACTCCCACCAGGCAATGTAAGCATGCCAGACCCTGTAGTAGATAAAGGACGAGGACTTCTTCCTAGCCCTAATCATGGTAACAACAGAGGCAGGCAACCCCTTTTCCATCAAGATGGAGGTTTCAGCAGCCAAGCCGTCAAAGCCAGCGTTTGTAAATTGGGATGGCACAGCTGCCCCTAAGCGAGCAGATCTGGATCCTTGGGCAGGACATACTGATCTACTGCCAACTGCACGATGTCTGTGAACCACACCCTTCTTAGCCAACAGGGGGCCACCAGAATGGTTGGCACCCCTTCCTGGGCTACCTTGCGCAGCACCCTGCCCAACAGAGGAAACGGAGGGAACACAGAGGAGCCGAAACCCCTTTCCAAGGCATTGCCAGCGCATCCGTGGCAAAGGCCAGAGGATCCTGAGACAGAGAGACAAAGAATGGAAGTTTGTAATTGTGACGTGAAGCAAACGGGTCCACATCCGGCAGACCCCAGCGGTGTACCGAGAGTGAAACACCCTTACGCTGAGGGACCACTCCCCCAGCCGAGATATCCCCCTGCTCATGGAGTCTGCCTCCAAGTTCTCCACTCCCGGGATGTAAACTGCCGATATGCAGGGAACATTTTCCTCCGCCTAGGACAGGATCAGGGACACTTCCTTTAGGGCTCGCTTGCTCCGAGTCCCTCCCTGATAATTGATGTAGGCAACCGCCGTCCGAGAGGACCTGAACAGCCCGACCCCGAAGGTGTGGAGTCAACTGGAAAAGAACCAACCTTATCGCCCGCAGTTCCAGAATGTTGATGGGAACATGGGCCTCCTGAGGGCCCCACTGACCTTGGTACTTCAGAGACTTCCAAAAGCTCCCCCAACCTGTCAGACTGGCATCTGTGGTGACAGTCTCCCAGCAAGGAGGCAGAAAGGTCCTACCCACTAGGAGATTTCTTGAGTCCAGCCACCACGAGAGGGACTGACTGACCAGAGGGGACAGAATAAAGGACTGATCCAGGGACACGGGGTCCCGATCCCAAACTGACAAGAGGTGCAACTGAAGAGGTCTCATGTGAAACTGAGCATAGGGAGCTGCCTCGAAGCATGACACCATCAGGACCACCAGCTGCATCCCCTGCCGGATGGAGGGATGAGGGCAAGAAAGTAGAGACCGTGCCTGCATCTGAAGGCCCTCCATCTATTGCTGAGGCAGAAAAACCTTGACCTGAGATGTATCCAGTCATGCCCAGAAAGGACCTCACCAAGGACGGAGACAGAGAAGACTTGGGGTAGTTGATCACCCAACCGAAGGACTCCAGCGTGGCGACCACCATCTGGGTATCCAGCTCGGCCTGATGGAAGGACTGAGACGCAATCAGAATGTCGTCCACATAAGGAAGGATGCGAATGCCCTGAGATCTCAGAGCCATCACCCCCGCCAGCACCTTAGTGAAGACCCGAGGGGCCGAGGTAAGACCGAAAGGTAAGGCCACAAATTGGTAGTGCTGATCCTCCAGAGCGAACCTGAGAAATCTCTGATGACCTGGAAAGATAGGAACATGAAGGTAAGCATCTTTGATGTCCACAGAAGTCATGAAGTCGCCCGGGTGCAAGGTACTGACCACCGAGCACAGGGTCTCCATGCGAAAATGCTTGAACCGGACAAACTTGTTGAGGTGCTTTAAATCCAGGATGGGCCTCAGGGACCCATCCTTTTTGGGAACAGTGAACAGATTGGAATAGAAACCTCTGCCCCTTTCCTGGAGGGGCACCAGGCAGATGACCCCCAAATCCAAAAGGCTTTGGACCGCAAGGCGCAAGCCCTGAACTGTCAAGGGATTTTGAGCCATCCGGGATCTGATGAATCTTGGGGGTGGCCAGGCTGCAAACTCTAGCTTGTACCCGGAGGACACCACCTCCTGAATCCACCGATCTCCAAACGTGAGCAAAGAGCCGCAACCGTCCCCCAATCAGGATGGGTGAGGGGGCTTGGGGGAAGATTTGGACTTGGGACCCCATGAGAGACTGGGGCGACCACGGCCACTACCCCGGCCCCAAGGGTCTCTACGTGCCCCCGCAAATGGTGCACCCCGACCGGACCTGGGAGCACGGACGGAGAGGAGGGAAGAACCAGCCCCCCGAAAGGGCTGCGGCTGCCTCCTGCTTTGAGGCAGCCTACCATCCTTGGCAAACAAATCCAGACGCTCCCCAAAGAGCCGTAGCCCAGTAAAGGGAAAGCCAGTGAGAGCCTTCTTAGCAGCATTATCAGCCGCCCACTGACGCAGCCAAACAGGAGCGGCGTATAGCCACCAAAAGGGCAGAAGTCTTACCACACATCCTGACCGCATCATCCATAGCAGAAAGAATAAATGCCACAAATTCATAGCAAAGCTGGAGGGATCTTTACTCCTCCCCCCTATTGGCATCCGAGGCATTATCCAGAAGGCACTTGAGTAACCCTTTAAGAGCAAGAGCCGTGATGGCAGAAGCGCACACAGGGCGCAGCGCAGTCCTTGCACAAGCAAATGCGTGACAGGTCAGCTGATCAACACGCCAGTCCTCACCATCCCTCAGAGTAGACGTGTCAGGGGGATGCATGACCGAGGTATTGGACAACCCAAGCACGGGGGCATCCACCTCGGGGGGACACGACCAGCGCTTAACCACATCAGCAGGAAATGGATACCTCCTGTCCCAACTCTTAGGCACCGCGGGCAATCTGCTAGGACGTTCCCACTCTTTGAGCAACAAATTATTGAAGTGGATCTGCTCAGGGAACTCCAAGCGTTGTTTAAAAGAGTGAAAAAGCCCACCCTGCTGCCTCTTAGCCGGGACAGGAGGTGTAATACACAGTACCTCAAGAATGTGAGCCAAGAGCATGTCAGTATCCTCAGGAGACCATGGGTCTTCTCCAAAAGGAGACCCAGTGCCACCATAAACCTCCTGCTGCTCCTCAGAGGACTCAGAATCAGAGAAAAGTTCCCCCTCTTCTAGGGGGTACAGGCCAGGGAAAAAAAAAAAACTGTCCCTCATCCTCCTCAGGAAAAAGGGAAAGAGCGGGAGTTAAATGCCGCTTCTTGCCAGAAGCCTTACGGGGGACCGGCCCAGCCATATGCCTTTCCAGGCTGGCCACCCGCAAGGCCAAGTCATAGTTTGTTTCCACACTAGCATCCCCCTCACTAGGGGTCAAATGCAGGCGCGGGGGGTAGGTGATGTAGAAGGGGACGCAGAGCTGGGCAGCGTAGCAGGCAAACCAGACTGCAGCGCAAGTACCTTCTGGGTGCAGGGCACACATACCCTGACACCGTCACTCACAGGGGATACCACACACGCAACACACAGCTGGGCTTGTCCCGAAGGAACCCCAAGCACATTATCCCCGGAAGCCTTCATATGGTGATTAGAATGGGCACACTGGCCAGTATAGGGTTAAGGCTAACAAGAGCCACCCCGGATGCCCCAAAACCCGCTAGGGAAGGTGGGAGATGCAAAAGGGAAGAGGGCCGGGAGAAACCACAGTCACGTTAATCCCGCCTGAAAGACATAAGAAAACCACATATAAAATTCCCAAAATGTGGTGACAAGAGCACAATACAACCCAGAAGGGGACTCACGGACCAAGAAGCCGATCGCACAACCAGGCAGCCCAGCAGTGCGCCGCAGTACCGCAGGTCAGAAGAAAAACTTGGCGCCCGCAAGGACCTTGAGGGGTGGGCAGCGGAGGAATGACGCAAAAAGCTTCATCCGCGGGACCCGCCCCCCCAAAGAGCGCGGATCGCGCTCCATGTGACCCCCCAGTGCCAATGACAGCGCAGCAACACATGAGGCGAATGTCAGCTGCAGAGCGCCGTACAAAACGTTGCAGCGGCGAGCACGCACAATACAAGTAAAAAACAGATAAAATACAATGTGCAACCACACTACCCCCCCCCCCCCCCCCCGAGAGCTCCCCAGGGAGAGAGCGAGACGGGGAAGAGCAACAGTAGGCACACCCAAGGCATGCTTAGCTAGGGAGAAGGGGGGGGGGCAGGGAAAGGCCCACAATAAGGCAGGAAGGGGCATCCCACAAGGCTCACCATAAGCCTGAACCGCCTACTCTTGCAGGTACAGGGATTGCGGTTGGAGCAGCACTCCTCCAGCACCTGACTGTGGCGCTGTCCTACCTTCACCCGTACCAGGCAGCCGAGGCTGGCAGGCAGTGGGTCCAGAACGGGTGGGAATAGACCTGCAGGGCCGCAGGCTGGTAAGCCCCACTCGCCTGCGTAATATAGAGAGCCATCTTCTATCTTCGCAGTCCAGACTGCAGAAGGGAACTGGAAATTTGTGGGAGGTTCCTGTTCTTTTATAGGGCCGGGAGACGCCACAAGTCTCTTCTGCAGTCCACTGCGCCACCTTGTGGTGGATATCCCAAGCGTAAAGAATATTTGTGAAACAGGACGTGCTGTATACTTGGAAAATGTTCCAAACAAATCCCCCCGCCTTAATTTACATTCAAATGAATTGCTATCAGATTGAAGACGACTGTACACCAACCCAGATGATCGATTAGTCATGCCAAGCTTGAAAAACAAGACTGACCACTACTAAGGCCACACTTCTACCTCTTTTACAATCACACATAGGCTGGAAACAAAACTTAAATTGGACCAACACCCACCCCTGATCGGCCCGGGAATCTATACGATTCCTGGGCCTATCAGCTCCCTCCCCGCGGGGAATCCGAAATCGGGATGCCCCGCTGTGTGAAACCCCCCAGAAAGCCCCTAAAACTTACCTTATCGGCGACGGATAAGCCGCCGCCGCCTCCCGCGCGTCCCTCTAGCAGGGCGCGACCCTGTAAGAGGGACACGCGATTGCTTGTCCGCCGCCGATAAGGTAAGATTTTAGGGGCTTTCAGGGGGGTTTCACACAGCGGGGCGGGGTGCCCCGCGGAAGTGGACCAACACCCAGGATAGGTGGGGCTTTAAAGCCCCCTATCCAAGAGAGTCAAATGGTTCCCACAAAAGCACTTTGATTCATTCAATAATTCAATAGAAGCTTGAAAACAAACCTTTCTGGGTGTAGAATCATTTTAAGAGTTTTAGAGTCCTAAGGTTAAATATTGTGCTAAATCTCACTGCAAACACTCAATGACCAACTATGAAACAGAGGTGTCTTTTGCTAGACAAGGAAGATCTACAGCCCAGGGCATGGACATTACTGAATACACTTTTCAAGCTGGAAACACAATAACTGCTAACACTTTCACATTTATGGCTTTTTAGAAGAACGGCCAAGCTTTTCTAAACAATATTTTTGCTGTCAAAACCAGTTATGGCAAGATATCGTAAACCGGACCTTCACCATGATTTATGGAAAAGCCCAAACCCTTAAAAAAAGATATATATATATATAATATATTTTATGTTTTTAGTCACTTATTATTCTTTCCCCCACCGGACTGCAACTCTGTTCAGGACTCTAGGATACGGGCGCCGCCATCTTGACTCAGAAGCATAATACTTACTGAGGAGAGGAGAGTGGGATAAAGTACAGGGGGGCGGGTATTAGCTGTGCTTTGCTCAGACAGAGCAGAGCTGGGGTCAGGAAAAGGTCAACAGTCCCAGAATTCAGAGCAGCACAGCCAGAAGGCACTTCCTGTTTGCAGGCTGCCTGATGTTCCATGAGCCGTCATCTTGGATGTTTAAAGGCTCATAACATGCAGTAGATGCAGGTAGGATGATTTTTATTGTGAGCAATCTGTATGTACAGGGTGTGGGAAACATAAAAGATAGACTCTTATTCAGAGTGAAGGACCGCTTTAAACAGCCAATGTGCCCAGACAAGTTCTCTTACACAATCCAGTTTAAAAAGAGGACCACCACACAGGATTTTCACTTTCCTGTGTGTTGCTCCTCCGTGCAGCAGCATCATAAATTGGGATGCCCCGCTGTGTGTACCCCCCCCCCCCCAGGTCGCCTTATACACTTACTTTCCTTCCTCTCCGACGATGCACACTCAGACGAGAGCACCGATTGGCTGTGCATCCGTGTGCGTATCTCCACACAGATGCACAGGCGGAGTAATTATGGCTCATACAGGGCTATAGAAACAGCTATGTGGAGATACACAAAACATGACCTGTTGCTGCCCCTTCAGTAGCCAGTTTGACAAACCGTTAATAGACCATGTACAAAGATATTAAAGTGGACCAAAACCCAAACGTCCCATTCAAAATTCGCTTTGTGGAAAACCAGCCTGATTTGGCTGCAAGGAAACAGTTTCCTAAAACATCACAAAACAAGTGCATTTGAGAACATATGTCCTGTGATATCTTCCATACATAAATACTAATATATAAGTAAATGTACTATGTAAACCAGGCAGGTCTGAGTCTGCATATCCTAGCACCCTAGGTCAGACTTTTGGCCTAGGGGCTGCTTTATTGTCATACAGGAAAATTATCTCGCATATGCATATAATGTAGAGCCAGGCAGGAGAGATTTCGTACCCTGAACAGCATAATAGAAGTCGGCCAATTATGCCTGATCCTTCCTGGCAGTCAAGGGGTTTAAGTGATCTCTATCAGCCTGGCTTTGTCAATTGCACTAATCTGCTTTGTTTCTTCTGCTAATTATCTTCCCAGAATATTCCAACACAGGAAGAACAAAGAGCAAGCATGGCTAGCCAGAACCTTCTAATGCAGTACAAACAGTCCTTCGGGTTCTCAATCTGAAATTTTGAGGCTGAGTCCCCAGAGGAACTCAGCAAAACACAAAAAACAGATTCATTTTATCTACAGCTGTACATGATTTTACAAGGAAGCAGTGCAAACATCTGGTCACTTCTAACAATGGCCTTTCTCACAAGACAGCACAACCTTCCGAAAAGCAAAATGCAGAGGAACAACAAAGATGTTGGGCAGAGAGAGACACACAAAAAGAGAGGAAGTCAAGCTTTCAGTTGAGCATTGGCTGACAAGAAAAGTAGCCAAAGCCCCCAGATACAGTCACATAGGTGGGTGCCATCCAAGTGAGAATGATCACTCCATGTTGACAGTTGCCAGTTTCAGACTGCATGCTTCCTGTTCCTACTTTCCCAGCACTGCCAGGACACTCCCTTTGGTCTTAAAAAGATACATGCACAGTATCCTAAGTTAACATGGCAACATGCCACCACCAAAATCATACAGAGAACTATGTGGGAAGGTAACAAATTGAACTGGCTTTTACCTGTTCTAATGCAATCCCATTCCCCATTAAAATAAAAGCTATGTACCCCATCACACAAAACCACAGACATTTGCCTCCCTGAGAGAGCAGTACCACCTGATCAATCTGTTCCTTTGAACCATTATAAAGGGGCAGATAGGTAATCTTGGATTCACATTAAAGCAGAGCGCACCATTTAGCAAACAGGTAGGTAAAAATACAATACATTTATCTTTTGATATATTCTGGACCTGGTGTTTACTTTTAAAGGACTTCTGCAGGCCAATATTAAAGTCTTCATATAAATACCCCCCCCCCCCCAAACACACTCTCAGATACTTCTTAAACATAATTCTCTAATTAACTTGAAGCTCAGAACCAATCTCTGAATCAGTCTGGAATGATATTCAGAATACCTAAGATATAACTTGGGACTCAGAAGACATACACAAACCCTGTTAAGCGGAATTAAAATGGGCCTAGAGTGATCGCAATGCTCCTCTGTTCACACCAGAGCACTGTAAGCTTCCCTGCGGTGCAAAGGACATTGAGGCTCATTTTGCTGGGCAATGTAGCAGTTTTGCATTCACAATCATGTTTTTGAAGCAATCTGCAATGGCTTTTCTGCAAAATCTCTGCAGGAAAGGATTTTTGAGATTGCGACATGTGAAAAAAGAAATGCAGTAAGCAGGAGTATTTTTGTAAAATTACTATCCAAAAGAAGCTTAGACTGGGGAGGAAAGTCAAAGGGTTGGTGGTAAACGCACTATTCCTGGGGCTCCCGCAGCATTGTCTTTGCTGGCAGACATAAATCCAGCTTCCCTGTAGCTGAGGAGCACTTCCGCACTTAGTCATTCAGATAGGCTGGGGGCAGGAGCGCTTCCCAGTCTACAAGGAGGTCAGAGATGCGGCTAGCAGGCCAGGTCATGTCAGGCGGCATTCTTGACATCAGCCAATCAACGCAGGGGCCTAGAAAAGGGTTTAGTTTGGCTCTAATATGACCATTTTAAATATGTACATTCAAATGTCCTTTACATCTTACTGGAATAAAAAACGCACTCACCAATTTGGAGCAGCAGAATTTTAATCTTAGACCTACAAAAGCTACAATTACACATCTCTTTTTCCTCCCAAATAATGTAATCACCATAGCAACCACTACAATGAATAAAGTCACCACCCCAAAATCTGGGTATAAAAAAAGTCTACAGAGTGTTACCAGACTCAGTATAAAACAACAAATGATGGCAGGTTTGCTTAAGGACATGTTTATAGCCTTTATGGAAAACATGCAGCAGATACTGACAGCTCAGATACTCTTAAATTGTTAGGGCCTGAAAATGGGATATTGTGGATGCAGCATTAAGAGTTAGGCTGCTTAATGACTGGTTCCGTCTATGAGCGTATCGCGTTTAACGAATGGCGAGTTCACAGCTGACCTGCAAAAAAGATTGTTTAACGCTCTAAACAGAAGGTGAACTGTGCAGCAAAGTGTCATAAGAATACAGCTCAAACACAGGAAAACGTCAAGAATGATTAATGTGGCAGGAAATAGAGACAGTAAGAAATGTGTACATAATAAAACCAAGGTTTTGGCTTTATATTTAAACAAGTATAAATATTTCTTGAGTGAATGTATCTGGCATTATTAAAGAGAATAAAACTAAAATAAATAGATTACATACCAGTATATATTTTTTGTTTTGTTGTATAGTACTATACGCTGTGTGGATTTACAGAGGTAAAAGCAAAGGCAGATTTAAAGAGGACATTTACTGTTTAAATCAAAACTTCATTTACAAAGGATGCCCCAGCCCAGCCACACTACCCTGGCAGGACGGGGGTTTCCAAAGAAAAAAAAAAAAACCCCATACCATAGCCAGGCTCCCATGCTGATCCTCCAATGCTCCGGATTCTGGCCACCACCATCTTGGCTGGAAGACACAGAGCGCATCCCCAGGCTCAATGCGCACTCCTGCCCACTCATTCAGGGATTCTCCCCGTTTCACTGACCTTCCTTCCACTCCCACGGCACAGACTCAGGTGAGAGTGCCGATTGGCTAAGCCAATCAGCGAGCTTGCTGTCACACTCTGCTCTCTTCGGCACCGGAGACAGCCTAGCTGCCTGGGCGGCTAAGCAGCTGAGCGGCGCCACCAGCCGCATCTCCCCCGCCCACCTGGCAGCCTTGGTGTGACCGCGCCACCCATTCAGGAATGTCAGGCGCGCACACGGCTAGGGATGAGGGTGGATGCAGCTGAAACGCACAGGTGCGGCGAGCGCTTCAGGAGAGGGTGAGTGTTCTGGGGGGTTTCACACAGCAAGGCATCTATATTCGGGATGCCACAAGGACTGGAACTCGGGAGGCCCTGGAGTTTTTTTTAGAATCCAAGGCCTCCGATGTTAAGAGTGCAGCATAGTTTAGTGGAGGAATTCTGGGTTTTATCTAGGGGCCCAGTTTTGCGGTTATCATAGAATGCTGGGAAAAGGTAAGCATCTCTGTTAAAGCAGGGTTCACAGAAGGTGTGAGGGGGTAGGTTAGATACTTCAAGGACACTTTCTGGCACAGTGATGCATGGAATAGTTTAGGTGTCTACCCAACAGACTGATGAACATGGTAGGGGCCTGTATGACACAAAGAGAAGCAAGGGGGGTTCTAGCCTGACTTATTGCAAGTCCCTCAATAAGCACCAGCAATACATAAAAAGCCGATAAGCCTTCCCAAGGCAATCGATTAGTTTGTTCCTGAACGCTCTAAACCTAGGTTCAGCTTTTAATGTCGGAGGATCTCACTGTTCGCTGCTCGACAGCAAGCAGGAAGAAGTGTTGGTGTCATCTTATCAGCAGGGAACAATAGCAATGAAACAATAAAATGACTATATGTGATGGCCATTCTAGGCAGATAATTCAGTGCAGTACTGCTGGGAATGAGGAGTTGATAATGCTTTAGATGTCCACCTCTAGCTCTATGTAGAGAATGTACTGTATCTTTGCTGTGAGTAGCACAAGACTGCCGATGACTAACCTATTGAACTGTGAAGCATCCACATATTAAATGGTCTCAGACGCCAGTGGCATCATGCAGGGAAGCAAGCCATCTTAGGGCAATGCATCAATCAAGTCAAAAATAACTAGAGAAACACTTTAATCACGGAATGTTATGGTTTAAATAAATTTAAATTTTCCAATGAATAATGATGACTCTAGTAATTTGTTGAATCTCAGCTGAAAATAGGCCCAATGTCCAAAGTACGATCAATCCTAAGCTCTCAGCTCCCGAACATGAGCGCTCATGCCAAAACTGGCATATCGGAGGAACATCCAAATGCACAGTGTGTGTTCTTGGCTTTGGCAGTCCTCAGTTGCCATGGCAACTACAAAGTAGATAAAATCATCGCTAGATGTGAAGGAGAGTCTAAGTAAAAATCTAATGGCTGTGGCCGGTGACTAAGAACATCTGTAATGGGACAAATGACACTGCACATCATGCTGCAGCAGTTTACTCAAACATTACTATGAAGGGAACGCCATTAAAACAACACTATGAAAAACAATTCTCAAAATTCTGGGAAACAAATGTACTCTACAAAACTGCATCCTGATTCACTTCACAAATATTCAGTGATCTCAGGCTGTAATCCACTACATCCTGTTTCGATGTGGAGTGCCGACTCAAATTACCTCCTGGGGTTTCAGGACTAGTAACCGGGTCACAGCAGTCATGCCTGATCCTCGTGGTTCTGCCAGTAATGACTGCCTCATAACGGGGAGCAGTACAACTTGGACTAAGGTAGACAATTCCTTATATGATCAGTTTATGTACTACCTGTTTGCATCACCAGTCCATGAGGATCAATGGAACTTAATAATCCACCACACTGATTTTATTCTATTCCATTTTAGTCAGACTATTAGCCCACCAATAACTGTGTGGTTTCTAAAAAGAACACACATATCCCCAGATCTAAGCTTACAAGAGAAGGGCCCTCATTCTTAGTGTCAGTGTATTTATGTCACATCTGACAATACCCAGTGTCTTATAAGTATACTATTTATTCTACCTTGTACATCACAGAAGATGATGGCACGTTATAAATAAAACAATTCTATAGGCCAACCAATAAAACGCAATGAAAGCACAGTTTGTACATGCCTTCCATGTAAGAAATATAAGAGCTCGATAGAGGTTTAAATGGTGGTGCAGTCACAACTCTAAGGACCCGGGCGAGATCATCATATGACTGAAAGACTAGGAGATCTTGGATTATGAACCTTCCAGATTGTAAACGTTTTTCAAATAAATCTTCCTCGTTACCCCCTTTCTGTCCTGACCCCCTCCTGAAACCCTTTTTCAGAAGCATCGTGATCCCAGGGTCCATAGTGTCAGATGCCACTTTTGCGGATCCTGGCAAAGCACTGGTCTCTGGGATAGATTATCTGTTCCGAAGGCTCTTGGACCGAGAGCATCTTCAGAGTTGAAAACCAAGGTCTCTTTGGCCACCATGTCGCCAGAAATAGAATCATGGCCAACTGGCAGGATATTTTGTTTAGAACCTGAGGGAGGATTCGAACTGGAGGAAAAGTGTAAGCCAGACTGAATCGGCACTGGTGAGCCAGGGCATCTATTTCTAGAGCTTGATCGGAGGGATTGAGGAAGAAGAACTTCCTCAGCTTGTTGTTTCGACCGAAGGTAAAAAGATTCACCTTCGGAATTCCTCTCAGGACATAAATCCGATTGAAAACCTCCTGGTTCAGTGACCATTCTGCTACCGACAGCAGAGAGCAACTCAAAAAATCTGCCACCTGATTTCGGCAACCTTTCAGGTGGATGGCTGACAGGGATACAATGTTTAGTTCTGCCCAGATCAGAATTGCCTTTTCTGGAAGACCGTGTCCCTCCCTGACGATTCAGATATGCCATAGTAGTTGCATTTTCTGTTCTGATTTGTACGCGATAACCCTTCAGGTGGGGAGAAAAGCCTAGCAATGCCTCCTTCACAGCTATCAATTCTCTGGATTCAATGAGGATAGGCTCAGTCTTCTGGACCATTTCCCTTGAGTGGTCAGGGATCCGCAATGCCCCCCCCCCCAACCCCATAAAGAGGCATCCATCATCACTACCAGGACCATGGGGTCCGACCAGGATAGGCCAGTGACAAATGACCTATGCTTGTCTTGCCACCAACTCAGAGATTTGTTAACTAAATCTGGGACTTCGATTATCCTGTCTATGGATTCTTGAGATTTGTCTCAAGAGTTTAGAATATGCACCAGTATAGTCCTCGAGTGTAGCCGACCCCACAAGGTCATTAGCCCCAAGATCTGCATAGCTAGACAAACCAAAAATCGACTGACTGGAACACAGGGACTGAACAGCTACCTGAAGGATTGTTATCTTTGACTAAGGCCAAAAGATTCTCTGAAGGATCGTATTCATCTTGAACCCCAGATAAGTCATGACCTATGAAAGGACTAGACTGGACTCCAACTCAATGGTAGCAAAAAAAAAATCCTTTGTCAATTCCAGATCTTGGAGCAACTTCTCCTAATCTGGAGCAAAGAGAAGGTCGTCAAGATATGCAATGATCCCGACTCCCTTCAGCCTTAGCACAGCTAGAGGTTCAACTAGAACCTTGGTAAAAGTTCTGAGCCAACGCCAGCAAGAAGGGTAGGCATACAAATTGGAAGTGAAGTATTTGGTCCCCCAACTTTACTGCAAATCACAAAAAGGCTTGAGCAGACAAGAACATTGGTACCTGCCATCCTTTAGGTCTAGGTTTAGGAGTAGATTTTTCACAGAGAAGATGTACCGACAGATTCAACTGCTTCAAACTGAAAATTAAGCAAAATCCTCCAGAGGTCTTTTTTACCAGCAAAATGCTTGAGTAGTACTCTTCCCCCCATTGTTGGCGGGGAACCGGGACAATCACTTCCATATCCAAAAAATTCCATTAATTTTATTTATTTATTATTGTTTATTTATATAGCGCCATCATCTTCCGTAGCGCTTTACAAAGTAGTAATTACAGACAGGGTAGAAACATACGGTACATATACTATTTCAAATGCAGTTTTACAGAGTTGACAAGGGATATTCTGAGTACAAGATACAATAGGGGAGAGAGCCCTGCCCTTGCGAGCTTACAGTCTAAAGGAAGAGGGGTGAAGACAAGGGGGAAGGATCACAAACACTCAGTATTGAGCTTTGTGGCATGTGACCTTTGGTTGGTTAGGCCAGATTATATGCTTGTCTGAATAAGTGAGTTTTAAGGGCGCCTTTGAAGGTTTTGAGGGTTGTGGAGTGGCGGATTGGGTGCGGGAGGGCATTCCAGAAGATTGAAGTTGCACGAAGATTGAAGTCCTGGAGGCGGGCGTGAGAGGAGGTGACCAGGGTGGAGGACAGGAGAAGGTCGGCAGAAGAGCGGAGGCTGCATCTAGGTTGATACTGTTGGATTAGAGATGAGATATAGGGAGGGGCCTGGATGGAGAGAGCTTTGTATGTGAGAGTTAGAGTTTTGAACAGGATTCGCTGTGGGACTGGCAGCCAGTGTAGGGATTGGCAGAGAGGCGCAGAACTGGAGGAGCGAGAGGAGAGATGGATGAGGCGAGCAGCAGAGTTCAGGATAGATTGGAGGGGTGCCAGTCTGTTAGCTGGTAAGCCACAACGAAGGATGTTGCAGTAATCCAGACGGGATATGACCAGGGCGTGCACTAGCATTTTAGTGGTGTCAGGTGAGAGGAAAAGACGGATGCGGGAGATGTTTTTAAGTTGGAGGCGACAGGTGGTGGCCAGGGAGTGAATATGTGGTTTGAAAGAGGGGGCAGAGTCCAGAATGACTCCCGGGCACCGAGCTTGGGGAGTTGCTGTTATTGTGTAATTGTTGACAGAAATAGACGTGTTAGAGAGGGGAGGGGAGTTAGAGGGTGGGAAAATTACCAGTTCTGTCTTGTCCATGTTTAGCATGAGGTAGCGAGATGACATGAATGAAGAAATAGCTGAGAGCGTCATCCGCATAGAAGTGGTATTGGAAGCCTAGTGAAGTTATAAGTTTGCCAAGGCCATGGGTGTAGACTGAGAAAAGTAGGGGGCCTAGGACAGAACCTTGCGGCACACCAACACAAAGGGAACGTGAGGATGAGAATAGAATACACTGAATGATCTATCAGAGAGGTAAGAGGTGAGCCAAGAGAGTGCAAGCCCTTGAACTCCAAGAGAGGAGAGAATTTCAAGAAGCAGAGAGTGGTCGACAGTATCAAAGGCTGAGGAGAGGTCAAGAAGGATAAGGATGGAGTAGTGACCAATGCTTTTGGCAGTGAGCAGATCATTGGTGACTTTGGTGAGGGCAGTTTCAGTGGAGTGGTTACGGCGGAATCCTGATTGTAAGGGGTCAAATAAGTTGTTAGTGGATAAGTATTGTGACAGTTCTGAGTGGACATGTTGTTCAAGAAGATTGGAGGAGAAAGGGAGTAGTGAGATAGGGCGGTAGCTGGAGAGGGCAGAGGGGTCGAGAGAGGGTTTCTTGATTATTGGAGTAATAACTGCATGTTTGTAGGAAGAAGGAAAGGTACCAGTGGAGAGAGAAATGTTGAATATGGAGGTTAAGGCTGGAGTGAGGGATGGAGACAGTTGAGGAATAAGGTGGGATGGCATAGGATCGAGGGAGCAGGTAGTCAGGTGGGCCCTAGAAATGAGAGAGGCTAGTCCAAGCTCAGTTATTGGAGTGAAGAAAGTAAGTGAGTAAGGCAGGGGGATTGTTTGAAGTGGTGAGGGATTCTGAGGGGCAAAGCCAAAAAAGGGTCTGTTATATATAAGTGTTTTCTCTTCTTGCCACTCTTATCTATGATTAAGGACCCTTGTAGCGAGTCCGAAACGCGTTAGAGAGTGGCATCAACTTGACGTGCCAGGGTCCTCTACTTGTTCTTACTTTGCCTTTATATTATGGAGACTTGGATTTTACCCTTTTTTCAATAAATTTTTCAAGTTTTAGGAGTGCGGATCTTTTCCTCTTTTTTTCGTTTTCTGCAAGGATTCACCTGCCTGATCCACCATTCTGAAGTCTGGTGTGGGGTAGATGCACCCCTTCAAACGCTCAATAAATAATCAAGCAGAGACGTTCCTAATTGCCGAATCTATTAACCCTCTAAAGGTAAAAGGAGAGGGAGGCTGAAAAGGACAGACATTAGCATAGTGCGGCCTGGCCTCCAGCAAGCTTCACAGACCCGCATTAGTGCACAAAAAAACACAATGCAGCCTGACCTCCGGCAGCCGCCCATCCTGCCGGAGCCTTGCAAGTCGTAGGCATTGGAAGTTTGGCCACCATACGGTATTGGAGGAGAAAAGGGATAGTGAGAAGGAGACCCAGAATCCCCCCTGACGATTTCCACAATGCCTCAGAGCGTAGCATACCTGGTCTGAGGCGAGCACTGATCCCCGCTGGCTATGATTCAGGGACAGGGGAATCTGGCCTATGCCCTGGCAGGATGCTTCTGGAGCCAGAAGCTAGTGGCCTGGCTCCTGCCCCAGACAGAAACACATAAAGAACTGGTGTCTGGAGGAGGAGCTAAAGCTTTTGTGTATTCTGGTGGTCATGTGTTCATACCTGGGGCAGAGCCGTAATATCTCAGTGGTATGCTTCCCTAGGGATGTTTAGAGTAAAGACACAGATTTTACCATTTTTTCTATACCTAGTTACTAGCCGGATAATTAATATACCACAGCTAGGAAATCCTAAAAAGATTGGTTATGCAAAGTACCACACTGACCTTTTTCAGGACTTCCTAACATGCAGGTGGCAATTAGTGGAAGTTAAAATGGACAATTGCAGGCGCTATAGGTTCACTTTAAATTAAAACAAGCGTGCAATGTATTCGCCAGTAAAGTCTGGAAAATAATTAGGATTTACGATATTAGAGATTGTTTCTCCTTATGGAACTTGTGTGTTGTTACCGATTACGTTGCAATGACAACTTTTTCGGCATATCAGAAACAGGAATAGCGCATAGTTTTAAACAAAAGCAGACATACTGTAGATTATCCAGAGCAGACGCTTTCTGGAAACAAGATGTTCTGTCTGTAAATAATAGAAATCCCACACTGAAGGAGCACATCTCCCACATGAATCTAATGCTACAAAACATTCATTTGCCTTGAAGTGGCCCGGCTGTGTGGCCCCAAACTGATGACTTGGCTCAATTTTAAAGGGTAATTCCACTTTCAATGGTACATTTTCAAGTTTCCATTATTGTGTTAAAATTAGGTCTTCAATGTGCTAAGCTTATCTGCTATTTTTTTACATTTGTTTGCAATTCTGTGTTATAAAAAGAAAACAATTTTCTCTAGCAACAATGTGTTTACCTCAACAATGTACATCAAGACAATTCCTCACTCTAGCTTGCTAATCATCTGATTAACTAAAGACACAGGCAACAGGTTTAACTCATTCTGCTGTAATTTAGCTTATTCAGATAGTGAGGATCACAATCTTGTATTCCAGTAGCTAAAGGGTTACTAGCAGCCTTCCCAGTTGAGGAGGTAATAACTGCTGTGTGACTTAATAACTCACCTGTTACAGTGGAAGGATTCTAGGTTGTGTAGTCAGTATTTTATACTCGAGGCCAGAAACAAAAGCTCCCATCTTAGGATCACAGACACACAGGAATGTAGGAAACAGAATGCTGATGAGCAAATCGGAGGCATAGGTATGTTTTTTTTTCACCCCGGAAGTGGAAAAATATAAAGCAGAAACACAAAAGTGTGTTCCTTTAAATAAATATTGGATTAAACATTAACTAAATTAAAACAAGTGCTTTCATTTGGATTATATAAAAGTGCAAAATTATTAATGTTTAAAATTACAACAAAAGCCTTATATCACCACATAGGCATCAGAAAATAAATGTCTTTACAAACTGTTGCCATGATAACTTGAAAGCAGTCAGATCAGAAGACAATTATGTTTACCTATATCTATAAGCAAGATCTGAAGCTATTAACTAAAAACTGTACTCATTTGAAACCATTTTGCTTGAAAACAGCCCAGTGGTCAGCTCTCATGTTGATTGGTCAGTTTAACAGTTACCAGGAAGAGAAATGATATACGGGTAATCATTTTGGAACTGGCCAAGAGGGAATGCCAGGAAACAGTTTAGAGATGCTTCAGACATTGAACACAGGGTTACATTTTGCAGATTCCAACATGAAATGAAGTAGCCCAGCCAGTGATGAAGGTCTGACAAGTTCCATGAGATTGGCCATCTCCATAGCCCATATTCATCTAATCTAGGTGCTACTCATTTGACAGACAGAACTTAACTGCAAATTCATGGATGTACATACAAGAGAAGATGCAAATGATTATTTGGAAAATAGTCTGGGAATAATAGTGATGGAATGATTCCTGGTGAAAACCTGCCTGTCTCTACCAGCAAGCAAGGCTAAGTGATTGGATGTGTGCTTCCTGTCACATGAAAATTCTTATCCCAGATCACTCAAGATGTGTGATGGGGTCTACATGTAAGCCTTCAGTTTCTTCATCAGATGAGGTTAATCAGATTTTTCTCATCAGCCTTTAATTCATTTTTTTAAAAGCAAAATGAATTATTATTCGTGGAAAAACAATACAAAGTAATTGTGACACTAAAAATCACTATAGTTATGAAATGAACACGCAAGATCCACAGTGATTCAGTAAACAAACAGCATCTTGAACCAATTTCCTCATTTTTGCTGAAGAATGTAAGATCCCCCAGCTCATGCAGACTTTGCATCTTGAACTGGCCAATCACAGGCATAAATTGCCCCGTGGATAGGGCCAATACAATTGCATGTTGGAAAAAATGGAAGACAGATGCAATCGGATCATTTACAGGTACCTATAGTCACCCACATGTCCAAAGCTTAACACAAAAGTTGCTTGAAAGATGGTTGAAATATATATATATATATATATATATATATATATATATATATATATATATATACACATACATACACTGGAATAATGTCAGTATGTATCTATCAGGCTGTTTTTTTTCTTAGCTTGTAATTTCTGATATAGTAACATAAGCTGGCATTAGGACGGATGTAAATATGAGTGACTGTACTAAAAGGATGACTTCCTTGCAGTTTCTGCTATAGCTTCTAGATCACTGGAAGGAGATCTTTAATATTCAACTGGACGGACTACAGTCTTTATTCAGCCTTAAAAACTATGCTAACTAGCTTACTGCTACTTGACTATTAATCAAAAACAGTCTTTTGATCTGGTCCTCAGTCTCTCCTCAGCCTGAATCCACATAATTTGCCAGTGTCTCCAGAAAGTCCATAAAATAAATTAACATTCTATTTTGCAACATTCTCACCAAAAGGACCTCCTGATTTTGCTTTCCCATGTTCTCAGCCACAAAGATGGCAACGGTCCAAGAGTTCAAGTCAAAGGTCACCGCTAGCTGCTATTCTAGCAATAAAGCAGTGATACTCAACTGGCGGGCCGGGGTCTGAATGCAGACCTTGGTGCCAGATTTCCAGAACCCTGCCCTGAAGAAGTAGCATTGCAAGGCACACACAAATTTTGTTTCTCTGTCTCTTTGCTCCATCCAATTCTTTCCTCCCACCGCAGCTCTGCCCCAATCATCCCTGCCCTACCATCTCACCCCCCCCAGGTAAGCCCCATCCATTCCTGTCACCCCAGCTCTGCCCCATCCATTCCTGACATCTCCCTAGCCCTGCCCCCTCCAGCCCTGTCCCCTCAGTCACTCGGCCCCCTCCAGCCCTGTCCCCTCAGTCACTCGGCCCCCTCCAGCCCTGTCCCCTCAGTCACTCGGCCCCCACCCTGCCCTGTCCCCTCAGTCACTCGGCCCCCTCCAGCCCTGTCCCCTCAGTCACTCGGCCCCCTCCAGCCCTGTCCCCTCAGTCACTCGGCCCCCACCCTGCCCTGTCCCCTCAGTCACTCGGCCCCCTCCAGCCCTGTCCCCTCAGTCACTCGGCCCCCACCCTGCCCTGTCCCCTCAGTCACTCGGCCCCCATCCTGCCCTGTCCCCTCAGTCACTCGGCCCCCATCCTGCCCTGTCCCCTCAGTCACTCGGCCCCCATCCTGCCCTGTCCCCTCAGTCACTCGGCCCCCATCCTGCCCTGTCCCCTCAGTCACCCGGCCCCCATCCTGCCCTGTCCCCTCAGTCACTCGGCCCCCATCCTGCCCTGTCCCCTCAGTCACTCGGCCCCCATCCTGCCCTGTCCCCTCAGTCACTCGGCCCCCATCCTGCCCTGTCCCCTCAGTCACTCGGCCCCCATCCTGCCCTGTCCCCTCAGTCACTCGGCCCCCATCCTGCCCTGTCCCCTCAGTCACCCGGCCCCATCATGCCCTGTCCACCCAGTCACCCTGCCCCATCCAGCCCTGTCCCCTCAGTCACCCTGCTCCATCCTGCCCTGTCCCCTCAGTCACTCGGCCCCATCCTGCCCTGTCCCCTCAGTCACTCGGCCCCATCATGCCCTGTCCCCTCAGTCACTCGGCCCCATCATGCCCTGTCCACCCAGTCACCCTGCCCCATCCAGCCCTGTCCCCTCAGTCACCCTGCCCCATCCAGCCCTGTCCACCCAGTCACCCTGCCCCATCCAGCCCTGTCCCCTCAGTCACCCTGCCCCATCCAGCCCTGTCCCCTCAGTCACCCTGCCCCATCCAGCCCTGTCCCCTCAGTCATGCTGCACCATCCATTCTTGTCCTCCTAGCTTTATCCATGCAATCCCCCGCCTCCCAGGTTTACCACTCCAGTACTCTTTACTCCAGCCCTCCTCCCAGACCTACACCTCCCACCGGGTGCCTTTACATAGACCTTTACAAGAAGTGGTTGAGTACCCTTGCTCGAAATGGATTGCCCAGGCCAATTGTAAATGCATATCATTGTTTGCTTACCCACCATGTACAGGATTTATTCTGCAGATTAAAGTCACTTATCGAGATCTAACCCCTTTCTGCCCTTCTCCAACCCACCTTCATCCACCCAGTTTCCATTTCTGGCAGACTTTTGAAAATAAACCTCTTTTCTGGAATCTAACTTTTATTTTAGGAAGTGCAGGATATGCACCTAAGTAAACCTTCTAAGGAAAGTGCACCAAAACCCACCCTCACCCCTGGGGCATGTTTTGTATATCTCACTCGCTCCCCTGGGGCATCCACATCTGGGATAACCCCCCAGCTTGCCCGAAAACGTTGTTGGTACAATGGCGCATGTGCGAGCAGCGGCAGCATCCCCACTGTCTCTTTAGCAGGCATTTGGGTTGCGGAGGATCCGCTCGCCTTAGACGAGCTCTAGGACGAAGGGGCGGGAGCGGATGTGAACGCACTGACTGGACCAGAGGCTGCGCATGTACCATAGGACCCGAGGAAGGGTGAGATCGGGTGACCTGGGGGGGTTTCACACAGCGGGGCATCCCCAATCAGTGTACCTGGTGCGCAAAGACCAAAACCCAGGGTGACCAAAATCCTGGGTTTTGGTCCACTTTAACAAAAAATGCACAACCACAGCTCATAATTCCACACCGAGCACAGTGGGGTTTAATGGAAATTTAAATGCTCTGAAAGCGGTGGAGCCTGTCAGAATCTCACAGCTGAGTATCCCTAGAAATTTATCATTGACAAGAGGAAGCCCCTGGGAATGCCTTGTGGCTGCCATACAGAGGCCCTGAATGGGAGGTTATAATTGAGTATGGTTCCTTTCTCAAAGGAACATGCAGACACTCAGTTCCTCCCCATTGTTCTGCACTAGAGCACAGAATGAAACAAATTGTAGACCAGAGAGCTGTCTGACTAGCTTATACCTCCACAATAACAACAAGACTGAAACCAAACATGCTAGACAGTGATTAGTGTAGTATTGTTGTGTGTATTCACACTGCATAGTTTGCAAGTCTTAGACTAAATTAGGAAAGAATAGGAAAAGAAAAGCTGACCATGGAGAAGTTCATCTTCCCACCTGGTGCTGTCGTAAGACGCGTCACCATCAATCAGTCACACATTTCTTGTTGGAAACCTGTAACTGCCCTTTGGATCCATAACACAATTTTTGAACCCAAAACTTGATAGGCTATATATATATATATATATATATATATATATATAGCCTAACAGCACAGCCAGTGGACGAGCCTATCAGCACTGGCCTGGAATCTGATGGGCTGTATCCGGCCCAGAAGAGGCGAGTAACCGGGAGCCTGGTTTCTTGTTTTCATGGCAGCGATGCACAAAGGAGCAGCCAAAGTCCTGCTGCTAACAAGTAAAGCCATCAGTAAAGAGTCATTTTGGACTGTAGTTCCACTTTAACAACTAGTGCGTACCTGCTCAATTGGTGTATTAGACTGCTCTGGAATGGAAGAATAGCTGAACCAACTAAACAGAAGCACAACCAAAAATAATACCCTCTATAGGAAACAACATGACTCCAAAGGACTTCACTACAGACAAGCCCTGACCTGCACCAAGGCCACTATTGACTGTTCAGGTGAATCAAATGGTCAGCTGAAAGGGATTTTGCAAGTTCTACTGTTCCCCTAACATTAATCCTGGCACAAGAGGGGGGTAGTGTGGCATATGTTTAAGCCTTGGAGCAATGATTAGTTGGCAGAAGTATATTACAAAACAACAGGCAGCCTCGTGTATGAGCAGCTTTGCATACAGAACTCAACACTGCCCAGCAGGTAATAATCAGATTTACATCTCTGACAAAAAATATGAACATATAGGTAGCCTCTGAGCTGGTATACAGTATTTCACTGTATTAAAGTCACCACCATTCATACATGGGCATGCAGAATTTTAGGTTTAAGATTACCCTTACTGATTATTGATTAGCTATGTTTGCCACTTGTAAGTATCAGTTACCTTAGCTGGTCTGCCATCTAGTTACCTACATGTCAGAACCCTCTGTAATAGTTGCCAGTACAATAGGGTTTGTAGCGATTATGTGTATAACATGAGGCCTTGACTACATAACTTTATAATCGTCTATACTGCAGGTTGCTTAGAATACTACATTTTCTGGGCTAATGTTTGGTTTGCAGTGTGTTTCCATAGATTGACATTTTCACCAAACTGAACAACCCAGTGGGTAGACTCCTGCCTTAAAAGGGACCCAACCCCTCCCTGGAAACTCTAATGCAAGAACTAGGTTCCTGGCACCATCAGCTATCCCTAGGAATGGGTGCCACGAACCTGGACACTTGTCATAGATCCTCTAACATGAATTTGTAAGAAATTCTACATACACGCTGAATGTCTAAACCTCCCAAACCCAAGCTAGCTTTCAGATTCGTTCGACTGCAAACTGATCCCTGAAGGCCAACTCATAACTAGTGCCACCCAATCTCCGATTGCAATGTTGGAAGCCTGACTACCATACGACATTACTAAGAAGAACATTTCAGAAAAGCTCTCATTGGTTTTATCCTGGTCCACAGGCACACAAAACTAACCTATGAGGGGAGTTAGCATTAGAGAAACAATCCTCTTTTTCTTGCGGAGCTCCATTCGGAAAGGAAATAGTAGCACACATGGGCGGAAGACACACCTTATCCAACAGCATCTGTCAAACAGCGCTCCATAAAAGAAAAGGTGAGTATCTCATCAATCTGGGCTCAGGGCAACAGGAGAGGGTCAATATTGTGAACCTGGACCCACCTGACACAGTGTTGCTAGGAAGGGTTAGGTCCACTTTAAGTTTCTACTTCAAAGTCGTAGCGGGTATGGCTCTTTTTTTTTTTACTGAGTCAGCATGTTTCTGTGGTTGTGCCCTATATAATGAAATGGTTTACACTGTTCACGCCCAGGTGAGCGTGCAAACAGGTCCTCCCCCGTGTGTCAATGGCGGCCGTAGAGTGACTGCAAACTGGCACTGAGTGTGCCCGGCCAGAAAAAAGATATGAAAAGGAGGGTGTGATGTGCCTGGCAAGTAAATAAGAGCAGCTCCTCACCTGGCTGGGGGCATGATGTCATCAGTGGGACCCCTCTGAGCCACCACAAGAACTAATAACACCAGGCTAGTGCCAACTACAAAGGCTGCCAGCCAGGGTCTGTGGTGCCACAGATGTGTATGAAGCTACACACACACACCAGTCTTATGTATATAGAATACTAGTACGTTACACACAATAGTAACTAGACGATACAATAGCCCCCCCACTTACACATATAGGATAGACAAGCCGCCAGCAGCACCTGGCAGGACTGGGGCCGGGTGTCACCAGCACAGGCACAATGGTCACCCGACTCCTCCAGTTCACCTTCACAGTCCCCCTCCGCCCCTCTCCTCAGAACAAAGGGCGCCCCAAACTTACCCAGAGCTCCGTGCCCCAGCTCATGGCTCCGGCTGGCGGGCGCGAGGACTGCGGTGTCCGGGAGTCGCTGGAGAGGGAAGACAGACAAATAGGCTGGCGGGGAGACAGACGGGTGGCGATGTGTCCGGCTGCTCCTTCCTTGTGTTGTGTGAGGAATGGGAGTGAGGAGGAGGAGGGGAGGCGGGAGAGGGAGGAGAGAGGGGCAGGAATGGGAGGGCGCCAGCCGGGGCTGGGCAGGAAGGGGTGGCCGACATTCGGGCATACAGGTAGAGTCGCTACTTTACCTCACAAATGGGGTAGGAAGAAGTGGCTGACGTTCGGGCATACTGGTAGTGGCGCTGCTTTACCTCACAAATGGGGTAGGAAGGAGTGGCTGACATTCGGGCATACTGGTAGTGGCGCTGCTTTACCTCACAAATGGGGCAGGAAGGGGTGGCCGACATTCGGGCATACATACTGGTAGCGTGCTGCTTTAGCTCACAAATG
Source organism: Gastrophryne carolinensis (assembly GCA_027917425.1). Classification (NCBI taxonomy): domain Eukaryota; kingdom Metazoa; phylum Chordata; class Amphibia; order Anura; family Microhylidae; genus Gastrophryne; species Gastrophryne carolinensis. The sequence continues at coordinate 466,358,369 of CM051235.1, forward strand.
TGGTAAGGAAGGAGTGGCTGACATTCAGGCATACTGGTAGTGGCGCTGCTTTACCTCACAAATGGGGTAAGGAAGGAGTGGCTGACATTCGGGCATACTGGTAGTGGCGCTGCTTTACCTCACAAACGGGGCAGGAAATGGTGGCCGACATTCGGGCATACATACTGGTAGCGGCGCTGCTTTACCTCACAAATGTGGTAAGGAAGGAGTGGCTGACATTCAGGCATTCTGGTAGTGGCGCTGCTTTACCTCACAAATGGGGTAAGGAAGGAGTGGCTGACGTTCGGGCATACTGGTAGTGGCGCTGCTTTACCTCACAAACGGGGCAGGAAATGGTGGCCGACATTCGGGCATACATACTGGTAGCGGCGCTGCTTTACCTCACAAATGGGGTAAGGAAGGAGTGGCTGACATTCGGGCATACTGGTAGAGTCGCTACTCTACCTCACAAAAGGGGTGGGAAGAAGTGGCTGACATTCGGACATACTGGTAGCGGCGCTGCTTTACCTCACAAATGGGGTAGGAAGGAGTGGCTGACATTCGGGCATACTGGTAGTGGCGCTGCTTTACCTCACAAATGGGGCAGGAAGGGGTGGCTGACATTCGGGCATACATACTGGTAGCGGCGCTGCTTTACCTCACAAATGGGGTAGGAGGGAGTGGCTGACATTCGGGCATACTTGTAGAGTTGCTACTTTACCTCACAAATGGGGTAGGAAGGAGTGGCTGACGTTCGGGCATACTGGTAGTGGCGCTGCTTTACCTCACAAATGGGGCAGGAAGGGGTGGCCAACATTCGGGCATACATACTGGTAGCGGCTCTGCTTTACCTCACAAATGGGGCAGGAAGGGGTGGCCGACATTCCGGCATACATACTGGTAGCGGCGCTGCTTTACCTCACAAATGGGGCAGGAAGGGGTGGCCGACATTCGGGCATACATACTGGTAGCGGTGCTGCTTTACCTCACAAATGGGGTAGGAAGGAGTGGCTGACATTCGGGCATACTGGTAGAGTCGCTACTTTACCTCACAAATGGGGTAGGAAGGAGTGGCTGACGTTCCGGCATACTGGTAGTGGCGCTGCTTTACCTCACAAATGGGGCAGGAAGGGGTGGCCGACATTCGGGCATACATACTGGTAGCGGCACTGCTTTACCTCACAAATGGGGTAGGAGGGAGTGGCTGACATTCGGGCATACTGGTAGAGTCGCAACTTTACCTCGCAATTGGGGTAAGGAAGGAGTGGCTGACATTCGGGCATACTGGTAGAGTCACTACTTTACCTCACAAATGGGGTAGGAAGGAGTGGCTGACGTTCCGGCATACTGGTAGTGGCGCTGCTTTACCTCACAAATGGGGCAGGAAGGGGTGGCCGACATTCGGGCATACATACTGGTAGCGGCACTGCTTTACCTCACAAATGGGGTAGGAGGGAGTGGCTGACATTCGGGCATACTGGTAGAGTCGCAACTTTACCTCGCAATTGGGGTAAGGAAGGAGTGGCTGACATTCGGGCATACTGGTAAAGTCACTACTTTACCTCACAAATGGGGTAAGGAAGGAGTGGCTGACATTCGGGCATACTGGTAGCGGTGCTGCTTTACCTCACAAATGGGGTAGGAAGGAGTGGCTGACATTTGGGCATACTGGTAGAGTCGCTACCTTACCTCACAAATGGGACAGGAGGGGGTGGCTGACATTCGGGCATACATACTGGTAGCGGCGCTGCTTTACCTCACAAATGGGGTAGGAAGGAGTGGCTGACATTCGGGCATACTGGTAGTGACGCTAATTTACCTCACAAATGGGGTAGGAAGGATTGGCTGACATTCGGGCATACTGGTAGCGGCGCTGCTTTACCTCACACATCGGGGGCTGCTGCTAGCTGTGGCGGGATACTTAGGGGCGAGCAATAGCTGTGTGTGACTTGCGCCTGGCTATCGCCTCTCGTTTTATCTTTTCACCCTTACAAAAATCTGTTACCCCATAAACTGCCCTGTCATGGGACCCTCACACTGTGCCTTTTCAACTATACAATTGGCAATATTGATCCACGCAGCCTGTGTATTATCAGACAATATACATAATAAACATCTTAGTGGTAGGAACCATCCTATATATATTTACTCATTTATATATAACTATATATATATTCCAGGGCACCACTTGTAGCACTTCCTTTGAGCTCCTTCACTATGGAGGTCTTCAGATACATTGTGCCAGCTATGGACAGCTTGGTGCGTCTGATGATTAGGGGGCTGGCCTTGCTGGTTGCCTTGCAACGCATGGTCTGGCTGAAACAGACACTTATTGCCCCCCCCCCCCCTTTTGTGGGGTCATCTTCTCGGTGAGCTTTGGGATGATCTGGTTCGGAAGGCCATGGGTGGGAAGTCGACTAGAAACGGAAACTGCGAGCCTCGTTTTGCAGGTCGATGATATTTCATCCCTTCCGGAAGTTTGGAGGTTCTCACAAGGATTTTCCTGGTTAGCGAAAGCCACAGGGGAAACCTAGACCCCAATGGGCCAGCTGGTCCAAGCCCCCAGCCAAGCCCTCTCAGGCTTAATAGGGCACCCTCACCTGATTGGGTGGGGGGGGCGGCTTATCCGATGCCTGGGTCCGGGAGGTTGTTTCTTCCAGATACAAGATCGAGTTTGGGACCAGTCCTCCACACAGGTTTGTGGCCCCAGCCTTCCTGCATCGTGACCGTGTGATAGAGCTCTTGCCGTACCGGGGAGTTGTAGTACCTGTGCCCCCCTCAGAGCGGGGCCGTGGCTTCTACTCAATACTATTTGTCATCCCCAAGAAGGATGTGTCCGTCTGGCCGATCCTGGATCTCCGGAGTCTGAACAGTTTTGTTCGGGTGCAGAAGTTATGCATGGAATCACTAAGGTCGGTTGTGACGTTGCTGCAACAGGGGGATTTTCTGGCCACAGTGGACATAAAGGATGTTTATCTGCATGTCCCGATCTTCTCTAGTCACCAACAATACTTGCGCTTTGCGATGGGCGCCTGACATTTCCAATTTGTGGCACTGCTGTTTGAACTGTCCACTGCCCCACTGTTCACGAAGGTCTTGACGGTGATGATGGCACTCCTGCGAAAGCAGGGTTTACACATGATCCCATACCGGGATGACTTGTGTATCCGAGTCCTGATTCTGACAGAGGCACTGCGGGATGTTCAGATGGTCCTGTCCACGCTGGAACTTTTTGGGTGGGTGATAAACTACCCCAAGTCCCAGGTGGGTACCTCCATGCTGGCGACTTATCTAGGTATGACATTGGATACTTGATTTGCACGGGTCCTTCATCCAGTGCAGAGAGCATGGCTCTTCAGGAGGCGGCGAGGTCGCTGCTGACAGCTGAACATTTCCCGATCAGGCAGGGCATGCGTCTCCTCGGCCTGATGGTGTCTATCATAGAGGTAGTTCTGTTTGCCCAATTCCACTCCAGGGCTGTACAAATGCTGCTCCAGTGCTGGCTTTAGCAGCTTGGTTGTTGAGACCAGCATATTGGAGAGAGGTTTGTCTGCCGCTGTTATTCGGACCTTTATTCGAGCACTGAAATAGTGGTCCTTGGAGGACCTTTGTGTCTTAGTGTGAGGGCCACTCCTGCTGGAATTCCTCCAGCAAGGCCTGTACACTGGCCTACAGCCCATCACCCTTGAGGGCCAGTTCTTGGGCTTGTCCATATTTTTCAATGGACAATCGTGGAGCATAGGTTAATCCACTTTTTCATGTTCGGCCTGCCCGCGGTTGCTTGTCCTGCGCTGGGATCTCAATTTGGTCCTATCAGCACTTCAGGGGCCCCCTCTTTTGAAAACATGGCAGAGGCTTCCCTGACGACGCTCAAGTTGAAGGTGGCTTTACTTGTGGCGATCACCTCCATCTTGTGGGTTTCGAAACTGGCAGCGCTTTTGATCAGATCACTCTTTTTGGATGCTGCATGAAGACAAAGCGGTGTTTCATGTGAAGCAGGATTTTTTGCCCAAGGTGGTCTTAATCTTAATTAGGAAATAGTTCTACCCTCCTTGTGCTCACACCCCATTGCCATAAGGAGCGACTGCATTCTCTCAATGTGGTCAGGGCATTAAAGTATTACTTGCCCGCTACGCGCGAGGTACGTTAGACTCATGTCTTGTTTGGTATCCCAGAAGGACCAAGGAGGGGCCTGGTGTCTGCCAGGTCCACTCTTAGCAGATGGATCAGGCAGGCAGTTATACAAGCCTACGCCTGCAAGGGGAAGGAGGCGCCATTCCAGCTCACCGCTCACTCCACCAGCACGATTGCTTGTGCTTTCCAACACCAGGGGTCGGCGGAACAGATCTGCAAGGCGGCGACCTGATCATCTCTCCACACCTTCACCAAGTTTTACAGACTTGATTTCAGGGCATCTGCAATGCCGCTCTGGGCCATAAGGTCTTGCAGATGGTGGTGAGCCCCTCCCTGGAGGTCTAAGCTTGAAGTGTCAGAGCCATTGTTGTTGGTTAGGTTAACGCATTCAGTTGTTGGCTGTTTTTGCACGGTTCCACCCTTACTGAGGGTACTGCTTTGGGATGTCCCACGCATTGCTTATGGTGGTGCCCCAGAATAGAAGAGATGAGAAAAGGGAAATTTGTGTACTCGACAGTAAATTTTCTTTTCATCCTCTTCCATTCCTGGACACCACACCGACCCTATTGTTACAACTGCATTGGTGGCGGTTGATGCCTTCTACATGGTTTTAGTTTTGTTGCATATTTCTAGCTGTGCGCATTATTTGTAGGTTAGCGTATCTCCCCTCCTCGGGCTGTGGCTGAACTGTTTATTTAATTAATTGAGGATATCCTGCCATTGACTGCTCTATATAGGGCAGGAGGAGGTTTTTTTTTCTATCTTGAGATATCTGTGATACCTGTGAGATTAACCCACGCATTGCTAATGGTGGTGCCCCAGAATGGAAAAGGACGAAAAAGGAAATTTACCAGTAAGTACACAAATATCCCTTATTCCCCACAATTATCGCCTCAACCCAGCTCTCATGGTTCTTCATTTTAATCTAAAAGGGGACCAAAAGTCAATATAAAACCCTTTTGATCTTGGTCAGGTCCGGGGTGTTGCAGAGTGTGAGTGCTGGGTGTAGCGAAGTCCAATCAAGATAGAGATTTGTGGTGTAACAGGACAGAAAAAGGAAGTCATAGAGATCACCTCAATGTACAGGAAACACAGCATGCAGCAGAGAATGTACAATAGAGACTAAACATATGTATATGTAACAGCGCCATCTACTGTCATAAATGTAAACTACATTAACCCAGCAATTTATATGCAGATCACATACTAAGCTAAGTTGTTGCACAATATCTCCAACACCCCTTCTCAACAGCTGAGGCTTAGTCTTAGTTAACTGATCTTCTTCATAAGCCTAGAGTGTCTGTCAGTGGCCAGGGACTTGGTAAAGATATATGCCATCCTATCCTGAGCAATAAAGTAACTCAAGAAGTCCCTGCTCTTGATCATCCCAAAGTGCTGACTTTGGTCAGGGTTTGTAGTATTTCTGTCTCATCCCCTTCTTGCTCAAAACAAACTAGGAGTTTACCCATACTAATTAGGACAAAGATCCATCTGCCTGCCAGTCTCTGTGTATAAGCAGAGGTTAGCTTTACTCCTCTAAAAGTCCTTATATGTAAGCACCTGGCATCTTGTTTTAGACCACATATACCCCCCTGAAGTTTGCATACTAGGTTTAGCCTTTGTTTATATTTGAATTCTGTTGGCTGTTTCATGTAGATGTCTTCTGTTAGCCATGTAGAAATTCTGTTGGCACATCAAAGTGTTTCACTTGCATTTTCCTTGTGGCTGCTACTATCGTCATAGTCCTTTTTGTAGCATACTTGACTACTGGAGCAAACGTTTCATCATAGTCATCTTCATATATTTGAGAATATACCCTGGCTACAAGTCTTGCTTTGTATCACTTAATTGTGCCATCTGCATTGTAATTCACTTTAAAAGTCCATTTGCAACCTTTGGCTTTTCCTCCAGGTGGTAGTTCTGTAAGTGTCCATGTTTTGGTGTCATGCATGGATTATATCTCTTCCTTTGCAGCCTTTATCCATTTACTGGCTGGGATATGTCTTCCCAAGTTGCAGGTTCATTAGTACTGGCAGTGCTTGCCTTGTATGAAAGATGTCCAGGTGGTTTACCACTGTTTTCTATTTGTTCAGAAGCGGACCAAAACCAAGGTGAGTGAAAAACCTGGGCTTTGGTCTTCTTTACAAAACTTAGTGAGACATTCTTACTGGCCGAGCTTCTGGATTCAGACACTAACAAGGTTGATGGCTGTCCAGCCAGGTTTCTCGAACATGATCTGGGAAAGGTAGGAATTGAGGTATGTAGTTCTAGCATGCAGAGGTAGAGTTTCTTAAGCAGTATACATCTGCTTAAAAGTCTATTGCCCCACCTTTTCCCCCAGCATTCATAATTTGTGGTTTATACTTACCTGGGCGCTAGCCACTCCGACTACCAACACTACAGATTGGGACAAGAAATCATACATACAGGGCGCACAGTGGTATAAATGGGCTCTCCAATTTGTAACTGAGCTTTGTACCCAGAGTGGTCATAGGTGTCTGGATGGTTCTCCCACAATGACTCCATGACTGAGTGGAATTAAACACATGTACCATAGAATCAACAGACTTAGTTGTTGTTAGTTGTACCATAGAAACAACAGACTTAGCTGATAGGTCCCCATCAGCTTTGCAATTTTTCCTACTACAAGCCGCCCATTTAGAATGATGTCTCACCTATTTAACCTCTAATAGATAATGTGGTGAGGTTATCTATAATAAATTAAGGCAACTGGACTTGCCATTTTGTTTTTCTTGAAGATGTTTCAATAGCAGCAATAATTTGTAGCTCCAATCCTCAGACTGGTTCAAAAGATGGATTATGCCGAACTTCAATAGAGGTGGGATACCGCAATTTTCTGTCGTATACGATGCTGTGTTAGCACCCTACCCTCATACTGTTTATGATGGGTATGATTAGATCTACTACTGATTGCTTCTAGAATCCCGTAGAAGTCATTCTGTATTGAGAAGTCTCCAGATGGATGACAAGCAAAACCTCTTCAAGAGAAATAAAATAGCAAGTCTAGTTGCCTTGATTTATACCTACTGATTTACCATGACCGGGATTAATGAAATCCTTCACAGACAAGGTATGATTATAGCCATATTGTTTTTACATATCAACTAGTAAAGTTAGTACTTTCTGGTTGTTGGCCTGCTGGTTGCTAATCTGTACTTAAAAGCCTCTCAACTTGCCAATGCCTTGGGACCAACTCTGCATAAAGCTGTTAACAGACATGCAGCCTTCCTTCTACTATTGCCATACCTCCTAGATGGGTAGCTTTTCCAGATGGTTACAGTGATAGATAGTCAGCCTTTTTTGGGCAACTTTTTTACCAATATTTATCCATGTCAGATAATGACTGAACTAAATTGATGCTGTTCCATCCTCTTGTTATCAGCAATCCCTCGGTTTTTGAGAATTGCGAACAACTGTTTAGAACCTTTTTGTGAGGGATAAGGGAATCTAGGGAATCCTTAGTTTTGTTTGACTTTTATTGGGGGCTAAATTAAATACAGCAACATCTAATTTGCATGATCAGTCTCAGTGCCTGAACTTTAAGGATTCCTAGATTTTGAGATACTGTAGAATTATTAATGAAGCAAGTCAAACTAATGGCATAGGTGGTGCAGGGTCAGTCTTGGGCCAGGCATACAACTACATTTTTTATAACGCTGTGACAGTGATGGAGAATTACCCTGAGGACAATCTGTTTTCACGTGAGAGTCTGATGACCATGTTTTTCATATAGACATCTGAATGCACCCAGTCTGTTTCTGCAGGATAGTCCCCATGGCTAGACAAAGCATTGCAGTGTTTAGAATACCATTTGTATCAACTACATTTAATTCCATAGTGAAATTCTGTCTGGTTATTTATGGACAGGCGGGTTCTGGGGAAGTAATATCACTATAGGCAATTCAATAGTCTCAAACACGTTTGATTTATTGTTTTGCATGGTTAGAGTGCCTGCCAAAGTCCATCCAAAAAGAATGCAAGAACTGAACTACTGAGCATAACTTCTCACACTGAGTGGATTACCTGGCTGCCCAGGTCACCTGCAGATAAGGCTACTGTATCCAAGTGCTAGCTTCATAAATTCTCTAATTCACACTCCTCGCAGAGCTCATCTGGCTCTTAAAATTTGCCTTCAGTATCTACCCCATGCATTAATCCCCTAGGGACCATTCTGATGTCTGCCTTCCACGATTCAATATGGGCAACAGTATTTAGACACACAACCCCATGCAGCTATATATATATATATATATATATATATATATATATATATATATACACCAAGCCTTCCCCCAGAAAAGCAATTCCCATCTGCCCCCCCTACTCCACTAAGGTCAGTTTGGCCATAACGTGATAATACAAATCATCTGCTAGATGCTAGCCATCCAATCCAGTACCGGATGCTGAGCACTGAAGCTTTGTTTACATTTTCTAGCATGTGCAGGGAATATGAGTGAACCCCAAGGTCACCCAATTACTGCAGCAGCCATTGCCCTGGTTGTACCAGATAGTTCAGCTCATGTGTTCTTTAGAGATGGACTGTGTGTTTAGGTGCTAATGTTGGCAACAGGAAAGTGAAGCTAAAGTGCACTACTACCCCCCCAAATAGTGCTTAACGTGGAGGGGGGTTATATTTTTAAAGTGGGCTAACTACAAATAGCATTTTGGTCCACTTTCAATAGTCCCAAGGGGGAATCTCGATTTGGGATGCCTCACAAAGTGAATCGCATACTGACACCAGGCTGCCTCTGCTTTTTACTCATCTTCTGGGTTCCTGCAGAGGTGTCATCATTGTTTTCTCTGTTCTGTACACCTAAAAGTGATTCACTGAAAGGAGTAGACACGTCTCTGCAGCACCATCAGCTGCTGCTGCACATCACCACCGAGGGAACCCAGAAAAAAGAAAAGCACTGAACATAGTACAGAACCCCCCCCCCCCCCTTGGGTCCACTTTAAACATCCTATCTTGCATCTACATTAACATGTTGCAATTACACTTAAATAATCATATGCTGTGGTATCTGATCGGCATAAAGTATACATGTCAGCTTTAAACCTCAATGCACGTACACGCATGTTATAACTCAGTCGGCACAGTGACTGCTGATAGTAGATATAACTGCATCTACTATTTAATTTAGAAAAACAAAAAGTTGGAACAGTCCCTCTCCATTCATAGTCCAAACTTACAGAAGGAACAGTAAATCGGCTGCTCTAAACACCTGATTAAAATTAACAGAAACCCCCCAAGGTGAACAAACACAATCAGGGCTGCCATTAGAAATGTTTGAGCCCAATACAGCTTTAATTTCATTGCTCACCTAGTCCCCCTTCCTTTTCAGACACAGATTCCAATAGTGACAATGAGAATATGCTTTAAACACAGACATCGTATGTTTGCCACAGAACTGATGCCAAAAAAGGATGCCTACTTAAATGGCTTTAGCAGAACTTTTGTCATAGGGCTGCTATAAGGGCGAACGTTGGGTCCCCACTGAGCCAGGAGTCCTGTCCAGATGTCTTGTTAACATTAGTCTCAAGTGGTGCTACCTATATATGGCTGTTCACAAGGTCCAGTGTCCTTTCAGGGTCCAGAAACCCAGATGAGGAACCACATGTCTGCAACAAATAATGGGATAAGTTTTGCTGTGGGAGCTATTTTACTTTGCATCACCGGCAATTCTTTAATATTATACTCTGAACATTTCTCAGTTAATGAAGATATTTTATAAAGCCTTTGGGACTTTTATATGACATGCATCCATACATCAGTTCTTCTGAAATCTCTCCACTAAAGCACGCAAGTAAATGTACTTTGTCGATCCCATTCACTGTATTTGGGGGGGTCACTTCCTTAATTCTTAATTCAGAAGGGGTGGTCATGGTTGAACACATGTTAGGACCTGTTCTTCAGAGGCCGGTAACTTCTGAACACCTCATCAGTTGCTGCAAGATATTAGAGATAAGTATAGGCTTTTTAAAAACATTTAGAGGCACTTTAAAGTGGAACAAACGCCACTGTGGCCAGCCCTAGAATCTATGCTTTCCAGGGGGCATCCTGAATTGGGATGTTCCACTGTGAGAACAAAGTGTCCAGAGAGCCCTTGTATGCGCCGTAGGACTGGGGAATGGTGAGGTTTTTCTGGGGATTTTCACACAGTGGGGCATCCTAATTCAGGATGTCTCCAGGGCAGGAACAAAACCTGGGATTTTGCCTTTTGTTCAGCTTTAACTAGATGTATTATGCCTGAGGTGTGTGCACTCTTCTGCTTCAATATGACAGCGACAGATGTAGTAAAGAAAGAAGAAGAAGCTTTGGTGTAAGAGGGTTTGGTAATTATATTTAAAAATGTCTGCAAATGTTCCTTAAAGGGATTGACCAGTCAAACATTAAAGAGGAACAAAACCCCAAAATTTCACTTTCCTGGGTTTTTCTTCTTCCCTGGCCGATTTTGGGTTTTGGAATGCCCTGATGTGTGTATCCAATGGACTAAGCCATAGCAGCAGCAGTAGCTGAGTGGAGCACTGAGGGAGCTGGGCAAGCAGGAGACCCCCAGCGATCCATTCATCACAATAGATTGCCAGGTGAGTATCTATTCTGATTGGAGGAGGAGTCATGCATGTGCAGTGGGTGTGTGGAGCAAGGGTAGAAAACCAGTGATCCCGGACGTTTTACACAGTAGGGATTCCCCAGTAAAGCAGACCAAATTAGTGAAAAACCTGGGTTTCAGTTAAGAGATGCTGACTATTTAGTGAAGCTGTCTGGTGGGGGCCTGAAACTGTGTTCACACTGCAGTGCCAAATTCAGCCTATTGATAGAGATGTGGTAGCTGTGTGCAGCCATTGCAGCCCTTCTGATGGAGCTTTGCCAGAAAAAATATGTCATAACATCATAACAATGGTGGGATGAGGATCCACTCTAAATGGTTTTACTATATTATACAATATACTTACCTATCTCTGCGTTCCCTTGTGCAATTATGCCATCGCATGTGACTGGTGGAGACCAAGGAAGCTCACCACACGACTTTACAGAAGTGCAAGCCCAGATTGTGAACTGGTCGCTGGTGGTCACATGGGATAGTGATTCAGCACCCAGCAGCCAGATAAGTAGTGAGGTAAGTACTGCTGCTTAGTATGTTGTAGCTGGACACTGTGGAGGTGATTAACCCTACAGCTAAAACCCTGGAAACCCTTTAGAGTCTAAAATGCTCCAGGGCTGTATTACAGCCTGTCCACAGGGCATCTTAATTTGGGATGCCCACGTGGTGTGAAATTCCCCAGATTGTCCTTATAATCCCCTTGAATTGATGTCATGGCACATCACATGTATGTGCTGCAGATTTGTGCATTGGAGAGGGGAGTGGCCAGCGGAAAGCACTTAGCAATCTATTCATTCAGAATAGATTGCCAGGCAATACGCACCTCACTCTCTGTGGGAGTGGGGATCGAGGTGGGTAAACAGCTGTTTTGAGGGTTTCACAGAAGGGACCTCTAAAATCAGGATGCCTCTGTAATGCAGACCAAAGGTAAGTTAAATTCCTGGGTTTTGGTCTGCTTTAAAATCCCAGGTCAGTCAGACTTGGAGGCATGCCTGTTTGTTAATAGCCTCTTCTGGCGTAAATGTCAAATTAGAACTGTTAATGGAAAGCCTTTGTGGTGGAAAAAAATAGAAATTCACAGTGGCGTAACTACATGTGATGGGGCCCAGGTGCAAACATTAAATGGGACCCTTACCAGGCTCATACAGTAAATGTTTTTCTGTCTTTTAACTCAGTTGGATGCAGCTAGCCAACTTGAAACAGATCATGCTTCCTTTATCTAAACCGTACCCCCTCAAGTTACGCCCCTGGAAATACCCATTTATCTTATAAAAACTTTAGCAGCCATCCTAATTTACACCTCCAGCACTATTAAAGTGGACCAACACACAGGGGTGATCGGCCCGGGAATCTATAAGATTCCCGGGCCGATCACCTCCCTCACCGCGGGGCATCCGAGATCGGGATGTCCCGCGTGGTGAAACCCCACCCCAAAAACCCTTACCTTATCGGCGACGGATCAGCCACCGCCGCCTCCCGCGCGTCCCTCTTACAGGGCGCGCGCCGGCCATTCACAAACGGCCGGCGCGGGCACGCGCCCTGTAAGAGAGACGCGCGGGAGGCGGCGGCTTGTCCGTCGACGAAAAGGTACGTTTTTTGGGGGGGTTTCACACAGCAGGGCATCCTGATCTCGGATGCCCCGCTGAAGTGGACCGACACCCAGGATAATGAAAATCCTGGGTGTTGGTCCACTTTAAGAGTGAATCACAAGTGTTTGTTGTCCAGCCTGACCTTTCATCCATGGAGTCAGAATGTGCTGCTGCTGTCTGGCTAGCAGGTTGGGGGGGTTGTTTGCCTTACCAAAATCTTCACAATGGCTGGCTAGAGAATAAAGAGCCACTCGCTGTCTTATCCTCTCTTGGCTTGCCGTGCTGTAGCTGTCCCCACCCCTCCATAATCTTATGACAGCCAGTGGAGAGCCCAGAGGCTGCTGAGGGGCCCAGATCAATGTGGCCGAAAGAGAGAAAAAAAGTCCCTGGCTGGCATCCATCTAGCCATGCTTTTTGCATGCTGGCAGTAACACCAGTCAGGCTTAAATGATGTCTGAGCTGCTGTTGTCACCCTGCTCTTTACCTCTGGAGCCAATGTGCCCTGCCAGGGCCTGCAGCACTGGTGGGATTACATGGCCTGGCTGCTCACTGGTGACTAGTGCCAGAACCCATGGAAGGATCCCAGGGTTCTCTAGTCTGAGCCTTGCTGGGAGGAGCCAGTCCCGCCGCCATGGCTGTCCAACCTGGATACCACTTGACAGTTGCCACCCCCAAGGAAGGATAACAGCCACAGCATGAGGTTAGTCTGAACCAGACAACTTTTCTCCGCAGGTTAAAGTATAGAGTGAGCGGTGGCGGGAGGAGGTGCGCAGCTGTGTACCTTAAAGGGAACACTGTGTATCCCTGGGGTCCCCCCAAATACTCACCTCTTACTGTTTCCCACATGGGCCACTCAGCCAATCAGTGGTGCTCATTCAAGTCAGACTTCCTTTGCTGCGTGGCTGAGTAGCAAGGAAATCTGCATAGAGTAAGCACTGCCAGCCGCAACCCCGTTTACCTCTAGCTGTGGGTGTGCTTGCACTGATGCTGGCAGTCCGGTAAGCATCTTGGCACCGAATTAGCAGCGATAGCCTGTGTGGGATGAAAGGCGAGTATAGTGGGTTTTTTGTGTTTTGACTAAAGTATGACTTTAAGTAAAATAAAGCTTTACTTGTATTATAAGTCTGATATAATATACTGTAACATTGGTTCTGATTGGCAAATCCTTGCTGTGGGCCACACCTCCCAACATATCAAGGCAACAGCTGCCCAGGGACCAATGTGGCTGCTATGCTCGCTCACACTGAGCGCAATTGGCATAGTGGCTGTTTTTTATGCGTGGTTCTAGTGAAATGGCATTGCTAGCGGCAGGTGACTTGCCAGCCCCCAGCCTTGTGAACTGGTATAAGGGGTCTCATGGACCCCTTACCAGTTCACAAGGGGTTAAGTGTAAAAAAAGACACTGACACATAAGAAAAAATATTTTATTATTTTTTTTTTTTAAACCTTTTCATACTTACTCTCATCCATCCCTGTGTCCCACGCTGATCAATCTGGCTTCCTGCTCTCCTGCTGCAGCTGGAAGCCTTTTATAGCTGCTAGGCGACAGAACATAGGGGGTTAATTAAAAAAAAAAAATGACATAGGGTCCCCCCTCCCAGGGGGGGAACCACATTTTTTTGGAATTTTAAGGGTTAAAAACCCTTTAACCCCCCCCCCCCCCCCAAAATGGGGTCCCTCTTACCCAGCATTTCCAGCTCGGGACCAGCTATGGGGGCTTGTAGGCACAGAGTGGGGGGGCCAGCTTTTGTGCCCCCCCACGCTGCAGCCTACGAGCCCACATAGCCTGTGTGGGCCTGGGCTCTTCTGCCCCCCCCCCCCCCGGGCTTTGGAGAGGCAGGTAATTGGGGGTGCTGGGGGTAAATGGCAAGTCACCCGCTGTGGCAAGCGGGTGACTTGCCATCCCCCAGCCTTGTGAACTGGTATCATGGACCCCTTACCAGTTCACAAGGGGTTAAATGTTAAATAAAAAGACACAGACACATAAGAAAAAAAAATGATCTTTATTTTTTTTTTACTTTACTCACCTCCGATCCTGTGTCCCCCGGCGATCTGCGATGACAGTCTGCTCGGGAGTTTGGAAGAGAGAGCCTGGGGAGGGGGCGGCGATCTCAGCCCTCTCCTCCTCCCCATCTGCGCTCCTCCAGGCACCCGAGCAGACTGATTCTCTGTGTCGGGTGCCGGCATTAAGAGGGCTGCTGGTGACATCACAACGATGTCACCCGGTCCAGGAAGTGGGGGGGGGGAGGGCAATTTCTGCCCTCTCCTCTCCACGGAAGAGGCTGGGGGGGCAATCGAAGGCCCCGCCAGTGAAGAGGACACCCGTCGGGAGGCAGCGCGGCCTCAGGTAAGCAAATGTCATTTTTATTTTTTTTTTTCTTTACAGTTAGCAGCTGCTGCTGCCGAAGCGGGGGGGGGGGGGTCCTATTCCGGGGGCTCTCCTGGAGCAATCCGACCCCCACGGCGGATCGGATGGCACCAAATTAAAGAGGAGACCCGGCCGGATCCAACGAGGGGTCAGGTGAGTATTTTTATTTTTTAACTAGCAGGGGGGGAAAGTCAAGCACGTAACACCTACGGGCTTGGCACTTAACGCCCAGCCAAGCCAGCACGTAGGTGTTACGGGCTTGACAACAAAAGGGTTAAACACTTTTACTTCCACTATTTTGTAAAGAATGTAGGAATAAGACAATACATTTTGTAGGCTAACAGATTTAGAGGATACGTCCTCTTTGTCAGATATGATGAGATAAAATACCATTTTGTGAGATACTCACCTGTAAAATGGTTATTACGAGTATGTCACACCCCCCACTTCCCGAAATTCATGACACTTGGGGAACCCGGCCTGTAGAGGGCGATCTTGCAGAGATGACATGGAAAAAAGGAGCCCCTCCTGGTCCATAAGTACTGGGTTCCTCTCATCCCACCTCAGTCTTTTTAAACAGCAGTGAAGAACCAGGAAGAGCCAATTATATTCAATAATTGTAAAATTATATGAGAATAATAATACCAAATAAAGGATCCCTTAGAACAAAAAGAGCCAATTATATTCAATAATTGTAAAATTATTTGAAATAATAATACCAAATAAAGGATCCCTTGGAGCAAAAAGAGCCAATTATATTCAATAACTGTAAAATTATTTGAAATAATAATAATAATCACATATAAAGGATCCCTCGAACAAAAAAGGGCGGGGGAAGTGGGGGGTGTGACATACTCGTAATAACAATTATACAGGTGAGTATCTCACAAAATGGTATTATTCCTAGTATTTCACACCCCCCACTTCCCGATATTCATGACACTTGGGACATCCAATAGCAGTGTCTATAATGGGTGGGGATCCAAAAGGAATAATGCATAACTTAAATTACAGCAGCTTGCTGAACTTTGCGGCCAAAAACAGCATCCGCTGAGGCCCGCACATCAACCTTGTAAAACTTAGAAAAAGTATGCACAGAAGACCAAGTCGTAGCCTTGCAGACTTGTTCAACAGAAGCTTGGTGCTGAAAAGCCCAAGAGGCTCCAATAGCACGAGTAGAATGAGCGGTGACACGAAAAGGGGAAACCTTCCCCTTCGCCATATAGGCCCCAATGATAGCCTGACGTATCCACTTACTAAGGGAAGATTTGGCAGGAACAAAACCCTTCTTGGGCCCAGAAGGCACAACAAAAAAGGCATCCATCTTGCGGAAGGCTGAGGTAGTAACTAAATAATACTTAACACAACGGACTACATCCAAAGAATGTAAGACCCTTTCCTTGTCGTTACTAGGTTTAGGACACAAGGAAGGAAGAACTATATCCTGATTTAGGTGGAAAGCAGACACCACCTTAGGAAGGAAATCCGGTTTAAAACGGAAAACAACCTTAACTTGATGCCTCTCAAAATAAGGGGCTTGAATAGACAAAGCCGCCAGTTCAGAAACTTGGCGGACAGAAGTAATAGCAACCAAAAAGGCAACCTTCTGAGTAAGAATAGGAAGAGGAATATCTTGCAATGGCTCAAAGGGAGCAGCTTGCATAGCCGAAAGCACCAAATTAAGATCCCAAACAGGAAGTAAAGGCTTTCTGGGAGGCCGCACATGTGCGACTCCTTGGAAAAAGGTCTTAACCAAAGGATGAAGAGCAAACGATCTTTGAGAGAAAATTGCCAAGGCGAGGGGCGTGGCTTGGCGCGCGAATGGAGCGGACGTGAGCCGGAGTGCTCCTGACCCCACCGAGTGTTAAATCAACAGTTTGTGCGACCTGGTCTACCCAAAACTCACCCTGCAGACGGTCCCATGAAGGGCAGAAGAAGGAGAGACAAGCGGAAGCTGCCGATCGCTGGGTCTTCGGTGCGGAGAGCGGTGCCGGAGGACGGGAGGAGACACGTGGGTGCAGCCATGGCGCCGCATCCATCCTCGTCAGATTCCAGTGGACCGGAGGAGATGGAGAGCGCCACCGATCGACCTAGCAGCGGCGGGGAGACGCCGCATCCCTCAGCGGCGAGACCCGGCCCGAGCAGCTCCGGCGCGCGACTGCGGTCCTCAGAGACGGAGCGGGAGAGAGAGGGCCTCATGAAGGTGGCGGGGATGATCTCACCCCCCCTGATGGAACAGCAGAAGCGGCGGCCTGAAGGTATGAGCGGCGGCGGCGGCGAGGAGGTTCAGCAGCCGGGTACGGAGCACAGCCTCACAGTGAGAGCTCCGGAGGGGGAGAGGGGGGGCCGTCTCACAACAGCAAGGACAGGCCTGTTGCCCCTGCCTCAGCCGCACACAGAAGGTGATCCTCAAGAGGAGGAGCAGAGAGGATCAGACAGCCTTATTGCGTCCTCAGGGGCACATCACACACTGGAGGGCCCCCCAACCCAATATTGTCCGGCCGTCATGGGTGCCAAGCATGGGGAGTGCCCAGTGGTGCAGATCTCACCCCTCAGTGAGGTTGGCAGGCAACAACTGACCACCGTGACCCACCTAATCCATCTGCCTGCTAAACAGGCTTATAAGCCAGCAAAGGGCTCCGCAGCGGGGGGGAGGCTGGAGAGCTACGGCTTCACCACTGATCGTGGTCAGAGCACTGCAGTACCTGGACCCTCTTCCCTCACATCCCTTCCACCCCACCCCCTCCCGCAGAGGACACAGCGCTCTAGAAGCGTCCCGAGGCCGGGGCCCGGCCTGAGAGAAGAGCCCAGTCTGACACCTACAACACACCATATAAGTGGCAACAGGATGGCTCCCATTGTGGGTACCCCCCACCGAGGGTGGCTTCAGCGAGAGGAGGAAGCTTTGTCTCCCTGCCAGCCAGAGGGGGTGCTCGCTATCCCCCAAGAACCAATGACCCCGCCGGTTATATGCTCTCCGCCCAGAGTGGACCTTCCTTCCCCAATCCTATATCCAGATTCCCCAGCGGCCTCTGCCGGAACCGGGGAGAGAGGTGAAGCCCTGGCCGCCAGTAACATCCATCTTGAAACGCTCTCTTTCCTCAAATCTATCCCTACCAAAGCGGACTTTGAGTCGCTGATCAGGAGATATGAAGCAGCATATAAAAAAGATATATCAGAAGTTAGAGGCCAGATTCAGTCCTTGGACGCCAGAGTCTCTTCTAATCACACAGCTACGGAAGCAGCGCTGGCCGCCATGGCGACACAATTGGAGAGTCAATCGGCTCAAATTCTACAGTTGCAGCTCCAGCACGACGACCTAGAAAATAGGCACAGGCGAAATAATCTCAGAGTCCGGGGCATTCCTGAGGCCTCCAGTGGAGAGGACGTAAAGCAAATAATCACAGTGATATTCAACCGGCTGCTTGCAAGAGAGCCGAATACCCCGATTGAGATAGACAGAGCACACAGGGCGTTGGGCCCACCAAGCAGCGACCCATCCCGGCCGAGAGACATTCCCCTCGATTCAAAGAGCAAAAGTTAATTGATTTCGTATCGAGAATCGTAAGTTTGGGTGGGTGTTAGTCATTTTTTCCTGTTTTTTTGGCCATTCCCGACTCGCACGAGCCTACGTACGAATGCGTATATGCTCTTACGATCAGCGGAAGTTCGTTCCTAAATTTTAGGTTCAAAACGTAAAACTTAGGATCAAATCCTAAAACTTACGATCAAAACGTAAAACTTAGGATAATTGGATGTGTTTAGGTGTGATTCAGAGAAACCTCTAAACGCGTTTTAAACGAAAGCCACAGCCGACACCTTTTAGCAGCCGGATTGCTGTTCGTGAACAGGTTTTTTGGCTATGTGGAGGAGTCTGCGCGCCTTGAGCTCCAATGAACTGCATGTATCAGCATGGCCGAGGCCATTAATTGTATGGCAATGCATACCTGATTTAATACATTTCATGTATGCCTTATAAAAGCATTTTAATGTGGACCTTAATTTGTCCTTTGCATGTAAGCCTTTATTTGGCAATATATTTGCGTTAATTAAAGAAACTTATGTCCTTTGTTATTTATTTTTAAATTGATGTACTAGAATAATATTTTTAGATAGCATTTATTGGTGTAGTTGTTTACCTTTGCTTTGTTTAATTATTTAAGCACATCTTTGGTCAGATGCATCACACTTACTGAGGAGAGGAGAGCGGGATAAAGTGCAGGATGTGGGTTACTGCTGTATTTTGCCCCCAGAGCTGGGGGCACGGACAGTCACAAGGCCCTTTCTGTTTGCAGGCTGCCCGAGAATACCTGAGCCGCCATCTTGGCTGTTTCTAGACTCATAACATGCAGAAGTTGCAGGGTGTTTTTTAATATTTGAGAGCAATCTGTATGTAGAGGGTGTGGGTAACCACACACCAAAAATTTAAGTTGTACCATTTGAAGCCAAAATATTAAAATTAAATCAACAAGTAAAAAATGCAAGTTAACTAAAAATTAAACAAAGTAAGATTTTATTATGCAAATGCATTCATTAATGGTTGGTTTCTACAAAATGAATGAAATAAAGAAAAATAAGACCAAATATTTAGAATGCACTTTAATGAGCTAAGTTTGTAGTGCGCGGCCGCAAGATCAGAAGGATTTACGTCCAGACAAAAAAGGAAAAAGGGCAAAACCAATGTTGCAACCTGAGAAATGAAACGGAAAATTCAGGATGGAAACTGACATAGGTCTGATTCCCGAACTGCCATACGAACGGACGTATATTTTAGGATAGAAACGTATTTGCTTATAGAATCACTCGCAAGTTCATACGAACGCACGAGCGGACGTGAAAAATAGGATGATCGGCAACCAAATCCAAGCTGTTACATGTTTCTTTGAATCAACCCAATTGTCTGCCGCATCCATCACTACGGCCTCAAGGAAGAAATCTCCCGGAAGGCCTGGAGACACAGCCCGATAGACTTTGACGGGGCGAACGTCACTATACTCCCAGACCTCTCCAGGCGTACCCTACAAATGCGCAGGCTTCTGCGCCCGGTCTTAGATCTGATAAGAAACGCCGGGGGGACCTACAGATGGGGATACCCCCTCCACCTAATAGTGAACAGAGATGGCGGCTCCTTCACCCTTCGGACTTATCAAGATCTGGCGGGACTATTTGCATTCCTCAACGCCAACCCTATCCCGGTGCCTGACTGGTTGGTGGTCCCTGCCTCCCTTCCGCCCCTGAGGCCTAGAAGCGCTGTGCCAAGGAGCCGAAGGGACAACAGGTCGAGAAGACCGAGAGATAGACCGCCGAGACCAGCAGACAACGAGCAGTAGCCTTGGTCTGTTGCCCGCGGTTGTTGGAGTCTCTCTTCCTTTTTCGCCCGACAGCTCTGGTTAGCTCTTGACTTCTGACATTGTTGGTTGCACAACTTAGATTTTGTGTCAATAGTATCTCTCGGTGGGAGAGGCTGACCCCGCGTCTTTGCCGCTGGACATAGCTCCCCATTTAGGCCAGTCTCTGACCTTTCCCGTTTGGGGATAGGCCACAGACTTAGCGAGATCGCTATTTAGTTGACCCTGCCTAGAGGGTTTTTTGACCGGCTTACCTGGTCTTTACTGTTTCTGTTTTTGGTTGTTTAACACTGTTTATTGCTCATTGTGTAGTCCTTTCCCTCTTCCCTCCACCCGCTCATTTCCTACTCCCTCTCCCCTATCCTTTTCTCACTGTTTCCCCTTGCTTGTGACTTAACTGACTGCTCTCCTTGGTCCTCTTCCCCCTCCCCCCCCAAAAAGCAGCCATAATGAGCGAACCCAACCTGGTTTCTTTCAACGTGAAGGGACTGAACACACCGGAGAAAAGGAGACAGATTTTAAGAAACCTCAAGGCTTTGAAGGCCAATGTCGCTTTTCTCCAGGAAACCCACTTCAGGGCGGCGAACCCACCCACCATGAGAGATAGAGCGTTCCCGGTCTCTTACCACAGCTTCTCTCCGGACTCCCGGTCACGTGGGGTGAGCTTGCTGCTATCGAGGTCAGTGCCTTGGGAAGAGGCGGGTGTGCTGAGTGGTGGTGAGGGGAGGTGGCTCATGGTCAAGGGGAAGATGTGGTCGGAACTCTTCACCCTAGTTAACATTTACTGCCCTAACACAGGACAGGTAGACTTCCTTGAGGAGGTATTGACTAAAATGGCGGACTTTGCCGAGGGTAGAGTTGTAATCGGGGGGGACTTTAACCTCACCTTGGACCCGTTAATTGACACCTCCAAGGGCCACTCGTACCTCCCCTACACTAAACTTAGAAAACTAAGGAAACTACTGCACCTCCACCAGCTTGTAGACCCCTGGCGCATACTTCACCCTGACGGCAGAGACTACTCATACTACTCACCCCCGCACAACATGTATTCCAGAATTGACCTATTCCTTATTCAACACCACACATTACAGAGAGTTAAAAAGGCGACTATTGGCAATATTGTACTGTCCGACCACGCCCCAGTAGAGCTCACCTTATACGCACACACCCAGTCGCCCCGGTCCTGGGACTGGAAGCTGAACACCTCACTCATTCAAGATACAGGGTTCAGGGAGTCCTTCCAACAGCACCTAAGGGAATTCTTTGATAGGAACACTACACCGGGGTACAACCCTGCAATGGTCTGGGAGGCACATAAATGCGTTGCTAGGGGCCTCCTGATCCAACGGGGTGCGAGGATAAAAAAGGAGAAGGGCGAGGCTGTTCGGGTCCTGTTAAGCGAGATTCAAAGACTGGAAGCGCTACACAAACAGTCGCTGGCTTCTGAGCACCTGGTGGCTCTGACTTCCCTCAGGGACCGGCTACGCAGAATAAGTAACGACTCCGTTAAACTCCAGCTCATCAAGTGTAGGAAAACCTACTACGAGTCGGGCGATAAATGCGGTCGCCTGCTGGCCATGGCCCTGAGGGGTGAAAGAGCCAAAACTTACGTCCCTAAAATCTTGGACAAGACGGGAGCCATTAAGCATAAGGCGGCAGAGATCGCCAAAGTCTTTAGGAACTATTACGAGGATCTGTATAACATTCCCACTGATAGGTCGAGTAAGAGAGCTGCAGATATGGCTGACTACCTCCAGCATTCTGGGCTTCCTCAACTGCCGTCGGAGATACTGAATGAGCTAGAAGTCCCGATCTCCCACGAGGAGCTAGCCACAGCATTGAAAGCTTCGGCCGCAGGGAAAGCACCAGGACCGGACGGATTCCCCCTCATATATTACAAAACTTTTGCGGGGACTCTCTCGCCCAGAATGCTGGAGGTGTTCAACTCAATGAGCTCGGGCAACACGTTCCCGAGAGACAGTTTAGCGGCCAGAATCGCGGTAATCCCAAAGGATGGCAAAGATCCCACACTCAGCCCTAGCTATAGGCCAATATCCCTCCTGAATGCCGATATAAAGCTTTTTGCGAAAATATTGGCATCGCGCTTGGCAACGCACCTCCACCATGTTATACACTTAGACCAGGTGGGTTTCATGCCCTATAGGGAAGCCCGTGACAACACCACGAAGACATTGAATCTTATCCACATGGCGACTCAACGCAACCTCCCCATGCTTCTCCTATCAACCGATGCTGAAAAAGCGTTCGATAGAGTACAGTGGGATTTTATGTTTGGAGTCCTAAGGCACATTGGCTTGAAAGATAGCATGCTAAGCTGGATAAAAAGCTTATACCATGGCCCTACCGCGGTAGTGGGAGTCAATGGTACGACTTCGGAACCTTTCGGCATCGGTAATGGGACAAGACAGGGGTGCCCCCTTTCTCCTCTGATATTCATCTTGACGCTGGAGCCACTTCTTTGCCACATCAGAGATAACCAAAGTATACAGGGCATACGCCTGCCCTCCGGACACTGCAAAATAGCGGCGTATGCACATGATTTGTTGTTTTTTGTTACTAGTCCGGAAGTCTCTCTTCCAAATTTAATTAGAGAACTTGAGACTTACAAAGGTCTTTCCAGCTATAAGATCAATATGCAAAAATCGGAGATACTTAATGTAAATATACCGGCAGCCAGAGAAGCCAACCTTAGCCAGTCTTTCCCTTTTAAATGGGCACGAGATCACATCACATACTTGGGCACGAAAATAGGAAGGTCCATGAATAGGCTATTCGAACTCAATTTCCCCCCACTCCTGAAATCTTTCACCAGAGACACCGATACATGGGCACACAAACAGCTTTCATGGTTTGGGAGATGTAACACACTTAAGATGAATCTGCTGCCTCGACTCCTATACCTGATTCAGGCTCTTCCGATTGAGATCCCTGGCTCTTTTCTTAGGAGAATTGGGGGAGTGTTCTCGAACTTTGTGTGGCTAGGCAGAAGCCCGAGAATTAGCAGAAGCCTTTTGACTAGACCCAGGGAGGGGGGGGGGGCTGGGGGTGCCTGACCCGGGACTGTATTACGCTGCCGCGCACATTACTAGAGTGGTTGACTGGAACAGGCATGCTGACCATAAACAGTGGGTCCAGATCGAGCAGCGGGGCTCTGCAGCTCCGCTTCGGGGCCTTCCATGGGTAGCTAAACATGCTGTGAGTAAAGAGCTGGTACATCCAACAATAGGGGCCACTCTTAAGGTGTGCCACAAGCTCCTCCAAGGTGAGGACCTGTCCCCCCATTTCTCCCCGCTGTTCCCGATACTTGGAAACCCAGAGTTCTCGCCTGGGATGGGTGGTGGGCTCGTTGACCGGTGGCTTAAAAAGGGCATCTGCCGGGCTAAACACTTCAGCCACATAAGCGACTATACGCTACTGCAGAGCCTGGCTGAGACACACGATCTTCCGAAGTGGGACGAGTGGCAGTGGAGACAGCTTAATCATTTCCTGCAATCCCTTAGACACCAGCTACACCAGCTGAGGGATCTGACTAGCTTTGAGAGGTTGTGCGAGGAGAGGGGCCCCACCAGACACACTCTCTCCCTTACCTATAAAATCCTGTTAAATTCACAATCCCAGGGAGACCCCCCGTGTTTCGCTAAATGGGAGGAGGACTTGGGATTCACATTCACGTCTAAGCAACGTAAGAAAATTATGGAACTGGCCCACAGGACCGCGACGTGCACTAAGTATAAGGAGTGCAATTATAAGGTGCTCATGCGCTGGTATAGAGTTCCGGCACAGCTTAATAAGTGGTTCCCATCTGTCCCCTCGGTGTGCTGGAGATGTAACTCCGAACATGGCGACCTTCTACACATTTTTTGGTCATGTCCGATCTTGCAACCTTTTTGGAGGGGGGTCGGAGAAGTGATACAACGCATGACTGATAGAGAGGTTCCCTGGGGCCCTGCCTTCTTCCTCCTCCACCACTCGGCCATACCCGCCAAGAGCTACCAGAGATCGGTAGTGCCCCAGCTGGTAAATGCTGCAAAAGCGTGTGTCCCTTCGCGTTGGAAGAGCCAGTCACCTCCAAGCATTTCGCAGTGGCTGAAGAGGGTGTGGGATATTGAGAGATTTGAGGGGATGATAGCGGCCCAACGGGAGTCTGAGGAAGCCCATAGAACCAAATGGGCTCTTTGGGTAGATTTCACAATGTCTCAGGCTTACAAGGATCTTCTGGGGGAAGAGGCATAGGTAGTTAGACGGTCCCTCAGTGGGTGCCGGTTCTGCCTCTTTTCCCGGCAACTCTCCTGCTTCCTATTTTTTCCCCTATTCTTTCCCCTACTCCTTTCTCCCTTCTTCTTTTTCTTGGCTGTCCTCCCCCTCCCCCTCCCTTGTATCTGTCTCCCCCCTGAATACTCACTGACTGCCAAGTCAGGACCTCATCCTTCACTAATCGATTTAAGTGTAGTTTCGCATTTATGACAGCTTTTAGATAACACGACTGCCTGATCGCTGCCCTGGCTGGCCTGATTGGATACTGGTTTTACTCGGTGGAGTTTTCGCCCGTAGTACCCGAGAAGTATTCACACGATGGCCCTGCAGCATAGTCTATTAACGTAGACCCGGCCACAGCAGATCGAGCGGCGAACAATGATTGATCACTGAGTTGCAGTAATGAGAGCCAGGAGATGTTACTGGCCCTCCTAGTGGCCCGCGTCAGGCTCCAGTACATTGTTGCATATCTTAGATCGGGTCTTCTCTTGTCATTTTGCAATTCATTTGTCATATTTTTGTCCCTTTTTTACTGTACTTTGCAAACTCTAAATAAAGAATATATAAAAAAAAAAAGAAAATTGCCAAGGCAGAGACTTGCCCTTTCAAAGTACTAATCTGTAATCCCATATCCAGACCTCGTTGCAGATATTCCAGAATTCTAGGAATAGAAAATACTCTACAGGGCAAAGCCCTGGATTCACAACAATCAATATAGGACCTCCAAGTCCTGTAATAAATGACAGAGGAAGACCTCTTCCTAGCTCTAATAAGAGTCTGAATAACCACATCAGAAAGACCTTCTTCTTTTAAGATGGAGACTTCAGCAGCCATGTCGTCAAAGCCAGTGTAAATTGGGGTAACAAAGTTGACCCTGAGTGATGAGATCTGGAAGAAGAGGCAGATGGACACGATCCACTGCCAGCCTTACGACGTCTGCGTACCACAGACGTCTTGGCCACCTTGGCGCCACCAGAATTGCTGGCACCTCCTCCAGTGCTAGCTTGCGCACCACCTTGCTGATCATGGAGAATGGGGGAAACAGATATAGGAACCCCAGATCTCTCCAGGCATGACATCCGCTGCCACTGCCAGAGGATCCTGGGATAGAGACACAAAAGCTGGCAGCTTGTGATTGTGACGAGAAGCAAACAGGTCCAACCGTGGAGTCCCCCACTTGTGACAGAGGAACTGAAAGACCCTTAGATTGAGAGACCATTCTCCCGGGCAAGAACATCCCCTGCTCAGGGAGTCTGCCTCCACATTCTCTATCCCCAGAATGTAAACTGCTGATATGAAGGGAACATTGATCTCTGCCCACTGAAGGATCAGAGACACTTCCCGGAGGGCACCCCAACTGCGAGTTCCTCCCTGGTGATTGATGTATGCAACAGCTGTTCGGTTGTCTGACCGAATCTAAACTGGCAGACCCTGTAAGAAATGGGTCAGTCGAAGTAGAACAAGACGTATGGCCCGAAGCTCTAAAACATAGATTGGAGAATGAGCCTCCTGAGGCCCCCACAATCCTTGGAACTGATGCTTCTTCCAGAAGCCCCCCAGCCCACCAGGCTGGTATCCGTGGTAACCAGTTACCAACGCGGAGTCAGAAATGACTTGCCCTTCTGGAGGTTGTGCAATATTAACCACCACTGAAGGGACTGCAAAACGTGGGGAGACAATAGACAAGCCTGATTTAATGATAGTGGGCACCTGTCCCACTTTGCCAAGAGGAAGAGCTGAAGTGTCCTTATGTGAAACTGGGCAAACGGGACTGCCTCGAATGCAGCTACCATCAATCCCACTAGTCTCATCCCTAGACAGATAGACTGACGAGGGTTGGACAAGAATAGACTAATCAAGTCCTGAATCAGAACCATTTCAGAATCAGGCCCAGGAAGGGAATTTCCCTAGACGGACAGAGAGAGGATTTGGGGTAACTTATTACCCATCCGAACCTCTCTAGCGTAGAGACCACCATCCTGGTGTCCAACTCTGATTGTTCGAGGGAGGAGGCCGCGATAAGAAGATCGTCCAGAAAAGGCACAATGCGGATGCCCTGGACCCTGAATATAGCCATCACTCCTGCCAGCATCTTGGTAAAGACTCTTGGGGCCGAGGTAAGGCCGAATGGCAGGGCCACAAATTGATAATGCTGGTCTTCTATCGAGAACCTGAGAAATCTCTGGTGACCCGGAAAATAAGAATGTGCAAATAAGCATCCTTGATGTCTATGGATGTCATGAAGTCCCCCAGATGGAGAGCGTTGATCGCAGAGACTCCATGCGGAATTTTCTGAAACGGATAAATTGATTGAGTCTCCTTAGGTCTAGGATAGGCCGAACAGAGCCGTCCTTTTTGGGTACCGTGAATAGGTTGGAGTAAAACCCCAAACCCCTTTCCGCTGGAGGCACTAGGCTGATAACAGCCATATTTAACAGATTTGCTACTGCTGCTCGCAGTCCCTGAGCAATTGCCAGATCTGACGGCATCCGGGACATGAAAAATCTGGGAGGAGGCCGGGACTCGAATTCCAGTTTGTAACCGGAAGAGACTACTTCCAGAACCCAATTGTCTGATACCTCCTGAACCCAGACCTGGAAGAAGAACCGCAGCCGTCCCTCCACCCATAAGGGTGAGGGCGTCCCCTCATTGTTGAGCAGGCTTAGTGGCAGATTTGGTTTTGGACCCCCAATTCTGACTTGGACGGCCACGTCCCTTTCCTCTATTCCATGCATTCCCTCTAGGGGCTGAAAAGGCAGATCCTCTACCGGATCTAGACCCCCGAAAGGAAGGGTTAAAAGAGGCCATTCCACGAAAGGAACAACGTTTCTTACGCTGAGGTAATTTACCTCCTTTAGTGACAGAATCCAATTTTTCTCCAAAGAGGCGCAATCCCACAAAAGGGAGCGCTGTAAGCGATTTCTTGGCTACAATATCAGCTGCCCACTGCCGCAACCATACTGACCGCCGGATGGTGACTAACAAGGCAGAGGTTCTGCTGCACATGAGCAGAGTATCATCTAAGGCAGAAAGTACATCTCACATCGCTTAAGAGCCGTGTACTCATCAGAGGCCGGATCAAGCCCTGAGTAATTCATTAGGTCTCTCACAACAGACCTAATAGCCACTGTCATGAGTGCCGAAGCACCAACAGGCAGCAAGGCCGAGCCCACACTGGAAAAAGCGTGGCACGCCATTTGATCAATACACTTATCCTCTCCATCTTTAAGTGTAGTGGAGTCAGGAGAATGCAACACAGAAGAATTGGATAAATTAAGCACAGGGGCAACACCCATGAGCAGAGTATCTTTTAAAAATCCAGTCTCTCTATAAATTAATTAAATATTAATGCATAGATGGCCATTGTATGCTTGCGCACACATAGGAATTTGTCCTCTGCATTTAACCCATCCGTGCAGGTAGTGTACACATGCCCAGAGCGGTGGGCACAGGTGGTGATGACCAACGCTTAACAGTATCAGCTGGGAAGGGATATTTCTTGTCCCAGCCCAAGGGAATGCCAGGAAGCCGCGCAGGCTTCTCAAATTCTTTAAGAATAATTTCATCAAAATGCTTTTGATTTGGAAATTCTAAACGAGGTTTAGAGACTTCAAAGAATTCCCCTTTTTGAGGAGGGACTACTTCAGGAGGAGTAATAACCAAAACCTCAAATAACTGAGCAAGAGATTTTGGGGTATCCACAACACTTGCTTCAACCTGCTCAATCTCAGTACCAACAAATTGCTGTTCATCAGAAACATCTGATTCCTCATAATAATTCTCCTTCTTCTAACTGAGAAGGATCAGACCAATCAAGCAATTCACAATTGTCTGACTCCCTTGCCAGAGCGGCATGAGTCAAGTGCTTTCTTTTAGCTGAGGCCTTCTTAGGCACAGAGGTAGACATTAATCTTTCAAGATGAGCCAATCTGGCACATAAATCAGCATGCGACTCACCACCCATGACAATATCATTGGGGGTACGGACAAGACATGGCGGAGTAGGAGATGAGGCATTAGCCGCAGGCCCTGAAGCCTGGGCCTCAGTTTGCTGCATAATAGTTAATTGTGCACAAGGGACGCAAAGAATTGCGTTATCCCCAACAAGGGACGCCCCACATCCAAAACATTGCAGAGTCTGTGCAGAGGGAATTGCATGTCCGTTATCCTGGGATGCCTCCATATGGTGTTTAGTATAATACTATAATTGATTATAGTCGCCAAGTATATATGGGATTTATGCAATTGCTACCGGGGATGCCCCTTTAAATAGTCCCAAGTGGGAGGATTGAAACACAAATGGACCCCCAAATAAGGCTTAAGGGCTTTTTTTTTTTTATATATATATAAGGACCAGGAGAAACCCCCTTTTTAAATAAGGAGTTTTTACCTACAGAGAAAACAAAAAAACAGTCACCAAATGCACACAATATAAATAAATGACAGAAAAAAACTCCCTCCAGCCAAGCTGAAGGGTACTCACAGCCCATGCAATAAGCTCACATCATGAGGTAAGGCCACAGGGAGCAGGAAACAGGAAGTCAAACAGAGCATACAGGTGCTCTCTGAATAAAAGCATGCCTAAGCCCCGCCTACTTCCAGGATCACATGGCCAAAAATGGAGGGAAAATTCAAATCTGAACACAGCCAGAAAACAAAGAACTTTAATAGGTAAGCAAAAAATGCTGCCTAGACAGAGATAGGAAAAGCTAAATAAAACATTTCCTATCAAATAGTATAGTAAAGCATACATAATAAAAAATAACAAATAAAGACTTATTTTATATATCTCTTTTTTTTTTTTTTTGTGTGCATGGTGACAAATAAGCCCAGATAACGCCCCCCCCCCCTTCCCCCCTCCTTTTTACCCAGCAGGGTTAAAGGGGAACTAAGGGGAGGGGATAGAAAAGCACCCATAAGGCACAAGGGGATTATAAAGGGACAGGGGCATCCCATGCCGGGAACACCAACCCGGAAGCCGCCTACCCACATTTGGGTTTCACGGAGGAGTAATACTCCTGTATACACCAGAAGGTGTATGTATCTACCTTTGCCTGAACCACACAGCCAGGGCTGGGAGGCATACAATATAACCAAACAGGTTTAAAGAGTTTCAGACATAAAAAGAGAAAAAAAGGGCCGGGGCAAACCCGGCTACCTGCAGCTTGAAGGAGAATCATCTTCTGAATGCTTCGCCGACTGCAGAGACGAAAAGACTGAGGAATAGTGGGAGGAACCCAGTACTTATGGACCAGGAGGGGCTCCTTTTTTCCATGTCATCTCTGCAAGATCGCCCTCTACAGGCCGGGTTACCCAAGTGTCATGAATATCGGGAAGTGGGGGATGTGACATACTAGGATAGAGAACTAGGTATCCCTAAAATATATTAAGTTATTCTGAAAAAGGCATCTTCACTTTGCAACTATTCTCGATAACTAACATGGTACAACATGCATAGGCGGCCTTTGGGGTGTGCAAGGTGTGAGGTCGCATAGAGCACATTTCCAACCTCTCTGTAAGGGGGTGCCCATCTCTCATTTTTTACTGCATTTTTTATTATTCTTTCATATTTACACATTCCCTCTATCTTTTTCTTGTCACTTTCCTCCCATCTATCTATTTTCAGCTTCTCCACATCTTCCTCCTTTTTTTTACCTTCCCCATTATTGTCCATTATTTTTCTTTTGCTCTCTCTTTTCCTATCTTTGTTTCTCTCGCTTTTTCTATTCTTATCTTTTTATTTTTTGTTCTGTCTTTTGTTTCTCTTCCTTTTCTATTCTTTTTTCTTTCTTTCTTTCTCTCTCTTTCTTTGCATTCCTAATGTTCCATTCATTTTCTAGCACTACTCAACTCCCTCACTTTCTCTCTCTCTCTTTTCTACATTCCTCCCATCTTCCATCTTTATCTTATTCCCTCATTCATTCTTTCATTTATTTTGCTTTGTATGAAAATATATTAAAAGCAGAGCAGTCATAATTTCCATAATAGGTAAAAGATTTGTGCAAAATGTAAAACGGGGGGGGGGGGGGGGGGGAGTACAGGGGCCAAGATTTGTGTCCCAAACAGAACCCCTATGAGCAACAGAATATTCAGAATACCCGTCACCCCAGTATATATCTATGCTTACAACAGTATATAAAGTGACCATATATGGGGGACAAAGCCTTGAAGGTTAATGGTAGCTCTAATATCAGCTGCATTAAAGAGGCTTACAACATGACAAGGCAGAGGTTGTGACCCGGTATTTTATTAAGTGTGCAGCACATTTAACATGCTTTAAAGCGGACCTTCACTCTGAATAAAAGTCTGCTGACCTTTCCCTGACCCCAGCTCTGCTCTGTCTGAGCAAAGCACAGCTATAACCTGCCCCCCTGTACCTTATCCCACTCTCCTCTCCTCAGTAAGTGTGATGCTTCTGAGTCAAGATGGCGGCGCCCGTATCCTAAATTCCTAAACAGAGTTGCAGCCCAGTGGGGGAAAGTATAATAAGTTAGTGACTAAAAATGTAAAATATATTAATTTTAGATGCTGGGGAATCGTTTTTTAAGAGTTTGGGCTTTTCATTAAATCATGGTGAAGGTCTGGTTTAAGTGCACAAACCCTTTCACCCAATACTGCTGGGTAACAATGAAGGAAAGTGGCCACAGGGCTGCCCATTTTGACACTGGATGTTGCTGTGCTTGCAAAAGGTTGACCTTTTATAATCCATAAGTCTAATTATAGATATAGCTGTACGAAAAACTCACTCACTCATTAAAAACATTTTTTATGGCCATATTTAGAAGCTTATTCTTCTTATCTAAGGAGCATGACAACAATCATGTCCTGCTGAAACAGATGTCAGGGTTAGAAATCCTTGTATGATCACATCAGTTGGAAGGCATGTTCTTCCCTCTGCAGGTGATTTTCTCTGGGGATCTAGTTTTCTTTCACCACTCAGAAACACAAAATTGTCCATAATGTGTATAAATGTGTATTGGATTAAACCCCGCCTTTCCCAGGAAGATTAGATAACCAGTACTTTACAAAGTGCAATAAAACATATGCAACAATCCCTTTCCTCAAAATCACTTTTCGGCCTTTTGGCTAAGATCAAGTGTAGTATCTGTTCTTATCATGCAGATCCATGAAAGGCATTAGGAGAGGAAAGGTGGCTGGGTGACTGATCACCCCACCTGGCTGGGCTAGTACGCCTTTTTCCTAGTAATGGATCTGAGGGTAGTGACGACCACGTCATGGTGAGGCAGTGCTACCAGCATCTGGCCTAGGGCCGGGAATGCATTTGAAGCCATTGTGTCGTGTACCCCTGGGGTTGCGCCCAGGGTACCCTAATGTTACCTACGCTTAGTCACCATAGGTAACACATTTTGGTAGTTGTGCACTATACACAAAGCTTATACAGTACGTCCTGCTCCAGATATAATACTTACACTTGGGTTATCCACTGCCAGAGGGCGCTGTGCACTGCAGACATGCAAAAACAGGCTCCTCCCGGCCCTTCATATACCCAGGGACCTCCCATAAATCCCCAGATTTCTCTGCAGTGCTGACTGCGAAGACATGAAGTATCATTCTCTCGCAGGTGAGCGGGGCTATTACAGCCTGCGGCCCTGTGGGACTATTACCACCCGTCCTCCTTGTGATGTGCCTCCCAGCTTGGGCTGCGCTGGTCGGGTGAAGGTAGGCAGCACCATGCGTGCTTGACGGAGCAGTGCTCCACCGCA
Organism: Gastrophryne carolinensis; assembly: GCA_027917425.1. Lineage (NCBI taxonomy): Eukaryota > Metazoa > Chordata > Amphibia > Anura > Microhylidae > Gastrophryne > Gastrophryne carolinensis. Next base: position 466,390,412 of record CM051235.1, read on the forward strand.
GTCCCCCACCATAGGGTAGGCGGTTAGGCTGATGGTGAGCCTTAGGGGAGGCCCCTCCCACTTAATTGTCCCACGCCCCGTGTAGTGGTGGTGTAAAGGGTCGCCATCCTCCCTCGTTCCCCCCCTAGCTCGGGGGGAAAGAAAGGGGGGGGAGGGGTTTGTGAGTATGGCAGCCTCAGTGTACCCTATTACACGCTTATGGCCTCAGTGTCGTGTTTGACTGGGAATGGATGTCAGAGCCGTGTTTTTTTGTACTTTTACTTTTATTGTAGCCGCCGCGACCTTTCTACATTGCACGAACAGCGGTGGCTTTTGTTGATGCTCAGGCATCTTTTGTCTTAATCCGTAGTGGCCCTGCTTCGGTAACCCGCTCGATCATCTTTTCAGGCGTCACTGCCCTGTCTTCTTCTTCTCTATTTGCATCGCGCTTTCGGAGCTTCACGCTCTCCGGGGGGGGTCCTGACTTGATGCGCCCAACAGCATGATTTGGCGCGCTCCACGTCACCTTCAGCTCTGGCCCGCCCTTCGAGGATCGTTTGGCGCCATTCTTTTTCGCGCGCGCGCGTGGTCAAGACCGCCCTCCCCCTGCTGTCTGTAAGTACCCTCGCGGGCAACCATATATTATCCTTATAATTACCTGTATCTTACCTAGTTTACACCTTGTGCTTGGCTCTGACATTCCTGTCCCTCTTATGTCTTTCAGACCGTGATTCCCGGTGGCTTCTCCCGGCCCAGTGTATCCCCCGGTTGAGACTATTAAAAATTACTCCCACTTCCCAGCGGGTTATTGAGGCATCCAGGGTAGCTTATAGCGTCAATCCCTACGGGCCTATCGTGCCGATACAATCACCATATGGAGGTGTCTCAGGATCTTGTGAACGGGGTTCCTTCGGGACAAGCCCGGCTGTGTGTAGCTTGTGGAGTCTTACCTAGCAGCGGTGACAATGCGCGGGTCTGTGTTCCTTGTGCACAGCAGGCGTTATCGGTTCTTCTGTGCCTGGGCCTGCACCTCGCCTCACTTCACCTACTCCCCCAAGCCTGAGTCTAACCCCCAATACAAGCGGGGATTCTCATCCTGATATGGCTACTAGACTGGCCAGTGTTGAAAGATTGCTCGCTAGCTCGCTAAGAGGCGGCATTTAACCCCTGACTCTGCCCTTTTCCCTATGGAATCTGATGACTTGTTGCAGCCTTACGGCCAACCCCCCTCGGACGAAGGGGAGCTGTTCTCTGAGTCCAGGGGTCATGACGAATCTGGTTCCGAGCACTGGACCGTGGATGATATTGACAGACTGCTGGCTCAGATATTTGAGGTTTTGTCCATCTCTCCCCCTGACGCTGCTCCCAGACAAAGGGGTGAGCTTTTTCATACTGCTAAGGCTCGTCTTGAATTTCCCGAGCAGACTTATTTCAATAGCCTTGTGCTTAAGGTATGGGAACATCCCAGCAGACTGCCTGGGATCCCTAAGAGTGTGGATAGAAAGTATCCCTTCCCGGCTGACTTGGTTAAGTGCTGGTCATCGCCTCCCGAGGTCGATGCTCCTATTCTAGGGCTGTCTAACACCTCTATTATGCACTCCCCTGACACTACTACGCTGCGGGACTCTGAGGACCGGCGTCTTGATCAATTGGCATGCCATGCCTTTGCATTTGGGGGAGCGACCTTGCGCCCGGTTTGCGCCTTAGCCATTACGGCAGTAGCGCTCAGGGCCATGGTCAGGAATGCACTTGATGGCACAGATGAGTTGCCCTCTGATACTGTCAATACTCTGTCTAACTGTGATGTGTTCATAAACTTTATCCTGTCTGCATCGGACGATGCTATAAAGATGTGTGCCAGATCTTCTGCCCTGGCGGTAGCTATTCGCCGCACGGTTTGGTTGCGACAGTGGGCGGCTGACAACGCCGCTAAGAAAGCCCTTACTGGGCTTCCATTTAAAGGGCTACATCTGTTTGGAGACCGTCTAGACCTCTTTGCCAAAGGAGGCAAGTTGCCCCAGCGCAGGCGGCAGTTTCGGCCTTTTCGAGGCCAGGGCACCCTTTCAATCCCCTACCGCGGGGCTAAACAGGGAAAAGGGGTGTCCTTCGCGGGGCCCCACGCAGATTCCTGGCACAGGAATAGAGGACGCCGTCCCGGTCCCTCCTGGGGCCCCAAGCCCAAAGCCCCTCCCAAGACCCCTCAGGCATGAGGGGGCGCCCTCACCCGTCAGGGTGGGGGGACGTCTACAGCACTTCGAGCACGTCTGGCGGTGCCACGTCTCAGACCGGTGGATTCAGGAGGTAGTGTCCTCCGGCTACAAGATAGAATTTGCTGTACGGCCCCCCACCAGATTCATTGGGTCCCGGATCCCTCAGGACCCTGCCTCAGCTCAGGTCTTGTTGCTGGCCGTGCAGGGTCTCCTGGATCTAGGTGTCATTTGCAAGGTCCCCTTAGGAGACAGGGGCACTGGGTCCTACTCCAACCTCTTCACAGTACCCAAGAAGGATGGGTCAGTCAGGCCCATTCTGGACTTAAAAATCCTCAACAAATTTGTCAAGAACAGGCATTTCCGCATAGAAACTCTGAGCTCGGCCATTGGCTCATTGCGCCCAGGGGACTTCATGACGTCAGTAGACATCAAGGATGCTTACCTTCACGTCCCGGTGTTTACAGGACACCAAAGGTTTCTCAGATTTGCATTGAAAGATCAGCATTACCAATTTGTGGCCCTGCCATTCGGCCTCACGTCGGCTCCCAGGGTGTTCACCAAAGTGCTGGCAGGGGTGATGTCCCTGATAAGGCTAAGGGGCATACGCGTGCTGCCTTACCTGGACGACATCCTCATCACCTCTCGGTCTCTGCGGCAGGCAGAGTTGGACACCCAACTGGTAGTGTCCACCCTGGAGTCCTTCGGTTGGGTGATCAATTACCCCAAGTCCTCTCTGTCCCCGTCCTCGGTGACCCCTTTCCTGGGAATGATTCTGGATACGGTTCAGTCACGGATATTCCTTCCTCAACAGAAGGTGGAAGCTTTGACTGCACAGGCCAGGTTCCTGCTCTCGTGCCCACAGCCCTCCATCAGGCAGGGAATGCAGCTGGTGGGCCTGATGGTGGCGAGCTTCGAGGCGGTGCCCTTTGCTCATTTCCATTTGAGACCTCTGCAGCTTCACCTTCTGTCAGTATGGGACAAGAACCCAGCGTCCTTGGACGGGGTCTGTGTGCTTCCCCCCTCGGTCAGAAGGTCCCTTGCGTGGTGGTTGGACCTCGAGAACTTGTCAGGGGGCAGGTCCTTTCTGGCCCCTTCCTGGGAGACGGTCACAACGGATGCCAGTCTGTCAGGTTGGGGGGGGGATTCTGGAAGTCCCTGCGCTTCCAGGGGACGTGGGGTCCTCAAGAGGCCCATTTACCCATCAACATTCTGGAACTGCGGGCTGTCCGGTTGGTACTGGAGCGGTTGACCCACAACCTGAGGGGGCTGTCGGTCCAGGTACGCTCAGACAACAAGACGGCGGTTGCATACATCAACCATCGGGGAGGGACTCGGAGCAAGGGTGCCCTCCGGGAGGTGTCTCAGATTCTGACATGGGCGGAGGCCAATGTACAATGCATTTCGGGGGCGGAGAATCTGCTTGCAGATGCTCTGAGTAGGGGGACGTCGCGTCAGGGAGAGTGGTTCCTCTGCAACAGGGTATTCCAGTCCCTGTGTCACCGTTGGGGTCTACCGGATGTGGACCTGTTTGCGTCCCGCCACAACCACAAGCTCCCGGCCTTCGTGTCCCTGTCTAAGAAGATGTCTCTCTCTACTCGCAGGTGAGCGGGGCTATTAGCCTGCGGCCCTGTAGGACTACTCCCACCCTTTCCTTCTACTGCCTCCCAGCTCAGGCTGCTCTGGTTCGGGTGAAGGTAGGCAGCACCGCTGTCAGGTGCTAAGGAGCGCTGCTCCAACCGCAGTCCCCCACCAAAGGGTAGGCAGTACAGGCCCATGGTGAGCCTTATGGGATGCCCCTCCTGCACTTATGCCCCTCGCCCCCTGTACCCACAGTTGGCTCCCTTTAGGCTGGCTGTTGCTTCCCTCGCTCTCCCTTGTAGTTCTCGGGGGGTGCATATCCTTGTATTTACTGTGTGTGTGTTGTATCTTATCCCTGTGAATTGATTGCACTGGTTTCTTCTGCTGCCGCCGCACGTTGTACTGCGCTCCGCGGTCAGCGGCGACATCGCCTCAGGCGCTGCTGCGCCATCATTGGCTGGTCTTTTCAGGTGGGCGCGTTTTCGCGCTCTTCGGGGGGGGGGCCTTGCGGATGATGCGTTTTGCATCACTGTCTCCACGGCCCGCCCCTCGAGGTATATGCTGGCGCCATTTTAATTCACTGCTGCGTGTGCCTGGCGTCTCACTATCTCGGTCCGTAAGTGCCCCTGCGGGCTACATTTTTTTTATGTACCTATCTGTATTGCATATCGCTTATGGGATCTTTTGCTTATGTCTTGCAGGCGGGTCAAACTTTGTGGTTTCTCCCGGTCCTATCCCCTCTATTTAGTGTTAACTCTTATTGGAGGGCTATTACATACCATTACTCCCACTTCCCTAGCGGGTTATTGGGGCATCCCAGGTTGCTTTTACTAGCGTCAATCCCTATTGGCCTGTTGGGCCGTGATAATCACCATATGGAGGCTTCTCAGGATAATGTGCTCGGGGTTCCTTCGGGACAAGCCCGACTGTGTGTGGGGTAACCCCTATAAGTGATGATGTTAGGGTCTGTGTACCCTGCGCCCAGCAGGTACTTACGCTGCAGTCAGGGTTACCTGCGGCTGGGCCTAGTGCGGCGCCCCCTCTGGCTTCGCCTACCCCCCCACGCTTAGTCCTGACTCCCAGTGAGGTGCATACCAGTGGGGAGTCTCAACCTGATTTGGCTACCAGGGTAGCCAGCATTGAAAGGCATATTGCTGGTTCTGGTCCGCGTAAGGCTCCAGCTAAGCGGCGGCATCTGGCACCCGGTGTTACTCTCTTTCCTATGGAAGCTGAGGAGTTTTTTGATGTTACTGGTTATACCCTCCTGGAAGAAGGGGCATTATTCTCTGATTCAGAATCATCTGAGGATCAGCTTAGGGGTTATGCTGAGTCTGGGTCTGACCCATGGGCTTCAGATGATACTGACAGACTTTTGGCTCAAATATTTGAAGTACTCTGTATCTCCCCTCCTGCCGTGGCCCTGTGGCAGCAGGGGGAGCTGTTTCATACTGTTAAGCCACGTTTGGAGTTTCCTGAACAAACTCACTTTAATAATTTGATTCTCAAGGAGTGGGAAAGGCCTAGCCGGCTTCCCGGGGTACCAAAGAGTTGAGATAAGAGGTATCTCTTCCCTGCTGATATGGTTAAACGTTGGTCATGTCCTCCAGAGGTGGATGCACCGGTTCTGAGGTTGCCTAACACATCTGTCATGCATTCCCCTGACACTACTACATTGAGAGATGGGGCAGACAGGCGCATGGATCAGCTGGCTAGCCATGCTTTTGCCTGTGTTGGGACCACTCTCCGTCCGGTCTCTGCCTCTGCTATCACGGCTGTTGCCATTAAAAGCCTGCTCAGGTGTCTCTTAGATGCGGCCCCTGATGATGCTGGTAGTGAAGAGTATAGAGCTCTTTTGCGTTGTGAGGAATTTTTTGCATACAGTATGTTCTCTCTGCCCTGGATGATGCCATTAGAATGTGTGGCAGGGCTTCTGCCTTGTTGGTGGCTATACGCCGTTCGGTCTGGCTGCGTCAGTGGGCAGCTGACAATGCTGACAAAAATGCCCTCACTGGTTTTCCCTTCAAGGGGCTGCGCCTCTTTGGGGAACGTTTGGACTTATTTGCTACGGGCGGCAAATTACCTCAGCGTAGAAGGCAGCCCTGGTCCTTTCGGGGTTCTGGTGCCTTTTCTCCTTCCTTCAGGGGCTCCAGAATTGGACGAGGAGCTTCCTTTGCTGGAGCCCGTGGAGATTTTTGGGGCAGGGGCCGAGGATGTGGCTGCCCTGGCCCCCCCTGGGGTCCCAAGACTAAGTCCTCCCCCCAAGCCCACTCAGGCATGAAGGGGCGCCCTCACCCATCAGGGTGGGGGGACGGCTTCGGCTCTTGGCTCACGTCTGGAGGCGTCATGTCTCAGACCGGTGGATTCAGGAGGTAGTTTTCTCTGGTTACAAGACAGAGTTTGCAGCCTGGCGGCCCCCAAGATTCATCAGATCTCGTGTAGCTCCAAACCCCTTGTCAGCTCAGTGTCTCTCCCTGGCTGTCCAAGGCCTTCTAGACCTAGGTGTCATCTGCCGGGTGCCCTTGAGGGAAATGGCAAAGGCTATTATTCCAATCTTTTCATTGTGCCCAAAAAGGATGGGTCCATAAGACCTATCCTGGATTTAAAGCTTCTCAACAAGTTTGTCAGCTTCAGACACTTTCGCATGGAGACTCTGCGTTCAGCTGTGACTTTCCTACGCCCAGGGGACTTTATGACCTCTGTAGACATGTCCCTATCTTTCCAGGTCATTAGAGGTTCCTCAGGTTTGCTCTGGAGGACCAGCACTACCAATTTGTGGCCTTGCCCTTCGGCCTCACCTCGGCCCCCAGGGTATTCACCAAGGTGCTGGCAGGAGTGGTGGCCCTGCTGAGATCTCAGGGCATTCGCATTCTCCCTTACTTGGACGACATGCTTATAGCTTCTCAATCCTTCCATCAGGCAGAGCTGGACACTAAAAGGGTGGTGTCCACACTGAAATCATTCGGCTGGGTGATCAATCACCCCAAATCTTCCCTGTCTCCTTCCATGGTGAAACCTTTCCTGAGCATGATTCTGGATTCGGCTCAGGTCAAGATCTTTCTTCCTCAGCAGAAGGTGGAGGTCCTTCAAGAGAAAGTTCAGTTCCTGCTGTCTTGTCCCCATCCATCCATCTGGCAGGGGATGCAGCTGGTGGACCTGATGATGTCCTGCTTCGAGGCGGTTCCATATGGAAGAAGAAACCATTATGGTTTACTAGGGAAGTCAGCACTATCATAAAAGATAAGAAGTCTGCCTATAAGAAGTATAAAGTAAGTGGAAGTGTAGCTGACAGAGAGGCGTATAAAATTAAACAGAGGGAAGCAAAACTAATTATAAGGACTGCTAAAGGGCAAAAAGAGGAAGAAATGGCCAAATCTATGAAGAGGGGAGATAAAACCTTTTTCCGATATATTGGTGACAGAAAGAAGATAAACAATGCAGTCTCAAAAATTAGAAATAGGGAAAATAAATATATTGACGGAGATAAGGCTGTGGCTGACCATCTGAATAGCTACTTTTGTTCGGTATTTTCAGATAGTAGCAGGCATGGTCATAGCACAACATCCAGCTGGGAGAGTACAGCTCCGGAGTTTCTGGAGGCTGATGTCTTAGCCGAGCTGGCACATCTAAAGGTAAGTAAGGCAATGGGTCCAGATGGAATCCACCCCAGAGTTCTAAGGGAACTTAGATTTGTGATTGCAGCCCCTCTAACTGATTTACTTAACCATTCCCTTTCAACTGGTGAGGTTCCAGATGATTGGAGAATGGCCAATGTCGTACCAATCCATAAAAAGGGGAGTAGAGAAGAAGCCAGTAATTACAGGCCAGTTAGTTTAACATCTATAGTGGTCAAATTAATGGAAACACTCTTAAAAAAACAGATAATTTCCCATCTAAAAATTAATGACCTATTGGACCCAAAACAGCACGGCTTTACTGAGGGCAGATCATGTCAGACCAATCTTATTGATTTCTTTGACAATGTCACTAAAGTGTTAGATGAAGGTGGTGCTGTGGATATCGCCTATCTGGATTTTAGCAAAGCCTTTGACACTGTACCACATAAGGAGCTCATAGATAAGTTATTGAAGGTAGGACTCAATCCCTGGATAGTTCAGTGGATTTCCAGTTGGCTGAGGGATCGATATCAGAGCGTTGTTGTAAATGGCGTGCAATCTGAACAAAGGCGAGTTACAAGTGGTGTGCCGCAGGGCTCTGTCCTGGGCCCCATTCTTTTTAATATATTTGTAAGTGACATAGGAGAAGGCTTGGTAGGAAAAGTTTGTCTGTTTGCTGATGATACAAAGGTTAGTAATAGGGTGGATATTCCTGGAGGTGTCTGCAACATGGAAAATGATTTAGCTTTACTGGATAGATGGTCAAAACTGTGGAAACTAGAGTTTAATGTCTCTAAATGTAAAATCATGCACTTGGGTAGAAGGAATCCCTGCTCTGAGTACCGTATGGGCAGTACTGTGTTAGCCAGGACCTCGGAGGAGAGAGATTTAGGGGTACTGATTACTGATAGCTGCAAGATGAGTGGACAGTGTAGCCAGGCAGTGGGAAAAGCAAGCAGGATGCTCGGCTGCATAGCTCGAGGCATCACCAGTAGGAAGAGGGAGGTTGTGATGCCGCTGTATAGAGCCCTGGTAAGGCCACAGCTAGAATACTGTGTGCAGTTCTGGAGACCTCACCTGCAAAAAGACATTATTCAAATAGAACGTGTCCAAAGGCGGGCAACGAAAATGGTGGAAGGACTTACACTTAAAACTTATCAGGAGAGACTTAAAGAACTTAATTTGTACAGTCTGGAGGAAAGAAGGGAGAGAGGGGACATGATTGAGACCTTTAAATATGTGAAAGGATTGAATAAGGTTCAGGAGGGAAGTGTTTTTAAGAAGAAACTTAACGATAGAACAAGGGGGCACAACCTGAAGCTAGTCGGGGGGAAGATCAGGAGCAATGTTAGAAAATATTATTTTACAGAAAGAGTAGTAGGTGCTTGGAACAAACTTCCAGCAGAGGTAGTTGAAACATCAACAGTCACTGAATTTAAACATGCCTGGGATAAGCACACATCTATCCTAAGATAAAGAGAACATACAGTATACACATAAGGGCAGACTAGATGGACCGTATGGTCTCCTTCTGCCGTCAACCTTCTATGTTTCTATGTTTCTATGTTTCTCAGTTCCACATGAGGCCTCTTCAGCTTCACCTCTTGTCAGTATGGGATCGGGACCCTTTGTCCCTGGATCAGGTGTTTGTCTTGTCCCCTCAGGTCAGGCGGTCTCTAGTGTGGTGGTTGGTCTCAGGGAACCTGCTGGGGGGCAGGTCCTTTCTGGCCCCCTGCTGGGAGATTGTCACCACGGATGCCAGTCTGACAGGTTGGGGGGATTCTGGAAGTCCCTGACATGCCAGGGTCAGTGGGACCCTCAGGAGGCCCATGCCCCTATCAACATTCTGGAATTGAGGACAATCAGGTTGGTTCTCGCTCACTTAACCCCTCACCTGAGGGGTCGGGCTGTTCAGGTCCACTCAGACAACCAGATGGCGGTTGCCTATATCAATCATCAGGGGGGGACCCGGAGCAAGAGGGCCCTCAAGGAAGTGTCCCTGATACTGAGAGTGGTCCCTCAACAGCGGGGTGTTTCGCTCTCTGTGCCATCGTTGGGGCCATCCAGTCTTGGATCTATTTGCTTCCCGTCACAATCACAAGCTTCCAGTCTTTGTCTGTGTCCCAGGATCCTCTGGCCTTGGCCACGGATGCCCTGGCAATGCCCTGGACGAGGTTCCAGCTCCTGTATGTGTTTCCCCCGTTTCCACTGCTGGGCAGGGTGCTGCGCAAGATAGTTCAGGAAGGGGTGCCAACCATCCTGGTGGCCCCCTGTTGGCCAAAAAGAGTGTGGTTCGCAGACATCGTGCAGTTGGCAGTAGATCAGTACGTGCTGGACCTGGTTCCAGATCTGCTCACTCAGGGGCACCTACGCCACACCAATTTACAAACGCTGGCTTTGACGGCGTGGCTGTTGAAACCTCCATCTTGATGGAAAAGGGGCTGCCTGCCTCGGTGGTAAATACTATGATCAGGGCTAGGAAGAGGTCCTCTTCTTCCATCTATTACAGGGTTTGGCGTACTTACATTGACTGATGCGAGTACCACTCGCTTCCCTGTCGTGTGTTTTCTATTCCTAGGATTCTGGAGTCTCTCCAACATGGTTTGGATCTGGGTCTTCAGCTCAGTACTCTGAAAGGTCATGTTTCTGCTTTGGCTATTTTTTTCCAAAGATCCTTTGCTCAGCATCCCCTGGTTAAGACCTTTTTCCAGGGGGTTACTCACGTAAGCCTATGTTACCAGTCTGGGACTTGAACTTGGTCTTATCTGCCCTGCAGGGGTCTCCCTTTGAGCCCTTGCAAGGGGCTCCTTTGTCCATTCTCACGCTTAAGGTGGTCTTTTTGGTGGCTATCACTTCTGTCAGGCGTGTTGGCGGCCCTTTCCATCAAGCCTCCTTATTTTGAGAGACACCAGGACAAGGTGGTGTTTCGTTTTAAGTCAGATTTCCTACCTAAGGTTGTTTCTGCATTTCATCTCAATCAGGACATTGTTTTGCCTTCTCTGTGTCCTAATCCTAGTAACCCTAAGGAAAGAGTTTTGCATTCTTTGGATGTAGTCAGAACTCTGAAGTTCTATTTGGTGGCTACTGAATCCTTCAGGAAGACTGGTGCTCTTTTTGTGCTTCCGTCTGGACCTAAGAAAGGCCTGACTCCGGCTAAGTCCACTATCAGTAAGTGGATACGTCAGGCTGTGATTCAGGCCTACTCTGCTAAGGGGAAGGAACCTCCCTTCCGCCTTACTGCTCATTCTACTCGTGCTATTGGTGGCTCTTGGGCTTTTCAGCACCAAGCTTCTGTTGAACAAGTTTGCAAGGCTGCTACTTTGTCTTCTGTTCATACTTTTTCAAAGATTTACAAGGTTGATGTTAGGGCCTCAGCTGATGCTGCTTTTGGCCGCAAGGTTCTGCAGGCGGCAGTGGTTTAAACTGTCTGCTGTTACTTTACGGACACTGTTGCCTTACGGACACTGCTATTGGATGTCCCAAGTGTAAGGAATATCTTCTGGAACAGGACGTGCTGTATACTTAGAATAATACAATTCTGTGATTACTCACCTGTAGAATTGGTATTATATGTATACAGCACGTCCTGTTCCACCCCACCCTTGTTTTTCATTATCTTTAGTTACCTCTTTATGGTGATTGTTTTTATGTTCAATTTTTTTATCATGGTTATAGTTCTCCCGGTCTCTTGCTAACTGCTTTTCAATACTGGGGATTTTGTGGGAGGTCCCGGGTATTTATGGGGCCGGGAGGAGCCACTTTTCTGTCTCTGCAGTCCAGCGCCATCTACTGGAGTGTATCTCAAGTGTAAGGAATATCTTCTGGAACAGGACGTGCTGTATATATATAATACCAATTCTACAGGTGAGTAATCACAGAATTGTATTTTGTCATCCTGTCTTGGGATACTCTGTCAGTCATACACCTCACTGGTGTTCCTACAGCACAGATGCGGCTCTGCTCCAAAGAGCTTCTTCGGCAGTGCATATAGAAGAAACTGAATGGAAGCTTAGCCACAATCACCGAGACAATCGCCACTGCATTTTTCCATAGCTGTATGTGGCCACATCAGCCAATCCGTTAAAGTGTCCCTGGCCGCACACAAGCCTAAAAGAATCCGAGATATGTCACCACCGGGCATGCATGCGCTTTGGGTTCGCCAGAGAAGTATATTGGGTGACTGAGGGTTTTACACAGCAAGGCATCCCAAAACTGGATGCCCCAGTGTATGGGTATTCAACTGGATCTACATACAGTTTTGGGTCACCTTGATAGGATTCTTAGGGAGCATTTCAATTTGGGATACCATACAATCGGAATATATACATAAATCCCCCCCCCCCAGACAAATCCAGCCATGCTCCCTATTTAAAGCATGTCACACAGCAGTGGATGCCATTGCATTCCAGTGCCAAATGTGTCAACAGGGGCAAATTGTGGCTACGTGAGTGGCCTGGTTTAAAGGGTGCCTTTTAAAGCGGAACGTAATCCAAGGGTGGCTGGCCTGGAATCTAAAAGATTCCCAGTGCCGGCCGCTGGATTCTTTCCGGGGCATCCTGAATCAGGATGCCCCACTGCATGTTGGCCCCTAGGAAGCCCCCCAAAAACACACCTCACTGCGTTCTGACGGCGTAGGCATGGGTTCTGTTCCATTGGGAGCCGTCTGCTATGAAGTCATTCTACAGGTGGCTCTTATTGTTTACAATGGATAACGCACACTGTGGCATCCCCGGTGTTGTGTGCACACCCCCTCACAGTCATTCAGACAAGTTGGGGCTGAGCGCGGGCAGGGTCAGGGATGCGACAACATGCCCCAAACCGGGGGTTTCACACAGTGAAGCATCCTGAATCGTGGTGCCCCAGGAGCAAGGACCAAAACCCATGCTAGTCTAAAGGGTTTGGTACACTTTATTCACATTGATGTACAAAATAAAATGTAAAGTGGGCACAGTCATCTTTTCTTTGCTGCACATAGCCCAGGCAGAAGCAAAGTGTGGCGTCTCCTGTTTTGTTTGCATGCCTATCTGCCCATTCACTTGAATGAATGAGTATGTTTGAATATATAGTGATGATCGATTTATAATATATTTATCATTTGCCGCAGCCTCAAACTATATGGGTTATTTTGAGGAAAGAAGAACATTAGGGTCAGCATGGGGATTTTTAATGTGTCTTACATTTTAAACGTTTGTTGTGTTTAATTTTTGAATAAATATTTGTAGATTTTTTTCCGTTGGTTGTGCTTCCTTTTTTTTGATCCCTGGCGAAATGGTATGCCCGAGGTTTCATCCAATTACCTAATGAATGAGTAGACACGTGCACAGAGTGGGGAAAGATGCTCTGTGCACAGTTCTACTACCTGCTCCTCTAACATTGCCAGGGGGTAAGACTTTTTTTTGTAAACTGTCTCAGCATGTTGGTTCTGCCACACACTGCCCATTAAAGAATTGGGGGATTATGCCACACTGCTTGTTATAGGGGATTGGGGGGGTTCTACCACACTGCCTGTAATAGGTGATGGAGGTGGTTCTTCAACACAGCCCATTACTGGATCGGGGTGGGAGGATTCTGCCACACTGCTTGTAATACGGGATTGGAGGGGGGGTTGTGCCATACTGTCTATTTTAGTATTGGGGGGGATCTGCCACACTGCTTATTATAGGATATTGGGGGGGTTCTGCCACACTGGCGGGTAAAGGATTGGGAGGATTCTGCCACACTGACTATTATAGGGGAGGGATTCTGCCACACTGCCTGTTATAGAGGATTTGGGGTATTCTGCCATACTGCCTATTACAGGCGATTGGGGTATTCTGCCACACTGCCTATTATAGAGGGATTGGGGGGATTCTGTCACACTGCGTATTATAGGGGATTTATGGGGGCTCTGGCACACTTTCAGGAATAGGGGGATTGTGCCACACTGCTTGTTATAGAGGATTGAGGGGGGGATTCTACCACTGCCTATTATTAGGTCCTTATGGCAGGGGGTGTTTTAAGAGACCATTTGTCTCAAAATATTTTTTTTCTTATTTTTCTCCTCTAATTCTTGTGTGTGTGTGTGTGTGTGTGTGTGTGTGTGTTATGGTCAATTGCAGGGGTGTAACTTGAGGGGATACAGGGGGTGCAACCACACCAGAGCCCAGAAGGTCGGGGGGCATCATTGTTGCCCCTACACCCTATTAAAAATATTATTGTTCACTGGGGCATCATTTAGAAAAAAAGCGAAGCAACATTCATCTTGGATGTTTCAATCTTTAGTTATCTAGCTGCATCCAACTGAGTTTAAATACAGAAAAAAAGTTTACTGTATAAGGGCCTCATTTAATGTTCGCACCAGGGCCCTGTCACGTAAAGTTATGCCACTGGTCAGGTGCGTCCTATGGAGTGAAATATACAATAACTTACGGAATTAATAAATGCATAGAAAACCTCAGACTAAAAACAATGTCTTGGACTACAATTTTCATACTGCCCTGATTAGTGGTTTTGGGTCAGTGTCAGTGTCATCAGCCAGTCCAGCATTTGGCCTGCAGCTGGCTGATCAAATTATGTAAGTGCTTTAAAAACCTGGTACTAATACAAGGAAAGCGACTCTGAGACAAAGAAAACAGACACAAACTAATAGCTAAAAAGAGTCTATATTAATCCTATTAATCAGAGAAGCAATGTAAATTGTAATACAAATGTCCTTGCCATCACGATAAAGCCAGGATACAGCCATTCAGTAGGCACATAAAACAAAAGGGTACTTAAAACAAAAGGGTACTTACCGTTTATACCTCACCTGATCACTGGAATTGAGCCCCAGCTACATCCCGTGCTGTCCAAGCCCCAAAGGCCACTCACTAAGGCTTCTGCGGTCGACCGTGCCTACGCCATGAGTCACAGGGGTATGGCTACACTACCTCTATTCACTATAATGGAGGGGGGGGGGCTAGCAGGCCTCGGCTCACAACCCCTTTTGCAATGAATGCAGAGATCGGGGCAGTGCACCTGTGACTGATGGCGAGTTGTGATCCTGACCCACCATCAAACACATCTACATGGTAAGGCCACGTATGGCACAGGATGCAGAGCCTGCAGTGGGGGCTTGGATCCAGCTATCAGGTAAGTTACTGATCTCACACTGATCAGCTGCCCATTCCAAAAGGGAAGTACCCTTTTTGTTTTGTTTTTTTATGTGCCTGCTGAATTTAAAGCAGTCCTATTTTGTACGTGATTGGCCCACTGCAGTTATGTTGTCCACGCCCATAAAAGCAGAAGAGACACTGGACCACCGCAATCAGCGGTGCCTTATATTACTTGGGGAGAACGGCGCAGGTAAAATGGGGTTGCAGGAGACTTCGTCAAGATGGAATATGGATATGCACCTGTCGTGCTGCAGGCTTGCCCCCATTTCGTAGACTTTAACACATGTTTAGAGGTTTATAAACCTCTAGAACTTAAGATCCCTATGGCAGGGCTCTAATTCCTATTGTCTCCTGTTTCATTACATTTGGGGTGGACATTGTATTAGCATTTAGTTTGTAATGATCTCTGTACTGTATATTTTATCTCAATTACACCTTATACAAGTACACATTATACAATAATAACAATAAACCTACAAAAATGTCTTGCAACTACAGCACAACCATCTGGATAGATGGCATTTGCAGTAAGGGAATTAGAAACAGTGCAGTTTCCTTTATGTACCACCAGCCTGCACACACTGCCCTCTGCTGTCCTGGAGAGCTCCCTGCTCTTGCTTTTCATGAATAAACCACACTGGGACAGTAGAGGGCAGCATGTGCAGGTAACTGAAAAGCAGAACACTGTCCTATCCTCGTCAATGTCACCGCTAAACCAGCTTAAAATTGTTATACATGGCTTCATCTCTGTACTAAAATTGGTAAATCAGACTCACTGTCTCAATCTCTGCATAATATGTTTACTAGAAAACCTGTTAAAGTCACCATGGCATAACTGAACTGATAGAACATTGCTAGTCAATGTTTATTAGTGATCTAATACAAGGTGACAACTTGGTGACAGGATCAGATGTCTATTGTGTGTCATCTATCATTGCTGATGGGGTCTTTGTTGCCTCTGTCTGGCCTTGCTGTACAGTCACCTCTTTGACACTATGAAATCAGCTTCGGCAATGTCAGCTAGATGCTAATGACAGCCCTTGGCTGCTCTCCCTGGTGCTAAAAAGATGGTGAGCACCAGGGCAGACAGCGAGCTGTATAATGGCCACTGGCAGTGCCAGATATGGACCTAACAATGCCTCAGGCTGGAAAACAACTCAACCCCTTCTTCTTCTGTCATCAACACATTATTTTTAGAGTGCTAAAATGTCATCTCTAACACAAACAGTGCCCTTCTCTATTTTGTTACTAGGTCTGGAAATGCAAAAAAATATCTGGAAACAGGAATTTTGTATATTTTTGCAATACACATTAAATAAGTCACTATTGCTGAAGATTACTCATGCCCCTCTTTATTCCCCCTGTATGTTCTCTTAAAATAGCTCTATTGTAAAAAAAAAAATCTAATAATAAAAATCTGCACAAATATTTTAGTTAGCATCAGTTATACCCCAGCATCAAAAAAATCCAGCTAAGCTTGTTTTTTACTGGAAAGAAGACAAATCATGAGTGAAAGATTCACAGTTTTCCACAGGATGGCTGTTAGGGGTGAGCAGTTTTTTTTCTTAAATGTGTTTTTTCCCCTTTCTAGTGAAGAGATACTACAAGACACAAGATGTACTGTATAAGTACCCCTTATCTTGCTATCAACCATGCTTATATACACTTTTAATATTAGACTATTTTAAGCCCCCCCCCCATGTGCCTCCAACCCAGTCTGTCTGGACTGGCCCCTTTAACTGAAAGCCTACCTAGAGATTTTGTCACTCTTCTTTGACTATTTTTCAACATTTTGTTCTATGTATGTTTAACTGTGATTTTTGCAGGAATTTCATTTTTTATAAACTAAACCTGTCACACCTGGACTTTATTCCTACCATGAAAGAATAAAGCACAAGCTTGGCTGGAGTTTTATTCAGTTCGGGTGTATAAGTGACCCCTCCTCTCATTAGTGGATATGTTTATATGTATTTTTAATATTACACAATTTTGTGATGGTGCTTCTCTAAAGCATTAAGAAAAAAAATATAAATGGCGTGGGGGGTCCCCCCTCTCCAAGAGAACAATCCCAGGCACCACCTATGTGGGCTGGTAGACTAGGGTGCGGAGGCCAAGGCCCTGAAAGCTACCAGCCTACATGGGCACCTAGCTCTTCTGCACCCCCCTTGGGCTTGGGGATGCAGGTAATCAGGCAGGGGATTTTGGCAAGTTACATCACGGACAGGTGATTTGCCAGCCCCTCCTGCCCTTTGCCAGCCCCTCCTGCCCTTGAACTGGTACCAGTTGAGAGAGGGTTAAATGAAAAACACACACTAGTAAAAGTCCTTTCCAATTTTTTTATTTATGTTTACCTCATTCCATCATCATTCGCTGCTGTGCATCGCTGCTTGGATAGCCAGAAGTGATCGGAAGAAGGCGGGAGCAGGCAGAGGATCGGTGTCCTTGCCCTGTTCCCAGGTTCTGCCTCTTACGTCATCTCCCCCCGCATATTATCCCCGCGATTGGCTGGTGGGTGGGTTATGCTGTCTGAGGATGAGACCATGGCCCATGTGCACGCTAGCATTTTTTAAAAAAGAAAATGGGTGTTGGTCCGGTTTAATCCAACGCTTATCTGAACCTCATTGTTGTTTTAACAATCCGCATTGATTTCCTGGTTAAACCCCACCTCACCTTACAACCCATTTCCAATCAGGTTGTCACAGCAGGGACAGAATCTCTGACAGGAAGAGAACAGTGTGCCGCCTGCCGCCCATTCCACTGCCAGACACTCAAGCCATGTCAGTAGACGGGGTGGGGGAAGGTTACATGCACATCCACTGCCTACCCCACTTCTGAAGGTGCTGGGGGGTGCTAACAGCTGCTACAAACTACCCCATCCAACTACCTACCCACCCAGCAACCCACCTAGACTACAGCATTTGGCAGTGCGCACATGCATTTTGGGAGTGCATGCATGTGCGTTTGGGAGTACACACACGAACTTTGGAGGTGCACACATGGACATTTGGGAAGCACACAGGGAAGCTTTGGAAATGCGCCCATGCACGTTTGGGAGTGTGTGCATGCACTTTGTGGGTGCACACATGGACGCTTGCAAATGTGAACATGAACTTTGGGAGTGCTGGCAATGACGTTTGGGAGTGCATGCATGTTTGGGAATGCGAACATGCATTCTTGGGACTGCGCACATAGACTTTTGGGAGAGCGCACATGGGCGTTTTGGTGCGCGCATACACGTTTGGGAGTGCACGCAATGGGGCCTGGGATTACGGTCTTGTGTGTCTGGGAGTGCTGGTCTAATGTCGCCTAGCAACAGGGGAAGCGAGTAGAAGCACAGCCAGGGTGTCCGAAGCAAGTTCTGTGAATCTAACAGACCTTTCTCATTTTGCTGATTATTATGCAGCATTACAGAGCCAAGGGCCACACCCAATTTTTTCATAAGAGAAATCATACGGTG
Organism: Gastrophryne carolinensis; assembly: GCA_027917425.1. NCBI lineage: Eukaryota > Metazoa > Chordata > Amphibia > Anura > Microhylidae > Gastrophryne > Gastrophryne carolinensis. The sequence continues at coordinate 466,408,383 of CM051235.1, forward strand.
AAACTGTAAACTTCAATATTTCGGCCATTTCTTCTTCAATTTAAAAACAGAAAAGAGTTTAGGAAAGTGCCAATCATAGCCTGTCGCATTGGTGTAACAATCACCTTGGCCTGCTGTAGCACTTTAACAGCTGGTGAAGCAGCTATTTAGATTCTACCTCCTTGGCACTTGTTAAAGAATGGAAGGCCAAACTTAGAGATATGTACTTTACAAAGATTGCCTTTGCAGTGGCTGGGGTACTGCAATCGCACGTGATGAAAGCGCTGATAATTAGTGGTTACAGACAAAAATGCTTGCATCACAGCGCCCAGGCTATGCCCACATGCTTGAGAAAATAATTAATATGGTAAAACTTCAAACCTCAATATGTCGGCCATTTCTTCAGCTTTAAAATGAAAAACAGTTTAGGACTTTGCCAAGTCTAGCACTATTCACTGGGCTAACACTTGGCTATACCTGGTGAATCCCTAATGCTGCACCCAATACCAAATGTTTGTGCTTCAGCAGAGACTCCAGGCACGTCTTCTAGCTCTTTCAGACAATATGGCTACCTCATAGTCAGAGGAATACTTACACACAACTAAGATGGTGTGATCCACCTCGGGGTCCTCTCCCTTATTTCTAGATTAAATCAAGTGGAATATTGTCCAATATTAGCCAAGTATGATCGAACTCAGTGGAATCAGGGAGCAGGCTTTTTTCAGTTACAGTTGTTTAGTCTGTGAATACTGATCCAAAAGCAGTGCCCTTCAGGGTGGGATCCCAGGTGTTAACCTTATTCCTTTAAATGAGGATTAAGTCCTTCCAAGAATCAAACCTTAGCTGAAGAGCTTACTGTCTTCAATACATTTCTACTGGAGCTCGAAGCCATCATCTAGCTTTTAAAATTTGGTAAATGTACTGAAGACCAAGTAGCTGCCTTGCATACCTGCTCCACTGAAACCTGGTGCTGAAAGGCCTAGCAAGCTCCAATAGCCCATGTAGAGTGGGCCATAACCCAAAAAGGAGGGTGCTTCTCCTTGGAGACGTATGCCCTTATCACCATATGCCTAATACATCAACTGATGGTAGACTTAGCTGGCAGTAGACCTTTCCGTGGCCCCTCGCATATAATAAATAAGGAGTCAGACTTGCGGAACAACTGTGTAGCCAAGATATAATATTTAAAGTGGACCAACACCCACCGCTGATCGGCCCGGGAATCTACAAGATTTTTGGGCCGATCAGCTCCCTGCCTGCGGGGCACCCCGATCGCTGTGTGAAACCCCCCCAGGACGCACGCAAATCCTACCTGTTCCTCGTTCCAACGGTGCATGTGCGGGCCGCTGCTGCCACCGCCGCTTCTCGCGCTTCCCTCTTACAGGGAGCGCGCCCGCACCGGGCATTCACAAACGACTGGCGCGAGTGCGCGCCCTGCGGCGGGCGCTCTCACCTTGTCCGTCGGCGGTGATTGGTGGAGCGAGTCACGTGGGAGCGGGGTCAGGTGAGTTTTTGGGGCTTTCTGGGGGGTTTCACATCGATCGGGGTGCCCCGCGGAAGTGGACCAACACCCAGGATAGTGAAAATCCTGGGTTTTGGTCCACTTTAAGGGCTCTTACTACATCCAGGGAATGAAGAACTCTCTCCTGATTGGCGCATGGCATAAGCAGGGCAAAACCACCTCCTCATTAAGATGAAAAGGGGAAACAACCTTAGGTAGAGAGTCCTGCTTAAAATGGAAGATAGCCTTGTCCTTGTGCAAAAGGGAGGACCCTGAAGAGCTGATAAAGCAAAGTTTAGGTCCCAGACAGGCAAAATAGGCTTACGAGGAGGATACACATGGGTGACGCCCCACAAAAATAGTCCTAATAGGTTTATTTTCAGCAATGGGTTTCTGAAAAAAAAATAGATAAACCAGATATCTTTCCTTTTAGAGGGTTCAATTGAAGAAATTCCAAAATCCAAAAAAAGTTCTAAAAGTGAAACCTCTAAATTCGCACCAAGCGATAAATATTTTGATGAGGTCTGCTTTCAGGCCTGAATGACAGATTAACCTCTCTCTGCCAAGATGGAGGTTTCAATAGCCAGGCCATTAAAGCCAGAACTCGTAAATTGCCATAGAGGCCCCTGAGTGAGGAGATCTAGATTGTCAGACCACCACCAATGGCCGCCTTCCGACATCCTTACTATGTCTGAAAACCAGCTTCTCCTTGGCCAACGGGGTGCCACCAAAATGGTTGGGATTCCTTTGCAGACTATCCCCTCGATTCAAAGAGCCAAAGTTAAGTGATTTCGTATCGAGAATCGTAAGTTTGGGTGGGTGTTAGTCATTTTTTCCTGTTTTTTTTGCCATTCCCGACTCGCACGAGCCTACGTACGAATGCGTATATGCTCTTACGATCAGCGGCAGTGCGTTCGTAAATTTTAGGATCAAAACGTAAAACTTAGGATCAAATCCTAAAACTTACGATGAAAACGTAAAACTTAGGATAATTGGATGTGTTTAGGTGTGATTCAGAGAAACCTCTAAACGCGTTTTAAAAGAAAGCCACAGCCGACACCTTTTAGCAGCCGGATTGCTGTTCGTGAACAGGTTTTTTGCCTATGTGGAGGAGTCTGCGCGTCTTGTGCTACAATGAACTGCATGTATCAGCATGGCCGAGGCCATTAATTGTATGGCAATGCATGCCTGATTTAATACATTTCCATGTATGCCTTATAAAAGCATTTTAATGTGGACCTTAATTAGTCCTTTGCATGTAAACCTTTATTTTGCAATATATTTGCGTTAATTAAAGAAACTTATGTCCTTTGTTATTTATTGTTAAATTGATGTACTAGAATAATATGTTTATATTGCATTTATTGGTGTAGTTGTTTACCTTTGCTTTGTTTAATTATTTAAGCACATCTTTGGTCAGATGCATCACACTTACTGATGAGAGGAGAGCGGGATAAAGTGCAGGATGTGGGTTACTGCTGTATTTTGCCCCCAGAGCTGGGGGCACGGACAGTCACAAGGCCCTTTCTGTTTGCAGGCTGCCCGAGAATACCTGAGCCGCCATCTTGGCTGTTTCTAGACTCATAACATGCAGAAGTTGCTGGGTGTTTTTTAATATTTGAGAGCAATCTGTATGTAGAGGGTGTGGGTAACCACACACCAAAAATTTAAGTTGTACCATTTGAAGCCAAAATATTAAAATTAAATCCACAAGTAAAAAATGCAAGTTAACTAAAAATTAAACAAAGTAAGATTTTATTATGCAAATGCATTCATTAATGGTTGGTTTCAACAAAATGAATGAAATAAAGAAAAAAAAGACCAAATATTTAGAATGCACTTTAATGAGCTAAGTTTGTAGTGCGCGGCCGCAAGATCAGAAGGATTTACGTCCAGACAAAAAAGGAAAAAGGGCAAAACCAATGTTGCAACCTGAGAAATGAAACGGAAAATTCAGGATGGAAACTGACATAGGTCTGATTCCCGAACTGCCATACGAACGGACGTATATTTTAGGATAGAAGCGTATTTGCTTATTGAATCACTCGCAAGTTCATACGAACGCACGAGCGGACGTGAAAAATAGGATGATCGTGAGCCAAATCCAAGCTGTTACATGTTTCTTTGAATCAACCCATATCTTTCTGAGGGAAACGGAGGGAATGCACAAAGAAGCCTGAATGCTGACCAAGGAAGGGTCAATGCATCTGTTGCTATTGCTATAGGGTCCCTGGACCTAGACACAAATCTCAAAATCTTCCAAGTGTGGTGAGACGCAAAGAGATCTACATCTGGGAGCCCCCAGCACATGCAAAGGGACTGAAAAAAACCCTGCCTGAGGGAACATTGTGCCTAATGCAGGATCGCCCTGCTCAGATGATCTGCTTGCATGTTGTCCACTCCTGGTATGTGGATTGCTGATATGCATGGAACATGGAGCTTCTCTGCCCAAACTAAGATCCGGCTCACCTACTTAAAAACTCTCTTGCTTCTGGTGCCCCCCTGGTGGTTCCTATATGCTACTGCCGTCTGGTTGTTGGTCTGAATCCTGACAGGATGACCTCTTATATCAGATGTCCAATGAGTGAGACACAATAGCATCACTCTCAGCTCCAGGATATTAATGGGGAGTCTGCTCTCCTCCGATCCTCACTGTTCCTGGATTGTTTGTGACCCCATGACACCCCCAACCCCTTAGGCTTGCATCCGTGGTGACTGTGTTCCATTGTACCAGAAGAAATTACTTGCCCACTTGAAGAGGCTGAGGATTCAGCCACCAGGTTAAGGACTGCCTGGCAGAATGTGTCATGAAACAGGGCAGATCCAGAGTTTCCATGGTTCGATCCAAGATCGAGAGCAATTCTGTCTGCAGGGGTCTCGTGTGAAACTGTGCAAAAGGCACCGCCTCAAAGCAAGACACCATCAAGACCAACAGACGCATTCCCTGACGAGTATACTTGTAAAGAACCAGCACTCCAAATAAGTTCATGCAGAAGATTGTATTGCTATAACGTAAGTCAAGTACAGCAGTGGAGGCGAGTCGACGTTTCGGGGTGCACTGGGGCCCCCTTCATCAGGACCCACCGCGTGTACAAGAAAAGAACAGATTCGTCAGGTGAGGGCCATTCAAAAGTGCCTGTACTCTGGCCTGAAGTGTGAGTCTCTTTTGTTCCAGAAGAAATACTTTGGCCTGAGTTGTGTCATTCCTAGGAAATAGATGACTCTTGAGGGCATGATATGCAACTTTGGATAGTTGACTATCCAGCCAAGGGTCGATAAGACAGTCTCTGTATCCTTTAGGGTCTCCTGAAAGGATGGGGCCTTAATCAGATCAAAGTATGGGGTTATTTGTATCCCCTGGTTTCTTAGAGTAGCCAAGAGACCAGCCAGGACCTTGGTAAACACCCTTGGGGCTGAAGACAGGCTCAAGGGTAGAGCCACAAACTGAAGGTGTAGACTGGCTACTGCAAAGCACAAATATCTTTGATGACATGGGAAGATAGGGATATGTGGGTACGCATCCTTTATATACACTGTGGTCATAAAATCCCCCGGCTGAAGCATCACCACTGTGGATCTTAAAGATTCCATGCAAAATTTCCTCATGTGTACAAAACTGTTGAGGTCCTTGAAATCCAATATTGGGTGCAAAGAACCGTCCTTCTTGGCAATCACGAACAAATTGGAATAAAAACCGTGACCTCTCTATAAAAGTGGAACGTGGCGGAATACTCCAGTCTGCAATAGGTGTGCTACAGTTGATCTCAATGCTTCCGCTTTCTTTGGATTCCGGGATACCCTTGACCAAAAGAGCCTCCAAGAGGTCTGGTCCCCCATTCGATTTTATAACCTGAGGAAATAATCTCCTGTATCCAAACTTCTCTTACATGGAGCCTCCAAATGGAAGTAAAATGCAGAAGCTACCCCCCCCCCCCCTTACTCGCAAAGAGCAGCAGGATTGCCCAGACCACTGCCTGAAATATTTCATTCAGCTGGTTCGCCGTGTTTTTTGCAACTCAGGGGTGCTCAACCTTTTGGCGAATGGGGGCCACCTAAATGAATTAGAACCTGGTTGCTATTTTTTCATTTGGAATAGCATAATGAACTTTTTCCACAAACTCCACTGGCATGTCCTTCTACCACACCCTACATTCATATGTAACAATCCCTACTTGCCAGCAATACACATGCGGATTAGTTTACCTATATGTATATATAGGTCCTTTATAGCCATACCCCATCAGCCCCACATCTTAACCATGTTCCCAATACTCAACCCATCTAAGCTCCCATGAATGCTAATCATAACATTATTATTGAAAAACTATTTTACCAAATTATTGTGCCAAGGATTTCCCCCAGGGTGGTGTTGTACAATCAATGTCACTGCGTTCCTCAAAGCCACCACTGTCACCTCTATTTGCCAATGCTTCTCTCCCATATCATTCTCTGTGCAATGACCCATCATTACTGCACCCCTATTTTTAACTGCCTTTACACAGCAGTTCTATTTATAACTCCCACTTTCCCCACAGCAGGTCAAGGACCACATCAGATGGCTCTGAGGGCAACATGTGCTCCCCCAGGATGCAGGTAATCATGTGTGCAGTAACCTTATCTATCTCTGTCACACATCCATCTGTTGGGGGACTGGAAACCACTGCAAACAAGAGCTATGCTTCTTATTACATGAAATGCCAGCCACCTTGCTGAGCATAGCTGAATGCAGTATATGGGCAAAGGGGTATATCTCACCCCATCACATCAGTCTTCCCATCAGAATCTCAAATGGTGAATACCCAGTGACTTCAGAAGGGGGTCATTCTAATTTCTTCCAGTACTGCTGGGAGAACCCTTTTCCTTTATGATCCTGTTCATCCTTTCAACTATCCCTGAGCTCTGAAGGTTGGTAGGAGATGTGAAACTTCCAATCTCTCCTAAGGGTTTTTACTAGGTCCTGACATACCTTTGCGGTGAAGGATGGGCCATTTATCTGAATGTAACTGCAAGGGGCATCCCCATTTAAGAATAATTTCCTGTGTGAGAATTCTTACCACCGTCCTGTCATCTTCCTTTGTCGTCACAAAAAATACAATTCTGTGATTACTCACCTGTAGAATTGGTATTATATGTATACAGCACGTCCTGTTCCAGAAGATATTCCTTACTCTTGGGATATACTCTCCAGTAGATGGCGCTGGACTGCAGAGACAGAAAAGAGGCTCCTCCCGGAACCATAAATACCCCGGACCCCCCACAAAATCCCCAGTATTGAAAAGCAGTTAGCATGAGACCGGGAGAACTATAACCATTACATGAAAATTTGAACATAAAATCACCATAAAGAGGTAACTAAAGATAAAGATAACAAGGGTTGGGTGGAACAGGACGTGCTGTATACATATAATACCAATTCTACAGGTGAGTAATCACAGAATTGTATTATTCTAAGTATACAACACGTCCTGTTCCAGAAGATATTCCTTACTCTTGGGACATCCAATAGCAGTGTCCGTAAGGTAGGGTGGGATCCCCAAAAGTAACAGCAGACAGTTTAAACCACTGCCGCCTGCAGAACCTTGCGGCCAAAAGCAGCATCAGCTGAGGCCATAACATCAACCTTGTAAAACTTAGAAAAAGTATGAACAGAAGACCAAGTGGCGGCCTTGCAAACTTGTTCAACAGAAGCTTGGTGCTGAAAAGCCCAAGAGGCACCAATAGCACGAGTAGAATGAGCAGTAAGGCAGAAGGGAGGTTCCTTCCCCTTAGCAGAGTAGGCCTGAATCACAGCCTGACATATCCACTTACTGATAGTGGACTTAACCGGAGCCAGGCCTTTCTTTGGTCCAGACGGAAGCACAAAAAGAGCATCAGTCTTCCTGAAGGATTCAGTAGCCACCAAATAGAACTTCAGAGTTCTGACTACGTCCAAAGAATGCAAAGGGTTACTAGGATTAGGACACAGAGAAGGCAAAACAATGTCCTGATTGAGATGAAATGCAGAAACAACCTTAGGTAGGAAATCTGACTTAAAACGAAACACCACCTTGTCCTGGTGTCTCTCAAAATAAGGAGGCTTGATGGAAAGCGGCGCCAACTCAGAAACACGCCTAACAGAAGTGATAACCACCAAAAAGACCACCTTAAGCGTAATGATGGACAAAGGGGCCCCTTGCAAGGGCTCAAAGGGAGACCCCTGCAGGGCAGACAAGACCAAATTCAAGTCCCAGACTGGTAACATAGGCTTACGTGGGGGACGCACGTGAGTAACCCCTTGGAAAAAAGTCTTGACCAGGGGATGCTGAGCAAAGGATCTTTGGAAGAAAATAGTCAAAGCAGACACATGGCCTTTCAGAGTACTAAGCTGAAGACCCAGATCCAAACCATGTTGGAGAAATTCCAGAATCCTAGGAATAGAAAAAACACGACAGGGAAGCGAGTGGGACTCACACCAGTCAATGTAAGTACGCCAGACCCTGTAATAGATGGAAGAAGAGGAACTCTTCCTAGCCCTGATCATGGTATTCACCACTGAGGCAGGCAACCCTTTTTCCATCAAGATGGAGGTTTCAACAGCCAGGCCATCAAAGCCAGCATTTGTAAATGGGGGTGGCGTAGGTGTCCCTGAGTGTCCCTGAGTGAGGTAGAGCGTACTGATCTACTGCCACACTCTTCTTGGCCAACAGGGGGCCACCAGAATGGCTGGCACCCCTTCCTGAACTATCTTGCACAGCACCCTGCCCAGCAGTGGAAAGGGGGGAAACACATACAGGAGCTGGAACCCCGTCCAGGACATTGCCAGGGCATCCGTGGCCAAGGCCAGAGGATCCTGGGACAGAGAGACAAAGACTGGAAGCTTGTGATTGTGACGAGACGCAAATAGATCCACGTCCGGCTTACCCCAGCAGTGGCACAGGGAGCGAAACACCCTGCTGCTGAGGGACCACTCTCCCAGACGAGAGTCTGCCTCCAGATTCTCCACCCCCAAGATGTACACAGCTGAGATGCAGGGAACATTTTCCTCCGCCTAGGACAGTATCAGGGACACTTCCTTTAGGGCCCTCTTGCTCCGGGTCCCTCCCTGATGATTGATGTAGGCAACCGCCGTCTGGTTGTCTGAGCGGTCCTGAACAGCCCGACCCCTCAGGTGAGGGGTTAAGTGGGCGAGAACCAACCTGATTGCCCTCAATTCCAGAATGTTGATAGGGGCATGGGCCCCACTGACCCTGGAATGTCAGAGACTTCCAGAATCCCCCCCAACCTGTCAGACTGGCATCCGTGGTGACAGTCTCCCAGCAGGGGGCCAGAAAGGACCTGCCCCCCAGCAGGGGGCCAGAAAGGACCTGCCCCCCAGCAGGTTCCCTGAGACCAACCACCACACTAGAGACCGCCTGACCTGAGGGACAAGACAAACACCTGATCCAGGGACAAAGGGTCCCGATCCCATACTGACAAGAGGTGAAGCTGAAGAGGCCTCATTTGGAACTGAGCATATGGAACTGCCTCGAAGCAGGACACCATCAGGCCCACCAGCTGCATTCCCTGCCTGATGGATGAATGGGGACAAGACAGCAGGAGCTGAACTTTCTCTTGAAGGGCCTCCACTTTCTGCTGAGGAAAAAAAAAAGATCTTGACCTGGGCTGAATCCAGAATCATGCCCAGAAAAGACTTCACCATGTGGACCAAGGAGACAGGGAAGATTTGGGGTGATTGATCAGCCGAATGACTTCAGAGTGGACACCACCCTCTGAGTGTCCAGCTCTGCCTGATGGAAGGACTGGGAAGCAATAAGCAAGTCGTCCAGGTAGGGAAGAATGCGGATGCCCTGAGATCTCAGCAGGGCCATCACTCCTGCCAGCACCTTGGTGAATACCCTGGGGGCCGAGGTGAGGCCGAAGGGCAAGGCCACAAATTGGTAGTGCTGATCCTCCAGAGCGAATCTGAGGAACCTCTGATGACCTGGAAAGATAAGCACGTGAAGGTAAGCATCCTTGATATCTACAGAGGTCATGAAGTCCCCTGGGCGTAGGAAAGTCACAGCTGGGCGCAGAGTCTCCATGCGAAAGTGTCTGAAACTGACAAACCTGTTGAGAAGCTTTAAATCCAGGATAGGTCTGATGGACCCATCCTTTTTGGGCACGATGAAAAGATTGGAATAATAGCCTTTGCCCCTTTCCTTCAAGGGTACCAGGCAGATGACACCTAGGTCAGAAGGCCTTGGACAGCCAGGGAGAGACACTGAGCTGACAAGGGGTTTTGAGCTACACGAGATTTTATGAATCTTGGGGCGGCCAGGCTGCAAACTCTATCTTGTAACCAGAGGAAACTACCTCCTGAATCCACCGGTCTGAGACATGATGCCTCCAGACGTGAGCCGAAGCCGTCCCCCCACCCAGATGGGCGAGGGCGCCCCTTCATGCCTGAGGGGGCTTGGGAGAGGACTTAGTCTTGGGACCCCAGGGGGGCCAGGGCGGCCACGTCCTCTGCCCCTGCCCCAATCTCCACAGGCTCCAGCAAAGGAAGCTCCCCGTCCAATTCTGGAGCCCCTGAATGAAGGAGAAAAGGCACCTGAACCCCGAAAGGGCCGGGGCTGCCTTCGACGCTGAGGTAATTTGCCACCTTTAGCAAACAAGTCCAAACATTCCCCAAAGAGGCGCAGCCCCTTAAAGGGAAAACCAGTGAGGGCCTTTTTGGCAGCACTGCCCACTGGCGCAGCCAGACCGAGCGGCGTATTGCCACCAACAAGGCAGAAGCCCTGCCACACATTCTAATGGTATCATCCAGGGCAGAGAGAACATATGCAACTAATTCCTCACAAAGCAGAAGAGCTCTATACTCTTCACTACCAGCATTATCAGGGGCCCCATCTAAAAGACCCCTGAGCAGGCTTTTAACAGCAACAGCCGTGATAGCAGAGGCACAGACCGGACAGAGCACGGTCTCAACACAGGCAAAGGCATGGCAAGCTAGCTGATCCATGTGCCTGTCTTCCCCATCCCTCAAGGTAGTTGTATCAGGGGAATGCATGACAGATGTGTTAGACAACCCCAGAACTGGTGCATCCACCTCTGGAGGACATGACCAACGTTTAACCATTTCAGCAGGAAAGGGATACCTCTTATCCCAACTCTTTGGTATCCCGGGAAGCCGGCTAGGCCTTTCCCACTCCTTGAGAATCAGATTATTAAAGTGGGTTTGTTCAGGAAACTCCAAACGTGGCTTAACAGTATGAAACAGCTCCCCCTGCTGCCGTGGGGCCACGGCAGGAGGAGAGATACAGAGCACTTAAAAAATGTGAGCCAAAAGTCTGTCAGTATCATCTGAAGCCCATGGGTCAGACCCAGAGTCAGCATAACCCTTAGGCTGATCCGCAGATGATTCTGAATCAGAGAATAATTCCCCTTCTTCCAGGGGGGTATAACCAGTAACATCAAAAAACTCCTCAGCTTCCATAGGAAAGAGAGTAACACCGGGTGCCAGGAGCCGCCGCTTAGCAGAAGCCTTACGCAGACCAGAACCAGCAATATGCCTTTCAATGTTGGCTACCCGGGTAGCCAAATCAGGTTGAGACTCCCCACTGGTATGCACCTCACTGAGAGTCAGATGTAAATGTGGGGGGGTAGGTGAAGCCAGAGGAGGCGAAGCACTAGGCCCAGCCACAGGTAAACCAGACTGCAGCGCAAGTACCTGCTGGGAGCAGGGTACACATACCCTGACATCATCACTTATAGGGGATACCCCACACGCCACACACAGCCGGGCTTGTCCCGAAGGAACCCCAAGCACATTATCCTGAGAAGCCTCCATATGGTGATTATCACGGCACAACAGGCCAATAGGGATTGACGCTAATACAAGCAACCCGGGATGCCCCAATAACCCGCTAGGGAAGTGGGATTAATGGTATACAATAGCCCTCCAATAAGAGTTAACACTAAATAGAGGGGATAGGGCCGGGAGAAAGCACAAGTTTGACCCACCTGCAAGACATAAGCAAAAGATCCCATAAGCGATATGCAAAATATACAGTATACATATAATAAATCAGCCCGCAGGGGCACTTACGGACCGCGATAATGAGACACCAGGCACACGCAGCAGAGAAGTAAAATGGCGCCCGCATATACCTCGAGGGGCGGGCTGCGTAGACTGTGATGCAAAACGCGTCATCCGCAGGGCCCGCCCCCCCGAAGAGCGCGAAAACGCGCCCACCTGACCAGACCAGCCAATGATGGTGCAGCGGCGCCTGAGGCGTTGTCGCCGCCGACAGCGGAGCGCAGTACAAACGTGCGTCGGCAGCAAAGAAACCAGTGCAACCAATTCACAGGGAATATATACACACACACGATAATAATACAAGTACACACCCCCCCCCCCCCCGAGAACTACAAAGGAGAGCGAGGGAGAAGCAATGGCCAGCCTAAAGGGAGCCACTGTGGGGACAGGGGGTGAGGGGCATAAAGTGCGGGGCGGGCATCCCATAAGGCTCACCATGGGCCTACCCTTTGGTGGGGGACTGCAGTTGGAGCAGCGCTCCTTAGCACCTGACAGCAGCCTGAGCTGGGAGGCAGCAGAAGGAAACGGGTGGGAATAGTCCTACAGGGCCACAAGCTAATAGCCCCGCTCACCTGCGAGTAGAGAGAGCCATCGTCTAGTAATCGCAGCCAGGACTGCAGAGAAGAACTTGGTATTTATGGGGCCGGGAGGAGCCTCTTTTCTGTCTCTGCAGTCCAGCGCCATCTACTGGAGAGTATATCCCAAGAGTAAGGAATATCTTCTGGAACAGGACGTGCTGTATACTTAGAATAGTTCAACCATCCTGAAAGCATGTCTACTATCACTAAAACATATTTCTTTCTTCACCCTATCTTGGGCATATGGGTGAAGTCAATCTGCAGATGTGTGAATGGGGTTGTTGGGGGGGGTATGTCAGGTGCTCATGTTTTGTTTCTGTGGGTTATTAGGGTTGTTCCTAATGCAGGTGATGCACCTAGAGACATTGTCCTTGGTCACTCTGGGAGGAATCTTTCCCTAACAGTGCACTTGAAGTCTTCAAACCTCTATGTCCTATTCCATGGTATTGGGAAATAAAAAGAGGTGCGCTAGCTATTGTTATACACGGTTTCCCCTCTTTGCACAAAAGTCCATTCTGGTCTTTGTGCATTCCTACCTTTTGCCAATCCTCTAGGTCTTCTGTGCTAGCATGTTTAATCTCTAAGTTAGGATTGGAAAGCAGAATTACTTCGTACTACATATGCTGCATGTGTATGTTCTTGAGAAGGACACATTGTGGGTCGTGTGCAGAGTGGTATCATATCCCAAAGTAAAGGGTGCAGCCATTATCACCCTCATCACACATGAGGCCAGGACTCTGCGACGCGCAGGCATGCCCTATACCTGTCCTGGAAACACCTGCCATAGTTTTACAGTTATCCACTGCAAATAGGTGAAACATCTTGCCATAGTCGGGAGGACCTAACTCTGGGACTGTCACCATAGCATTATTCAAATACACAAAAGCATTACACATTTCAGTAGACCATTTAACACAATTTGTCTTGTCTACACATGTGGCTTGTCTCAGGATGCTGTCATGATAGAAACAATTAGGTATCCATTTGGTGGCAGGTAACCAATCATCAAGAAAGCATGTCTTTCTTGGTTAGTGGGCGGGGCAAACCCACAACAGCAGCAATCCTTTTATGGTTGACCTGTCTTTCTCCTTTTGAGAGAACAAAGCCAAGGGTACTCAACCTTTTCCTGACACAATTGCATCTTTTCTTTAGACACTTTATGACCACTTTAAAAAAGACAATTCAACAGATCCCTCCAAAACTGCAGAGAAGGTTGCCTGCAGCAGGACGGAACCACAGCTGGGAGCCCAAGCCTTAAGAGTGGCTTGGAGGACTGTTGCAAAAACTACAGGTGAATCCACATAGCCCAGGGCAAACATGAACTGAAACAAAAGGCAAAGATGGGTTGTGTCTCCTCGTCCACTGGGACGCTACAAAAAGGTTTTTGTTTTTTTTTTAAATCAATGGTCATAAGGAATGGAGATGAGGAGATGGCATGTCAGGCACTATTGGGGCAATCGGTACCACTAGATTATTTATGGGCCTACGGTCTTGCACAATCTATAGTGTCTGTCTTGTTCCTTAACTGGATTAATGGGGGTGTTGTAAGGAGAGGTGGTCTCCTTTAGGATCCCTTTCTTCAAAAAGTGTTTCACTATGGGCTTCCTTTTCTTTGGCAAGTGGATATTGTTTGTGGTATACAGGGCTAGCCCTTGGTTTCAATGTGGCGTTGTAAGGTATGCAGGAGATAAATCCCACATCCAGCTGGCCCTCAGCCCACAGCTGTAGATCTAGGTCTATATCATCTGTCAAAGTGGATATACCGGGAAAGAGAGCAAGGGAACCAAGCCCTCCATCTATGTCTATCTAGACTGCATGCAACCCCCTTCGACTCTGTGAATACCCTCCTTGATTCTGGTAGTGGGCTTGTGTAGGGGTTGATTTAGGGAGATCAAAACATCCCACAGCTTCTGTCAGTTTCCTATTGAAACTCATTTATATTACACGTAGCCCAGTCAGATACTTGTTCCCTTACTGTCAGCGCATATTGGTGGCTGAGGTTGTTAAGGAATGTCTGGGATAAAATTGTGCATTTCTGCCTCGGTAGTGGCAGTCCTGCCTCGTGTCCAGACTTCCAGAAATCTCTTCCAAAAGTCCAGTACTGTCTCAGAGGATATCTGCTTACATGCCACAGTAGTAGACAGGAAAGACTGATTAGTAAAGGCTCTTTTTATCTCCATCTCTAACTCCCTCACATAGCGTCCCTGCCAGCTTGTGTTTACCCATACGCTTCCTCTGCTGTAACAGGAGGCTGAATGTTAATAGCTTTCATTACCAAGACGTCGCCTTAGTCATGAAAGGGTAGGTTCCTGCATACAAGGTTGGTCCCCTGGACAAAGTCCCTTAACCATATCCATATGAAACTCATCATCACTATCCCGGGGAAATGGACTGCTACTCCCCACTGCCTCTGTCCAGCCTGCCATATTATTGACTCACGGATCAACCAGAGAATAAGACCCACATATAGGAGTTACATAGCATTTACAAGTTTCCCTCATCCTGGGGGGTGGCACACTTTTGCCCTGCTTCTATCCCATTATAATACAGTGGATGGTGCTGTCTTACCTTACAGACACCAGACAATTCCACACACACAAATTATCTTATGCTTCTACGCAACAGAAGATAAGCAAAGGAGTTTTGGAGTTGGTTCCGGCACACTGTCAGGCTGACTATATATTTCACATTTACAGTACTGTATTCTTATATCATATCTGAACTATCTGGAGTCTGTCGAACTGCCTCAGGGTTCCCTTTTTCACAGTTTCTCAGAACAGTCTAATATAGTTTATTTTAGGGTTTCTCAGAACAGTTTAATATAGCTTCTCTTACACACACTGCTATTTGAATGGTGATCGGTCATGGTAAGTGATGATAATATAAAAATAAACTTACCAGACCATTGTATGACCAATCTGTTCAGTACTGTTAGGGCGTAGGCTGCGCTGGCTATCCTGTCCTCCTGCATAGATTGGCCTTCGCACTCCTCAGCACTGGTGACCACTCTTAAACTATGACGCGCACAAGGTTCAGTTTCCCAGAGTGATCTGGTTGTTTTATTATTACAGCTCACATTTATACAACACAGCACAAAGAACTATTTAGGAACTCCTACAATCTAGTGATGGAAGCAAACTAGGTGCTCTTGCCATGTCACATCATTTCCAAGAAATCACGTGCTTTCTGATAAATAGAAACTTAACTTGCAGCAGCTACGTGCCCAAAGCTTTGTAAGATGTCGTGTATACAAAATGGATGCTGTTCACACAAACCAAAGCCATTTATTCCTTCACTGACAAAGCACTGGTCCCTGGGATAGAAGATCTGGTCTCAATGGGAGTTCTCAAGGCTCTTGAACCAACAGCATCTTCAGAGTTGAAAACCATAGTCTCTTCGGCCACCATGGGGCCAGCAATAGAATCGTGGTTACATAGTTACATAGTTAATACGGTTGAAAAAAAATGTCCATCAAGTTCAACCAAGGGTGTTGGGGAAGTTATTTATTTATTTATTTTTTTGCTTCTATCCCATTTGACTGGCAGAAAATTTTGTTTAGAACCCGAGGAGGGATACAAACTGGAGACCAAGTAGCAGCCTTTAACCCTTCTAGTGCCAGCTACGCGAGTCTCACGTAGCTGCCTCTACTCCACTTAAGTGCCAGCTACGTGAGATTCACGTAGCTGACTTTAAACCCCCACAGTAAAAAAAATATAAAATACTCACCTGACCCCTCGTTGGATCCAGCCTGGTCTCCTCTTTAATTTGGTGCCATCCGATCCCCCGTGGGGGGTCGGATGGCTCCAGGAGAGCCCCCGGAATAGCGCCACCCCGCCGTAAAAAAAAAAAAAAAACATTAAAAGTGACATTTACTTACCTGCAGTCGCACTGCCTCCCTCCGGGTCACCTCTTCACTGGGGGGGCCTCCGATCACCCCCCCCCCTGGCTCTTCAGCTTCAGGGGAGCTCCCCCCTCCTCTCCCGACAGGCGCTGCCACCTTGCCATTAAGCCCCACCCCTTTGGGCTTATGACATCACTCACTGGGTGTCGTCCTGCTCCCTGCTGCTCTTCATTCAGATGCGATCATGCTGCAGGAGAGCCCCCGGAATAGCGCCCCCCCCCCCCGCTTCGGCAGCAGCAGCTGCTAACTGTAAAAAAAAAAAAAAAACATTAAAATGACATTTACTTACCTGCAGTCGCGCTGCCTCCCTCCGGGTCACCTCTTTACTGGGGGGGCCTCCGATCGCCCCCCCCCCGGCTCTTCAGCTTCAGGGGAGCTCCCCCCTCCTCTCCCGACAGGCGCCGCCACCTTGCCATTAAGCCCCGCCCCTTTGGGCTTATGACATCACTCACTGGGTGTCGTCCTGCTCCCTGCTGCTCTTTATTCAGATGCGATCATGCTGGCCACAGGAGCAGAGGGGCAGGTGATCAGATCATCACTTGCCCCTCTGCTACTGCAGCCAGCATGATCGCATCTGTCATCACATCGAGGGACAAAGGAGCTTATGTGTCAGTGTGTTTTTTTAATGTTAACCCTTTGTGAACTGGTAAGGGGTCCATGAGACCCCTGTACCAGTTCACAAGGCTGGGGGCTGGCAAATCACCTGCAACTAGCGGGTGACTTGCCATTAACCCCCACACCCCCAATTACCTGCCTCCCTAAAGCCCAGGGGGGGGGGGGGCAGAAGAGCCCCGGGCCCACACAGGCTATGTGGGCTTGTAGGCTGCAGGGACGGGGGCCACAAAAGCTGGCCCCTCCACTCTGTTCCTACAAGCCCCCATAGCTGGTCCCGGGCTGGTTATGACAGGTAAGGGGGACCCTACGTCTTTTTTTATTTTATTTATATTAGCCTAACCCTTAAAATTCCCCCAAAAAATTGGGGGGGGGGGGGGGCCCTATGTCATTTTTTTGGGGAGAGCACTTTATAACATTTACAAATAAAATACAACTACTATCCACACTATAAACATAAGGGGTTAATTAAAAAAAAAGACATATGGTCCCCCCTCCCAGGGGGAGACCCCATTTTTTTTTGTTATTTTAAGGTTTAGGGTTTTCTGTGGTTAGCCTAACCCTAACCCTTAAAATTAAAAAAATGGGGTCCCTATGTCATTTTTTTGGGATTTTTAAGGGTTAGCCTAAGCCTAACCCTTAAAATTCCCCAAAAAATGGGGTCCCCCCCTGGGAGGGGGGACCATATGTCTTTTTTTTAATTAACCCCTTATGTTTATAGTGTGGATAGTAGTTGTATTTTATTTGTAAATGTTATAAAGTGCTCTTTTCAGTTTGGGGGGTCTCCAGGGCAAGAATGCGGGGGCTACTGATACATATGTGGTACCGTTGTAATCGGGAGAAATGGGGCTATCACATGCAATATGGTTTTCATTAATAAAACAAATTTTTTATTTCAAATAAAGGAGACAATTGTCTAAAAAACATTATTTTATTTTTTTGGTTTTTTTTTACGCAAAAATATACAAAAAAAAATGTAGAAAAATTACAAACAAGACATTTCACGTTAAAGCCTAAACTCTGCTGCAAAAAATATGTATATAATTTTTCTGGAAATGCTAGCAAAAATTACGGTTAAAAATGGCGCAAAATGAGGAAAATGACCTGTCAACAGAGGGTGACAAAAAGTAGGCTGGCAATTAACCAAAAGCAATTTCATCTGCACTGCCTCGATGCGAGACACCAATAGGCCCAACAGACCTATTCCTTGATGAATCGTCAGATAAGGGCGGGTCAAAAGAACCTGTACCCTGGCCTGAAGTGAGTCTCTTCTGTTATGGAAAAATACCTGGCCTGAGTTGTATTGAATGAGGTTCCCGGGGGAACTATCCAGCCGAAGTTTTTTAGCGTTCATAAGAGATAAGAGTCTAATGTATCCTTCAGAGCCTCCTGAAAGGATGGGGCACTGATCAATACGAACCTGTTGAGGCCCTTGAGATCTAATATTGGATGCACAGAACAGTTCTTTTTGAGAATTAGGAACAAATGGGAGTAAAAATCCTGACCTCTCTCTGAAAAGGGAACATGACAAAACTACTCTGATCTGTAAAAGGTGAGTTACAGCGGATCTGAAGGTTTCTGTTTTCCCCAGATTTTGGGATACCTTCGACCAAAAGAACCTCCGATGAGGTCTGCCCCCTAGTTCGATCTTGTAACCCGAGGAAACAACCCACTTAAAAAAGACGTGCAGGAGCGAGGAGGCGGGAGAAGGAGGGGACGCAAGGCGGGGGGCCAGGCCACCAGTCCTTTATGTGACCAAAACATCCCCCGCAAGATACTGCCAGAAAACACCTACCTGAGAGAGCACAAGCGCAGAGAGGCACCCGCAGAAAGATGGCGGCCCGAACACCGCTCCGTGACAGTGAGGGAGGGGAAGACGAGCCCCGGGAGCCGAGAAAGCCCCGCCCCTCCAAAATGGCCAATCAGCGCGCGGTCCCGCCCCCCTGCGGCGTCATCGCAAGCCAGACCAGCGAACCGCGCTCAGCCTCCAAGACGGGACCGGCGGAGCAACCTGCCGGTCCCAAGTGCGCAACACACACACACACGCTCATCTCCCTCTATCACCCCTGTGCAGGCCGGACACGCCAGGCTGCAAGCGCCGAGCACGGCGCTCAGCCACAGGCGGGATGGCGGCGCAGCGCGCCGCGAGGCCCCGCCCCCCCGGCTCCTGAGGGGAGAAACGCCAACTCACACCAGCAGCAGCTGAAGTAAAGACACACACACAAGGCAGATCCAGACAAAAAACCGCCACAGTAAACAGCGCAGGAGCCCTCACAAAACCAGCCAGCGCAGCAGCCACACTCACACAACCATGTCACCGGTCCCAAAGCGCGCCACACACCCCGGAGTGAGGAATAACTAATGTCCCAGGGCTAGGCACATCCTGAACCGCTAACTTCCACTAATTAAATGGGGGCATCCCACATCCGGATCACCACTCCGGGAATCCCGCTATGCCCCGCAATGAAGGGTCGAGCGGAGGAGCTAATCTCCTAGGCACCAAAGGTGCCGGCTACCTTTTGCCCGGCCTACAGCCGAAGCTGGGAGGCTGCCAGTTAACAAGTATGCTACAAAACAAGAGCCGGGCAGAAATAGACCACGGGGGGGTGGGGCCGGGGGGATACCCCGGCTACCTGCAAGCAGGAGACTTCTTTCTTCTGTCTTGTCGCCACCTTGCAGAGAACAACACTGGGTGATTGTTGGGAGGTACCAGGTATGTATAGACCGGGAGGGGCCTGTTGAATTTTTGGAGATTCTCTGCAATGCTGCCACCTAGCGGTGAGTTAACCCTATTGTAATTATTAATGTTTGAAGTGGGGTGTGTGACATACTTAGAATAAGGTCTTAACCAGCGGGTGTAAAGCAAAAGACCTCTGGAAGAAAACCGACAGAGCAGAAACCTGTCCTTTCAAGGTACTAAGCTGGAAACCAAGATCCAGATTATGCTGAAGAAACTCCAAAATCCTGGGTATTGAAAAAACCCTGCAAGGCAAGGCCCTAGCCTCACACCAATCAATATAGGACCTCCAAGTCCTATAGTAAATGCCAGAGGAGGACCGCTTCCTAGCCCTAATCAGGGTCTGAACAACAGCCTCAGACAAACCTTCCTCCTTCAGGATGAAGGTTTCAGCAGCCAAGCCGTCAAAGCCAGCGTTTGTAAATTGGGGTAAAGTAGATGACCCTGAGATAGCAGGTCCGGCAACAAGGGGAGCCGGTACTGGTTTACGGCCATCCTTACGACGTCTGCGTACCAAGCCCTTCTTGGCCACCTTGGAGCCACCAGAATCGCTGGTGCCCCCTCTAGAACCAGTTTGCGAACTACCTTGCCCAGCATGGAGACAGGTGGAAACAGGTACAGAAACCCCAACTCCTTCCAAGCCAGTGACAAGGCATCCACTGCCAGAGACAGAGGATCCTGAGACAGAGACACAAAGGCCGGAAGTTTGTGATTGTGCCTCGAGGCAAAGAGATCCACCTCCGGAGTCCCCCACCTGAGGCAAAGATCCAGAAAAACCTCGGGGTTGAGAGACCACTCTCCGTGGCGAGAGGATCCCCTGCTCAGGGAATCCGCCTGCGTGTTCTCCACTCCTGGAATGTAGACTGCCGAAAGGCAAGGAACATTGCTCTCCGCCCAGTGCAGGATCAGAGAGACTTCCCTGAGGGCACTCCTGCTGCGAGTCCCTCCTTGGTGATTTATGTAAGCTACTTCCATTCGGTTGTCCGAACGAACCTGCACCGGAAGACCCCGTAAATGTGGGGTCAGCCGAGCCAGAACCAGTCGAACGGCTCTGAGCTCCAAGACATTGATGGGGGTGTGAGCCTTCTGGGGACCCCACACCCCGCTGAACTGATGACTCTTCCAATACCCTCCCCAGCCCGACAGGCTGGCATCCGTGGTAACCGTCTCCCAACAAGGGATCAGAAAGGATCTGCCCTTCAGATTGCTCGAGTCCAGCCACCGCCGAAAGGACTGCCGAACCCTGGGAGACATCCTGAAAGGTTGGTCCAATGACTGAGGGCACCTGTCCCAATACGTCAATAGGTGAAGTTGAAGAGATCTCATGTGAAACTGTGCAAACGGCACCGCCTCGAAGGAGGATACCATCAAACCCACCAGTTTCATCCCCTGTCAGATAGAGGGACAAGGACTGTCCAGAAGAAGGCAGATCAAGCCCTGAATCCCCTGCACCTTGGACTGGGGCAGAAACACTCTGGCCCGAATGGTATCCAGATTCATGTCCAGAAATGAAATCACACGAGACGGGGAGAGAGAAGACTTGGTGCGGTTGATCACCCACCCGAACTTTCCAGGATCGACACCACCTGGTGGGTGTCCACCAGCCTGACGGAGGGAAAGAGCTGAGATCAACAGGTCGTCCAGATAAGGCACAATGCGAATGCCCTGAGATCTGAGCAGAGCCATTATGCCCGCCAAAACCTTGGTGAAGACCCTCGGTGCCGAGGTCAGACCGAAGGGAAGAGCTACAAATTGATAATGTTGATCCTCCACCGCAAAAACGGAGGAATCTCTGATGTGCCTGAAAAATCAGAACATGCAGATACGCATCCTTGATGTCTATGGATGTCATAAAATCCCCTTGGCGAAGGGAATTGATAGCCAAGCGCAGAGTCTCCATGCGGAACTTTTTGGCTCTGATAAACCTGTCGAGAACCTTGAGATCTAGATTGGGTCTCACCGAACCCTCCTTTTTGGGAACTGCGAAAAGGTTGGAGTAGAAACCCCTGCCTCTCTCCGACAGAGGCACCAGGCATATAACCCCCATGTCCAGAAGGTTTTTTACTGCTAACAGGAGCCCCTGTGCAGCCTAAGGGTCCGAGGGCACCCCGAGAGCTTAAGAATCTTGGAGGCGGCCAGTACTCGAACTCCAGTTTGTACCCGGAGGAGACCACTTCCAAGATCCAATTGTCTGTGACCTCCCGGGCCCAGACCTGGAAGAAGAGCCGCAGCAGTCCCCCCACCCTTGCGGGTGAGGGCGCCCCCTTCATTGCTGAGCCGGTTTAACGGCCGGCTTGGGCCCCAGGCAGGCGCGGGACGTGCCCAACCTCTGCCTCTGTTCCAGGACGAGCCCCTGACAACTGAAAAAGGCCAAACCCCTAGACACTCTGGCCCCTCGAAAGGAAGGAGTGAACGAGCCCGCCCCCCAAAAGGGGCAGCGCTGTTTCCTCCGCTGAGGTAACTTACCTCCTTTAGCAACAGCATCCAATTTATCTCCAAACAGCCGCGAACCCAAGAAGGGAAGAGCTGTGAGCGACTTCTTGGCCCCAACGTCCATTGTCCACTGGCTGAGCCAGACCAATCTGCGCATAGCCACCAGTAAGGCTGACGTCCTACTACACACGACAATAGAGTCTTCCATCGCAGCCATGACAAAATCCATGAACAATTCGCATTTCTTAAGGATAGCGAACTCAGTGCCAGCTGGATCAAACTGAGCGTTATTCAGCCAGTCCCTGATAAGAGACCTGGTAGCAAGCGACACCAGGGCAGATGCACTAACAGGCCGCAGGGCCGAGCCCACGTTGGCAAATACGTGGCACGCCATCTGATCAAGGCGCTTATCCTCGCCATCCTTAAGAGAAGTGGCGTCGGGGGTGTTCAGCACAGAAGGCGTGTCGACCTCGGGAGGAGAAGACCAGCGCTTAACCGCCTCCACCGGAAAAGGATATTTCTTATCCCATCCCTGAGGCACACCAGGAAGCTGACTGGGCCTCTCCCATAAGGATCAGCGCATCAAAATGACCCTGGGTAGAGAATTCCAGACGGGGCTTGCAGGCCCCAAAAAATTCCCCCTTCTTAAAGTGGACCAACACCCAGGATTTTGACTATCCTGGGTTTTGGTCCACTTCGGCGGGGCACCCCGATCGGGGGTGCCCCGCTGTGTGAAACCCCACAGAAAGCCCCAAAATCTTACCTGTCCCCGCTGCCACGTGACTGGACGGTCCAATCCCCGCCAATGTCCAGTCAGGGATCAGGAACGTCCAAGCGGCTGCCGCCTCCGCCGCCTCCCTCGCGTCACTTTCGGCACGCGCGCCCCCGCCGGCCATTCGCAGACGGCCGGCGCGGGCGCGCGCACGTCTACAGGGGCGCGAGGGAGGCGGCGGCGGAAGATCAGGTAAGCGATTTGGGGTGTCTGGGGGGGGTTTCACCCCACGGGACATCCCGATCTCGGATGTCCCGCGGGGTGGGAGGTGATCGGCCCGGGAATCTTATAGATTTCCGGGCCGATCACCTCTCGGTGTTGGTCCACTTTAAGAGGGGGCGCCTCAGGCGGTTCAATATCCAACACCTCCAATAAATGTGACAACACAGTGGCCGTATCTACGGCATCCCCCAGCGCCTGCCCGACATTGGAATTCCCAGACTGAACATAGTCAGCCTCTGATTCCTGATACAATTCCCCCTCCTCTAACGGGAAATAATCTGACAAATCAGCTGACTCGTCGTCAATATCCCACAATGGCTGGGCCGACGACAAATGTCTCTTTTTAGCCTGAGCCTTCAAGCCCACCGTGCTAGCAATAATTTTCTCGATGCTGGCCAACCTAGCCCAAACAGCAGAAAGCGACTCCCCACAGGTACCAATGTCACTTGGGGTACGGATAAGGTGGGGAGGGGAAGGCGATGAAGCGGGAGGAGCCGACCCAGAAGGCTGGGTACCAGACTGCCGCGTTATGGCCTTTTGTGCGCATGGTATACAGATCAGCACATTCTCCCCGTAAGGGATACCCCACACCCCACACATGGCCCAGATTGTCCCAGAGGGAGCCCGAGCCCAGTATCCTGCGGAGCCTCCATATGGTGAATTTTTTGTGGTCAGTCGCAAGACCGCAGGGAATTACGCATAAGCAACCCGGGATGCCCCTTAAAAGTTTTAGGTGGACAATTTTACACTAGGGACCCCAGGACCAGGAGGGACCCCTTAATATGCACATATACAGGGCCACCTGTAACACACAAAACAAGCAACATAAGTGCAGAGCTGTGTAAAAATGGCCATAACCTTACATGTAAAAGACCACAGCATTTGATCTTGCAGCCACACAATATAAATATATATATATATATATATATATATATATATATATGCATATCCCAGCCAGACAGTGTAGTTAATGCACACACACACACATGCTCTAGACCAGTGGGGGCCCCCGCTAAAGAGGAGCCCCCACACACACACAAGCTAAGGAAGTGGCCATCAGACCCTTACCACACCGATTGCTATGCAGCCTGCTCAAGAAGATGGCCCCCACGAAGCCTCATGCCTGAGGAGGGAGAGCAGGGGGAGGGCGGGCCAGGGCAGAACGTGCGTTTGCCGAGGAAACGCCCCCCTCCCAGCAACGCGGACCCCTAGAGAACGAGCAAGCAATCGCACCAAAGAAGGGGGCGGGGCTACCGCAGCCACGCTGAGAGCCCGGCCCCGCCCCCTTCCCGAACGCAGCCTGAGGGGGAGAAGCTCCCCCAGTCTGCCATTAGTCCCTGGTATGCCAGTAAGGCAGTATGACACTCACACACAAACACAGTAAAAGACACTCAGCACACAGGGAACAAGCTGGGGAAAACGAAATATCGGCCAGGCAACCCCCCCCCCCCCCCCCCCGGAGGGGAATAAGGGACCCGGAAGGGGGGGGGGAAATCCTTCCAGAAGCCTAAAGGGACGGGGCATCCCACACAAGGATCACCAAGAAACCTGGATAACCGCCTACCCCATAATGAGGTCTCACCGTGGAGCAGTGCTCCTTCCGCACCCATAGGGTGCTGCCTACCTTCACCAGGACCCGCAGCCTAAGCTGGGAGGCAATTTAGAAGGGTCCTGACAGTAATAGGGATAATAGAAGGCCGGGCGCGAGCCCGGCTTACCTGTAAGTAAAGAAGTCTTCATCTTCTGTCTTGTTGCCTTCCATGCAGAGAAGGAACAGGGAATTGGTGGGAGGTCCCAGGTATATATGGACCGGGAGGGACCTTTTTTGCATATTCATCCCTGCAGAAGTACGCCCTCTACTGGAGATTACCCAGATGTCATAAAGACCGAAGTAGAGTGTATGGCACACTTAGAATAAACAACAAGACCAGATATTTTAGTGGTGATGCAGGTATGAACATGGTTATTAAAAAAAACAAAAACTTTATAAAACACAAACATTTTATTGCTTGAAGAATACAGCATATGGAAAAAGCACAGGAACTTTTAAAAGAAAATTACACAAGGATCCAACTATCACATAAACACTTGAGAAGGCAGTGATATTCTCCTAAAACACTGCATACTGAAAATCAGGTTTGTGAAAGATCTATTATCATTTTTCAGGAAAGAGACCTTGTGTTCAAGAAAAATCAGGGCACTAGCATGTTGGAAACCTTCTGGCTATGTTAGACAGGACTACCTTGTTTTTTAAACCACATCACACATGCCAATAAAAAAAGAAAATTAATGGTACCCCACCTTGTGTCAGAGCTGTCAAGCAGCACCCAACTAAAATTAAAAAAATCCAATGTATGGACTAAACCCCATCAATTTCTTTACACCAAAGTCACCCCAGGTAAGTAAAATAGGGGAATGTCATGGTAAGAACTAGCTGCTGTTGCTAACCTCTGTGCCAAGTTCTCTTTATCTACTTTAGAAATTATGTCTGGCAATTTTTTTCCTGGTTGCCCCAGGAGCTGCCATATTAATCTGACAGACACAGTTGCAGTTTTTAGAACAGGTGGCACTGCACTGAACATCAGTGGTGAAATATACTTGATTCTGCTCCCGTGTATTTTATTTACCCTGGACTTTCTATTGCTGCGATTGTATGTAGGCCACAACTCACTTTGGACCATCTCTAATGTTACCAAACTCTTGTAGTATAGATCTACGTTTACATCTAGCATTGCAGATGGCTGAATTGCTGTTCAAGGCACAAGTTCTATATGCTACATTTTGCATTCTTAGTTAAGTCTATGGCAAAATACTACACAAAAACAACACTATGCTAAAACTGCACAAATTTATGCAGCTCATAGATGTGACCTTGCCCATAGCAAATTAATAGGCAATTAATTTCCGGAAGGGAAGGGGGGATCCAACCAGGTGGAAAACTTAGTTATGCCTTGCAGCAAGAACCCTAATTTATTATTTGAACAGATTGTTCAGATACTGTTATACTACAAGGTTTTGGCAAGACAGAATTAATAGAAATAATGGTTATTGTTCAACTTGATTATAAAAGAAGTGTGGCAATCATTAAGAACAGAACAGATTAGTTGGATCGAACATGCTCGAGTAGGTTATAGAGGACAATCCTGCGCATACATTTGCCCCAAAACTCACCTAGATATTGGTGAATTATACAGACATATTTATATACTTCTATCTACACACAACGAAGGCAATCAACCCAACTTGCCTCCATTTAGGAGCCTGATGAGTCCAACATTTGCTTAAAAAAAAAAAAAAAGAAAAAGAAAATTGTACAAACTATACAAAGCGGAGACCGTTGCTTCATTACTGTTAAATCTGGCAGGTAAAACATGAAGCTTTAAGCAGCACCGATATATAAATTATGACACAAAAACCTGGTGAATTCCAGGTTGTATAGAGGAGGCATTTATTATGTTGTGCTTTGAATGCAGAAAAAAGGGCTGAAAGTCTAAATGAAATGTGGACATAAAAAACCCAACTTAAAAAAATAACTGTTAAGTGTGCAGTATTTACATAAAAGCCTCCGCCGCTGCCTGTCTCACATCACAAACATGCTAGAAATGATTTATGATACACATTTCCAACTTTTCTTATGTCACCAACATGCAACACTTGGAAATTTGCCCACATTAAGTTACATCCCTCTAGGGGTTATGTCTTGTTGCCTTATAAAAAAAAAAAAAAAAATTACTCTTACTTGGTGACGTTTTATTGAGGCCGTCCTTTCCTTAAAGCAGCTCAAAACCCTCATGGTACCCTAAAATAGGATGGGCAGCTGTGTGAAACCCCCAGAGTGCTAGTAAACTCCCCTATACCAGCGGCTCCCACGATGCCATTATCACTGGTGGCCGCAAGAATGCAGGGGATGCAGCCACCCAGCACTTTTGAGATCAGCCAGTTCTCGATCTAAAAAGTGGCTTCAGCGTTGGAACCCCCCCCTTTTTTTTAACCAGGTCACTGCTGAGCTGGCAGAATCACCCGAGGTGGGGAGGGCTATGGGGGTCCTAGACAGGGGTTTGTTCTACATTACAGTAAATCAAAAAACTTGGAATTTTCTACTGGAATAGAATATGTGACCTTTGGACAGATTCCCTAGAGGTAGAGGATAAAACTAAAAAGACAGGAGAAGACACCCTCCAAGGTCCCACAGAAGAACCAGATGGGGACATCTCAATATTAGAACATAAAGGAAACCTATTTAAATATGGCAGGTGTTTGATCACCAAAGTGTTTTGTAAATTAACACTGATTGACAGCTTTCCATCTAAGAGATAATCAATAAATGGGCATTTAAAGGTCTGGAGAGGAGCATGGATCAGATTCTGTCCATCTTCCCAGTAACATTGCCAGTTGAAAAAGTGTGGTACTGTCTCATCACGCTATGTTGCATTAATGCCTTGTTCACATGACCTAGAAACATGAAAAGGGAACCCCAATTTCATGGACTTTTCACAGGCATCAGACCAGGGGTTGCCAGAGGGCATGAGGCCACCATCCAACCTACCTTCCACTTGCTCCTGCGCAGCTCACTGGTCTCCTGAAGTTCTGCTATGAGAAGCAGCATGGCCTCATTGGGGGGGGGGGGGCATGGCCTGTATACAAAGGCTCCCGGGAGCAGATGGAAGGTAAGCAAGGAGCCTTGTGCCCTTCTGGCAACCACTGGGTCTGAGGTCTGGTTGTTTATTAAATGGTCTAGGCTTGTGTTTCCCAAACGTGTCCACAAGGCTCGCCAGCAGACCACGTTTTACAAATCCCCACACAGGAAGTACTTCAGTACTACTGAAGCTCTAGATAGTTCACCCGTGCGGATCCATAAAACATGACCAGGACTTGGAAAACACTGCATAGGCATTTGTTGAGCATGTAGAAGAAAACATATTTAAACAGTAATAAATTTGTTTTGGCACCATAAATGCAGTTCAGTTGCTATAAAGTTGATAATACTAGCATGACTGACTTATGAATGCAGCACAACTGCTACTAATCAAATGTCATGCTATCAACCACAGGGTAAATAAGTCTTAGAGGCCAACTCCCATGGGGAAGGGGGGCTTTTGGGAGGAAATGACAACGCAGATGTTAAACACAGCAGTACAGCCAGAAGTCAAGCTCTTGGTAGGAAAGTACCTACCCTGGAGTGCAGGTATTTCTTAATCACATGCCTAATCCAGTTGGGCTTTAAATCAATACTGTGCTCAGAAAAAGCTGACAGCACAGCTAGCTGCAACTTTCAGCCCAGAGCCAAGGTCAGTGATCAGCACTGCAATTTGGCCAATAGACTCTTATGTTGGTGTCAAGAGTCCCTGCACAACCAGGTGATTTATCAGACCACGCCCAGAGGGAATAGGATAGCCATGCTAAAATTTAACAGACAGATTAAATTATACCTAGTGGTGGCCATTTGTTTGCCAGTTTCCAAGGACAGTATTGCTTTAATTCCTACAGCAAAACCAAGTTCTGAAGAATTTAACAGTTTAGCATGAACACGAATGACATATGCATATGTTTATAAGAGTAGACCACTGGCAATGTATTTTTCTGGCACCAGTCTTGGTAAATCTGCAGCAAATTCCTGCAGTTACATCAGATGACATCTCCATGGTCATTTGAAGCACCTCTAACCAAAAGGGCAGCTAACCTGGCCCAAGGGACAAGGTTAAGGGGTAAAAGTCAAGGATCTAGAAACAGGTATATGAGATTCATCTGAGGGAACATTACATTTGACAATTCTTCTATCCAGTAGAATAGTAACCAATGACAGCAGCTTTAATGTGGAATAAATGTTTGGCAGACAATTGACTGCCTTACCTTAAGCTCATCTACAGTTTTCAAGTCAGCCAAACTTTGACCATGACTCCTTAGAAAAGTTGTACTCTTAACAATTGTTAAAAAAAATAGGGGGAGTGGGCATTTCAGTTTAAGAGTACAACATGTCTACAGCGGCATATGGCATTTTCTCTTTAACAAAACATGAACCTACCTTAGGATTGAAACCATTACCACACTGAGCAATTTAATAACAAAAACGTCGGCCCAGACACACCTCTGAAAACCTTTAGGCATGAATCACTGAATCTACGGATTTCATTTGAGGACAGGAACATTTTAAAAAACATAGCATGTTGAAAAATCTAAATCCTAAAAGATGCCAACCCAAAGAGGACAGCATATATGCATTTTCTATCACTGCCTGACAGCAGAGCCACTCTTGTACAAGGTTTGTATCTTGCATCTTCTTGATCCTTGCATCTTTGCGTCCAATGTAGCACTCTGCTAGAGACTGCTAGTTCAGTCTATTAAAATAAGGCACATACAACACATAAGGGTTCATTATGACCACATACCAAAATGAGACCCAATGTTCATGCAGCTCCTAACTGCTTATTATACAAACCACCACCAACCTTGCATATGTGCCTTATTTCAAAGAACATTTACACTGAACATTACTACTTTACAATCGACTGATACAACCCTATCCCACCCCAAAAATTAAAAAAAATTCCTAAGATTTTTTTTTCCTTTAAGTTTAGTTTAAAAGGGAAATGCAAATAGGTTTTAGAGCTTCTGTATAAATCTCACTATTTAATAAAGTTGTAGTTTGGTATAACACTGCTTATTGATCAAGTAAATGACTCATTGCTAATATAAAATTCCATAAAGACCATTAAAAATTCTCTACCAATATGATACTGAACCTTACGTGTGTCAACAGTTCGAAACAGGGGTGTATGTACATGTACGGAGCATATAGGAGCAGAGACTTTACAGACATCCCCAAATACCAATTCAGTCCACCAAAGACGCATTAAAAAAAAACTTCCAGGTAAGCGTTTCTTCACGGATTTCATAGTGTGCGCAAGAACGATTAAGAAAGGGAAGACGTAACAGGGAAGATTTAGATATCATCTTCCTCCTCGTCCTGTGAGGAGCCTGCCTGGTTGGTTGCGCTGGCCGAGGCGGCGGCGAGCTGTGCCTGCTGTGCGGCTTGTTGCATTTGTAGCCATTCTTGTTGGGCTAATTCTGCTTGTTGCTGTCTGGCCTGGAATAAAGCAGAGTATAGTCTTAGACAAGCAAGCGCCTTCTGGGAAATACTCCTAGATACAATGGCACACAGTTTAGAGGTGCTTCTAGCAGGTTGTTCAAGGTTTCCTGGTTTCACTACAGACCAAGGCAACAAGCAAGTAATCCCAGTGAGGTTGGAATAAAGATCTAGGGAAACCATAAACTGTACAGAGAAAATATGCTGGACGCTCGCAGGGGTGGTGCTTAAAGGGAAACCCCTCCCCCAATGGCTTAATGCCATTTGGGCAGCGTTTCAATAATATATAAAGCACTAAAATCAAAATGGTGTGGGGTCTCGAAAAACAGGCTGTCTGGCTGGACTAGCACATTACAGCAACGGGAGAAGAAAAAAAACATGTGTCCTGCACCGCTACATCAATTGCAATTAATGGAGAGGGCAGCCACACTCCATGGTCGAGTTGCGATTCTGTCCCGTCATCAATCACGTCCCCTATGTGGGAGGCGGCAGCTGCAGCGGGGGCCCGATAAAGTGATCGGGAGAGACTTGGAGCATCGGACCTGCAGTGACTAGCGGCGCAGGACAAAAAGTACCCTTTTGGGGTATTTTCCCTGCTGTAGGACTATAAGGCAGCACCCCACCATCACCTACTGATGAGGTTTTTTGTTATTAAATGTCCTGGACGTGAGGCTAAAGCTCCATAATGGGTCACAAAAGCAAACACATTAAAAAGGTTTGACCTCCACCAATACTATACATAATGTGTTTTCTTACCTTTGCAAATAATTCTTGCTGCTGCCTTAAAAGTTCTTCTTCGGGAATGCCAAGGTTTTCTAAACGCGAACTAGCCTTTCTTCTTTTTAACGCTACGGTTTTGCACTCTTGCAGGACTTCTTTGACTTCACTGATATAGGAACCAAAACCCAAACTTTCTAATGCTAAAATTCAGAAAAATGGTACATTACAAAACTAAAAAACAGTCAGTGAGGCAAATAAAAGCTATACTACATCCAGAACCAAACATTAAAACACATTTTGGGATAGAAGTAGCTCTGTAGCCAGAACTTACCTACTTTACCCATTGCTTTGCAAGTACAAGTCAATCGCTGTCCATTTAAATATGTGGGCTCAGTCATATAGGCAATCGCAACTGCGCTATAAGTGCCAAAAGCAACGTCCCATAGACCACTGCACATTTTAAATAAAATTGCTATACACGAAATTTCAAGGAAAAAAAAGAAAAAGCACTCCAAAAGTTTTGAAAATGATATACTGGTATATGATTTACATAACTTCTGGATGGCTGGCTCTTCTTAAAATTTCTTGTCAAAAGCTCTACATGCAGCGATTATGGAAATTAGAGATTGGAATTCAATTCTCCTAAATTGTATTGCAATTATCAGAAAAATACAATGTAACTGTCTTGGTGTGACCTTAGCAAAGGAGAAATAAATATGCTGTAGAGGTTTCTCTACCTCCTCGACCTGCAACTGCCAGGCTCCAGGTGCACTCCAGGAAGCCAAAATCTTTTAAAGCAGGGGGGCACAACCTATTGAGCCACTTAAATGATTTGTAACCAGGATGCAGGCCACAATGAATAGGTTCAGAATTTTATTTGGAAAAGCATAATGAAGATTTTCTACAACTATGAGGATACCCGGTGTCTCTTCAAACAACACTGGTATGTCCTTTCACCACACCCCTAGGTTCATGTCATAATACACACATGCTACGGTTGTGCCAATTAACTTACCTTTCTAGATAGATGCTTCCCTTAATTATAGCCTTCTCCCATCAGTGCCATATCTTAACTATGTTCCTAGAACTCAACATATCTAAGATCCCACCAATGCTAAGCATACAATTATTATAGAAAAACTATTTCACCAAATTATTCTGCCAAAGACTTCACTCAGGGGTGGTATTGTATAATCAATCATGTCACAGCTTCCCTGCAGCCACCTCCATTTAACAATGCACACCTCTTATGTCACACTGCCATCACCTATCCTTATTGGAACCCTATTTTACTAACTTTACACGCCCTTTTATTTATCCCTCCCCCTTTCCCGACAGCAGGTCAGGGCCACATCAGATGGCTCTGAGGGCCACAGATGAGCATGTTTGATTTAAAGGCGATTGCCCTGAGCCTGTTCCCATAAGGAAAATCAGGAATAATCCTGATTAGCTACCTCTTTCTGCAGCATCTCTCACCCCATACCCCTCTCTGGTCACACTATGTTCTGGCAGTCTGGAGACGCTCTTATCCTGCAGAATTTCTCACCCCCTTTTTATGATCCCACCAT
This sequence comes from Gastrophryne carolinensis, assembly GCA_027917425.1. Taxonomy (NCBI): domain Eukaryota; kingdom Metazoa; phylum Chordata; class Amphibia; order Anura; family Microhylidae; genus Gastrophryne; species Gastrophryne carolinensis. The sequence goes on from CM051235.1 coordinate 466,440,547, forward strand.
GTGCATCATAGCCAGAGGCACAACAATGCACTTTTTTTTTACTATGATATATGTAAAGCACACAGTGTGTGCTGTTGCCACATCCATCGTTTCTACTCATGTTTTTCTCTGCATCTCCAATGCTGTAATACTTTTACAAATAACATAGGAACTACAGGGTCTTTTTGAATACAGATTGGCGTTTGGGACAGTGCAACATGTAGCCCCAGACAATGGAATAATAACCAGCCTTGACTTTAGTATAACTTTAAGCAAAGAGCAAAACCACAACGAAAAGGCATCCTGTTACATAACACATAGCAATGCCTCTGATGCGAATAAAGAAAATCTTTTCTGTGCAAAATCTGTCTAAATTTCAGGCTCCTTCAATACTCAACAGAGGGCACCAAAGAGCCACATGTCAGAAGACTGACAAGACTTTCTAGAGCCAAAAGCCTAATGCTACTGCTCTTACAAACATGAACATTTTTGGACAGGGTTTAAAGTAATTCAACAGGCAAAATGCAGTAGACAGTTGTCCGGGAGGATAAGGCATCATAAGAAGCCCCATGTTTAACTGGTAACAAGGAGAGACAAGATAAACTCCTCTTTTTCCTTTATTTTCCTCCTTTTTTATATGCTGATGAACTATTTAAATATATACAAGCTCCACTAGGACTATGGCATCCCAGGAAAGGATATAGTGGTCTAGCAGATAGGGTGAGCCTGACGCCCAGGAGTGCAAGAAGAGAAAAACACAATTCTACAAAGAAAAATCACAGAATTGTATTTTCTCTTATATTACACTCCAGGGCATCGGGAAGTCAGAAAGGAACGAGACCCCCAAAAGCAGCATCCTTAATTCAAGGTTGGATCCCAATTGTTAAGCTTATTCCTCTACCTGAGGAGTAAGCCATTCCAAACATCAAACCTTAACTGAGGAGCTTACTATTGTCTGTAATACCTTTCCACCAAAGGTAGCATTGGCCAAGGCTCTAAAGTCTAACTTACAAAATTTGGTGAATGTATAAACTGAAGACCAAGTAGCAGCCTTGCATACCTGCTCTACTGAAGCCTGGTGCTGAAAGGCCCAGGAAGCTCCGATAGCTTGTGTAGAGTAGGCCATATACCGAAAAGGATGATTCTTCCCCTTGGAGATGTATGCCCTTATCACCACCTTTCTAATCCATCAGCAGATGGTAGACTTTACCGTGGCCCCTAAAAAAGTCAGACTTGAGGATTCTAACTACTTCCAAGGAGTGGAAGACGCTTTCCTAACCGGAGCAGGACATAAGAAGGGAAAAACCAACACCTCTTTAAGATGCCAACGGGGTGCCACCAAAATGGTTGGGATTACCTCACAGGCTATCTTTCTTAGTACTTGACCTAGGAGCGGAAACGGAGAGAATGCATAGAGAAGCCTGAATGCCGACCAAGGCAGGGTCAGGGCATCTGTTGCTATAGCTAGAGGGTCCTGAGACCGGGAGAAAAATCTTGAAACCTTCTGATTGACAAGAAGAGATCTACATTATGGAGCCCCCAGAGCATGCATAGGGCTTGAAAAATCATCTGATCCAAGACTGCCCTGCTTAGATGATCGGCTTGCATATTGTCCACTCCTGGTATGTGGATCACAGAGATGCATGTAACATGCTTCTCACCCCAGAGCAAGATCCTGCTCAGCTTCTTGAGAGCTCTCCTGCTTCTGGCGCCCTCTGGATGATTGATATATGTCACCGCTGTCAGGACGTTGGATTCTGTAATTCTGACAGGATAAGCCCCTCAGATCTAAAGCCCAATGTGTGAAAGACAGTAGAATTGCCCTCAGTTCCAGGATATTTATTGGAAGTCTGCTCTCCCCTGGCCCCCACAGAGCCACACATTTCCAAAGGCGGACAAAAAACGGTTGAGGCCCTTAAGATCTAATATTGGGCGCACAGAACCATCCTTCTTGGGGAGGAACAAATCAGAGACCTCTCTCTTAGAGTAACATAATGGACTACCCCTAGCTGTAACAGGTGAGCTACAGCGGATCTCAATGCTTCTGCCAGAGGTCAGGGATACCCCTTGACAGAAAAAAACATTTGAGGAGGTCTGGCCCCAAATTCAATCTTGTAACCTGAATACACTATGTCCTGTATCCACGCATTGGTTACATGGAGCTACCAAAACAGGGAAAAATGCAGAAGATGTCCACCCACTGGACAGGGTGAGGGTGTCCCTTCATGTCTGAGGGGGCTTAGCCTTATTTTGCCAGAAAGATTTGGCCTTGTTCTGGGTCTCTAAAATTCCCCTCGCTGTCTAGAGGAGAAGAAACCTCTACCACTGCGAAAAGGCAGTATTGGAAGATCTATGAAAGAAGGGGTTAGATCATCTTCTGTGGCTCTCTTTGCAATGTCATCCAAATACTCCCAAAAAAGCCCCCCCCCCCCCCAGAAAAGGAAAACCCATCAGGGTCCTGTTGGAAGTTGCAACTGCCAACCATAAAGAACGCCTCAGAGCCAAACCGCTCGCATGAAGACTGATATCATTCATAAAAGAAATAACATACATATAAATTTCTATGCTGGACTCAAACTGAGAACATACACTATGGGAGTGATCCGAACAAGCTATTTTAATAACTTTCTGCTCACCATGGGTGCAGCACAGGCTGGCCATAGGGCCGACCCTGCCATAGAAAAGGCACGCCTGGCTACCTGATCCAGATGCTTATCCACTGGGTCTTTTAGGGAAGCACTGTCCTGAAACTGGATCATCCACCTTGGGGGGGGACCTAATCAGGGCTGAAGGAGAAGGGTACTTAGTATCCAGGACTCTAAGAATGGTGGAGAGCTTGTCTGACTCTTCATATAGCTTTTTAAGTGTGGTAAAATGAGACTGTTGGGAAACAGTTGCTTCTGCTTTACTGGTTTGTACGGATCTCACTTTTTCCTCTTAGGGACTTTAGGAATCGGAATTTCTAAAATAGAAAATATCAGACTATCCATCTGTTCTTTAAACAGAGACCCCTGCTCCGATGACCCCGAGTAACTCTCTTCCCTACTGGATGAGTTCCTCTCAAAATTCTTCCTGAGATTCTATGGCAACATAAATATCCTCCTCTTCTAAGTCAGAAGAGTCCCTGGAAACTACATGTTTCCATTTCTCCGATGTCCATAGGGACCTTAAAACCGAAGGCTCTAAGGGACCCTTAGCATGTAGATTGTGGCTTTCCATGTGGGCCAATCTCTCTGCTACACCAAGCTTGATAAAAAACCTAGGGTTATCAAAGCGAAGCGGAGCTGGCGAAGAGGGAGCAGACCAAGCCACTTCCAAGGTAGGAATTTCCCTTGGGGGTGGCAACTACCTCCTAAATGTGGAGTGTACCACCACGGCAGTGCATTCTGAACAAATAGGACTGTCCTCTTCTGGGGGCCTTTGCAAGGAAATAGGACCTGGGGCAACCCTTTCTGCTGAAACACCAGTCCTGGATGCCCAAGATACATCAATCATAGTGAAATTGTCTAATATCCCTGGGGGCCCAAGACCGAAGTATATGAGGAATCACGAAAAACAACAACTAAAAAGTTTATACACCATGGAACAAAAAAACATGAAAAGAAAACGAGACTTACGTGCCCATGGAATGAGGAAGGAATGCAGTCAAAGAGGAGGCCCTATCCAGCAACCTCCGGTGAAGACGTCCTCTGTACCTGAGGCAATGGACAGGCGGCAGTGGCCCTAGTAGGAGAAGGAGCCGAGCTGCTGTCTTGGGTGGGTCAGCAGTGCAGCGACAGCAGTGGCTCTATGAATGTGCACAAACCGGACTCCTAACCGTTTCTGCGTGAATACCGTAACCTTCCTGTTTGATACAGGACACACCCCCGCCCATCACCAGTGTATTCCTGCCCCCCTTTAATAGCACGAAAAGTGCCATAACACACATGCAAAACACTTAAATCGATTCAAACTGTGGGAAGAAAAAAAGCAATTCTGTGAGTACTCACCTGTAGAATTGTTTTTGTTCTTGCATGGCACGGCCCGTTTCGGTATTCATAATATTCCGCCACAAGGTGCAGTGGTACTGCAGAAAAGCTGTGGCTTGTCCCAGCTCCCTATAAAAACGGGCTTAACCATAGAGTTCCACAGCATACACAAGCAGTGATAAGAAGCCGGGAGAGAATAAGTAAAAAAGGTAAAAAAAACCCAATTGACTTGGAACAATCACCATAAAGAGGCAACCAAGAATAACGATAAGGGTGGGGCGAAGCGGGCCATGCCATGCAAGGACAAAAAATTCTACGGTGTACTCACAGAATTGCTTTTTTCTTTATTGCATGGCACGGTCCGCTTCGGTATTCATAACAGTTGGGACATCCTAAAGCAGTGTCCAGAGTAGGGTGGGATCCCCAAAGAGTAACGGCCAGTAGTTCAAGTCACTACCGCCTGAAGCACCTTGCGGCCAAAAGCAGCATCCGCTGGGGCCTTAACATCAACCTTGTAAAACTTTGAAAAAGTATCAACAGAAGACCAAGTAGCGGCCTTGCAAACTTGTTCAACAGAAGCTTGGTGCTGAAAAGACCAAGAGGCACCAATAGCACGAGTGGAATGAGCAGTAATCCTAAAGGGAGGTTTCTTTCAGAATAGGCTTGAACCACCGCCTGACGGATCCACTTGCTGATAGAAAGGATTTGCCTCCGGTTAAATCCACTAGGTCCAGGAGGGAGAACAAAAAGAGCATCAGACTTCCTGAAAGTCTCAGTAGCGACCAAATAACACTTCAGAGCCCTGACCACATCCAGAGAATGCAGAGTCCGCTCCTTGGAATTAGCAGGATTAGGACACAATGAAGGCAAGACAATGTCCTGATTGAGATGAAATGCAGACACAACCTTTGGCAAGAAATCCGGCTTAAGCCGGACCACCACCTTATCCTGATGCCTCTCAAAATAAGGAGGTTTGATGGAAAGTGCCGCTAGCTCAGAAACTTGCCTTACAGAAGTGATAGCCACCAGAAAGGCTACCTTAAGAGTCAAAATAAACAAGGCAGCCTCACGGATAGGCTCAAAGGGAGGCCCTTGCAGAGCAGACGACACCAGATTAAAATCCCAGACTGGTAGCAAAGGCTTATGGGGTGGACGCACATGAGAAACACCCTAGAAAAAGGTTTTAACCAACCGGTGATTGGCAAAAGATTGAAAAAAAATTGCCAGAGCTGAAACATGGCCTTTTAGGGTACTAAGTTGAAGGCCCAGATCCAAACCATGTTGTAAGAATTCCAGAATCCTGGGAATAAAAAACACCCGACAGGGAAGAGACTTGGACTCACACCAAGCAATGTAAGCATGCCAGACTGTGTAATAGATAAAGTACGAGGACTTCTTCCTAGCCCGAATCATGGTAACAACAGTAGTGGGCAACCCATTTTCCATCAATATGCAGCAGCCAAGCCGTTAAAGCCAGAGTTTGTAAATTGGGATGGCGTAGCTGCCCCTGAGTGAGAAGATCTGGATCCTTGGCCAACAAGGGGCCACCAGGATGGCTGTTACCCGCTCCTGGACTATCTTGCGCATGACCCTGCCCAGGAGAGGAAACGGAGGGAACACATAGAGAAGCTGAAACTCCGTCCAAGGTATTGCCAGGACATCCGTGGCGAATGCCAGAGGATCCTGAGACAGAGAGACAATTCTGGGAAGTTTGTGATTGTGACGGAACGCAAACAGGTCCACATCCGGCTGACCCCAGCGGTGACAGAGGGAGAGAAAAACCCGTTGTTGAGAGAACTCTCCCCCAGACGAGACGTCCCCCTGCTCAGGGAGTCCGCCACCTGGTTCTCGACCCTTGGGATGTAGACCGCTGAGATGCAGGGAACATGCTGTTCCGCCCAAGACAGAATCAGGGACACTTCCTTGAAGGCTTGCTTGCTCCGAGTCCCTCCCTGATGATTGAGGTAGGCCACCGCCGTCTGGTTGTCTGAGCGGATCTGAACAGCCCGACCACGAAGGTGAGTGGATAGGCGAGAAAGAACCAACCTGATCGCCCTCAGTTCCAGGATGTTGATGGAAGCATGGGCCTCTTGTGGCCCCACCGACCCTGGAACCTCAGGGACTTCCAGAAGCCTCCCCAGCCGGTCAGACTAGCATCCGTGGTGACCGTTTTCCAGCACGGGGGCAGGAGGGACCTGCCCCCCCAGAAGGTTCCTTGAGTCCAGCCACCACGAGAGAGACTGTCTGGCCAGGGGAGACGGAACAAATGCTTGATCCAGAGACACAGGGTCCCGATCCCAAACTGACAAGAGGTGCAACTGGAGAGGTCTCATGTGAAACTGAGCAAAGGGGACTGCCTCGAAGCAGGACACCATAAGGCCCACCAACTGCATCCCCTGACGGATGGTGGGATGAGGACACAACAGCAGAGCCCGAGCCTGCAGCTGAAGACCCTCCACCTTGACCTGAGAGGTATCCAGAGTCATGCCCAGAAAGGACCTCACCAAGGACGGAGACAGAGAAGACTTGGGATAGTTGATCACCCAGCCGAAAGACTCTAGAGTGGATGTCACCATTTGAGTGTCCCACTCGGCCTGAGGAAAAGACTCGACCACAATCAGGATGTCGTCCAGGTAAGGAATGATGCGGATGCCCCGATTTCTTAGCAGAGCCATCACTCCCGCCAGCACCTTGGTGAATACCCGAGGTGATACCGAAGGGTAGAGCCATAAACTGGTAATGCTGATCCTGCAGCTCGAACCTTAGAGATCTCCGATGACCTCGGAAGATAGGCACATGAAGATACACATCCTTGATGTCCACAGTGGTCATGAAGTCGCCCGGGGGTGAAGGGTACTTACAGCAGAGAGCAGTGTCTCCATGCGAAAATGCTTGAATCTGACAAATTTGTTGAGGCCCTTCAGATCCAGAATGGGCCTCAGAGAGCCATCCTTTTTGGGAACCGTGAAAAGATTGGAATAGTACCCGACCCCTTTCTGGATGACGCACCAAAGACATCCAGGATCTGATGAATCTTGGGGGGGGGGGGCCAGGCTGCAAACTCTATCTTGTAACCGGAGGACACTACCTCCTGAATCCACCGGTCTGAAACATGAAGCCTCCAGACGTGAGCAAAGAGCCGAAGCCGTCCCCCCACCCAGATGGGTGAGGGCGCCCCTTCATACCTGAGAGGGCTTGGGAGAGGGTTTGGGCTTAGGATTCCAGGAGAGACCGGGACGACCACGGGGTCTGCCACGGCCCCAAGAATCTCTGCGACCACTGGAGAGGAGGGAGCCACGGCCCCCTCTGGGAATGCAGAAGGAATGGAGGGGGGCAGAGGACCCCCGAAAGGGCCGAGACTGCCTCCTACGCTGAGGCAGCCTTCCATCCTTGGCCAGAACATCAAGACGCTCCCCAAATAGCCACAGCCCCACGAAGGGGAGGCCAGTGAGAGCTTTCTTAGCCGCAGCGTCAGCTGCCCACTGGCGCAACCAGACAGAGCGGCGCATAGCCACCAAGAGCCACCAAGAGCGCAGAGGCCCTGCCACACAGCCGCACAGCATCATCTATAGCAGTAAGCAAAGTAAGAGTCCTATATTCCTCCCCCACACTACCAGCTGTTGCGCCATCAATGAGACGCTTGAGCAGCTTCTTAAGGGCAATAGCAGTAATGGCGGCAGCACATACCGGGCGCAAGCCAGCCCCCACACAGGTAAAAGCATGGCAGGCCAATTGATCCATGCACGGGTCCTCACCGTCCCTCAGAGTGGTAGTGTCAGGGGAAGGCATGACCGAAGTATTAGACAAGCCTAGCATGGGAGCATCCACTTCAAGGGGAAATGACCACCTCTTAACAAGATCAGCAGGAAAGGGATACCTTTTATCCAAACCCTTGGGCACAGCAGGCATCTTGTTAGGACGTTCCTATTCTTTAAGCACCAAGGTGGTAAAATGTTCCTGCTCAGGGAACTCTAGACGCGGTTTACCAGGGTGAAAAAGCTCCCCCTGCTTTCTCTTAGCTACCGCAGGGACAGCAATGTGCAACATTTCAAAAATATGTGACAGTAGATTATCAGTGTCCTCAGGGTACCATGATTCCTCTCCGGACGCAGACCCAGGGTCACTATCGCAACCCTCCTGCTGGTTCCCAGAGGAGTCAGAATCCTGGGAGAGCTCCCCCATCTCAAAGGGGCGACAGCCACCAAGATCATCAATACCCACATACATCTCAGTAAGGGGAGAGAGCCTGGGATCCAGGTGTCTCTTCTTGCCAGTCCTAGGAACAGTCCTGGCAAGCTGGTTTTCAATGTTAGCCACCCGCAGAGCCAAATCAGAATGCGATTCCCTGCCAACATTCCCCTCACTGGGGCCCAGTTGCAGGATTGGGGGGAGTAGGTGAAGCCGAGTGAGGCACAGAGCTGGGAAGCGAAGCAGGCAAACCAGCTTGAAGCGCAAGGACACTTTCAGCGCACGGCACGCACACCGTGACACTGTTACTCACAGGGGATACCCCACACATGGAACACAGCCGGGCTTGTCCCGAAGGGCCCCCAAGCACGCTATCCCCAGAAGCCTCCATATGGTGATTAACACAGGCGCAATAGGCCAGCAGTGGGTACAGGCTTAAGACAGAAGCCACCCGGGATGCCCTCCCACGGGATGCCCCCAGAAGTCAATAAAGGGGGGATGAGGGGGAGGAAGGAGAGGAGCCGGGAGAAACCACAACCCATTGGTATCCCGCCTGAAAGACATAAGTAAAAACACATGAGCATCCCGCAGTAAATACACCCCAATTCAATAAAAAAAAACCCCAAGGGGGACTCACGGACCAAAGACACCGCGGGGTCACACAGGCACAGACCGCTGGATAAGGCGACCCACCAGAGGAAGCAGCGCTGCAGCCAGGAAGGGTAAAATCCAGACGCGCAGCTTGTCCAAAATGGCGCCGGACGCGGGGGGGGGAACGATATGCGTCATCACCCGGCCCCGCCGCCCCGAAAAGCGCGAAAAAACGGCGCTCATGTGACCCGGCCGGCGCCATGACAAAGCAAAATCACCTCAGGTTATAGCGCCCACAGCCGCGGAACGCAGTACAAAGTGGCGCGGAAGCTAAAAACACCACAAAATACACAAAAAAAACTTCAAAACACCACAGATATCACCACTCGGACCCTGGAAGGGAGACAGGGTTATATCCCCTGCTTTCTAAATAAAACTCACATAATGAAAGAAAAATTGAATAAGAGGAAAATAAATCCAGACACAACCTTCACAGTCCAGTCTAACTGCAAGAATGAAACTGGATTGTGGACAGCAGTCAGAAGTATTTCTAGGCCCTTCAGACAAGTTAACCAATTCGTTTCTGGCATCCTGGAGTGGAATATGAGAGAAAACAAGTGTATTAACTTTTGTCCCGCGTAGCCGATTGGCGCTAGTCCTGCAATCAGTAGCACACCTTATCGCTTGATACGAGGCTGCGGCGCATCCTTTGCTTCCCACGTCGCCCCGGTCCCGAATTTCATTCACTGATATTTCTGTGTCAGCACCTGCCCTCTGCCGTCAGTCAAAGGGACGCGGCCATGGCTTCTCTATTCACTACAATGGAGGGGGGCATGGGATTACCTTGTGACAAATGGCAGGTCACAAACCCAACATGTCATCAATCCTAACCCAAAGTAGTGTCCCAGACAGAGCGAGGGCTCAGATCCAGCAATTTTTTTCACATATTTCACCCAAAAATATTGAGAATACACCTAAAATGACAAACAAGACATTTCATGTTAAAGCCCAGACTATGTTGAAAAAAACTATATATAAAAAATTTTCCTGGGAAATCCCTGGAAATCCCTTCAGAAATCAAATTTGAACATGGGGAGCGCAAAATAGTGCAAAATGGTTTGGCAACAGAGTGTGACAAAAACTCCAGGTAGGCTGGCACTTAAGGGTTAAATGTGTTTCCTATTTAACCTGGAGCTACTCAGGCATGGCCACTTTGCGCCCCCGCAGGCCCCCATGCTAAGTCAGGGCAGGGGGTTAACCCTGCAAACCCCCAGGCCCCCACGCTAAGTCAGGACACGGGGTTAACCCTGCGAACCAGGTGTTCCCCCCGGGGTTTTAGGCCATGTGTACGGACATCTTGGCGAAGGCTGCACAGAGTAGAATCCACGCTCTATGCATGCCTGCCTATTAAGTTGACTGCCATCCCTGTGGTCATGGGCATGAGATACTGAGGACAGTGCTGGATTCTGGGAGAAGATTAAGCTTAGAAAGAAAAAAAACAAAAAAAAAAAAACAAACATACTGTCCTGGGGAGCGGGGGGGGGGGGGGGGGTTACAATGCAGGAGATGGCTGATGCACATGCCAAGTTCCTTCTGCTTGGTCAGTTGCTGCATTTTTTTTTTTTGTAAAAGGTCTACTTTGCTGGTTACTTCTTACTCCGCAAAAGAGGCCAGGTGACATTTACGTACACACTGCCAAATGCAAGCCAAAGAGAGGAGCTGCATAAATGTATAAAATTATATAAAAATATTTGGAAACTCATCCACTATTCATAAGTGAACATGTGGTTGAGATATTGCCTCCCACATTGTCACAGAGCCTGGAGCACACCAGAGGGGTGTGCCAGGGATTGGTGCAATAATTCTGTATGAGGCAGTAGAGGGCACGCTAGAATGCTGGAAGACCAGTTCCAGCACCAGAAATTGTGTCACTTTGCTACTGAATGCACAAAAAAGGTGTTAATTCTTTTGAAAACACCTGTTCTTTTAAAAGAGGAAAAGTCACCCTACATATCAAGAAATAACTAAACCGCTAGAGTCAAATAGTGTATCAACTTTTTGGGTCAAAAAAGGGATCTACCAACCTATTGTGGCAAGACCGAAAAACATGTCCACATTAGGGAGATACCAATAGTACTGGCTGGAGGAGGAACATGACCCAGTCCAATAACACAAGTGTCAAATTCAGGAAAAATGGGCATTGATTCCACAGGTGAAATGGCTCAGAACTGGCGTATAACTAGAAAAATACAATTCTGTGAAATACTCACCTGTAGAATTGGTATTATAAGTATACAGTACGTCCTGCTCCAGATATAATACTTAAACTTGGGTTATCTTCCGCCAGATGGCGCTGTACTGCAGAGACATGCAAAACAGGCTCCTCCCGGCCCCTCAAATACCCAGGGACCTCCCACAAATCCCCAGCATTGAAAAGCAGTGAACAAGAAGCCGGGAGAATAATCCAGAATAATGCAGAAACCAGGGTGGGGTGGAGCAGGACATACTGTATACTTATAATACCAATTCTACAGGTGAGTAATTCACAGAATTGTATTATTGTTAGTATACAGTACGTCCTGCTCCAGATAGATTACTTACACTTGGGACATCCAATAGCAGTGTCCATAAAGTAGGGTGGGATCCCCAACAAAAAGGTAACAGCAGACAGTTTAAACCACTGTCGCCTGCAAAACCTTGCGGCCAAAAAAACAGCATCAGCTGAGGCCTTAACATCAACCTTGTAAAACTTTGAAAAGGTATGAACAGAAGACCAAGTAGCGGCCTTGCAAACTTGTTCAACAGAAGCCTGGTGCTGGAAGGCCCAAGAGGCACCAATAGCACGAGTAGAATGAGCAGTAAGGTGAAGGGAGGATTCTTCCCCTTAGCAGAGCAGGCCTGAATCACAGCCTGATAAATCCACTTGCTGATAGACTTGGCAGGAGCCAAACCCTTCCTAGGACCAGAAGGGACCACAAAAAGAGCATCAGTTTTCCTGAAAGGTGCAGTAGCCACCAGATAGTACTTCAGACACCTAACCACATCCAAAGAGTGCAAAACGCTCTCCTTAGCATTGTTAGGGTTAGGCACAAAGAAGGAAGGACAATATCCTGATTCAAATGAAAGGCAGACACTACCTTAGGCAGAAAATCTGGTTTGAAAAGAAACATCACCTTGTCCTGGTGCCTCTCATAGTAGGGGGCTGAATGGACAGCGCCGCCAACCCAGACACACGCCTGACAGAAGTGATAGCTACCAGAAACACAACCTTGAGCGTAAGAATGGCCAAGGCAGCATCCTGCACAGGTTCAAAGGGAGCACCCTGCAAGGCAGTCCAAATCCCAAAACAGGGACCATAGGTTGTCGTGGGGAACGCACATGAGTAACCCCCTAAAAGCAGTCTTAATCAAGGAATGCTAAACAAAAGACTTCTGAAAGAAGACAGACAGGGTAGAAACCTGACCCTTCAAAGTACTGAGTTAGAGACCCAACTCCAACCCATGCAGTAAAACTCCAGAACCCTGGGAACTGAGAACACCCAACAGAAAAGAGACCAAGACTCACACCAGTCAATGTAGGTACGCCATACCTTATAACAGATGGAAGAAGAAGTCATCTTCCTAGCCTTCACCATGGACTCAATCATCGAGGCAGACAAACCTTTCTCCATCAAGATGGAGGTTTCAGCAGCCAGGCCGTCAAAGCCAGAGTTTGTAATTGGGATGGCGTAAGGGCCCTAAGTGAGCAGATCCAGGCAGAAAGCACTGATCTACTGCCATCTGCGAACCACACTCTTCTTGGCCACCTGGGGGCCACCAGAATCACTGGCACCCCTTCCAGAGCAATCTTGCGCAGAACCCTGCCTAGCAGGGGGAATGGAGGAAAGACATACAGAAACTGAATGTCCTGCCATGACATTACTAAGGCATCTGTGGTCATGGCCAGAGGATCCTGGGACAGGGAGACAAAGGCCAGGAGCTTGTGATTGTGACGGAACGCAAACAGATCCACATCTGGTTGGCCCCAACGGTGATACAGAGATTGGAACACCCTGTTGCAGAGGGACCCCCCCCCGGAATGTATACCGCTGAAATGCAGGGAACATTGGCCTCCACCCAGACCAGGATCAGACACACTTCCTGGAGGGCCCTCTTGCTCCGGGTCCCTCCCTGATGACTGATGTAGGCAACTGCCATCAGAGTGACCGTGCGCCCCTGAACAGGCAGGCCCTGAAGATGAGTAGTCAAGCGAGCCAGAACTAACCTGATCACTCACAGCTTCAAGACACTGATAGGTGAATGGGCCTCCTAAGGGCCCCACCTCCCCTGGAACCGCAGGAACTTCCAGAAGAACCCCCCCAACCTGATAGACTGTCATCCGTGGTGACCGTCTCCCAGGAAGGGGCTAGAAAGGTTCCGCCCCCCAATAGGTTCCTTGAGTCCATCCACTACAAGAGGGACCTCCTCACCAGGGGGGGGGGGGGGGGGGGGAAGACACACAGACCCTGTCCAGGAATGCTGGGTCCTTGTCCCATACAGACAATAGGAGAAGTTGCAGAAGCCCCAAGAGGGACTGAGCACAAGGGGCCGCTTCGAAGCACGCCACCATCAGGCCCACCAGCTGCATCCCCTGCCTGGTGGAGGGACGGGGACAGCTAGGAGGGACTGAGCTTGTGCAATCAGATTGTCCACCTTCTGCTGAGGAAGGAATATCCTTGCCTGAACTGTGTCCAGATTCATTCCTAGGAATGAAGTTACCAAGGAAGGGGACAGTGAGGACTTGAGGTGGCTGATCACCCATCCAGATGACTCCAGAATGGGCACCACCAGCTGAGTATCCAACTTTGCCAGATGTAGAGACTGGGAAGTGATGAGGACGTCCAGGTAGTGGCAGCACGCGGACGCCCCTTGGCCTCATCAGAGACATCACCCCCACCAGCACCTTGGTGAGCACTCTGGGAGCTGAAGAGAGGCCAGATGGCAAGGCCACAAAATGGCAGTGTTGATCTTCCAACGCGAATCTGAGGAACCTTGGTGTCCTGAAAACACAAGGATGTGAAAGTAAGCATCTTTGATATCCACAGACGGCATGAAGCCCGGGGCGCAAGGAGCAGATGGCCGAGCGCAGAGTTTCCATGCGGAAGCGCCTGTATTTGACAATTTGCTGAAGATCTGTAAATCCAGAATGGGCCAGACTGACTCAACTTTTTTGGGAACTGAAAAGGTTGGTGTAGAGTCCCTTGCCTCTGTCTGTTAAGGGAAATCTGCAAATGACCCCCAGACTCAGCAGGCCTTGCATGGCCTGCGCCAACACCTGAGCAGAGGCAGGGACCAGGAGTACCCGTGACCTGATAATCTTAGGGGAGGCCGCACAGCAAACACCATCTTGTAGCCGGAGGACACTACCTCCTGAATCCACCGGTCTGAGGCATGATGCCTCCAGACTTGAGCAAGGTGCCGCAGCCGTCCCCTCACCCTGACGGGTGAGGGCGCCCCATCATGCTTGAGGGGACTTGGGAGAGGATTTGGGCTTTGCCCCCCGGAGGAGCCAGGGTGTTGTCTTCTGCTCCTGGGACAGGAATCTGCGCGAGCCCCCGCGAAGGACACCCCTGGTTCCTGTTTAACACCATGGTAGGGGGTAGAAGGGGGGCCCTGTCCCCGAAGGGGCCGAGACAGCCGTCTGCGCTGGGGTAACTTACCGCTCTTACCAAACAGGTCTAGACGGGCCCCAAACAGACGTAGCCGGTTTAAGGGAAGCCCAGTAAGGGCCTTCTTCGCAGCATTGCACACATTCTGATGGTGTTATCCAATGCTACTAGGACAAAATTTACAAACACATCACAACTGGAGAGTGCATTAAACACCTCACAAGGGAGATCATCAGGGGCACTATCAAGCATATTTCTGATGAGGGTTCTAGTGGCCACAGCAGTAATGGCAGAGGCACAGACCGGGCGCAGCGCCGTCCCCGCACACGCAAAGGCGTGGGAGGCCAGCAGGTCAGTGCGCCGATCCTCAGCATCCCGCAGGGTAGTAGAATCAGGGGAATGCATGACAGGGGTGTTAGATAGCCCTATTATCGGGACATCCACCTCGGGGGGGGGGGGGGGGATGACATTTAACCACCTCAGGTGGAAAAGGATACTTCCTATCCCAATCCCTTGGAACCCCGGGAGGTTTACTGGGGCACTCCCATTCCTTGAGCACAAGGGAATGGAAATGTGCCTGCTCTAGAAATTCCAAACGTGATGTTGCTGTATGAAAACGCTCCCCTCTTTGCCTGGGAGCCTCACCAGGGAGAGAGATAGAACCTCAAAGATCTGGGTCAATAATCTGTCAGTGTCATCCGGGGCCCAGGGATCAGACTCAGAATCGTCATGACCCCTTGGTCTCTCATCAGATGAGCCTGAGTCAGAAAAGAGCTCTCCATCAGAAGGGGTATAGCCACACAGATTCATAAACTCCTGAGATCCCATAGGGAAAACAGTATCAAAGCGTCAGGTGCCGCTTCTTACCAGGGCCCTTAAGCTTGGGGGAGTAGGTGAAGTGAAACGAGGTGCAGCCACTGGCAGGCCAGATTGCAAAGCCAGCGCTTGCTCAGCACAGGGTACGCAAACCCATGCCTTGTCAGCGTCAGCATGAGGTTGTCTACACGCCATATGCAGCCGGTATTGTCCCAAAGGGACCCCGGTCACATTATCCTGAGATGCCTCCATATGGTGATTATTAGGCACAATATGCCAGTAGGGATTGACGCTATAAAGCAACCCTGGATGCCCCAATGACCCGCTAGGGAAGTGGGAGTAATTTTTACAAGGCCCGACTATCAATTACACCAGGCTGGGAGAAGCCAATGGATTCACCCGTCTGAAAGACACAATGAGAAGAAAAGGGTGTCAGAACCGAAACACACTACAATGAATATAAAGCCGCCCGCGAGGGCACTTACGGGCCACGGTAAGTAAGAACGTCATACGCGCGACCAGACAACATGGCGCCGAGTACGTCGAAGGGCGGGCCAGAGCGAGCCGTGACGCGGGGCGCGCCAGGCCAGGCCCCGCCCCCCTGAAGAGCGCGAAGTCCAACAGACAAGCAGCCAATGAGGACGCAGAAGCGTCTGAGGTAACGCCGCCGCCCGGCGCGGAAGATCCAAATGAAGGAAAAGGCGCGCTCAGCGGCGGCATTTGCAAGTGCAAAAAGACAAGTCAGCGCAGCGGTTGACACCACATATACTAGTCCAAACAGACATTGCAAAAAGCCATATGCACGTAATCACGATACACTGACATCCACGCACCCCCCCCTTTCTTTCCCCCCCGAAGGCTACAGGGAGAATGAGGGAGGATGGTGGCCCTTTGTACAGGGCCCACTGCTACCGGGGCATGGGACAATAATGCGGGAGGGGCATCCCATAAAGGCTCACCATCAGCCTATACCGCCTACCCTTTGGTGGGGGACTGCGGTGGAGCAGCGCTCCATAAGCACGCATGGTGCCGCCTACCTTCACCCGACCAGCGCAGCCCAGGCTGGGAGGCACCTCACAAGAAGGACGGGTGGGAATAGTCCAACAGGGCCGCAGGCTAATAGCCCCGCTCACATGGGACAGAGTGATAATTTCATGTCTGCGCAGTAAGCACTGCAGAGAAATCTGGGGATTTGTGGGAGGTCCCCGGGTATTTGAGGGGCCGGGAGGAGCCTGTTTTACATGTCTCTGCAGTGCCATCTGGCGGAGGATAACCCAAGTGTAAGTACTACATCTGGAGCAGGACGTACTGTATACTAAGAATAAGGCAACTACCTCCAGGGGGGACCATGATGTCTCAATGGGTCGGCAATGCAAAGGCCTTTGACGAAAGCCAAGGTGGGCTTTAGAACATCCACTATACACCAAAACATTGGCAAAGCTCACTGCAGAATACACAGGAACCTTGTGGCTTCTAGACAAAACAATCTACAGAAGGTCATCAAGGTAGAGATTTTTCAATCATGCAAATACACAGCGTCTACCAGAACTTTTGCTGAACATCCTTGGGGCAGTGGCAAACAAAAAAAGTGTAATTCCTGCACAACATACAAAAGATACGATTAACAGGAATGATGGAGACATGCAAGTAAAAAATTATGAGACTTCATTCTCAAATACCAAGGAAACCAAAACCCCATCCTCGCAGTTATGACTGCTCTGGTCATAACAGTAGATAACCTAATCTAAGAAGAAGAACATACTTTTAAAATGGAATTCCCAACCTGGCTCTGTGGAACATTATTCTCGATCTTTAAAGAGGTAAGCAACAAAGGAAACATGATTAGGAACACAATTTTAAAATTCAAGTTAAAAACACTATAAGCTAGATTTAATTGCCGGAGAGAATATACACTTGACACGTGTGTCATACGCCTATTCTTCTCACTCAGATGGTACAGACCAAACTATGATGCAACCACTGTGTTTACAGAGCAAGCAGAGGGCTCCAGGTACAGTTAGCCTCTGGCAAGCAAGACAATGTCACGATTGTCCCAAGTGGCATCCACTCACCTGCTGCCATTACACATCATGCTTATTTGCATCAGACATATTTTTTACGTAAATAGAAAAAAACATCCTTTTGTGTTATTGTCTCATACATCTTGGCCTTGATTCATCAAGAGTTGAAAAAAAATTCTTATGCTAGTAAAAAGTTCACTTCATGAAAAGCATGAGAATTTCACTGTTGAAGAATCACCAGCTAGGAAAACAATAAAAGTCAATAGCACGTTTTACTACGGTGTAAAAAGGAGTAAACCATTTACTACTTTTCTCAGGAGCAAAAAAGTGCCATTGACCATTTACTTTTTATCTGGCGATTCGTCAACCGTGAAATTCTCAGGTTTTTCTCTCACGAAGTGAATTTTTACTACCATGAGATTTTTTTTCAACTCTTGATGAATTAAGGCCCTTGTGTCCTTTGCCGAAGGATATTTCATACGTTGAGGGGTGCTTATTTGATTGAGTGGGTTGAACATTTAGCCCTCATTCACACGTGTCCAGTACCACATGCGTTTTTGCGCTTGTGGCAGATGCTGCAGTACCATAGATAAAATCTAGCAATGGCACCTCTATGGCCCCTCTCCAGTGCAGCAGAAAGGAGAAAAACTTGGCAGCAAGAAGTCCTGCCTGCAAATGTACCCCAATAAAGTCTATGGGGCCATGAACGCGGGTGCATTTTTTCATCTGAAAACGCATGGGTTTTGCGTTTGCGACCTCATAGATTTTAATGGGATTTAATACACAGGAAGGCAGGGCATAGGGCCCGGAAACAGGGATTTTTTAAAAAAACAGACGCAAGCGCGAACGCAAACATAGAACAAACACAAAACAGAATTCCTGCCATAAATGCAACTGGACAGGTGTGAACGTAGCCTGAGGCTATGGTGTTGGCATTCATTTTACAGACTGGACATTATACATGGCTTAATTTTAGCTCATGCATATTTCTCCAGGCGTGGTTTTCATACTTTTATTCTTTCAGCTGCATCTTCATTTATATCACTGTACAAAATAGTATTTAGGGTAAAACTTACAGTACTGGATAAAGTCAGAGTGCCCTGCCTTTATGAGCTTACAGTTTAAGGAATACAGGGAGAAGAAAGGGGGGGTGCAAGCGGCTGCCTGCTGCTGGGGATGTAGTTGCTTGCGCTCCTGATTGCTGTAAACAGACTTGTTTAAAATGTACAGCAAATGGCTCTGGTTGGATGTCAAAATCCAGTTTTTTAATTTGGAGATGGCTGGAATTGGCTAGGGAGGTTTGAATGAAAGAGTTCAAAAGGACTCTTGGGCATCGAGCTTGAGTTCCAGATGGGTCAAAGTGTACCTGTACCCAGAAAGGATGTTTATGTCATCACCTTTTATCCCCAAGGTCAGTGCCCCAAAACAGCCTGTTTTTTTTTTTGTTTTGGCGGCCATATGCTAATTCATTCAGTTACAAGGTAAACAGTCATATGGCAGGTCGATGAAAATGCTTTATTGCAGTTATTTTAACTGATCAAGCTAATCCCATTGCTAAATTCTAAGCTAGGTGTACCGCAACAATGTTTTATCGCTGGAAAGCAACAGGGGGCAAGGCTGCTCGACCAGGGAGCAATATGACTGTCTGCATCCAGTTCATGTTGATATGAATATTGGGCAAAGGCTTTAGTTAAAAATAAACACAGGCTGTTTTGGGGCAGTGTGGTGTGGTGCGAGGGTTTTGTTCTGCTTTTGGAACAATGCAAACAGAGCTTGAAAAGTTACTTCCTGCTTATGCAGCTAATGAATATGCCAAAACAGTTATAAAGTAATATCAAGGCACCAGTTTCCTGGTAGATGTTCCAGCTAAAAACATAACCAGGACATCAAAGCAAAACGGTAACAAGTGAAATACAGCAGCGTGTTACCTTGTACAAAATATGTAATGCTGTTCTTTGCTGGCAGTTACCTTTAATAACCCGCACCCCCCCCCCCCCCCCCCCGGTAAAGTAAAATCTTTAAAAGGATGTGCCTTCGATTTTTAGAGCACAGTTCTCTACCAACCAGCGTGTAGCTGTCCATCTGCCCGATAGGTCCCACTTATTGCAGTGAATAAAGCGGGCAGGTTCAAAGCAGAACAAAACACGCTGCCCCGGCACCTAGAATCTTAAAGACTGCAGGGCATAATGGGGCATCCCAATTTGGAATACTGTAAGAAACCCCCTGGTTTTGCCATATACACACACCTCTGTATTCAAACCAGCAATGTATGTGCGAGTCTCCAATGGCATCCCTAGCACTCCTCCATCCACTGCATGGATCAACGTCAATATGTATGAAAAGCTGGTGGTGGGTGCGAATAGCCAGAATGGAGCCCAAAACCAGGGGGTAGGTTGGACTGGGGTTTGGTCCATTTTAAAAGTGGAACAAAAACCTGAGATTTTCACTGTCAAGTTAAATGCTCTACAAGGATTTTACTGTGGTTGATGTCCCAGTAGGAGCTTTGCTTTCACTTCTTGCTCTTTCTATATGTTTCAGCCAAGTATCAGTGCCATAGATATCAAAGTCCTAGGTTTCAGCAGAAAGTGTAGTCAAAAAAGTTATGGTGTTAGAAAAAGGGACAGTTTGCAGAAAAGGGTTCCTGGCAACTATCAGGCATACTAAGTGTTTTAGTAGTTAGAGCAGACCTCATGACATAACCCCCCCCCCCACAGTAAAACAAAGATACTGGGGGGGGGGGGGGCTGGCCTGGATCTCACCAACAATATATAGGGCTGCGTATATACTCACTCACATGAAGTGTAGTATTTGGTGTTCATCCTGCCCCAGGCACAGATATTGCTTGCTCCACTTATGTGGAGTTAGGTAATTGTCCATTAAAATCAAATAAAAGTAAAAGAAAATTGTAGATCACACCCCTTGCCTCCCCCACAGCATGTGCATACTCTACACATACCCCCCCCCCCCCCAAGCTGCTAAAAACAGCACTCAAAAATAAAATGCCCCCCCCCCCCCCCCCATCCTGCCTGGAAGCCCTTACTCCTGTATCCTCCTTTATACCCTAACATTTTGTGAAAACTTCCCTCTTCTGTATCCTCTCTTATACCCTAATAGATTGTAAGCGCTTCCTCTTCTGTATCCTCCCTTATACCCCAATTGATTGTAAGTGCTTCTCCTGTATCCTCCCATATACCCTAATAGATTGTAAGCTCTTCCTCTTTTGTATCCTCCATTATACCCTAATAGATTGTAAGCTCTTCTTCTGTATCCTCCATTATACCCTACTAGATTGGAAGCTCTTCCTTCTTCTGTCTCCTCCCTAACAGTTTGTAATCTCTTCCTTGTTGCATCCTCCATAATATATTGTGAACTCTTCCCTCTTCTGTAATATCCATAATACCTTAAAGGAGCACCATTGTGAAATATGGCCCAACGATAAAAATTCATATACATTTTCTAGATGGCGGGGGAGGAGTCATTTATACACCCAGTATCAATAAATATCCACCCAGGCTTGTTTTTCTTGCTTTTAATGGAAGGAAAAGGGCATTCAGGGAGACAGGCTCTTTTACCCCTGATACACTAAACCTGTCACCCCTGGATTTTATTCCAAACGTGAGAAAATAAACCACATGCTTGGCGGGAGTCTTATTCAGTTTGGGTGTATAAGTGACCCCTACTCTCATTAGCAGATGTGCTTATATGTATTTTTAATATTACACAATTTTGCGATAGTGCTCCTTTAAAGAGACATTCCAGGCAAATGGTTAAACGTAGCCTGCTATCTGCTCCCCTAAAGGGGGCATGGTATTCATTCAGCAGTGCTTTGCATTCCTTGATAAGCCATATTAAACCTGGTCTCTTCTGCTGACTCATTATACAGTTCCCTCAATGGATGACACTTCCCAGGCCCCCTGGACATTCTGAGATAAGGACTTATGTCATTGTTTCAGTCTTGTTTTACATTTCCTCATGTTGCTGGACTTCCAGGGTGAGCAGAAAGCAGCCATATTTAACCATTTACCTGAATTGTTCCTTTAATAGATTGTAGGTACTCCCCCACTAATCTTATTTAAATATAGCAGTAATGACATTGCCCCTGCTGGTGGCCGCCATAAGCACATGGTTGCTTGAAAGGAAACATGGCCCTGAAATTACAGCACAATGCAAACATAAGGGCTTTACTCTACAAATGAAAAGAAATAGAAACTAAATGCAAAAAAAGATACACAGGTGAGTCCAGCCATTTAATGATTGCTCAATATACACTAGGACATATAACTGGAAGCCGCAACAACGATACAACCCTCAAGGAACCAGTTCTCCTGCACAGCATGGATACAACATACACGCTCAAGCCACACAGCAGAGATTGAAACCAGACAGATTTTCACTTGCAGTGAAAACTACAGACCACAAAGTGAACTACTACATTCATTTTTCAAATAACCAACCAGGCTGCATGTTACAAATTCATTAGCACTTCTTTTTGATTCTGGCCTCCAGACAACCGGTGGTACATATTCTAACCCCCTATATTATATGGTTGTCATCCAAAAATTGTAAAAGAGGGTGCCACAGCGGTCACACTGCTGGCTAGAACCACAGCAGGGTGCTTGCTTGAGCCATGAGCCACACCCAGAAATGGAAGGCAGAAGCTTTACTTAGAAAACATAAGGTATTTAATCAGAATCTGATATTCTGAAATGCTTTTACATGGTGCATTTTACTTTACACTGCTCTTACTTGAGTTACTGAGGAGGAAGACTCCATTTGCCTGGACTTTAAAGCGGATCAAAAACAACAACATGGCCATCCTTCACCTGGAGAATACCAAATCAGGATGCCCCTCTGTGTGACCCCCCCTTCCTCAGGGAGCTGAAAAACACACCTGCTTTCTGCCTCCCTCGCTGATGTACCGTATTTCCTGCCCCATAAGAAGTACCCAGAGCATGGAGGAGAAAATAAGAAAAGAAATATTCTGAACCAAATTGTGTGCTAAAATTCCCCTCCCAAACACCCCATGCAGTGAGCAGCATACCAGATAACAGCCAGCGGGCAGCATGCCCTGTGACAGCCAGTGGGCAGCATCTCCCAACCCACGACCTTACCAACAGCCAGCCCCACAGACAAACAGACAGACACTCATCTTACCATCTGCTGCCTCTTGTGCTCCCACTGCCGTCACCACCTGACTCTGCTGCAATATACTCGCCTGAGCTAGTGCCAGTTCAAGGCCACAGGTGGGTGTGGCGCAGAACCAGCTCAGGGAATTTTTCTGGGCGACCTAGGGCGTTTCATACATCAGGGGGAGAGGGTCCCAAATCGGGATGATCTCTGGACCCACTGGCACTGCCACGTAAGCAATAAATGCCCTTCCCTCCGCCCTCAGTCAAAGTGGCACATCCTCTCCCAATTTGGGATGCCCCATATGTGAAACTCCCAGTCCCATTGTTGTTCACCTTGTTGTTGTAATCCCAAAGCATCCTCTGCACCCTTCCATCAGGCATATCTGAATAAATGACAGTGGATGCCCTGTTACAGCCAGGCGAAAGGAGTCAAGGTAGGTGCCTGGTAAATCATTCATTCATGCACTGCAATGAATCATGATTGAAGAAGGGCCCTCACATGTACCAAGGAATCTGCAAATCAAAGACAGTAAAGGACTAAACCAGGGAGTCTGACACATAGGGACATCCCAAAACAGGATGCACCTGTAAAGAGGACCAAAACCTAGGAGGAATCCTGGATTTTGCTTAAATTCTATAGCATACCAAGGCAGGTTTATTAGTAACAGATCCAGGAAGGTTCTTTTGTTTCAGTGCACAAAGCATGACTGCAGGTTCAAGAAGCCGAGAGGCTGCACAGAGCCCTGACCTCATCCAACACCTTTGGGGTGAACTAAAACAGATTGTGAGCGAGACCATCTTGTCAGTATCCGACTTTGAAAACCTTTTGGACAAATAGACAAGAAAAATCCCAGACACTCTGAAATCTGGTAGAAAATCTTCCTAGAAGACTGCAAGCTATTTTGCCAGCAAACTCCATAATGATGCCTATGGATTTTACAATTTAAAAAAAAAATAAATAAAAAAAAATAAATAAAAGGAAGACCATAGCAGTAAAACATTCCCTTTATGGGAAAAAGACAAGATAGTTCCTGGACCATCAGCTAGAAAGACCTTTTTACTACAGTGTAAAAAGGACTACTTACCTTTAGTACAAAAGCACCGTTGACTGCCTGGCTGGTAATTCAGCAACAGTATATATATATATATATATATATATATATATATATATATATATATATATATATATATATATATATTTTTTTTTTTTTTTTTTTACTTCCATGAGAATACTCTTCAACTCTTATTGAATCAAGGCCCATATGTCCAAATAATTAGCATCCAACGTGCATAAAGGGTCGGTGAGGATATGGAAGAAAACTACATTTAACTGGTCTGGTTCACAGGCATGATACAAATGTTGCAGGTACTAGTCATCCTGGTCACCCCCTCTGCTGTTATACTATGATGGGCTTTACCTTTTCCAGATTCCCTAAGTGCACGGTGTCGACTGGTTGAGGGAACTGTATAATGAGTCAGCAGAAGAGACCAGGTTTAATATGGCTTATCAAGGAATGCAAAGCACTGCTGAATGAATACCATGCCCCCTTTAGGGGAGCAGATAGCAGGCTACGTTTAACCATTTGCCTGGAATGTCTCTTTAAAGGAGCACTATCGCAAAATTGTGTAATATTAAAAATACATATAAGCACATCTGCTAATGAGAGTAGGGGTCACTTATACACCCAAACTGAATAAGACTCCCGCCAAGCATGTGGTTTATTTTCTCACGTTTGGAATAAAATCCAGGGGTGACAGGTTTAGTGTATCAGGGGTAAAAGAGCCTGTCTCTCTGCCACTCTCCAATGCTACATGCCCTCAAAACTCACCTCTTCAGACAAGCAAATTGACTTGGCTTGAAGTGAACCAAAACTTGGGCCGATCGATTCTCTCCCCCCTGGAGGAAGGAATCCAAATCGGGATGCCCTGCTGTCTGAAACCCCTTCAGGTCTTTACCTTGTTTCCCGGTCCAACAGTGGATGTGCGAACCACGACCGCATCCCCGCTATCCCTCTAACATTGCGCGTGCTCGTGCCACGTGAATGGCCGGCGCGGGCACGCTCCCTGTTAGAGGGAAGCCGGGGATGTGGCCATCAGCAGCTCTGAGTATGCTTTTTTTGTGCATCAGCCATAGGACTGGAACAAGGTGAGTTGACTTCGCACTCTGGGGGGTTTCACACAGCGGGAAACCCCCGATTGGGGTGCCCCGGGGGAAAGGACCTTAACCCAGGATAGTCAAAATCCTGGGTTTTGGTCCTCTTTAAGCAGCTCCTCTAACCTTCACCAACACATGCCATCTAACCCAAGCTCTACCGCTTGTGAATCGCCCCCCCCCCCTTTTGTCCCCACCCCCATCCTTTAGACTGTAAGCTTGCAAGGGTAGGGCTCTCTTACCTATTGTCTCCTTTGCTCACATCATTTGGTTTGAACCTCGTAGCATATAGTTTGTATTGGTCCATGTACTATATGTTTTACCTTGTCTGTAATTATACCTCGTAAAGCTCTACGGAAGTTGAAGGTTCCATATAAACAACAATAATAATATGCATGCCAAACAGCTCTGGTTGTACGAGAGCCCACACGTGTCCCCTAGGACTGGGGAAAGGTGAGCTATTATGGGCAATCTGGGGGGGGGGGGGATTTCACAGCGGGGCATCCCAAATCAGGAACTCCCCAGGGTAGGGCGCTAGACCCGATATAGTCAAAACCCAGGTTTTGTTCCCCCCCTCTGTTGGAAATCCCCCAGATTGTCTTAACTTCCACAAGACATGCATGGCCCACCAGCCAATCAGCAGCTCGCACTCCATTCAGATGTTACTATGTTCTGACTTCAGTGTGTCAAGTAAAAGCTAAATGGAGTATACGTTCCTGGCCAAACCTCCAGGTACCTGGACCAGCCATTCAAAAATGCCCGGCACTGCTATGCACCTCAACTGGAGGTTGGGGGGATCTGTCCGCATACGCCATGAGATCACAGGTATACAGGTGTTTCACACAGCAGGGTCCACAACAGGGGAAGTTGTATAGTATACAATATATCTCATTAGCATTCCTTTCACTGCTTTCCTCCCTTTCTTGTCATTGTTCATTTGGGCTGACCTGTTGGCCTTTTGTTTTTTTGCCAGTTTAAAATTATTTGAATTGGTGTGCTTGCTCACTCATTTCATAAAGGTATACTTATATGTACAGTTGTAGTATCTAGTGTTTTTTCCATGTATTAGCCCCACAGTGTGAAACTCGCCTAGTACCAGTATTGGGCCGCTGTCCTGTTCAGCAATAAGCACTTTACATTGCTGCTGCATCCCAGCTCTGTGTGCTCAGAATTTCCAGCAAAGCTCATATTCTGTTCCTGGTGGTGTGCTCATATGACCACTGCAAGATACCAGAATTAGATGATTTTAACACTGTGGGACATAGGCAAAGGTGTTCAGCTGGACCTCAAATCTTTTAGATTTAGGCCTGCTTTTGATCCACTTAAAATTGGTCCAAACACTCAGGACCATAGCAGTAAAACATTCCCTTTATGGGAAAAAGACAAGATAGTTCCTGGACCATCAGCTAGAAAGACCTTTTTACTACAGTGTAAAAAGGACTACTTACCTTTAGTACAAAAGCACCGTTGACTGCCTGGCTGGTAATTCAGCAACAGTATATATATATATATATATATTTTTTTTTTTTTACTTCCATGAGAATACTCTTCAACTCTTATTGAATCAAGGCCCATGTGTCCAAATAATTAGCATCCAACGTGCATAAAGGGTCGGTGAGGATATGGAAGAAAACTACATTTAACTGGTCTGGTTCACAGGCATGATACAAATGTTGCAGGTACTAGTCATCCTGGTCACCCCCTCTGCTGTTATACTATGATGGGCTTTACCTTTTCCAGATTCCCTAAGTGCATTCAATGATGATGATAGAATAAACACACTCCAACCTTTAAGATAATCTTTTTGGAGGTATAAAGCTCAGGTTTTGGGAAGGTGTGAACATATTTTAAAAGGTCTGGCTTTAGAACAGATTCTACAAATAAAGATTGAATGTCTTTAGTGTCTGAATAAAATGCAGCCGCCTCATCCGGGGAGCTGTCGTCAGCCTGCAGATTCTCCAGACTTTGAAGTATTGCAAATTCTATCATGTGTTACTTATCAGCAGCTCTCTGAGGAATGTGATGGGCAGATTGCCATTTCTGCTGATGTTCTCAGGCAGGTCTATTGTGTCAGCCACCAACTACAGCAACAAATAAGAAAGTTTAAAGCCCAACCCAATGAATCCCCAGCAACACCTGACTTATCTTATAGCACACTGGCAGATCACATAACCCACCAGCCTAAATGCCAGCAATATCATTATTTACAGTGGGAAAAGCATAATGACCACAGAAATCAAAAGAACATGGGGACAGAGATGGTGGAGAAACCAAGCTATGGATGCCGGAGCACCATCCTCCTGAGTGTTTGGACCAATTTTAAGTGGATCAAAAGCAGCCCTAAATCTAAAAGATTTGAGGTCCAGCTGAACACCTTTGCCTATGTCCCACAGTGTTAAAATCATCTAATTCTGGTATCTTGCAGTGGTCATATGAGCACACCACCAGGAACAGAATATGAGCTTTGCTGGAAATTCTGAGCACACAGAGCTGGGATGCAGCAGCAATGTAAAGTGCTTATTGCTGAACAGGACAGCGGCCCAATACTGGTACTAGGCGAGTTTCACACTGTGGGGCTAATACATGGAAAAAACACTAGATACTACAACTGTACATATAAGTATACCTTTATGAAATGAGTGAGCAAGCACACCAATTCAAATAATTTTAAACTGGCAAAAAAACAAAAGGCCAACAGGTCAGCCCAAATGAACAATGACAAGAAAGGGAGGAAAGCAGTGAAAGGAATACTAATGAGATATATTGTATACTATACAACTTCCCCTGTTGTGGAAGGTTAAAGATGGAATACCCTGCTGTGTGAAACACCTGTATACCTGTGATCTCATGGCGTATGCGGACAGATCCCCCAACCTCCAGTTGAGGTGCATAGCAGTGCCGGGCATTTTTGAAGGGCTGGTCCAGGTACCTGGAGGTTTGGCCAGGAACTTATACTCCATTTAGGTTTTACTTGACACACTGAAGTCAGAGCACAGTAACATCTGAATGGAGTGCGAGCTGCTGATTGGCTGGTGGGTCATGCATGTCTTGTGGAAGTTAAGACAATCTGGGGGATTTCCAACAGGGGGGGGAACAAAACCTGGGGTTTTGACTATATCGGGTCTAGCGCCCTACCCCGGGGAGTTCCTGATTTGGGATGCCCCGCTGTGAAATCCCCCCCCCCAGATTGCCCATAATAGCTCACCTTTCCCCAGTCCTAGGGGACACGTGTGGGCTCTCGTACAACCAGAGCTGTTTGGCATGCATATTATTATTGTTGTTTATATGGAACCTTCAACTTCCGTAGAGCTTTACGAGGTATAATTACAGACAAGGTAAAACATATAGTACATGGACCAATACAAACTATATGCTACGAGGTTCAAACCAAATGATGTGAGCAAAGGAGACAATAGGTAAGAGAGCCCTACCCTTGCAAGCTTACAGTCTAAAGGATGGGGATGGGGACAAAAGGGGGGGGGGGCGATTCACAAGCGGTAGAGCTTGGGTTAGATGGCATGTGTTGGTGAAGGTTAGAGGAGCTGCTTAAAGAGGACCAAAACCCAGGATTTTGACTATCCTGGGTTAAGGTCCTTTCCCCCGGGGCACCCCAATCGGGGGTTTCCCGCTGTGTGAAACCCCCCAGAGTGCGAAGTCAACTCACCTTGTTCCAGTCCTATGGCTGATGCACAAAAAAAGCACACTCTGAGCTGCTGATGGCCACATCCCCGGCTTCCCTCTAACAGGGAGCGTGCCCGCGCTGGCCATTCACGTGGCGCGAGCACGCGCACTGTTAGAGGGAAGCCGGGGATGCGGTCGTGGTTCGCACATCCACTGTTGGACCGGGAAACAAGGTAAAGACCTGAAGGGGTTTCAGACAGCAGGGCATCCCGATTTGGATTCCTTCCTCCAGGGGGGAGGGAATCGATCGGCCCAAGTTTTGGTTCACTTCAAGCCAAGTCAATTTGCTTGTCTGAAGAGGTAAGTTTTGAGGGCATGTAGCATTGGAGAGTGGCAGATTGAGTGGGGCATATGTAACATCCAGCAAACGGTTCTGTTTGTGGTATTGGGAGCTCCATTGGCCACATCCCCAGTAGAGGGTGTCCTCCAGCCTACCCGAATGCCCAAATATGCCAGGGATGTGGCCCTAGTGTTTACATCAGCGAGAGAGTCAGGAAGAAGTTCTGCAGCTCCCGGGGCCAGTTCACACAGCATACAACATCTTAATTTGAGATGCCCCATTGGGTTTTGCTTCACTTTAAGACAGGCCTCCTTCAGCAGGCCTCTTATCACAGGCATAAGCAAGTTTAACTCAGTGCAAGCTGCAGGAGCATGAAAGTACCTGGATTCCCAGCAAGCATTAAGCAGGTGAGATGTCACAGGGCTGCTATTGGGGCTGGGTCCTTCCCTGAGTGTCTGGACCCCATATGGGAGCCCAGCACTACAAACACACACAGAGGGAAGGAGCAGGGTTGTCACAATGGAAAATGGCTACAAGATACTACAAGCCCCCTGATATATATATATATATATATATATATATATATATATATATATATGCCTGGCTTGTGATTGAGCCATGCTGGAGGCTCTGCAGACACTTCCCTTTCCTGCATGGCCACCCTGGGGGGGATCTGCAGCAGCTTCCTATCCCGATCAATGGGGAGCCTGCAGCAGCTTCCTATCCCGATCAATGAGCCGTGCATTGGGGGGGGGGGGGGGGGGGGGGAGCCTGCAGCAGCTTCCTATCCCGATCAATCAATGAGCCGTGTATTGGGGGGGGGAGCCTGCAGCAGCTTCCTATCCCGATCAATGAGCCGTGTATTGGGCATGGGGGGTGTCACACTCACCCTGGATGACGTGCTCGGGGGAGATGGTCTTCTTCTCGGACTTGTTGCAGATCTCGTTGGCCTCCGAAGAGATGAGGTGGATGAACTCGGTGCAGCAGTTCACCACAAGCTCCCGGGCATCGTTGGCCACCCGCACGCTGGGCAGAGTCTCTTTGATCATCTTGTTAATGGCAGCCCGGGGGATGGTCAGATCGTCATCGTTCCCCGAGGAGGAGGCCATGTCTCCGGGGTGGGGGGGGGGGAGGAACGGACAACAGGGGTGAAAGGGGGAGAGGCCGCTGTCACCGGGCAACACGGACAAAGCTATAAAAACATGAAAATGGAGATGCAGGGAGCCCCCACTGTACGTCCGCGCTCCCGAGCCTCACTTCCTGTACAGCGCATGCGTACCTCGTCTCCTCCGCTCGCTCGCGATGTGCGGCTGGCGGCGGACGGTCACATGACCCCGACTCGGCACGCCCCCTTACTGCTTGCTTCTTGTATACCCGCAGGCTGTTTTCGGTTACTGCTATAACCGTTTGCATTACTCCCACCTTTGCTTAAATAGTCGCCCACATAAGAGAAGAACAGTGGATTAGGACAAGAGGAAAATAATACGTGTGGAATGCTCGCAATGACACCTAACCTGGAAGCTGCAGCCTTTATTACAGCAGGCAGACGTTGGGCCCAAAGAAAAGATCTGCAGCAATATATGATTACTTTGCCTATTTAATTTAGTGTTAATATTGTTGTAGCTGTTACATCCTATCTCCTATCCATCCCTTAATGAGGGGGCGTGGCCTCATCTAACACACGTGCCTCTTTCCCACCCTGAACAGTGTATAGAGGGGAGACAGGAAAAGGTGAGTGTCACCCGCTTCTATAGAGGTGCCTCACTTTTTACTTCGGGAATTAAAAAAAACACTGCTCTCTAGTTGCCAACCACTTGCACTGAAGATTGTGTCATTTTTTGCCTGGGCAATCACTTTAAAGTGGACCAGAACCTGTTGCGGACCACCATGGAGTCTAAAAGACTTTGCAACCACCATTGTTCTGTACTGCAATCTATTGTGATTGGCTGGAAGTGCATGCATGCACCAGGGGGGTGGAGCAAGGTAAGTATACCAGTGTTTCCCAGAATTTCATACACAGGCATCACAAATTGGGATGCCCCTGTTAAGTGGACCGGGTGAGTGAAAAACCTAGCAGCACTGATTTTTGCAGTTACTAATAAAGAGTGGCATGTACAATTAAAGAGGACCAAAACCCAGTGCGGCCAGAGTCTAAATGTTTTTATGGCTGGATGAATCTCCCCCAGGGGAATCCTGATTATGCATGCTCCACAGTGTAAAATATAATCCACACTTCACACTGCAGGACATCCTGTTTGAAACCCCCCAGATCACCCAATCCACTCACCTCTTCCATTAGCCCACATGGCCGCAGCTATATTCATATTTTCTTGCATACAGCTGTGGGCGTGCGGCAGCCATTAGCAAAGGAAATCTGAATGTTACAAGTGCCACTGATTGGCTGAGCATCCCACGCATGTGCTGTGGGAATGAGGAAAAGGTGAGTTCATGGGCGATCCTGGGGGATACACGCAGCAGGAAGCCCCACCAGAGAGGAACAAAACCCAAGAAAGTCAATTTCTTGGGTGTTGTTCCTCTTTGATACAATGTATCAACAGGGATGGAGTTATGGTCCCATTTGCAACCTTGCTCCATTGTCTGTAATCATATGTGTAATGTTTCAGGCATTGTCTTGGCACACTTCCTATGTACAAGGCAAGTAGAGTGTGCAAGCATATTGGGGGGGGTTCACCAGGGGAATAAAGATGAGTAAAGACCATTTTTAACATTATATTTCTGCTGCTATTTGTGACCTGGCACTTGGTCCTGGTGGTTCAGTCAGGATGCACCCCCCCCCCCCCCCCACTACAACAGTCACTAACAGTCACTTCCTATCAAATTACTGTTGAATCACTTTAAAGGGGGACCAGTCAGCAGCACTTCTGGCCTGGGATGGCTGACTAGGTGCCCCTGGGGCATCCCGGTTCACGATGCCCACTGTTTGAACCTCTTGCATATGTATTGAGATTGGGGGTCATGCTAAAGATGTAATAAAGCAGGTTCAACTCATTCAACTTGGTGCACATTTGGGTATGAATTGCAGCCTGCATTTTGGTGAGCTTTTTAATTTTAACACACAAAAAAGGCAATGACACATGTTTACTGGTGAGGTACATCATGTTTTGTAATGAGGTAAAAATAATTGTACCCTTATGGGCCGTAGCGGACTGGTGACAAAAATCAGCCCTGGATTTTACCAGCCTGAGACATCCCTGCTGAGGCCCCCCCCCCCCAACCATGTTGCCGAGGCTATAGCATTGGGTGCTGGGGTTCCTTGGCTTGTGGGTACAGTGGGGCTGTGTACAGGGGCAATAATTGAATGTGGGTGTTAAAAGCAGCAGCCCAACTGGCCCCAAAGCAGTACGGCCAACTGGGCATTGTCCCGGGTCTCCCTATGGCCAGTTCACCCCTGTCTATGGGGTATGCAGAAAAAAATAAAAACATTTTGTTTGCACTTTTTTGTATGTTAAAATTAAAAATCTCACCAAGGGTAGGCTGCAATTCACATTTAAATGTACACCAAGAGTTAACTTAATCTTTATCATGACCCCTATTGACACTCCCCTTCACATACAGAGACATAAGGGCATCACGATTCATTGTATCAAAGAGTATGATGAATAAAGGATACTCACTTACCTCCCCTGCCACTCACAGGTCCTGCTGCAAAGACGTAGCCCTTCTCTCGATCTGGTCTTCCTGCATAGATCTATACCTGCATTCTGTTTATGTCTTGATAAATCAAATCTAACACCCTGTGTTGTCACAGTTATGGCAGTTTCTAGGCAAAATCGCGCAATGCGCGGGAAATGAAAAAAATCTGCCCCTCGTCCGCCTATGGTGCTGCTACTGTTCCATACAGCTATGAGCCATGCCGCGCGTTTGCTGAGCCCAATATGGGGAGATAGAAGGCCTGTCTTATTTAATAGTGACCCTGACTCATCTGCAGAAAACAGAATGGCTCGGATAAAGGTGCTATAATGGCCCTGGCGCCCAGGTTGATCACCCTGCCTCCCCTAGAAAGAGCCCTAGGCACAGTGAATAGAAAATGCAACTTTTCTGTATACATCTTCACAATGGGTATGTTTTATAACACAGAACCAGAGGCATGGAGCTTGTTGTTTATACCCACAAATGTCCTTTAAAGTGGACCAAAACCCAGGATTTTGACTATCCTGGGTTTTGGACCTTGCCCCTGGGCACCTGATCGAGAGTGCCCCCCTGTGTAACCTCTTCCAGGTACTACGACGTATGCGCGGCCGCTCGTCCAATCAGCACGCTGGCGCCCACATCCTTCGCTAGCCCTTTACAGGGAGCATGCCCGCAAGGGCCATTCACAAATACCTGGCTCATGCACCATTCAACTGGGACGAGTTTTTGAGCCGACCTGGGGGGTTTCACACAGCAGGGCACCCCCGATCAGGGGGGATAGGGGGAGCTAGTATGCTTGCCCTGAAGTCTCATAGACTTCAGGGTGGTATTTTGCTCCTCTTTAAATGGTAGAAGCCCTATATTATTGCTGGCTTTAATGACACCCAAGCTTTTAAAGAGGATTTTAGGAAAGATTCTACTTCCTCTGATCCCTGCAGCATGATGGCATCCTGATATGGGGACCGGGTAGTTGATAGCACATTTGTGTTCGCCTGTATGGTAGACAGTCATGTGCTGTGGGCCAGCAGCTGCATAATGAGGTGCAAGCCCACTTGACAAACCTGAATGGTTGCCGGTGGACATGTGATTGGCAGCTCTGCATAGAAAAGAACTAGTATCGGCTTTTGGGTTTCTGAGCTAATGTGAGTAGGCATACACAGCGGGGAACAAAGGAAGAAAAGTCTTTTTCTTTTATTTACTTGCACCTAATGCAAGGTATACTCATCCTTTGAGTTCCCAATAATCGGGTGTCATTCTCATCCTTCCTTGTTCTGGGTCCTCAGAAGCCACAAGTGCTCTTGTGTATTACCTATGGTGACCAATAGGTTTGTACACCTGGTCAAAGTCGCAGTAGCGACGAAACGCGTTGGGAGTTCGGAGGCTTAAAGGATTTATTCCCTGGAAATTGGGTCACACTATGCCTGAAGAGCGTACTATCTTCTGATTAACCAGCGGGAGCGCCAAGGATTGGTGGTGAGACCCGGGCTATCTAATTGCTCTTTGGTAGAGCTGACATGCTGTTTTTAAATGCTTACATTGTGAGTGCAAATTTTGGAGCCTTTTAGTGTTATTAAATGAATTTTTAAACGTTATTGCACTAGATTTGCTATTTTATTCTTTTCCCTCATATGCGGTCCGTCTTTTATAATATCGAGCATTTGTGGGAGATTCTTTGATACATCTCATTGAACCTTGATTGGATGTGGATAATCTGATATCAAGCGTACCATTTATTGATGTGGGGGAGCATCGATTGATCATTCGGTTTTTTGGCTGGATTAAAGATTCCCTTTTGGTAAGGATGTGCACATAGGGGTGATAAGAGCACAGAAGACGTTTTGGAGCACATGCACTTCGGGATATAGTCAAAGCATTTAGAGACTTTATAGTTCATTTGTATGCGCATATGGACACTTTATTCATCTTTTGAAGAAAATTAGCTCTGTGTATTTATTGTTTTATAATAGGTTTGTATACATGAACCTTAAATGGAGCTGCACAACCTCAGGTAGCCGTCAGGTGGACTGGGTAAGTAGTAACAGGAATTTTCTTTGGTTGTAGTACTGAAGAGGCACAGAGGGTTGAAGATTATCAGTCTGGTGTGCAGTTTAAACCGTGAAGAACATAAATAACCAAATAATAGAAATAATCATATAGGCCTGGATTCAATAAAGGTAGAAAAAGATTCTCATGGTAGTAAAAAATTCAATTCATGAGAAAAAAGCCTGAGAATGTTACTGAATCACTAGAAAAAAAGACAATGAAAATCAATGGCAGCTTTTACTACAGTGTAGAAAGAAGTAAACAGTTCTCTACTTTTCTTAGGAGTAAAAAAGTGCGATTGACTTTCATTGTTTTATTGGCTGGTGATTCAACAACAGTGAAATTCTCAGGCTTTTTTCTCATGAATTGAATCTTTTACTACCATGAGAATTTTTTTCTACCTTGAATCAAGGCCACAGACGTTTAAACCCTTCCTGACTTGGGAGCACATAAAGAGAAACAGGTGCAGAGTAACAGAACTCTGCGTGTGAGACAGGCTTTTGCTGTCTGATTTGAGGTGTTGCAGTGTTTCAGTATCCTAGGAAGAGGAGAATTTTTGCGCTTTAGCGAATCCTAATTCCCTGAAAATAAGGCCTATCCTAGAGAATATGAATAGGAGTCAACTTACTCCTGAGCATATATGAGAGCATCGTTGTTACTTCTGGTTACCAGAGGGGGCGAACCGCTTCACTTGCAATACAGTGGAACTTGGAATAGAGTAGTTGGAATGAAAGAAATGCATATTTTTGGGAGCAACAAGTAATATAAGACCTGTCTTATTTTTGGGGAAACAGGATAGTGAGTGTTGAGCAACAGACATAAGCTTTTTCCACATATTTTACTGCACTGAAAAAATTACAAACAAGACATTTCACGTTAAAGCCGAAACTCTCCTGAAAAAAACAGTATATCATTTTCCTGGAAATTCTTACAAAAAGTTAAACCTCTATAGTGCAAAATGCTTAAAAATAGTTTGCCAACAAGAGGTGACAAAATCTGACAGTTAAAGGGTTAAATCCAGGCAGCAGCACAGCTGGAAAGGAAATCTCTGGAGTGGAAAATCTGTGAGGTGCTTTGAGTGAATGTAGGTGCTGATTATGATTCAGTATTATACATGCAAGTGAGGAAATGGGGTTTTAGTGAGGTTTTTTTTTCAACTGTGCATGGCTGTTGGTCCACTTTCTTTTTTTGCACCAGCAAGGCAGCTAGACATTAAAGAGGACCAAAACCCACTGAACTTATGAAATACATTTGGTCAAAGATAAGAGCATATAAGAGAACTTAATATTAAATAACCGTGACAAAATCCAATGCAGACATGGTGTATGGTGGACTCGGCACATCCTGGCTCTTCATAATTGTTGATGCTATCTTTGCTTTTTTCACTCTTTGGTTTCATTATGGCTTAGTATGTATGTCTGCATTGGATTTCGTCACTGTTACTTAAAGTGGACCAACACCCAGGGGGGATCGGCCCGGGAATCTATAAGATTCCCAGGCCGATCAGATCCCTCCCCGCGGGGCATCGAAATCGGGATGTCCCGCGGGGTGAAACCCCGCAGGACGCCCAGAAACCTTACCTTAACCCCGTTCCAACAGCGCATGCGCGGGCCGTGGCCTCGTCTCGTGCTTCCCTCTAGCAGGGCGCGCCCGTTTGTGAATGGCCGGCACGGGCGCGCTCCCTGTTAGAGGGAAGCGCGAGATGCGGCCTCCAGCATTCAGAGCCGCTGTGGTTGGACGCCGCTTGTACGTGCATACCACAGCAGCTCTGAGCGCTCTGATTGGACGAGCGCCCGCGTAGGAGCGTGGTGAAGTGAGTGTTTCCGGGCGTTCTGGGGGGTTTCACACAGCGGGGCACCGAAATGGACCAAAACCCAGGATAGTCAAAATCCTGGGTGTGGGTCCACTTTAATATTAAGGTTCTCTTATATTACACTATTAGTAATTAATTTGGCACTTGCACTTTAGTTCTAGGTTGATATATACCCAGTTGGTCTGTTTCACATTCATAATATTGTTACATGCACTTCTTACACAAATTAATGAACTTTTTATCCCAAATGTATTTATTAATGAATTCTAGCAATAACTTCTTTGTATTAGAGCCGATTTAATGGATATGCCACAGTCTTTGTCCTTGCATGTTTTTTAAACCGTCTCATGTATTGATGTCTTACAGTCATAATCTATTTCACACAATAAATATGTGATTAATTTTAACTTTACCATTATTGTTGTGTGCGGCAAAAGTCTCTTTGGGTTTTTTGGGGTGGTCCTAGAACCCCATTATTTCTTTTTCTGTATGTTTCAGCTGTAATCCCCTTGAGCCAGCACCATTCATTATATTTTTTCCGTGTGTACCCAAAACATGTAAAACAGGCGGCATTATCTGGAATTGAAGCAGGACCAGTGAAAATTGGCAAAAGGTACTCCTCATGGGGGGAGCAATTCAGAGGATGCTAGGTAAAAATGTGGGATTTGGTCCACTTTAAGATTGGTGAGCGGCTGTGGTCGGAAACCCCAAGATTAAAGCAGGCCTATGCCATATACAAATACCCATCTCAACCTGAGCTAAGCCCGATTATCATCATGAATGAAATTATTGATTCACCTGGTCTGCACTGGAAGTCCTCTTCTCTGCCAGGTGCCCTCTTGTTTTCTATTATCTCCAAGGCAGCACAGGGGAATACCCATTTTACTCACCTCTCCACATTTTCTGTCGGACAACAGCTGTCAGCCAATACAAACAGTGATGCACGAGCTTGCCAAGAGAAACCAGTAGGCTGCTGGCAGTCTCAGAGGGGCAATGAATCATTTTTGAATGGCCTAATACTTTACCTGCAGCATATAGCCCACAGTCGGCTGCAGATATTGGGTGCTGAAAGTGTCATGGAAAGGATCTGTCCAGGCAAATACATTTTTTTAAACTGTGATACCTTTTGTCCCCTGCAGTGGTTTTACTCCGTTTAAATAAAACTGAAAGTGGACCAATCACCAGGATTTTGACTATCCTGGTAATTGGTCCCTGCCCCTATGCAAAACTCCCCAAATCGCCCACTTTCACTCTCCTTTCCCCATTCCAATCAACGCTTTATACGGTGCATACTCATGCACGGTTAAGCCGTTGTTTTGAACAGCTTGTGGAATATGTGCTCCCACATGCCCAACCTATCTGAATAAGATTACCGGCGCCCTGGGGGGTTTCACACAGCAGGGCATTTGGTATAGGATGCCCCAGGGCAGGCTAGTGGCCCGTCCTGGGGATGATTGGTCCTCTTTAATGGGTCCTAAGATCGTAGTGTGCTGGCTCATCCTCCATACACAGGTGACATAAAGCTGGTGTAGGCATGTTCCAAACACACCTATGTTGCCAGTGAACTAAGGATGGCTTTGTTCACCACAGGACTCGATCTTGGACCTGGTATTTTTATTTTTTTTTATTTGCTGTGTATCTGAATAGCTGGGTGCGGGCGCATGCACAGCTGTAGATAAGCCGGGGATGCGGCCATCGGTGAAGACAGTGTCGCTGGAGCGCCGGGATAAGTTAAGATTACCGGCACCCCAGGAGGTTTTACACAGCGGGCATCTTTAGTTTAAAGTCTGTGTCTTGTCTCTACTAGCTTTGCACATCTGCAGGCTGAAAACTTTGCCCACTTTTCTTTGCAGAATAGCACTAGCTCAGTCACACTGAATGGAGAGCATTTGTAAACAGCATAGTCATGCCACAGATTATCAGTGGGATTTAGGTCTGGACATTGACTGGCCCATTCTCACACATGAATATGCTTTGATTTAAACCATTCCATTGTAGCTTTGGCTGTATGTTTAGGGCCATTGTCATGCTGAAATGTGAGCCCCAGTCTTAAAAGACATTGTCCACCCAAGAGTGTGTAGGAGACATACAGGCACCTGTAAAAACTCACCTTTTCACGCTCTAACAGTGCGGGCTCTCATCCAATGGGAGCTACCTGCCGCATCCCTGGCAGAGTGCACATGCTCCTGCCCCAGCAATTCAGATATGCTCTGGCAGGAGCGTGCGCTCCACTTTAAAGTCAAAAAGAGCCATTTGCTGAAGGAGGTGAACACAGCAAATGGCTCTCATTTGCTGCGCACCTGTGCATGCGTATTTGAAACGCAGAAGTGAGTTGTTTGGGGCTTTCTGGGGGATTTCACACAGTGGAGCGTTCCAATTCGATATGCCCCTGGGGAACAGAACAGAACAAACCAGAAAATCAAATTCCCGAGTTTTGTTCTGTTTAAGCCTTTTGCAGCCTCTATCAGGTTTTTCCCCAGGATTTCCCTGTATTTAGCTCCATCCATCTTCCTATTAACTATGACCAGCTTCCGGTCTCAACAGAACAAAGCACCTTCTTCTACATGCTTGCTGACAAACTGCAAACAGGACTTTTTATGGCTTTTAGTGTTCAATAAATACATCAAAACTAGCACAGAGAGTGTTCATAGCGGTGAGGGTCTATGAGGACCTACTTGCTTAGAGATCGGTTGTTCCTCTTCAACAGATGGTCAAAAGGCCTATAACATGAAACAAATGAATAAATAAATAATGGTAATAAATGGCGCCAAAAATGCCCGTCAAGAGTCCTTGAATGCATCTAACTTGATGACAATTTAGAGCCTTTTTTAAGATGTCAGTGCCACACAGCACCACCTCTGGCTGAATCAGCTGTAGGTCAAGACCCCATAGAGCACAGAGGACAGAACTGGATTGAACTGTTTAATGCTTATCATTTATTATGAAACACATTTATATGTACAGAACTTGTATTCAGATTTGTCAATAAGTGAAAAGCAGGTCCCAGATGTTGCAATGTTATATTTTGATGGGGTTATAAAATTGATTTCCATGGCTTCTTTTGCTTAAACTGGACCTTCAGCATCATGTAATAAAAAGTCCAAACCCTTAAAAAAACTATTCCCCAGCATCTATAAGTTTTTAGTAATTTACCCATTATTCTTTGCCCCACTGGGCTGTAACTGTTCAGGACTCTAGGAGGATACGTGCGCCGTCATCTTGTCTCGGGAGCATCACATAATGAGGAGAGGAGGGGGGAAGGGGGGCAGGTTATAGCTGTGGTCTGCACAGGCAGAGCAGAGCTGGGGTCAGGAAAAGGACAGAAATTCCAAAATGCAGAGTGACATAGCCAGAGACTCCATGGGCCACCATTTTGGTTTTTTATAGGCTCAGAATATGCAATAGGTGCAGGTAGGATGATTTTTAATGTGGGCAATCTGTATGTACAGAGTGGGGAAAACATACAAGATATGCTCTTACTCAGGGTAAAGATCCAATTTAACAATGTGTAATTTAGACAACTAAAACGCAGCCTGAATGCACTATAAAGTTTGTCCCTTTGTCCCCAGCAGTGATTTCTTGTAACTGTATTGATGAAAAGCTGAGCAGCACCAAAGATTTCAAGGTGGAAAAAAATCATAAATATGCTGTTGAGCACTGGAAAAACTGCAGTCCAAAGTAGTGCTCATTGGCACTGGGATAATCAGCAGCTGCGTCCAACAGACACTTACATAGGCCGGCCAATACCTAGTGCAACAATCAAAGCGAAGTAGTAGCATTCGGCGTAGCAACTGCTAGTGCCAATGTAGTCCACAGCACAACGCCAGATAAGACCAAAATGCTGGCGCTTTGGAACTGGGGCTATCGCCAAAAAAAGATGCTAAATGGTGCACATCATAAATAAGGCTCTTAGTATGCATGTCATTCACCTTAACCTATCAAATATCCTTAAAGTGGACCAACACCCAGGATTTTGACTATCCTGGGTATTGGTCCACTTCCCTGGGGCACCCCGGTCGGGGGTGCCCCACTGCCTAAAACCCCCCCAAACACCCCGAAAACTCACCTCTCCACGCTCCCACGTGACTGCGCTGTCCAATGCCCGCCGACGGACAAGTGACGTCCATCAGCGGACAAGGGATCGCGCCCGCCGCCGCCTCCCGCGCGTCACTCTTGACGTGTGCGCGCCCGCGCCGGCCATTCAGAGACGGCCGGCGCGGGCGCGCGCACGTCTGGAGGAGCGCGAGTGACGGCGGAAGCAGCGTCTGGAGAGGTAAGGTGTTTTGGGGGGGTTACACCCCGCGGGACATCCCGATCTCGGATGTCCCGCGGTGTGTGAGGTGATCGGCCCGGGAATCTTATAGATTCCCGGGCCGATCACCCCTGGGTGTTGGCCCACTTTAAGTTAGTAGATCCCCCAACCCCAAAGAGTTGAATAGCAAATTCTAAACCCAGATACTGATGGGAGGCTGGTAAACAGAGTTTGGCACTGGAAGCTACAGAAACATTTAAGCAGCACATTTCTTCACCTGCCTGATTCTTTATACATGGTGCTCACAGTGCCCAACCCCAGATGCCATGTAACCTGCTAGCCCCAACAGTATGCTAGGCTTCAGCTAAGTGCCACACAATAGGTGCCTGTGAGCCATGTATGGCTCCTGAGATACAGGTTAGGTATCCCGCTCTATCACATAAAAGCTTTAAAACAAAATAGTTTAAAATGTGGAAAAGTTTAAAGGAACTGTATTTGTATGTATGTGTATATACTTTTATATAGCCTGGAGTCTTACTCTCTTAAACAACAGCACATACATAAAATTCTGCTGAAAAAATGTAAAAGTATTTTCTTTTTCTATTTATGTTTCAACATAAAGGTGGGAGGGACCAACATCTGCCTGTATACTGTATACTGTCAATTAGTGTGGGATAACCCACTGATACCTCGCTAGGCAGTTGTATGCTCCCTACTCCCTACCACCTAACAAAAAACTCATTTTTCTAGTTCAAAATATATGTAATTCAACTCCTATAGATTGCACATCATATACAAGCTGAAGAGGTCAGCTGTATTTGCAGCTGCAAACCGCCTACTTCAGTGTGCTTCCCTGCCCTCAGTCATAAGGGGGCAGTCTTCCTATTCATTGGTGGCTGGGGGGGGGGGGGCACCATGTGCCAAGAGCAACCAAGCTGAAAGGCTTATCTCAGTGTGGTTTGGTTTGAGTGCATTTAAACTGGCAGTGAGCTTCTGAAATAGCTGAAGACCTTTGTTTTTAGCTAACCCATAAAGTCACTTGCAGTGGGTTAGGTGAGTATCTGCCTTTTTAATTTAATGTAATTTTTAGAATACAAGTACACTTTTAGCAGAGCAGCGCATACATTATACTGAGCCGTGTGGATTTATCCATAGCCAGCTGTAAGTACACTGAAACTGGCAGTGATGAAAACTACTTTTTAAAACGTTTCATGAGCTTATTAGGTGGAGCCATATCGAATGCTTTGCTTTGCTTGGGATGTAATATTCTTAGTATACAGTACGTCCTGCTCCAGATAGATTACTTACACTTGGGTTATCCTCCGCCAGATGGCGCTGCACTGCAGAGACATGTAAAACAGGCTCCTCCCGGCCCCTCAAATACCCGGGGACCTCCCACAAATCCCCAGATTTCTCTGCAGTGCTTACTGCGAAGACATGAAATTATCACTCTCTCGCAGGTGAGCGGGGCTATTAGCCTGCGGCCCTGTTGGACTATTCCCACCCGTTCCTCGTGTGATGTGCCTCCCAGCCTGGGCTGCGCTGGTCGGGTGAAGGTAGGCAGCACCATGTGTGCTTAAGGAGCGCTGCTCCACCGCAATCCCCCACCAAAGGGTAGGCGGTATAGGCTGATGGTGAGCCTTTATGGATGCCCCTCCCGCATTATTGTCCCATGCCCCGTGTAGCGGTGGGTCCTGTACACAGGGCCGCCATCCTCCCTCATTCTCCCTGTAGCCTTCGGAAGGGAAAGAAGGGGGGGGTGTGGGTGATCGTGAATCGTGATTCGTGCATATGGCGTTTTGTCATGTCTTTTGACTAGTATATGTGGTGTCAGCCGCCGCACTGACTTGTCTTTTTTACTATTGCAAATGCTGCCGCCGCGCGCGTCTTTTCCTTCATTTGGGCGTTACCTCAGACGCTTCTGCGTTCTCATTGGCATGCTTGTCTGTGGGCTTTGCGCTCTTCGGGGGGGCGGGGCCTAGCTTGGCATGCCCTGCGTCACGGCTCGCTCTGGCCCGCCCTTCGAGGTGCTCTTGGCGCCATTTTGTCGGGTCGCGCACGCGTGTGATATACTCATTGTAGTGTGTTTGGTTCTGACACCCCTTCTTCCCATTGTGTCTTTCAGACGGGTGAATCCATTGGCTTCCCCCGGCCCGGTGTAATTGATAGTTGGGCCTTGTATAATTACTCCCACTTCTCTAGCGGGTCATTGGGGCATCCAGGGTTGCTTTATAGCGTCAATCCCTACTGGCATATCATGCCTAATAATCACCATATGGAGGCATCCCAGGATAATGTTACCGGGGTCCCTTTGGGACAAGACCGGCTGTGTGTAGCGGGTGGGCAACCTCATGCTGACGCTGACAAGGCACGGGTCTGTGTACCCTGTACTGAGCAGGTGTTTGCATTGCAATCTGGCCTGCCAGTGGCTGCACCTCGTGTCACTTCACCTACTCCCCCAAGCTTAAATCTCACTCCTGTTGAGTTGCATACTAGTGGGGATTCTCAGCCTGATGTGTCTTCTAGACTGGCTACTGTTGAACAGATTATTGCGAATAGCACGTAAGGGCCCTGGTAAGAAGCGCCACTTGACACCTAATGTTACTGTTTTCCCTATGGGAACTGAGGAGTTTATGAATCTGTGTGGCTATACCCCGTCTGATGAAGGGGAGCTCTCTTCTGATTCAGGCTCATCTGATGAGAGACCAAGGGGTCATGACGATTCTGGCTCTGACCCCTGGGCCCCGGATGACACTGACAGATTATTGACCCAGATCTTTGAGGTTCTGTCTATCTCTCTCCCTGTTGAGGCTCCCAGGCAAAAAAGGGGAGCTTTTCCATACAGCAAATCACGTTTGGAATTCCAGAGCAGGCACATTTCCATAACCTTGTGCTCAAGGAATGGGAGCGCCCCAGTAAACTTCCCGGGGTTCCAAAGAAGTTGGGATAGGAGGTATCCCTTTCCTGCTGAGGTGGTTAAATGTTAAATGTTGGTCACCCCCCCCCTGGGGTGGGTGCCCCGATCCTAGGGCTATCTAACATCCCTGTCATGCATCCCCCTGATTCCACTACCCTGCGGGATGCTGAGGACCGGCGCATTAACCAGCCTCCCACGCCTTTATATGTGCGGGGACAGCGCTGCGCCCGGTCTGTGCCTCTGCTATTACTGCTGTGGCCACTAGAACCCTTTTCTGAAATATGCTTGATAGTGCCCCTGATGATTTGCCTTTTGAGGTGTTTAACGCACTCTCCAGTTGTGATGTTTTTGTAAATTTTGTCCTGTCCGCATTGGATGACACCATCAGAATGTGTGCCAGAACTTCGCCCTCGTGGTGGCTATACGCCGCTCAGTTTGGCTGCGCCAGTGGGCTGCTGACAATGCTGCCAAGAAGGCCCTCACTGGTTTTCCCTTTAAAGGACTGCGTCTGTTTGGAGACCGCCTGGACCTTTTTGCTAAGGGAGGCAGGTTACCCCAGCGCAGGCGGCAACCTTGGCCCTTTCGGGGTCAGGGTTCCTTCTCCTCCCCTTACCGTGGTGCAAGACAGGGAAGGGGGTTATCTGTCCCTGGGGCCCGGGGAGATTTCTGGGGTAGAGGCAGAGGACGTGGACGTCCTGGCTCCTCCTGGGGTCCCAAAGCGAAATCCTCTCCCAAGCCCCCTCAGGCATGACAGGGCGCCCTCACCCATCCGGGTGGGGGGACGGCTGCAGCACTTCGCTCACGTCTGGAGGCTTCATGTCTCAGACCGATGGATTCAGGAGGTAGTGTCCTCCGGTTACATGTTGGAGTTTGCTGCCAATCCCCCTCCAAGATTCATCAGGTCCCGGATTCCTCAGGACCCTGTGTCAACTCAGGAGCTAGTGCAAGCAGTGCAAGGCCTCCTGGAGCTGGGGGTCATCTGACAGGTGCCTTTAAGAGAAAAAGGCAAGGGCTTTTATTCCAACCTATTCACAGTACCCAAAAAGGATGGTTCTGTCAGGTTCATCCTGGACTTAAAGATTCTCAACAAGTTTTTTTGTCAAGGGCAGGCGCTTTCGCATGGAGACTCTGCGCTCTGTCATCAGTTCCCTGCGTCAAGGGGATTTCATGACTTCTGTGGACATCAAAGATGCTTACCTTCATATTCCTGTGTTCCCAGGTCATCAATAGTTCCTCAGGTTCGCTCTGATGGATCAACATTACCAATTTGTGGCCTTGCCCTTCGGCCTCACTTC
Source organism: Gastrophryne carolinensis (assembly GCA_027917425.1). NCBI lineage: Eukaryota > Metazoa > Chordata > Amphibia > Anura > Microhylidae > Gastrophryne > Gastrophryne carolinensis. Next base: position 466,484,970 of record CM051235.1, read on the forward strand.
AGCTCCCAGGGTGTTCACCAAGGTGCTGGCTGGCGTGATGTCTACTCAGATGTCAGGGTGTCAGCGTGCTTCCCTATCTGGACAACATCTTCATCACTTTCCAGTCTCTACATCAGGCAGAGTTGGACACTCAGCTGGTGGTGCCCATTCTGGAGTCATTTGGATGGGTGATCAACCACCCCAAGTCCTCACTGTCCCCTTCCTTGGTAACTCCATTCCTAGGAATTAATCTGGATACAGTTCAGGCAAGGATCTTCCTTCCTCAGCAGAAGGTGGACAATCTGATTGCACAGGCTCAGTCCCTCCTTGCTTGTCCCCATCCCTCCATCAGGCAGGGGATGCAGCTGGTGGGCCTGATGGTGGCATCCTTCGAAGCGGTCCCTTATGCTCAGTTCCACTTGAGGCCTCTGCAACTTCACCTATGGTCTGTATGGGACAAGGACCCAGCGTCCCTGGACAGGGTCTGTGTGCTCTCCCCCCTGGTCAGGAGGTCCCTCTTGTGGTGGATGGACTCAAGGAACCTGTTGGGGGGCAGATCCTTTCTTGCCCCTTCCTGGGAGACGTTCACCACGGATGCCAGTCTATCAGGTTGGGGGGGGGGGGTTCTGGAAGTCCCTGCGGTTCCAGGGGAGGTGGGGCCCTCAGGAGGCCCACACACCTATCAACGTCTTGGAGCTGCAAGAGATCAGGTTAGTTCTGGCTCGCTTGACTACTCATCTTTAGGGCCTGCCTGTTTAGTTGGCGCTCGGACAACCAGACGGCAGTTGCCTACATCAATCATCAGGGAGGGACACGGAGCAAGAGGGGCCCTCCAGGAAGTGTCTCTGATCCTGACCTGGGTAGAGGCCAATGTTCCCTGCATATCAGCGGTGTACATTCTGGGGGTGGAAAATCTGCTGGCAGACCCTCTGGGCAGGGGGACCTCTCGCCAGGGACAATGGTCCCTCTGCAACAGGGTGTTCTAATCTCTGTGCCACCGTTGGGGCCAACCAGATGTGGATCTGTTTGCGTCCTGTCACAATCACAAGCTCCCGGTCTTTGTCTCCCTGCCCCAGGATCCTCTTGCACTGACCACGGATGCTTTAGCACTGTCATGGCAGGACATTCAGTTCCTGTATGTCTTTCCTCCATTCCCCCTGCTGTACAGGGTTCTGAGCAAGATTGCTCTGGAGGGGGTGCCAGCAATTCTGGTGGCCCCCAGGCGGCCAAGAATAGTGTGTTCGCAGACGTGGTGCAGATGGCAGTAGACCAGTACGTTCTGCCAGGGGTGCCAGATCCGCTCACTCAGGGCCCCTTACGTCATCCCAATTTACAAACTCTGGCTTTGACGGCCTGGCTGCTGAAACCTCCATCTTGATGGAAAAAGGCTTGTTCGCCTCGGTGGTTGATACCATGGTGAAGGCTAGGAAGAAAACTTCTTCTTCCATCTATTACAGGGTATGGCGTACCTACTTTGACTGGTGTGAGTCTAGGTCTCTTCCCTGTTGGGTGTTTTCAGTCCCCAGGGTTCTGGAGTTCTTACAGCTTGGGTTGGAGTCGGGACTCCAACTCAGTACTCTGAAGGGTCAGGTTTTCTGCCCTGTCTGTTTTCTTTCAGAAGTCTTTTGGCTCAGCATTCTTTGATTAAGACCTTTTTTCCAGGGGGTCGCTCATGTGCGTTCCCCACGTAAACCTGTGGTCCCTGTTTGGGATTTGAACTTGGTTTTGTCTGCCTTGCAGGGTGCTCCCTTTGAACCTATGCAGGATGCTGCTCTGGCTGTTCTTACCCTCAAGGTTGTCTTTCTGGTAGCCATTACTTCGGTCAGGCGTGTGTCTGAGTTGGCGGTTCTTCTATTCAGCCCCCATACTTGGGAAGACACCAGGACAAGGTGGTGTTCCGATTTAGGCCAGATTTTCTGCCTAAGGTAGTGTCTGCCTTTCATTTGAATCAAGATATTGTTCTTCTTTCTTTGTGCCCCAATCCTAGCAACGCTAAGGAGAGGGTTTTGCATTCCTTGGATGTGGTCAGGTGTTTGAAGTATTACCTGGTGGTCACTGCGTCCTTCAGGAAAACTGATGCTCTTTTTGTGGTCCCTTCTGGGCCCAGGAAGGGTTTGGCTCCTTCCAAGTCTACTGTTAGCAAATGGATCCGTCAGGCCGTGATTCAGACCTATTCTGCTAAGGGGAAGAGTCCTCCCTTTCGCCTTACTGCTCATTCTACTCGTGCTATTGGTGACTCTTGGGCCTTCCAGCACCAGGCTTCTGTTGAACAAGTTTGCAAGACCGCTACTTGGTCTTCTGTTCATACCTTTTCAAAGTTTTACAAGGTTGATGTTAGGGCCTCAGCTCATGCTGTTTTTGGCCGAAAGGTTCTGCAGGCGGCAGTGGTTTAAACTGTCTGCTGTTACCTTTTTTGCTGGGGATCCCACCCTACTTTATGGACACTGCTATTGGATGTCCCAAGTGTAAGTTATCTATCTGGAGCAGGACGTACTGTATACTAAGAATAATACAATTCTGTGAAATACTCACCTGTAGAATTGGTATTATAAGTATACAGTACGTCCTGCTCCACCCCACCCTTGGTTTTGCATTGTTCTGGATCCCCTGTATGGTGATTGTTATCATTGTTATAGTTACCAGTTTGGGTTTTTAAATTCTCCAGGCTTCTCGTTCACTGCTTTTCAATGCTGTGGATTTGTGGGAGGTCCTGGGTATTTGAGGGGCCGGGAGGAGCCTGTTTTACATGTCTCTGCAGTGCAGCGCCATCTGGCGGAGGATAACCCAAGTGTAAGTAATCTATCTGGAGCAGGACGTACTGTATACTTATAATACCAATTCTACAGGTGAGTATTTCACAGAATTGTACTTTTCATGGCACCACATTGGCCCAAACCATTTTTTTGTTTTATATTTTTTGACAGTGTATCTTATTAGCCTCCCATGTTTTGCCTACAGTAGAGCCATGACCATGAATCCTCTATTCTTCTATTGTTTTACTAGTACTGATGCTTAAAGACCAATCTGGGCAAAAACAAAACTAAATTAATACATACGGTATGTCTTATCTCCCGTAAGTGCTTCCACTAGGTCAGGCTCCTGAGGTTAATTAAAACATTAGCACTGATGAGTATATTTTTTTAACAATCTTTTTATTGAAGACATAGACCATACAACCTTACATTAACATACATAGGAGGGTGAAGTAGGCAGTCAACAGCCGTACAGAGTTTTACAACATATCTTCTCGTTATACTAGACAGCACACGAAAATTCTGGAACAGAGACTAAGGAAAGGGTAACATGATATACCACATTTATTCAGGATAGGCATTTAAGTCACATGCCGAACCATCAATTTGCAACCACCTACCCCATATTTTTTCACACTTATTCTGACAGACCCTCACTTCATATGTGCGTTTGTATAAAGGGAGTGCTTTATTTATCAGGCTGATCCACATTTTGACGTGGGGGGGGGGGGGGTCAGGGTCCCTCCACTTTAGAGCAATACATTTTCTGGAAGAAGACCAGTAAACGGATAAATAATTTATTTGTCTTTCCCAAGTGCAAGTCTGTGAAGATTCCCATTAAGCATGCTCTTTCAAGCTCCTGACCCTGGGGAAGATTATCACAGCTAAAATCCAAAATGGCATCCCAGAGAACCTGTATGTGGGAGCATTCCCACATCATATGACAGAAGTCCCCCACCTCTGTACTACACTTTATTGACAATTTTTATTCGGGAGTCTGCCCATCTTATGCAGCCATTTGGTAAGATCTCTGGAGGAGATCACTGTTTTGATATAAGTTGTCTTAAAGCGAACCAAAACCCACCGAACTTGTGAAACACATTTGGCCAAAGCCCCTGCTGATACTCCCTTCTTGGGGTGTAGAACTAGAACTAGAAATAGATATTTTTGAATTGTCCTAGAACACTGTTTTTTTGCTGTCCCTTAGATGCCAGGCGATCAGTCATTGCATACATGTGGCAATGACATCATTTCCACACACAATAGTGGTAATGAATGGAGGAGGCGGAGCTTCACCGCTAAAACAAGGGCCATTATCTGGGGTTAAAATGAAGCAAGAGCAATAAAAATCAGCAAAAAGGTGCTCTTCATGGGGGGAGCAATTCAGGGGATGCTAGTTAAGGTCTTCCAGCATGTTTTCTGATCTGTGCCTTGTGATTTCTCTTTTTTTATTATGTCCGAAATAAAAGCATAATAAAGTGACACGTGCTGTTACTCCCAAAGCTGCAGTGTCCCCCTGAAATTGTGCACTTGAGGCATGTCTGAGTTTCAGGTATTGAAACAGCCAGTCCCCTGTAATTTTAAGTCCCCTGTAACATTTGAAACAGATTTGAGGGCCCCTTTTGAGAAGAGCTGATTGAAGGCCTTTTTGAGCCCACAGACAACCCTCATTCATCCTAGCAAATTCAGTCAGGTTCGGGTTATGCCAAACTGGGTTATTGTGCGAGCTCACAAGTCCTGTTTTTGCTACACATAAAAGTTCTCTTAAATATAGTTAAGGAACACTAAATAAATATCATTAGGGAATCCGTGCCCTCCTCCAGTGCCGTTCTGCCTGCACAGCACAGTGACTCATAATAAGAAGCAATGGCCGCCTCTGTGACCGTACGAGAATTGTCTATTTTAGGGACTAACCACTCATGTATGAAGGTAAGTTGGGCCACTATATAATACAAATATAAATCAGGTAGGGCCAAGTGTCTTTGGGTGATTGGCAAGGTTAACGTTTCCCACGCTAGTCTGTGTGTCCCCCTGTTCCACAAGAAGCTACCTAGATTTTGTCTTATCAAAGTATATTTTGGGGACTAGACCTTAAGCATTCATTAGTAAATAAAGCAGTTTGGGCAGGAAAATCCTTTTTACTAGGTTGACCCAGCCCAGCAAGTCCAGAGGTAGTGAAGACTATTGCTTGGCTTTAGCTGACAGAGCGTCCATCACTGGATCAATAGGCTCGATTCAGAGAGACAAAAAAAACTTCAGTTTTAGTGCCGATCTGTTTATTTTGTGAAACGTTTCCGTTCTCGTATGAGCATACGAGCGATTCTATACATGCATTGAAAACCTGTAAAGTTTCCGTCCGTTCGTACGGCAGATTATGAATACGAGGATGTAATTTTCCATCCAGACTTTTCCGTTTCATTTCCACATGTTACAACGTAGGCTTTCGTTTTTGCCCTTTTCCCATCGTATCCTCCAACGAATCCTTTACGTTTCCCGTTCGATTCTGTTTCACTTTTTCAATAAATATTCGTCCAGACAGAAATCCTTACGATCTTGCGCCTGCGCACTACAAACTTAACTCATTAAAGTGCTCGCCTACATATTTGCCACCCTCACTTCTACTACAATGTTTAGCTAAATCACTTAGCACTATCCTCCATCTTCCCTTTTGGAACCTTAAAGCTCACCCAAACCACTTAGCACTAGCCTCCATCTTCCCTTTTGGAACCTTAAAGCTCACCCAAATCACTTCTCGGTCATGTGAATATTCATCTTTAAATATTTCTGGGCCCATTAGTTTTGTGTTAATGTATTTTGTAAATGAAATGACACTGTAACATTTTTTTTTGGATTCCATCATAAAATATAAAATTTATAAAAATTTTGAAAATTTCACATTTTTACAACTATAAAAAACAAAATACATAGCAATGGCAGGCCACAGAACATTATTCTTCATCTGTGGTCCCCAAAGAGTTGCGCAGCTCCTGCATCTCTCCCACCTACTGAAGAACCCTGACACTCAGTTGTGCCACTCTGGCATGTGTGGTCCCTGTTAAAAAACTTAAATTAAAATATTGGTATAACCTTGTTGGGGTCATACTGCAGTGCCCCCCCCCCCCCCCCGTATGGTCCAAACACCTAAATCTGGACTTCAAAAGCCAGAGGGCCCTTCCCACCACGGGCCGGGTTTTGCATAGTGCCCGATTAGAGAACCCCTGGCCCGCATTCTGCAGGCAAAGAATGGGCATCAGAAGCAAGGGCAGGAGTGGATATCCAGAATCCCCTGAAAGAATTTAAAAATACTAATATAAAATACACATTCTAAGCTACAATATTGTTTAACATGTCATCAAGGGCTAAAAACAGCCATAGGTTAAGTCATGAGTCATCAACTATATTCATTGCCATACAGTGAAAATGGATTGATGGAATGTGAGCAAACTTACCCTGGAGCCATCCACCAGATAATTCTCCTGACTCAAACTGACGAAATAAGCCGGAGCTCCGCAATACATAAGCATCATGGGACGACCCTGGATGCCCTGCAAGAACACTGAGGAATCGCATAGCTGGACCAATCACTGCTTTTATGTTGTGTGAATGGCACATCTTGCGGTTCCTGCAACCAAATATAAAATAATTACACAAAGCAAAGGTAACCGACTAAAACAATGACTCCTACAACAAATTAAGATTCAAGTTCAACAATCCAAATATAATTCACAAAGGACATAAGTCTAAAAAAATATAGCAATTATATGGATGTGTGGGAAAATAAATGTTTACATGCTAAGGACTAATTAAGGTCAGCATTAAAATGCATCTATAAGGCATACATGAAATGTATTGATTCAGGTATGCATTGCTATACAATTTATGGGCTCGGCCATGCTGATACATGCAATGCCTTGGTGCTAAAGGCGCGCAGACTCCTCCACATAGCTGCAAAACATGTTCAACAATAGCAATCCGAGCCCTCAAAGGTCTCGTAAGTGGATCGGAAATGAAACAGATTTATAGGGTGGTGGTCCTTCGGAAATCAGCTCTCTGAATCAGACAGAAACCCATCCCAACAACGGAAGTTTTCTGAACGAACGGAAAATTTCCGATTTTGTTTGGAAAATGATCCAAACTAACAGAAATGTTCCGATTTGCTTCCGTTCATCGAAAGCGCATTCCCAAACGTTCGTACGAATGAAAAATGAACGAAAAAAAGCAAAAACACCCACCAAAACTTTCACAGACAGCTACGGAAGTCCAGACAAATGTGTCTTTGAATCGATGCTAATGTTATTCTGCACATACCTTGAAATGGGAGCCTCTATCACTATCCCCAAATATTAAAATTCATGTACAACCTGGAGCTGAATCTAACGGAAAGAGTATCGATTTGTGCCAGTTTACTTTAATGTCTGGTGTCTGCTTATAGCAAAGTCTTCTCCTCCAGCCCCTCACCCTCACTACATTGTGTGTGGTACAGAGCAGTGAGGCTCTATAGAAAGGGCAAACAATAGCGTGGACAAAGTTCTCCTCTGTCTGGTGCCCCTCTGTATATCAAAGGGAGCCGTGATGATGTCATTGGCCCTGACTCTGGCGTTCGGTTTTGCATATAGAATATCCACCCAACACCAAAATTTTGGACCCACCCACCCATTTTGGACCCACCCACTTTGGACCCACCCACCTCCTATTGCTGTGTGGGAACTATGTCTTCTGATATTGGCTTTGGTGGACCTGTTTGGAATGAACCCTGTCTAATCTCTGTCAATTAGCTTTGGAATAAAGTAATGTCTGTGTTGAAGTACCATTCGGCTGGTAGGCTGTCTATGCCTGGTGATTTGTGCCTAGATAAATCTCTCAGTACTAATCTTATTTCATCTGCAGATATGGGTGTGTGCCTGTTTGGGTGACAGGGTCGGGAGGGGGACCGGAGCCATTTAGTCAGGAAGAGTACAGGCTAGAGTAGAATTCCTGAAAGGCCCGGGCAAGGCCCCATCTGATATCCTAGGGATTGCTGCTGAAGGGGAGTAGCCAGTAGCCAGTAGCCGGCCACTTTTGTTACCAAAGTCAAATATTTTTTGCTGCTACAGCAATCTTTTTTGGTTTGCTTTAAAAGACCTATCTACGAGAATTCTGCCATATACCATACTTCTGTTTACAGGGCGTATTGTGACGTGGAGATATTTATGGTAGTATTCTTAGACAACTTGCTAAAGTTTTACGTGGAGGCCCCTCGAATGCATGGTCCTCATTTTTTGACCAATAATTGACAAGGTCTAGGGCCCCCACTCTTGTATTGCTGGCTCCTGTGGCCACTGGGGGTGAGGACCTTTTACTCTAACCCCACAAATCTTTTTAGAGGACCAACCATATAGTGTTCCTCTAACAGCATTTGTCACAACTCAAGACAAAATACTCTCAGTCCCCCGGTCTGACAATAACCCCTTGACGGTCACCCTAGTGGACTGGTGGCTCAATGAATCACTCCTTGCCACCCAAGACACTTGCATTAAAGTGTCAAAATCTTTGGCTGAGTATTTCTCAATAAATCATCACTCTGTGGAATCCCCAGTCACGGGGTGATGCAAGGAAAACTAAACCAAATATCTGCCTCCTGCACACAGACACCCAGCTCGTTATAGCGGTGGCTGTAGTCGTGGCCAACATGCGAGCTGCCATGGAGAATGCTGCAGATACAGCTGCCTCCACCGCTTCCTCTCTGCAGTGCCAACACACACAAAAAGAAACCCCAGCTTGTTACAGCGGTGGGCATGAATGATGCTCAAGCGTCGCCCACGCCCACCACTGTACCGAGCCGGGTGTCTGTGTGTGCAGGCACCGTGAAGAAGGAGCGGCAGATAAAGCTGCCTCCACCGCTTCTTCTCTGCTGCACTGCCACACACAGTGAACACCCAGCTCGGTACAGCAATGGGCATGGCCGATGCTCGCGCGTTGCCCGCGTCCACCTGTTGTACGAAGCGGATGTCTGTGTGTGCTTGTGCCATGGAGAAGGCGGCAGATGAAAGCAGCTGGGACAGCGCGAGCGGGAAGAATGTAAAGGTGTGTAGACTTTTTTTTCCCACATTGGAAGCACTGACATTTTCCCCCCACTTTTGGGGAAAACTGGGTGCACCTTATAGGGTATAAAATACAGTAACTGCTACAAAACTAGTGTGACTGCAGCTCAACAAGCACAGCTCTGCTAGGGCTGAGCCCCACAGTTATCCATGTTGGTCAGGAATGCCTGTAGAGGTAAAAAACAGACAACACAATCATAGTATATGTTTCCTACCTCCCTGGAAGTTGCCAAATAGTTCTATGTGACTTATGCATTTGTATGTCCATGTATCAGATGCAAAGGATTGACTGGCAAGTAGATAAATAAACTGCATTTCCCTGTAGGCACATGGCATGGTATGTCCTTCAGTTTGATGCAAGGGGAGTAGAGATATGTCCACCTCTCAGGGTGAAAAAGGTGGTCATGCATATATCCAGGGACTGGGTTACAGAAACAGGGCTAAATTTCAGCTTTGTCCAGCAGCGCACCAGGATAAATCCTCTGCATGGCAGGTAAGCAAATAGTGTTTTTTTTATGCTTAGCCTGGACAATCCCTTTATCTAACCATTCTAAGTTCATCCAGTTTCAGGTACTTATGTTTGGTTGGCCATGGGCCAAAATCCTGATCCTGGATGGATTCCATGGAGTCATCCTAGAAAGCCAGGTTGGGCTTGCCTATGATATAGTACAGGGTATGTTTTGTGGCTCTATAGTCCTGCTGCTGCACTTGTTACCCCACATGTGAATTTTTGTGAAGATCCACAAAACATGACCTGTTGGTGGGCCTTGAGGAGAAGGGCTGGGGGCCCCTGAAGAGAGTTGCAGGTACTCTTCCTACTAGAAAGTTGAGAAAACATTAACTGGGGTTAAATCAAAGTTTTTCTTGGCCAACAGCTGTCACAACTAGCTTACCTGCGCCACGTTCCAGCGGTGTCTCCGCCGCCTCCTCGCTCGTCCGTCGCCAGCGCCTGGCGGCTGCTCGCTCTTCTGCGAGCGCGCCCCCCGCTGCCTCCTCCTCTGCCGGCGTCCCTGGCAACCGTACACGTTCTGTTTATGCCCTAAAGGGCCAATGAGCCCAGGTGGGGTGGGGGGAAAACGCCCCTTGCAGGGACAGGACTAATGAGCCCAAAGGAGTTCTTGGGCTATACGCACTGTTCTGGTTCTAGTCCAATCATGTTCTGAATTGTAGTAGCACCAATCACACACCCAGTTCCCCCATCTCCAATCATATCTGGTTTCTTTAAAGGTTTCACCCCGTCAGTTACTCAGTGCCTGTGATAGCGCCTAGTACTTTGTTTGTCGTTGAAATTATTCTCTGTCTGGTCTCCGTTGCCGACCTCTGCCTGAACCGACCAATCTCTGTCTGCTCTCCGTTGCCGACCTCTGCCTGAACTGACCAATCTCTGTCTGCTCTCCGTTGCCG